>OX451739.1:386606972-387351972 GCA_948472305.1 Vicia faba | reverse complement strand
TTGTTGTTGTTGTTGTTTATTTGACGTTGTTGTTGTTGTTGTTCTTTATTTGACGTTGTTATTGTTTATTTGACGTTGTTGTTGTTGTTTATTTAACGTTGTTGTTGTTGACATTGTTGTTGTTGTTATTGTTTATTTGACATTGTTTTTGTTGTTGTTATTTATTTGACGTAATTGTTGTTGTTGACGTTGTTGTTGTTGTTGTTCTTTATTTGACGTTGTTGTTGTTGATGTTCTTGTTGTTGTTGTTTATTTGACGTTGTTGTTGATGTTGTTTATTTGACGTTGTTGTTGTTGTTGTTTATTTGACATTGTTGTTATTGACGGTGTTGTTGTTGTTGTTTATTTGACGTTGATGTTGTTGTTGTTGTTTATTTGACGTTGTTGTTGTTGTTGTTTATTTGACGTTGTTGTTGTTGACATAGTTGTTGTTGTTGTTGTTGTTTAATTGACGTTGTTGTTGTTGTTGACATAATTGTTGTTGTTGTTGTTTATTTGACGTTGTTGTTGTTGTTGACGTTGTTGTTGTTGTTGTTCATTTGACGTTGTTGTTGTTTATTTGATATTATTGTTGTTGTTGACGTTGTTGTTGTTGTTGTTGTTGTTGTTTATTTGACATTGTTGTTGTTGTTGTTGACGTTGTTGTTGTTGTTGTTGTTGTTTATTTGACGTTGTTCTTATTGTTGTTGACTTAGTTGTTGTTGTTGTTTATTTGACGTTGTTGTTGTTTATTTGACGGTGTTGTTGTTGTTGTTTATTTGACATTGTTGTTGTTGTTATTGTTTATTTGACGTTGTTGTTGTTGTTGTTGTTTATTTGACGTTGTTGTTGTTATTTATTTGACGTTGTTGTTGTTGTTGTTATTTATTTGACGTTGTTGTTGTTGTTGTTGATGTTGTTGTTGTTGTTTATTTGACGTTTTTTTTGTTGTTGACATAATTGTTGTTGTTGTTTATTTGACGTTGTTGTTGTTGTTGAGGTTGTTGTTGTTGTTTATTTGACGTTGTTGTTGTTGTTTATTTGACATTGTTGTTGTTGTTGTTTATTTGACGTTGTTGTTGTTATTGTTTATTTCACGTTGTTGTTGTTGTTGTTGTTGTTGTTGTTGTTGTTTATTGGACGTTGTTGTTGTTGTTGACGTTGTTGTTGTTGTTGTTTATTTGACGTTGTTGTTGTTGTTGACATAGTTGTTGTTGTTGTTGTTATTTATTTGACGATGTTGTTATTGTTGTTGTTGTTTATTTGACGTTGTTGTTGTTGTTGTTTATTTGACGTTGTTGTTGTTGTTTATTTGACATTATTATTGTTGTTTATTTGACGTTTCTGTTGTTTTTGATGTTGTTGTTATTGTTGTATATTTGATGTTGTTGTAGTTGTTATTGTTGTTGTTGTTTATTTGACATTATTGTTGTTGTTGTTGTTTATTTGACGTTGTTGTTGTTGTTTATTTGACGTTGTTGTTGTTGTTTGTTTGACATTGTTGTTGTTGACGGTGTTGTTGTTGTTGTTGTTTATTTGACATTGTTGTTGTTGTTGTTGTTTATTTGACGTTGTTGTTGTTCTTTATTTGACGTTGTTATTGTTTATTTGACGTTGTTGTTGTTTATTTAACGTTGTTGTTGTTGACATTGTTGTTGTTGTTATTGTTTATTTGACATTGGTGTTGTTGTTGTTATTTATTTGACAGAATTGTTGTTGTTGACGTTGTTGTTGTTGTTGTTCTTTATTTGACGTTTTTGTTGTTGTTGATGTTCTTGTTGTTGTTGTTTATTTGACGTTGTTGTTGTTGTTGTTTATTTGACGATGTTGTTGTTGACGATGTTGTTGTTGTTATTTATTTGACGTTGTTGTTGTTGTTTATTTGACGTTGTTGTTGTTGTTGTTGTTTATTTGACGTTGTTGTTGTTATTGATTTGACGTTGTTATGGGTGACATTGTTGTTGTTGTTTACTTGACGTTGTTGTTGTTGTTTATTTGACGTAGTTGTTGTTGTTGACGTTGTTGTTGTTGTTGTTTATTTGACGTTTTTGTTGTTGTTGATGTTGTTGTTGTTGTTGTTGTTGTATATTTGACGTTGTTGTAGTTGTTATTGTTGTTGTTGTTTATTTGACATTGTTTTTGTTGTTGTTGTTGTTTATTTGACGTTGTTGTTGTTGTTGTTTATTTGATGTTGTTGTTGTTGACGGTGTTGTTGTTGTTGTTTATTTGACATTGTTGTTGTTGTTGTTGACGTTGTTGTTGTTGTTTATTTGACGTTGTTGTTGTTGTTTATTTGACGTTGTTGTTGTTTATTTGACGTTGTTGTTGATGTTGTTTATTTGACGTTGTTGTTGTTGTTGTTTATTTGACATTGTTGTTATTGACGGTGTTGTTGTTGTTGTTTATTTGACGTTGTTGTTGTTGTTGTTGTTTATTTGACGTTGTTGTTGTTTATTTGACGTTGTTGTTGTTGTTGTTTATTTGACGTTGTTGTTGTTGTTGTTTATTTGACGTTGTTGTTGTTGTTGACATAGTTGTTGTTGATGTTGTTTATTTGACGTTGTTGTTGTTGTTGACATAATTGTTGTTGTTGTTGTTGACGTTGTAGTTGTTGTTGTTCATTTGACGTTGTTGTTGTTGTTGTTAATTTGATATTGTTGTTGTTGTTGATGTTGTTGTTGTTGTTGTTGTTTATTTGACATTGTTGTTGTTGTTGTTGTTGACGTTGTTGTTGTTGTTGTTGTTTATTTGACTTAGTTGTTGTTGTTGTTGTTGTTGTTTATTTGACGTTGTTCTTATTGTTGTTGACTTAGTTGTTGTTGTTGTTGTTGTTTATTTGACGTTGTTGTTGTTGTTTATTTGACGTTGTTGTTGTTTATTTGACGGTGTTGTTGTTGTTGTTGTTGTTTATTTGACATTGTTGTTGTTGTTATTGTTTATTTGACGTTGTTATTGTTGTTGTTTATTTGACGTTGTTGTTGTTGTTGTTTATTTGACGTTGTTGTTGTTGTTGTTATTTATTTGACGTTGTTCTTGTTGATGTTGTTGTTGTTGACGTTGTTGTTGTTGTTTATTTGACGTTTTTGTTGTTGTTGACATAATTGTTGTTGTTGTTTATTTGACGTTGTTGTTGTTGTTGTTGAGGTTGTTGTTGTTGTTTATTTGACGTTGTTGTTGTTGTTTATTTGACGTTGTTGTTGTTGTTGTTTATTTGACGTTGTTGTTGTTATTGTTTATTTCACGTTGTTGTTGTTGTTGTTTATTGGACGTTGTTGTTGTTGTTGACGTTGTTGTTGTTGTTGTTGTTGTTTATTTGACGTTGTTGTTGTTGTTGACATAGTTGTTGTTGTTGTTATTTATTTGACGATGTTGTTATTGTTGTTGTTGTTTATTTGACGTTGTTGTTGTTGTTGTTTATTTGACGTTGTTGTTGTTGTTTATTTGACATTGTTATTGTTGTTTATTTGACGTTTTTGTTGTTGTTGATGTTGTTGTTATTGTTGTATATTTGACGTTGTTGTAGTTGTTATTGTTGTTGTTGTTTATTTGACATTATTGTTTTTGTTGTTGTTTATTTGACGTTGTTGTTGTTGTTTATTTGACGTTGTTGTTGTTGTTTGTTTGACATTGTTGTTGTTGACGGTGTTGTTGTAGTTGTTGTTTATTTGACATTGTTGTTGTTGTTGTTATTGACGTTGTTGTTGTTTATTTGACGTTGTTGTTGTTGTTGTTCTTTATTTGACGTTGTTATTGTTTATTTGACGTTGTTGTTGTTGTTTATTTAACGTTGTTGTTATTGACATTGATGTTGTTGTTATTGTTTATTTGACATTGTTGTTGTTGTTGTTATTTATTTGACGTAATTGTTGTTGTTGACGTTGTTGTTCTTTATTTGGCGTTGTTGTTGTTGTTGATGTTCTTGTTGTTGTTGTTTATTTGACGTTGTTGTTGATGTTGTTTATTTGACGTTGTTGTTGTTGTTTATTTGACATTGTTTTTATTGACGGTGTTGTTGTTGTTTATTTGACGTTGTTGTTGTTGTTGTTTATTTGACGTTGTTGTTGTTGTTGTTGTTTATTTGACGTTGTTGTTGTTGTTGTTTATTTGACGTTGTTGTTGTTGTTGACATAGTTGTTGTTGTTGTTGTTTATTTGACGTTGTTGTTGTTGTTGACATAATTGTTGTTGTTGTTGTTTATTTGACGTTGTTGTTGTTGTTGTTAACGTTGTTGTTGTTGTTGTTGTTGTTCATTTGACGTTGTTATTGTTGTTGTTTATTTGATATTGTTGTTGTTGTTGACGTTGTTGTTGTTGTTGTTGTTTATTTGACATTGTTGTTGTTGTTGTTGACGTTGTTGTTGTTGTTGTTGTTTATTTGACTTAGTTGTTGTTGGTGTTGTTTATTTGACGTTGTTCTTATTGTTGTTGACTTAGTTGTTGTTGTTGTTTATTTGACGTTGTTGTTGTTGTTTATTTGACGTTGTTGTTGTTTATTTGACGGTGTTGTTGTTGTTGTTGTTTATTTGACATTGTTGTTGTTGTTATTGTTTATTTGACGTTGTTGTTGTTGTTGTTTATTTGACGTTGTTGTTGTTGTTTATTTGACGTTGTTGTCGTTGTTGTTATTTATTTGACGTTGTTGTTGTTGTTGTTTATTTGACGTTTTTGTTGTTGTTGACATAATTGTTGTTGTTGTTTTTTTGACATTGTTGTTGTTGTTGTTGAGGTTGTTGTTGTTTATTTCACGTTGTTGTTGTTGTTTATTTCACGTTGTTGTTGTTGTTGTTGTTGTTGTTTATTGGACGTTGTTGTTGTTGTTGACGTTGTTGTTGTTGTTGACATAGTTGTTGTTGTTGTTGTTATTTATTTGACGATGTTGTTATTGTTGTTGTTGTTGTTTATTTGACGTTGTTGTTGTTGTTGTTGTTTATTTGACGTTGTTGTTGTTGTTTATTTGACATTGTTATTATTGTTTATTTGACGTTATTGTTGTTGTTGATGTTGTTGTTATTGTTGTATATTTGACGTTGTTGTAGTTGTTATTGTTGTTGTTGTTTATTTGACATTATTGTTGTTGTTGTTATTTATTTGACGTTGTTGTTGTCAGTTATTTGACGTTATTGTTGTTGTTTGTTTGACGTTGTTGTTGTTGACGGTGTTGTTGTTCTTGTTTATTTAACATTGTTGTTGTTGTTATTGTTTATTTGATGTTGTTGTTGTTGTTGTTGTTGTTTATTTGACGTTGTTGTTGTTATTTATTTGACGTTGTTGATGTTGTTGTTGTTATTTATTTGACGTTGTTGTTGTTGACGTTGTTGTTGTTGTTTATTTGACGTTTTTGTTGTTGATGACATAATTGTTGTTGTTGTTTATTTGACGTTGTTGTTGTTGTTGTTGAGGTTGTTGTTGTTGTTTATTTGACGTTGTTGTTGTTGTTTATTTGACGTTGTTGTTGTTGTTGTTGTTTATTTGACGTTGTTGTTGTTATTGTTTATTTCACGTTGTTGTTGTTGTTGTTGTTGTTGTTTATTGGACGTTGTTGTTGTTGTTGACGTTGTTGTTGTTGTTTATTTGACGTTGTTGTTGTTGTTTATTTGACGTTGTTGTTGTTGTTGACATAGTTGTTGTTGTTGTTGTTATTTATTTGACGATGTTGTTATTGTTGTTGTTGTTTATTTGACGTTGTTGTTGTTGTTGTTTATTTGACATTGTTGTTGTTGTTTATTTGACATTGTTATTGTTGTTTATTTGACGTTTTTGTTGTTGTTGATGCTGTTGTTATTGTTGTATATTTGACGTTGTTGTAGTTGTTATTGTTGTTGTTGTTGTTGTTTATTTGACATTATTGTTGTTGTTGTTGTTTATTTGACGTTGTTGTTGTTGTTTATTTGACGTTGTTGTTGTTGTTTGTTTGACGTTGTTGTTGTTGACGGTGTTGTTGTTGTTGTTGTTTATTTGACATTGTTGTTGTTGTTGTTGTTTATTTGACGTTGTTGTTGTTGTTCTTTATTTGACGTTGTTATTGTTTATTTGACGTTGTTGTTGTTGTTTATTTAACGTTGTTGTTGTTGTTGTTATCGTTTATTTGACATTGTTGTTGTTGTTGTTATTTATTTGACGTAATTGTTGTTGTTTATTTGACATTGTTGTTGTTGTTGTTATTTATTTGACAGAATTGTTGTTGTTGACGTTGTTGTTGTTGTTGTTCTTTATTTGACGTTTTTCTTGTTGTTGATGTTCTTGTTGTTGTTGTTTATTTGACGTTGTTGTTGTTGTTGTTTATTTGACGATGTTGTTGTTGACGGTGTTGTTGTTGTTATTTATTTGACGTTGTTGTTGTTGTTTATTTGACGTTGTTGTTGTTGTTGTTTATTTGACGTTGTTGTTGTTATTTATTTGACGTTGTTATGGGTGACATTGTTGTTGTTGTTTACTTGACGTTGTTGTTGTTGTTTATTTGACGTAGTTGTTGTTGTTGATGTTGTTGTTGTTGTTGTTTATTTGACGTTTCTGTTGTTGTTGATGTTGTTGTTGTTGTTGTTGTATATTTGACGTTGTTGTAGTTGTTATTGTTGTTGTTGTTTATTTGACATTGTTTTTGTTGTTGTTGTTGTTTATTTGACGTTGTTGTTGTTGTTTATTTGACGTTGTTGTTGTTGACGGTGTTGTTGTTGTTGTTTATTTGACATTGTTGTTGTTGTTGTTGTTGACATTGTTGTTGTTGTTTATTTGACATTGTTGTTGTTGTTTATTTGACGTTGTTGTTGTTGTTTATTTGACGTTGTTGTTGATGTTGTTTATTTGTCGTTGTTGTTGTTGTTGTTTATTTGACATTGTTGTTATTGACGGTGTTGTTGTTGTTGTTTATTTGACGTTGTTTTTGTTGTTGTTTATTTGACGTTGTTGTTGTTTATTTGACGTTGTTGTTGTTGTTGTTTATTTGACGTTGTTGTTTTTGTTGACATAGTTATTGTTGTTGTTTATTTGACGTTGTTGTTGTTGTTGACATAATTGTTGTTGTTGTTGTTGACGTTGTAGTTGTTGTTGTTCATTTGACGTTGTTGTTGTTGTTGTTTATTTGATATTGTTGTTGTTGTTGATGTTGTTGTTGTTGTTGTTGTTGTTTATTTGACATTGTTGTTGTTGTTGTTGACGTTGTTGTTGTTGTTGTTTATTGACTTAGTTGTTGTTGTTGTTGTTGTTTATTTGACGTTGTTCTTATTGTTGTTGACTTAGTTGTTGTTGTTGTTGTTTATTTGACGTTGTTGTTGTTTATTTGACGGTGTTGTTGTTGTTGTTTATTTGACATTGTTGTTGTTGTTATTGTTTATTTGACGTTGTTGTTGTTGTTGTTTATTTGACGTTGTTGTTGTTGTTGTTTATTTGACGTTGTTGTTGTTGTTGTTATTTATTTGACGTTGTTGTTGTTGATGTTGTTGTTGTTGACGTTGTTGTTGTTGTTTATTTGACGTTTTTGTTGTTGTTGACATAATTGTTGTTGTTGTTTATTTGACGTTGTTTTTTTTATGTTGTTGTTGAGGTTGTTATTGTTGTTGTTTATTTGACGTTGTTGTTGTTGTTTATTTGACGTTGTTGTTGTTGTTGTTTATTTGACGTTGTTGTTGTTATTGTTTATTTCACGTTGTTGTTGTTGTTGTTTATTGGACGTTGTTGTTGTTGTTGACGTTGTTGTTGTTGTTGTTGTTTATTTGACGTTGTTGTTGTTGTTGACATAGTTGTTGTTGTTGTTGTTATTTATTTGACGATGTTGTTATTGTTGTTGTTGTTTATTTGACGTTGTTGTTGTTGTTGTTTATTTGACGTTGTTGTTGTTGTTTATTTGACATTGTTATTGTTGTTTATTTGACGTTTTTGTTGTTGTTGATGTTGTTGTTATTGTTGTATATTTGACGTTGTTGTAGTTGTTATTGTTGTTGTTGTTTATTTGACATTATTGTTGTTGTTGTTGTTGTTTATTTGACGTTGTTGTTGTTGTTTATTTGACGTTGTTGTTGTTGTTTGTTTGACGTTGTTGTTGTTGACGGTGTTGTTGTAGTTGTTGTTTATTTGACATTGTTGTTGTTGTTGTTATTGACGTTGTTGTTGTTTATTTGACGTTGTTGTTGTTGTTCTTCTTTATTTGACGTTGTTATTGTTTATTTGACGTTGTTGTTGTTGTTTATTTAACGTTGTTGTTGTTGACATTGTTGTTGTTGTTATTGTTTATTTGACATTGTTGTTGTTGTTGTTATTTATTTGACGTAATTGTTGTTGTTGACGTTGTTGTTGTTGTTGTTCTTTATTTGGCGTTGTTGTTGTTGTTGATGTTCTTGTTGTTGTTGTTTATTTGACGTTGTTGTTGATGTTGTTTATTTGACGTTGTTGTTGTTGTTGTTTATTTGACATTGTTGTTATTGACGGTGTTGTTGTTGTTGTTTATTTGACGTTGTTGTTGTTGTTTATTTGACGTTGTTGTTGTTGTTTATTTGACGTTGTTGTTGTTGTTGTTGTTTATTTGACGTTGTTGTTGTTGTTGACATAGTTGTTGTTGTTGTTGTTTATTTGACGTTGTTGTTGTTGTTGACATAATTGTTGTTGTTGTTGTTGTTTATTTGACGTTGTTGTTGTTGTTGACGTTGTTGTTGTTGTTGTTCATTTGACGTTGTTATTGTTGTTGTTTATTTGATATTGTTGTTGTTGTTGACGTTGTTGTTGTTGTTGTTTATTTGACATTGTTGTTGTTGTTGTTGACGTTGTTGTTGTTGTTGTTGTTGTTTATTTGACTTAGTTGTTGTTGTTGTTTATTTGACGTTGTTCTTATTGTTGTTGACTTAGTTGTTGTTGTTGTTTATTTGACGGTGTTGTTGTTGTTGTTGTTTATTTGACATTGTTGTTGTTGTTATTGTTTATTTGACGTTGTTGTTGTTGTTGACGTTGTTGTTGTTGTTTATTTGACGTTTTTGTTGTTGTTGACATAATTGTTGTTGTTGTTTATTTGACGTTGTTGTTGTTGTTGTTGTTGAGGTTGTTGTTGTTGTTTATTTGGCGTTGTTGTTGTTGTTTATTTGACGTTGTTGTTGTTGTTGTTTATTTGACGTTGTTGTTGTTATTGTTTATTTGACGTTGTTGTTGTTGTTGTTGTTGTTTATTGGACGTTGTTGTTGTTGTTGACGTTGTTGTTGTTGTTTATTTGACGTTGTTGTTGTTGTTGACATAGTTGTTGTTGTTGTTGTTGTTTATTTGACGATGTTGTTATTGTTGTTGTTGTTGTTATTTATTTGACGATGTTGTTATTGTTGTTGTTGTTTATTTGTCGTTGTTGTTGTTGTTGTTGTTGTTTATTTGACGTTGTTGTTGTTGTTTATTTGACATTGTTATTGTTGTTTATTTGACGTTTTTGTTGTTGTTGACATAATTGTTGTTGTTGTTTATTTGACGTTGTTGTTGTTGTTGTTGAGGTTGTTGTTGTTGTTTATTTGACGTTGTTGTTGTTGTTGTTTATTTGACGTTGTTGTTGTTGTTGTTTATTTGACGTTGTTGTTGTTATTGTTTATTTCACGTTGTTGTTGTTGTTGTTGTTTATTGGACGTTGTTGTTGTTGTTGACGTTGTTGTTGTTGTTGTTGTTTATTTGACGTTGTTGTTGTTGTTGTTGACATAGTTGTTGTTGTTGTTGTTATTTATTTGACGATGTTGTTATTGTTGTTGTTGTTTATTTGACGTTGTTGTTGTTGTTTATTTGACGTTGTTGTTGTTTTTTATTTGACATTGTTATTGTTGTTTATTTGACGTTTTTGTTGTTGTTGATGTTGTTGTTATTGTTTTATATTTGACGTTGTTGTAGTTGTTATTGTTGTTGTTGTTTATTTGACATTATTGTTGTTGTTGTTGTTTATTTGACGTTGTTGTTGTTGTTTATTTGACGTTGTTGTTGTTGTTTGTTTGACGTTGTTGTTGTTGACGGTGTTGTTGTAGTTGTTGTTTATTTGACATTGTTGTTGTTGTTGTTATTGACGTTGTTGTTGTTTATTTGACGTTGTTGTTGTTGTTCTTCTTTATTTGACGTTGTTATTGTTTATTTGACGTTGTTGTTGTTGTTTATTTAATGTTGTTGTTGTTGACATTGTTGTTGTTGTTATTGTTTATTTGACATTGTTGTTGTTGTTGTTATTTATTTGACGTAATTGTTGTTGTTGACGTTGTTGTTCTTTATTTGGCATTGTTGTTGTTGTTGATGTTCTTGTTGTTGTTGTTGTTGTTGTTTATTTGACGTTGTTGTTGTTGTTGACATAGTTGTTGTTGTTGTTGACATAATTGTTGTTGTTGTTGTTTATTTGACGTTGTTGTTATTGTTGTTGACGTTGTTGTTGTTGTTGTTCATTTGACGTTGTTATTGTTGTTGTTTATTTGATATTGTTGTTGTTGTTGACGTTGTTGTTGTTGTTGTTTATTTGACATTGTTGTTGTTGTTGTTGACGTTGTTGTTGTTGTTGTTGTTTATTTGACTTAGTTGTTGTTGTTGTTTATTTGACGTTGTTCTTATTGTTGTTGACTTAGTTGTTGTTGTTGTTTATTTGACGTTGTTGTTGTTGTTTATTTGACGTTGTTGTTGTTTATTTGACGGTGTTGTTGTTGTTGTTGTTTATTTGACATTGTTGTTGTTGTTATTGTTTATTTGACGTTGTTGTTGTTGTTGTTTATTTGACGTTGTTGTTGTTGTTTATTTGACGTTGTTGTCGTTGTTGTTATTTATTTGACGTTGTTGTTGTTGTTTATTTGACGTTTTTGTTGTTGTTGACATAATTGTTGTTGTTGTTTATTTGACGTTGTTGTTGTTGTTGAGGTTGTTGTTGTTTTTTATTTGACGTTGTTGTTGTTTATTTGACGTTGTTGTTGTTGTTTATTTGACGTTGTTGTTGTTATTGTTTATTTCACGTTGTTGTTGTTGTTGTTGTTGTTGTTGTTTATTGGACGTTGTTGTTGTTGTTGACGTTGTCGTTGTTGTTGTTGTTTATTTGACGTTGTTGTTGTTGTTGACATAGTTGTTGTTGTTGTTGTTATTTATTTGACGATGTTGTTATTGTTTTTGTTGTTTATTTGACGTTGTTGTTGTTGTTGTTTATTTGACGTTGTTGTTGTTGTTTATTTGACATTGTTATTGTTGTTTATTTGACGTTTTTGTTTTTGTTGATGTTGTTGTTATTGTTGTATATTTGATGTTGTTGTAGTTGTTATTGTTGTTGTTGTTTATTTGACATTATTGTTGTTGTTGTTGTTTATTTGACGTTGTTGTTGTTGTTTATTTGACGTTGTTGTTGTTGTTTGTTTGACGTTGTTGTTGTTGACGGTGTTGTTGTTGTTGTTTATTTGACATTGTTGTTGTTGTTATTGTTTATTTGACGTTGTTGTTGTTGTTGTTGTTGTTTATTTGACGTTGTTGTTGTTATTTATTTGACGTTGTTGATGTTGTTGTTGTAATTTATTTGACGTTGTTGTTGTTGACGTTGTTGTTGTTGTTTATTTGACGTTTTTGTTGTTGTTGACATAATTGTTGTTGTTGTTTATTTGATGTTGTTGTTGTTGTTGTTGTTGAGGTTGTTGTTGTTGTTTATTTGACGTTGTTGTTGTTGTTGTTTATTTGACGTTGTTGTTGTTGTTTATTTGACGTTGTTGTTGTTATTGTTTATTTCACGTTGTTGTTGTTGTTGTTGTTGTTTATTGGACGTTGTTGTTGTTGTTGACGTTGTTGTTGTTGTTGTTTATTTGACGTTGTTGTTGTTGTTGTTGTTGACATAGTTGTTGTTGTTGTTGTTATTTATTTGACGATGTTGTTATTGTTGTTGTTGTTTATTTGACGTTGTTGTTGTTGTTGTTTATTTGACGTTGTTGTTGTTGTTTATTTGACATTGTTATTGTTGTTTATTTGACGTTTTTGTTGTTGTTGATGTTGTTGTTATTGTTGTATATTTGACGTTGTTGTAGTTGTTATTGTTGTTGTTGTTGTTTATTTGACATTATTGTTGTTGTTGTTGTTTATTTGACGTTGTTGTTGTTCTTTATTTGACGTTGTTGTTGTTGTTTGTTTGACGTTGTTGTTTTTGACGGTGTTGTTGTTGTTGTTGTTTATTTGACGTTGTTGTTGTTGTTGTTCTTTATTTGACGTTGTTATTGTTTATTTGACGTTGTTGTTGTTGTTTATTTAACGTTGTTGTTGTTGACATTGTTGTTGTTGTTATCGTTTATTTGACATTGTTGTTGTTGTTGTTATTTATTTGACGTAATTGTTGTTGTTGACGTTGTTGTTGTTGTTCTTTATTTGACGTTTTTGTTGTTGTTGATGTTGTTGTTGTTGTTGTTTATTTGACGTAGTTGTTGTTGTTGACGTTGTTGTTGATGTTGTTGTTTATTTGACGTTTCTGTTGTTGTTGATGTTGTTGTTGTTGTTGTTGTTGTTGTTGTATATTTGACGTTGTTGTAGTTGTTATTGTTGTTGTTGTTTATTTGACATTGTTTTTGTTGTTGTTGTTGTTTATTTGACGTTGTTGTTGTTGTTTATTTGACGTTGTTATTGTTGACGGTGTTGTTGTTGTTGTTCTTTATTTGACATTGTTGTTGTTGTTGTTGTTGACGTTGTTGTTGTTGTTGACGTTGTTTTTGTTGTTGTTTATTTGACGTTGTTGTTGTTGTTTATTTGACGTTGTTGTTGTTGTTTATTTGACGTTGTTGTTGATGTTGTTTATTTGACGTTGTTGTTGTTGTTGTTTATTTGACATTGTTGTTATTGACGGTGTTGTTGTTGTTGTTTATTTGACGTTGTTGTTGTTATTGTTTATTTGGCGTTGTTGTTGTTGTTGTTTATTTGACGTTGTTGTTGTTGTTGTTGTTTATTTGACGTTGTTGTTGTTGTTGACATAATTGTTGTTGTTGTTGTTTATTTGACGTTGCTGTTGTTGTTGACATAATTGTTGCTGTTGTTGTTTATTTGACGTTGTTGTTGTTGTTGACGTTGTTGTTGTTGTTGTTCATTTGACGTTGTTGTTGTTGTTGTTTATTTGATATTGTTGTTGTTGATGTTGTTGTTCTTGTTGTTGTTGTTTATTTGACATTGTTGTTGTTGTTGTTGACGTTGTTGTTGTTGTTGTTTATTTGACTTTGTTGTTGTTGTTGTTGTTGTTGTTTATTTGACGTTGTTCTTGTTGTTGTTGACTTAGTTGTTGTTGTTGTTTATTTGACGTTGTTGTTGTTGTTTATTTGACGTTGTTGTTGTTTATTTGACGGTGTTGTTGTTGTTATTTATTTGACATTGTTGTTGTTGTTATTGTTTATTTGACGTTGTTGTTGTTGTTGTTTATTTGACGTTGTTGTTGTTATTTATTTGACGTTGTTGTTGTTGTTGTTATTTATTTGACGTTGTTGTTGTTGTTGACGTTTTTGTTGTTGTTTATTTGACGTTTTTGTTGTTGTTGACATAATTGTTGTTGTTGTTTATTTGACGTTGTTGTTGTTGTTGTTGTTGAGGTTGTTGTTGTTGTTTATTTGGCGTTGTTGTTGTTGTTGTTTATTTGACGTTGTTGTTGTTGTTTATTTGACGTTGTTGTTGTTATTGTTTATTTGACGTTGTTGTTGTTGTTGTTGTTTATTGGACGTTGTTGTTGTTGTTGTTTATTTGACGTTGTTGTTGTTGTTGACATAGTTGTTGTTGTTGTTGTTATTTATTTGACGATGTTGTTATTGTTGTTGTTGTTGTTGTTATTTATTTGACGATGTTGTTATTGTTGTTGTTGTTTATTTGTCGTTGTTGTTGTTGTTGTTGTTGTTTATTTGACGTTGTTGTTGTTGTTTATTTGACATTGTTATTGTTGTTTATTTGACGTTTTTGTTGTTGTTGACATAATTGTTGTTGTTGTTTATTTGACGTTGTTGTTGTTGTTGTTGTTGAGGTTGTTGTTGTTGTTTATTTGACGTTGTTGTTGTTGTTTATTTGACGTTGTTGTTGTTGTTGTTTATTTGACGTTGTTGTTGTTATTGTTTATTTCACGTTGTTGTTGTTGTTGTTGTTTATTGGACGTTGTTGTTGTTGTTGTTGACGTTGTTGTTGTTGTTGTTTATTTGACGTTGTTGTTGTTGTTGACATAGTTGTTGTTGTTGTTGTTATTTATTTGACGATGTTGTTATTGTTGTTGTTGTTTATTTGACGTTGTTGTTGTTGTTGTTTATTTGACGTTGTTGTTGTTGTTATTTATTTGACATTGTTATTGTTGTTTATTTGACGTTTTTGTTGTTGTTGATGTTGTTGTTATTGTTGTATATTTGACGTTGTTGTAGTTGTTATTGTTGTTGTTGTTTATTTGACATTATTGTTGTTGTTGTTGTTTATTTGACGTTGTTGTTGTTGTTTATTTGACGTTGTTGTTGTTGTTTATTTGACGTTGTTGTTGTTGACGGTGTTGTAGTTGTTGTTTATTTGACATTGTTGTTGTTGTTGTTATTGACGTTGTTGTTGTTTTATTTGACGTTGTTGTTGTTGTTCTTCTTTATTTGACGTTGTTATTGTTTATTTGACGTTGTTGTTGTTGTTTATTTAACGTTGTTATTGTTGACATTGTTGTTGTTGTTATTGTTTATTTGACATTGTTGTTGTTGTTGTTATTTATTTGACGTAATTGTTGTTGTTGACGTTGTTGTTCTTTATTTGGCGTTGTTGTTGTTGTTGATGTTCTTGTTGTTGTTGTTTATTTGACGTTGTTGTTGATGTTGTTTATTTGACGTTGTTGTTGTTGTTTATTTGACATTGTTGTTATTGACGGTGTTGTTGTTGTTTATTTGACGTTGTTGTTGTTGTTTATTTGACGTTGTTATTGTTGTTGTTGTTTATTTGACGTTGTTGTTGTTGTTGACATAGTTGTTGTTGTTGTTGACATAATTGTTGTTGTTGTTGTTTATTTGACGTTGTTGTTGTTGTTGTTGTTGACGTTGTTGTTGTTGTTCATTTGACGTTGTTATTGTTGTTGTTTATTTGATATTGTTGTTGTTGTTGACGTTGTTGTTGTTGTTGTTGTTTATTTGACATTGTTGTTGTTGTTGTTGACGTTGTTGTTGTTGTTGTTGTTTATTTGACGTTGTTGTTGTTGTTTATTTGACATTGTTATTGTTGTTTATTTGACGTTTTTGTTGTTGTTGATGTTGTTGTTATTGTTGTATATTTGACGTTGTTGTAGTTGTTATTGTTGTTGTTGTTTATTTGACATTATTGTTGTTGTTGTTGTTGTTTATTTGACGTTGTTGTTGTTGTTTATTTGACGTTGTTGTTGTTGTTTGTTTGACGTTGTTGTTGTTGTTTATTTGACATTGTTGTTGTTGTTATTGTTTATTTGACGTTGTTGTTGTTGTTGTTTATTTGACGTTGTTGTTGTTATTTATTTGACGTTGTTGATGTTGTTGTTGTTATTTATTTGACGTTGTTGTTGTTGACGTTGTTGTTGTTGTTTATTTGACGTTTTTGTTGTTGTTGACATAATTGTTGTTGTTGTTTATTTGATGTTGTTGTTGTTGTTGTTGTTGTTGAGGTTGTTGTTGTTGTTTATTTGACGTTGTTGTTGTTGTTTATTTGACGTTGTTGTTGTTGTTTATTTGACGTTGTTGTTGTTATTGTTTATTTCACGTTGTTGTTGTTGTTGTTGTTGTTTATTGGACGTTGTTGTTGTTGTTGACGTTGTTGTTGTTGTTGTTTATTTGACGTTGTTGTTGTTGTTGTTGTTGACATAGTTGTTGTTGTTGTTGTTATTTATTTGACGATGTTGTTATTGTTGTTGTTGTTTATTTGACGTTGTTGTTGTTGTTTATTTGACGTTGTTGTTGTTGTTTATTTGACATTGTTATTGTTGTTTATTTGACGTTTTTGTTGTTGTTGATGTTGTTGTTATTGTTGTATATTTGACGTTGTTGTAGTTGTTATTGTTGTTGTTGTTGTTTATTTGACATTATTGTTGTTGTTGTTGTTTATTTGACGTTGTTGTTGTTGTCTATTTGACGTTGTTGTTGTTGTTTGTTTGACGTTGTTGTTTTTGACGGTGTTGTTGTTGTTGTTTATTTGACATTGTTGTTGTTGTTGTTTATTTGACGTTGTTGTTGTTGTTGTTCTTTATTTGACGTTGTTATTGTTTATTTGACGTTGTTGTTGTTGTTTATTTAACGTTGTTGTTGTTGACATTGTTGTTGTTGTTATCGTTTATTTGACATTGTTGTTGTTGTTGTTATTTATTTGACGTAATTGTTGTTGTTGACGTTGTTGTTGTTGTTCTTTATTTGACGTTTTTGTTGTTGTTGATGTTGTTGTTGTTGTTGTTTATTTGACGTAGTTGTTGTTGTTGACGTTGTTGTTGATGTTGTTGTTTATTTGACGTTTCTATTGTTGTTGATGTTGTTGTTGTTGTTGTTGTTGTATATTTGACGTTGTTGTAGTTGTTATTGTTGTTGTTGTTTATTTGACATTGTTTTTGTTGTTGTTGTTGTTTATTTGACGTTGTTGTTGTTGTTTATTTGACGTTGTTGTTGTTGACGGTGTTGTTGTTGTTGTTCTTTATTTGACATTGTTGTTGTTGTTGTTGTTGACGTTGTTGTTGTTGTTTATTTGACGTTGTTGTTGTTGTTGACGTTGTTTTTGTTGTTGTTTATTTGACGTTGTTGTTGTTGTTTATTTGACGTTGTTGTTGTTGTTTATTTGACGTTGTTGTTGATGTTGTTTATTTGACGTTGTTGTTGTTGTTGTTGTTTATTTGACATTGTTCTTATTGACGGTGTTGTTGTTGTTGTTTATTTGACGTTGTTGTTGTTGTTGTTTATTTGACGTTGTTGTTGTTGTTGTTTATTTGACGTTGTTGTTGTTGTTGTTGTTGTTTATTTGACGTTGTTGTTGTTGTTGACATAATTGTTGTTGTTGTTGTTGTTTATTTGACGTTGTTGTTGTTGTTGACATAATTGTTGCTGTTGTTGTTTATTTGACGTGGTTGTTGTTGTTGACGTTGTTGTTGTTGTTGTTCATTTGACGTTGTTGTTGTTGTTGT
The DNA here is from genome assembly GCA_948472305.1 of Vicia faba. Taxonomy (NCBI): domain Eukaryota; kingdom Viridiplantae; phylum Streptophyta; class Magnoliopsida; order Fabales; family Fabaceae; genus Vicia; species Vicia faba. The sequence goes on along the minus strand of OX451739.1, from coordinate 387,334,932 downwards.
TTATTTGATATTGTTGTTGTTGATGTTGTTGTTCTTGTTGTTGTTGTTTATTTGACATTGTTGTTGTTGTTGTTGACGTTGTTGTTGTTGTTGTTTATTTGACTTTGTTGTTGTTGTTGTTGTTGTTTATTTGACGTTGTTCTTATTGTTGTTGACTTAGTTGTTGTTGTTGTTTATTTGACGTTGTTGTTGTTGTTTATTTGACGTTGTTGTTGTTTATTTGACGGTGTTGTTGTTGTTATTTATTTGACATTGTTGTTGTTGTTATTGTTTATTTGACGTTGTTGTTGTTGTTGTTTATTTGACGTTGTTGTTGTTGTTTATTTGACGTTGTTGTTGTTGTTGTTATTTATTTGACGTTGTTGTTGTTGTTGACGTTGTTGTTGTTGTTTATTTGACGTTTTTGTTGTTGTTGACATAATTGTTGTTGTTGTTTATTTGACGTTGTTGTTGTTGTTGTTGTTGAGGTTGTTGTTGTTGTTTATTTGGCGTTGTTGTTGTTGTTGTTTATTTGACGTTGTTGTTGTTGTTTATTTGACGTTGTTGTTGTTATTGTTTATTTGACGTTGTTGTTGTTGTTGTTGTTTATTGGACGTTGTTGTTGTTGTTGTTTATTTGACGTTGTTGTTGTTGTTGACATAGTTGTTGTTGTTGTTGTTATTTATTTGACGATGTTGTTATTGTTGTTGTTGTTGTTGTTATTTATTTGACGATGTTGTTATTGTTGTTGTTTTTTATTTGTCGTTGTTGTTGTTGTTGTTGTTTATTTGACGTTGTTGTTGTTGTTTATTTGACATTGTTATTGTTGTTTATTTGACGTTTTTGTTGTTGTTGACATAATTGTTGTTGTTGTTTATTTGACGTTGTTGTTGTTGTTGTTGAGGTTGTTGTTGTTGTTTATTTGACGTTGTTGTTGTTGTTTATTTGACGTTGTTGTTGTTGTTGTTTATTTGACGTTGTTGTTGTTATTGTTTATTTCACGTTGTTGTTGTTGTTGTTGTTTATTGGACGTTGTTGTTGTTGTTGACGTTGTTGTTGTTGTTGTTTATTTGACGTTGTTGTTGTTGTTGACATAGTTGTTGTTGTTGTTGTTATTTATTTGACGATGTTGTTATTGTTGTTGTTGTTTATTTGACGTTGTTGTTGTTGTTGTTTATTTGACGTTGTTGTTGTTGTTGTTTATTTGACATTGTTATTGTTGTTTATTTGACGTTTTTGTTGTTGTTGATGTTGTTGTTATTGTTGTATATTTGACGTTGTTGTAGTTGTTATTGTTGTTGTTGTTTATTTGACATTATTGTTGTTGTTGTTGTTTATTTGACGTTGTTGTTGTTGTTTATTTGACATTATTGTTGTTGTTGTTGTTTATTTGACGTTGTTGTTGTTGTTTATTTGACGTTGTTGTTGTTGTTGTTGTTGTTGTTTATTTGACGTTGTTCTTATTGTTGTTGACTTAGTTGTTGTTGTTGTTTATTTGACGTTGTTGTTGTTGTTTATTTGACGTTGTTGTTGTTTATTTGACGGTGTTGTTGTTGTTATTTATTTGACATTGTTGTTGTTGTTATTGTTTATTTGACGTTGTTGTTGTTGTTGTTTATTTGACGTTGTTGTTGTTATTTATTTGACGTTGTTGTTGTTGTTGTTATTTATTTGACGTTGTTGTTGTTGTTGACATTGTTGTTGTTGTTTATTTGACGTTTTTGTTGTTGTTGACATAATTGTTGTTGTTGTTTATTTGACGTTGTTGTTGTTGTTGTTGTTGAGGTTGTTGTTGTTGTTTATTTGGCGTTGTTGTTGTTGTTTATTTGACGTTGTTGTTGTTGTTGTTTATTTGACGTTGTTGTTGTTATTGTTTATTTGACGTTGTTGTTGTTGTTGTTGTTTATTGGATGTTGTTGTTGTTGACGTTGTTGTTGTTGTTGTTTATTTGACGTTGTTGTTGTTGTTGACATAGTTGTTGTTGTTGTTGTTATTTATTTGAAGATGTTGTTATTGTTGTTGTTGTTGTTGTTATTTATTTGACGATGTTGTTATTGTTGTTGTTATTTATTTGTCGTTGTTGTTGTTGTTGTTGTTTATTTGACGTTGTTGTTGTTTATTTGACATTGTTATTGTTGTTTATTTGACGTTTTTGTTGTTGTTGACATAATTGTTGTTGTTGTTTATTTGACGTTGTTGTTGTTGTTGTTGAGGTTGTTGTTGTTGTTTATTTGACGTTGTTGTTGTTGTTTATTTGACGTTGTTGTTGTTGTTGTTTATTTGACGTTGTTGTTGTTATTGTTTATTTCACGTTGTTGTTGTTGTTGTTGTTTATTGGACGTTGTTGTTGTTGTTGTTGACGTTGTTGTTGTTGTTGTTGTTTATTTGACGTTGTTGTTGTTGTTGACATAGTTGTTGTTGTTGTTGTTATTTATTTGACGATGTTGTTATTGTTGTTGTTGTTTATTTGACGTTGTTGTTGTTGTTGTTTATTTGACGTTGTTGTTGTTGTTATTTATTTGACATTGTTATTGTTGTTTATTTGACGTTTTTGTTGTTGTTGATGTTGTTGTTATTGTTGTATATTTGACGTTGTTGTAGTTGTTATTGTTGTTGTTGTTTATTTGACATTATTGTTGTTGTTGTTGTTTATTTGACGTTGTTGTTGTTGTTTATTTGACGTTGTTGTTGTTGTTTGTTTGACGTTGTTGTTGTTGACGGTGTTGTAGTTGTTGTTTATTTGACATTGTTGTTGTTGTTGTTATTGACGTTGTTGTTGTTTATTTGACGTTGTTGTTGTTCTTCTTCTTTATTTGACGTTGTTATTGTTTATTTGACGTTGTTGTTGTTGTTGTTTATTTAACGTTGTTGTTGTTGACATTGTTGTTGTTGTTATTGTTTATTTGACATTGTTGTTGTTGTTGTTGTTTATTTGACGTTGTTGTTGTTGTTTATTTGACATTGTTATTGTTGTTTATTTGACGTTTTTGTTGTTGTTGATGTTGTTGTTATTGTTGTATATTTGACGTTGTTGTAGTTGTTACTGTTGTTGTTGTTTATTTGACATTATTGTTGTTGTTGTTGTTGTTTATTTGACGTTGTTGTTGTCGTTTATTTGACGTTGTTGTTGTTGTTTGTTTGACGTTGTTGTTGTTGACGGTGTTGTTGTTGTTGTTTATTTGACATTGTTGTTGTTGTTATTGTTTATTTGACGTTGTTGTTGTTGTTGTTGTTGTTTATTTGACGTTGTTGTTGTTATTTATTTGACGTTGTTGATGTTGTTGTTGTTATTTATTTGACGTTGTTGTTGTTGACGTTGTTGTTGTTGTTTATTTGACGTTTTTGTTGTTGTTGACATAATTGTTGTTGTTGTTTATTTGATGTTGTTGTTGTTGTTGTTGTTGTTGAGGTTGTTGTTGTTGTTTATTTGACGTTGTTGTTGTTGTTTATTTGACGTTGTTGTTGTTGTTTATTTGACGTTGTTGTTGTTATTGTTTATTTCACGTTGTTGTTGTTGTTGTTGTTGTTTATTGGACGTTGTTGTTGTTGTTGACGTTGTTGTTGTTGTTGTTTATTTGACGTTGTTGTTGTTGTTGTTGTTGACATAGTTGTTGTTGTTGTTGTTATTTATTTGACGATGTTGTTATTGTTGTTGTTGTTTATTTGACGTTGTTGTTGTTGTTTATTTGACGTTGTTGTTGTTGTTTATTTGACATTGTTATTGTTGTTTATTTGACGTTTTTGTTGTTGTTGATGTTGTTGTTATTGTTGTATATTTGACGTTGTTGTAGTTGTTATTGTTGTTGTTGTTGTTTATTTGACATTATTGTTGTTGTTGTTGTTTATTTGACGTTGTTGTTGTTGTCTATTTGACGTTGTTGTTGTTGTTTGTTTGACGTTGTTGTTTTTGACGGTGTTGTTGTTGTTGTTTATTTGACATTGTTGTTGTTGTTGTTTATTTGACGTTGTTGTTGTTGTTGTTCTTTATTTGACGTTGTTATTGTTTATTTGACGTTGTTGTTGTTGTTTATTTAACGTTGTTGTTGTTGACATTGTTGTTGTTGTTATCGTTTATTTGACATTGTTGTTGTTGTTGTTATTTATTTGACGTAATTGTTGTTGTTGACGTTGTTGTTGTTGTTCTTTATTTGACGTTTTTGTTGTTGTTGATGTTGTTGTTGTTGTTGTTTATTTGACGTAGTTGTTGTTGTTGACGTTGTTGTTGATGTTGTTGTTTATTTGACGTTTCTATTGTTGTTGATGTTGTTGTTGTTGTTGTTGTTGTATATTTGACGTTGTTGTAGTTGTTATTGTTGTTGTTGTTTATTTGACATTGTTTTTGTTGTTGTTGTTGTTTATTTGACGTTGTTGTTGTTGTTTATTTGACGTTGTTGTTGTTGACGGTGTTGTTGTTGTTGTTCTTTATTTGACATTGTTGTTGTTGTTGTTGTTGACGTTGTTGTTGTTGTTTATTTGACGTTGTTGTTGTTGTTGACGTTGTTTTTGTTGTTGTTTATTTGACGTTGTTGTTGTTGTTTATTTGACGTTGTTGTTGTTGTTTATTTGACGTTGTTGTTGATGTTGTTTATTTGACGTTGTTGTTGTTGTTGTTTATTTGACATTGTTCTTATTGACGGTGTTGTTGTTGTTGTTTATTTGACGTTGTTGTTGTTGTTGTTTATTTGACGTTGTTGTTGTTGTTGTTTATTTGACGTTGTTGTTGTTGTTGTTGTTTATTTGACGTTGTTGTTGTTGTTGACATAATTGTTGTTGTTGTTGTTGTTTATTTGACGTTGTTGTTGTTGTTGACATAATTGTTGCTGTTGTTGTTTATTTGACGTGGTTGTTGTTGTTGACGTTGTTGTTGTTGTTGTTCATTTGACGTTGTTGTTGTTGTTGTTTATTTGATATTGTTGTTGTTGATGTTGTTGTTCTTGTTGTTGTTGTTTATTTGACATTGTTGTTGTTGTTGTTGACGTTGTTGTTGTTGTTGTTTATTTGACTTTGTTGTTGTTGTTGTTGTTGTTGTTTATTTGACGTTGTTCTTATTGTTGTTGACTTAGTTGTTGTTGTTGTTTATTTGACGTTGTTGTTGTTGTTTATTTGACGTTGTTGTTGTTTATTTGACGGTGTTGTTGTTGTTATTTATTTGACATTGTTGTTGTTGTTATTGTTTATTTGACGTTGTTGTTGTTGTTGTTTATTTGACGTTGTTGTTGTTGTTTATTTGACGTTGTTGTTGTTGTTGTTATTTATTTGACGTTGTTGTTGTTGTTGACGTTGTTGTTGTTGTTTATTTGACGTTTTTGTTGTTGTTGACATAATTGTTGTTGTTGTTTATTTGACGTTGTTGTTGTTGTTGTTGTTGAGGTTGTTGTTGTTGTTTATTTGGCGTTGTTGTTGTTGTTGTTTATTTGACGTTGTTGTTGTTGTTTATTTGACGTTGTTGTTGTTATTGTTTATTTGACGTTGTTGTTGTTGTTGTTGTTTATTGGACGTTGTTGTTGTTGTTGACGTTGTTGTTGTTGTTGTTTATTTGACGTTGTTGTTGTTGTTGACATAGTTGTTGTTGTTGTTGTTATTTATTTGACGATGTTGTTATTGTTGTTGTTGTTGTTGTTATTTATTTGACGATGTTGTTATTGTTGTTGTTTTTTATTTGTCGTTGTTGTTGTTGTTGTTGTTTATTTGACGTTGTTGTTGTTGTTTATTTGACATTGTTATTGTTGTTTATTTGACGTTTTTGTTGTTGTTGACATAATTGTTGTTGTTGTTTATTTGACGTTGTTGTTGTTGTTGTTGAGGTTGTTGTTGTTGTTTATTTGACGTTGTTGTTGTTGTTTATTTGACGTTGTTGTTGTTGTTGTTTATTTGACGTTGTTGTTGTTATTGTTTATTTCACGTTGTTGTTGTTGTTGTTGTTTATTGGACGTTGTTGTTGTTGTTGACGTTGTTGTTGTTGTTGTTTATTTGACGTTGTTGTTGTTGTTGACATAGTTGTTGTTGTTGTTGTTGTTATTTATTTGACGATGTTGTTATTGTTGTTGTTGTTTATTTGACGTTGTTGTTGTTGTTGTTTATTTGACGTTGTTGTTGTTGTTGTTTATTTGACATTGTTATTGTTGTTTATTTGACGTTTTTGTTGTTGTTGATGTTGTTGTTATTGTTGTATATTTGACGTTGTTGTAGTTGTTATTGTTGTTGTTGTTTATTTGACATTATTGTTGTTGTTGTTGTTTATTTGACGTTGTTGTTGTTGTTATTGTTGTTGTTGTTTATTTGACATTATTGTTGTTGTTGTTGTTTATTTGACGTTGTTGTTGTTGTTTATTTGACGTTGTTGTTGTTGTTGTTGTTGTTGTTTATTTGACGTTGTTCTTATTGTTGTTGACTTAGTTGTTGTTGTTGTTTATTTGACGTTGTTGTTGTTTATTTGACGTTGTTGTTGTTTATTTGACGGTGTTGTTGTTGTTATTTATTTGACATTGTTGTTGTTGTTATTGTTTATTTGACGTTGTTGTTGTTGTTGTTTATTTGACGTTGTTGTTGTTATTTATTTGACGTTGTTGTTGTTGTTGTTATTTATTTGACGTTGTTGTTGTTGTTGACGTTGTTGTTGTTGTTTATTTGACGTTTTTGTTGTTGTTGACATAATTGTTGTTGTTGTTTATTTGACGTTGTTGTTGTTGTTGTTGTTGAGGTTGTTGTTGTTGTTTATTTGGCGTTGTTGTTGTTTATTTGACGTTGTTGTTGTTGTTGTTTATTTGACGTTGTTGTTGTTATTGTTTATTTGACGTTGTTGTTGTTGTTGTTGTTGTTTATTGGATGTTGTTGTTGTTGACGTTGTTGTTGTTGTTGTTTATTTGACGTTGTTGTTGTTGTTGACATAGTTGTTGTTGTTGTTGTTATTTATTTGACGATGTTGTTATTGTTGTTGTTGTTGTTGTTGTTATTTATTTGACGATGTTGTTATTGTTGTTGTTGTTTATTTGTCGTTGTTGTTGTTGTTGTTGTTTATTTGACGTTGTTGTTGTTGTTTATTTGACATTGTTATTGTTGTTTATTTGACGTTTTTGTTGTTGTTGACATAATTGTTGTTGTTGTTTATTTGACGTTGTTGTTGTTGTTGTTGAGGTTGTTGTTGTTGTTTATTTGACGTTGTTATTGTTGTTTATTTGACGTTGTTGTTGTTGTTGTTTATTTGACGTTGTTGTTGTTATTGTTTATTTCACGTTGTTGTTGTTGTTGTTGTTTATTGGACGTTGTTGTTGTTGTTGTTGACGTTGTTGTTGTTGTTGTTGTTTATTTGACGTTGTTGTTGTTGTTGACATAGTTGTTGTTGTTGTTGTTATTTATTTGACGATGTTGTTATTGTTGTTGTTGTTTATTTGACGTTGTTGTTGTTGTTGTTGTTTATTTGACGTTGTTGTTGTTGTTATTTATTTGACATTGTTATTGTTGTTTATTTGACGTTTTTGTTGTTGTTGATGTTGTTGTTATTGTTGTATATTTGACGTTGTTGTAGTTGTTATTGTTGTTGTTGTTTATTTGACATTATTGTTGTTGTTGTTGTTTATTTGACGTTGTTGTTGTTGTTTATTTGACGTTGTTGTTGTTGTTTGTTTGACGTTGTTGTTGTTGACGGTGTTGTAGTTGTTGTTTATTTGACATTGTTGTTGTTGTTGTTATTGACGTTGTTGTTGTTTATTTGACGTTGTTGTTGTTCTTCTTCTTTATTTGACGTTGTTATTGTTTATTTGACGTTGTTGTTGTTGTTTATTTAACGTTGTTGTTGTTGACATTGTTGTTGTTGTTATTGTTTATTTGACATTGTTGTTGTTGTTGTTATTTATTTGACGTAATTGTTGTTGTTGACGTTGTTGTTCTTTATTTGGCGTTGTTGTTGTTGTTGATGTTCTTGTTGTTGTTGTTTATTTGACGTTGTTGTTGATGTTGTTTATTTGACGTTGTTGTTGTTGTTTATTTGACATTATTGTTATTGACGGTGTTGTTGTTGTTTATTTGACGTTGTTGTTGTTGTTGTTTATTTGACGTTGTTGTTGTTGTTGTTGTTGTTTATTTGACGTTGTTGTTGTTGTTGACATAGTTGTTGTTGTTGTTGACATAATTGTTGTTGTTGTTGTTTATTTGACGTTGTTGTTGTTGTTGTTGACGTTGTTGTTGTTGTTGTTGTTCATTTGACGTTGTTATTGTTGTTGTTTATTTGATATTGTTGTTGTTGTTGACGTTGTTGTTGTTGTTGTTTATTTGACATTGTTGTTGTTGTTGTTGACGTTGTTGTTGTTGTTGTTGTTTATTTGACGTTGTTGTTGTTGTTTATTTGACATTGTTATTGTTGTTTATTTGACGTTTTTGTTGTTGTTGATGTTATTGTTATTGTTGTATATTTGACGTTGTTGTAGTTGTTATTGTTGTTGTTGTTTATTTGACATTATTGTTGTTGTTGTTGTTTATTTGACTTTGTTGTTGTCGTTTATTTGACGTTGTTGTTGTTGTTTGTTTGACGTTGTTGTTGTTGATGGTGTTGTTGTTGTTGTTATTTATTTGACATTGTTGTTGTTGTTATTGTTTATTTGACGTTGTTGTTGTTGTTGTTGTTGTTGTTTATTTGACGTTGTTGTTGTTATTTATTTGACGTTGTTGATGTTGTTGTTGTTATTTATTTGACGTTGTTGTTGTTGACGTTGTTGTTGTTGTTTATTTGACGTTTTTGTTGTTGTTGACATAATTGTTGTTGTTGTTTATTTGATGTTGTTGTTGTTGTTGTTGTTGAGGTTGTTGTTGTTGTTTATTTGACGTTGTTGTTGTTGTTTATTTGACGTTGTTGTTGTTGTTTATTTGACGTTGTTGTTGTTATTGTTTATTTCACGTTGTTGTTGTTGTTGTTGTTTATTGGACGTTGTTGTTGTTGTTGACGTTGTTGTTGTTGTTGTTTATTTGACGTTGTTGTTGTTGTTGTTGTTGACATAGTTGTTGTTGTTGTTGTTATTTATTTGACGATGTTGTTATTGTTGTTGTTGTTTATTTGACGTTGTTGTTGTTGTTGTTTATTTGACGTTGTTGTTGTTGTTGTTTATTTGACATTGTTATTGTTGTTTATTTGACGTTTTTGTTGTTGTTGATGTTGTTGTTATTGTTGTATATTTGACGTTGTTGTAGTTGTTATTGTTGTTGTTGTTGTTTATTTGACATTATTGTTGTTGTTGTTGTCTATTTGACGTTGTTGTTGTTGTTTGTTTGACGTTGTTGTTTTTGACGGTGTTGTTGTTGTTGTTGTTTATTTGACATTGTTGTTGTTGTTGTTGTTTATTTGACGTTGTTGTTGTTGTTGTTCTTTATTTGACGTTGTTATTGTTTATTTGACGTTGTTGTTGTTGTTTATTTAACGTTGTTGTTGTTGACATTGTTGTTGTTGTTATCGTTTATTTGACATTGTTGTTGTTGTTGTTATTTATTTGACGTAATTGTTGTTGTTGACGTTGTTGTTGTTGTTCTTTATTTGACGTTTTTGTTGTTGTTGATGTTGTTGTTGTTGTTGTTTATTTGACGTAGTTGTTGTTGTTGACGTTGTTGTTGATGTTGTTGTTTATTTGACGTTTCTGTTGTTGTTGATGTTGTTGTTGTTGTTGTTGTTGTATATTTGACGTTGTTGTAGTTGTTATTGTTGTTGTTGTTTATTTGACATTGTTTTTGTTGTTGTTGTTGTTTATTTGACGTTGTTGTTGTTGTTTATTTGACGTTGTTGTTGTTGACGGTGTTGTTGTTGTTGTTCTTTATTTGACATTGTTGTTGTTGTTGTTGTTGACGTTGTTGTTGTTGTTTATTTGACGTTGTTGTTGTTGTTGTTTATTTGACGTTGTTGTTGTTGTTGTTTATTTGACGTTGTTGTTGTTGTTTATTTGACGTTGTTGTTGATGTTGTTTATTTGACGTTGTTGTTGTTGTTGTTTATTTGACATTGTTGTTATTGACGGTGTTGTTGTTGTTGTTTATTTGACGTTGTTGTTGTTGTTGTTTATTTGACGTTGTTGTTGTTGTTGTTTATTTGACGTTGTTGTTGTTGTTGTTTATTTGACGTTGTTGTTGTTGTTGACATAATTGTTGTTGTTGTTGTTGTTTATTTGACGTTGTTGTTGTTGTTGACATAATTGTTGCTGTTGTTGTTTATTTGACGTTGTTGTTGTTGTTGACGTTGTTGTTGTTGTTGTTGTTCATTTGACGTTGTTGTTGTTGTTGTTTATTTGATATTGTTGTTGTTGATGTTGTTGTTGTTTATTTGACATTGTTGTTGTTGTTGTTGACGTTGTTGTTGTTGTTGTTTATTTGACTTTGTTGTTGTTGTTGTTGTTGTTTATTTGACGTTGTTCTTATTGTTGTTGACTTAGTTGTTATTGTTGTTTATTTGACGTTGTTGTTGTTGTTTATTTGACGTTGTTGTTGTTTATTTGACGGTGTTGTTGTTGTTATTTATTTGACATTGTTGTTGTTGTTATTGTTTATTTGACGTTGTTGTTGTTGTTGTTTATTTGACGTTGTTGTTGTTGTTTATTTGACGTTGTTGTTGTTGTTGTTATTTATTTGATGTTGTTGTTGTTGTTGACGTTGTTGTTGTTGTTTATTTGACGTTTTTGTTGTTGTTGACATAATTGTTGTTGTTGTTTATTTGACGTTGTTGTTGTTGTTGTTGTTGAGGTTGTTGTTGTTGTTTATTTGGCGTTGTTGTTGTTGTTGTTTATTTGACGTTGTTGTTGTTGTTTATTTGACGTTGTTGTTGTTATTGTTTATTTGACGTTGTTGTTGTTGTTGTTGTTTATTGGACGTTGTTGTTGTTGTTGACGTTGTTGTTGTTGTTGTTTATTTGACGTTGTTGTTGTTGTTGACATAGTTGTTGTTGTTGTTGTTATTTATTTGACGATGTTGTTATTGTTGTTGTTGTTGTTGTTATTTATTTGACGATGTTGTTATTGTTGTTGTTGTTTATTTGTCGTTGTTGTTGTTGTTGTTTATTTGACGTTGTTGTTGTTGTTTATTTGACATTGTTATTGTTGTTTATTTGACGTTTTTATTGTTGTTGACATAATTGTTGTTGTTGTTTATTTGACGTTGTTGTTGTTGTTGTTGAGGTTGTTGTTGTTGTTTATTTGATGTTGTTGTTGTTGTTTATTTGACGTTGTTGTTGTTGTTGTTGTTGTTGTTGTTGTTGTTTATTTGACATTGTTATTGTTGTTTATTTGACGTTTTTGTTGTTGTTGATGTTGTTGTTATTGTTGTATATTTGACGTTGTTGTAGTTGTTATTGTTGTTGTTGTTTATTTGACATTATTGTTGTTGTTGTTGTTTATTTGACGTTGTTGTTGTTGTTATTGTTGTTGTTGTTTATTTGACATTATTGTTGTTGTTGTTGTTTATTTGACGTTGTTGTTGTTGTTTATTTGACGTTGTTGTTGTTGTTGTTGTTGTTGTTTATTTGACGTTGTTCTTATTGTTGTTGACTTAGTTGTTGTTGTTGTTTATTTGACGCTGTTGTTGTTGTTTATTTGATGTTGTTGTTGTTTATTTGACGGTGTTGTTGTTGTTATTTATTTGACATTGTTGTTGTTGTTATTGTTTATTTGACGTTGTTGTTGTTGTTGTTTATTTGACGTTGTTGTTGTTGTTTATTTGACGTTGTTGTTGTTGTTGTTATTTATTTGACGTTGTTGTTGTTGTTGACGTTGTTGTTGTTGTTTATTTGACGTTTTTGTTATTGTTGACATAATTGTTGTTGTTGTTTATTTGACGTTGTTGTTGTTGTTGTTGTTGAGGTTGTTGTTGTTGTTTATTTGGCGTTGTTGTTGTTGTTGTTTATTTGACGTTGTTGTTGTTGTTTATTTAACGGTGTTGTTGTTGTTGTTTATTTGACGTTGTTGTTGTTGTTGTTTATTTGACGTTGTTGTTGTTGTTGTTGTTTATTTGACGTTGTTGTTGTTGTTGACATAATTGTTGTTGTTGTTGTTGTTTATTTGACGTTGTTGTTGTTGTTGACATAATTGTTGCTGTTGTTGTTTATTTGACGTTGTTGTTGTTGTTGACGTTGTTGTTGTTGTTGTTGTTCATTTGACGTTGTTGTTGTTGTTGTTTATTTGATATTGTTGTTGTTGATGTTGTTGTTGTTTATTTGACATTGTTGTTGTTGTTGTTGACGTTGTTGTTGTTGTTGTTTATTTGACTTTGTTGTTGTTGTTGTTGTTGTTTATTTGACGTTGTTCTTATTGTTGTTGACTTAGTTGTTATTGTTGTTTATTTGACGTTGTTGTTGTTGTTTATTTGACGTTGTTGTTGTTTATTTGAGGGTGTTGTTGTTGTTATTTATTTGACATTGTTGTTGTTGTTATTGTTTATTTGACGTTGTTGTTGTTGTTGTTTATTTGACGTTGTTGTTGTTGTTTATTTGACGTTGTTGTTGTTGTTGTTATTTATTTGATGTTGTTGTTGTTGTTGACGTTGTTGTTGTTGTTTATTTGACGTTTTTGTTGTTGTTGACATAATTGTTGTTGTTGTTTATTTGACGTTGTTGTTGTTGTTGTTGTTGAGGTTGTTGTTGTTGTTTATTTGGCGTTGTTGTTGTTGTTGTTTATTTGACGTTGTTGTTGTTGTTGTTTATTTGACGTTGTTGTTGTTATTGTTTATTTGACGTTGTTGTTGTTGTTGTTGTTTATCGGACGTTGTTGTTGTTGTTGACGTTGTTGTTGTTGTTGTTTATTTGACGTTGTTGTTGTTGTTGACATAGTTGTTGTTGTTGTTGTTATTTATTTGACGATGTTGTTATTGTTGTTGTTGTTGTTGTTATTTATTTGACGATGTTGTTATTGTTGTTGTTGTTTATTTGTCGTTGTTGTTGTTGTTGTTTATTTGACGTTGTTGTTGTTGTTTATTTGACATTGTTATTGTTGTTTATTTGACGTTTTTATTGTTGTTGACATAATTGTTGTTGTTGTTTATTTGACGTTGTTGTTGTTGTTGTTGAGGTTGTTGTTGTTGTTTATTTGATGTTGTTGTTGTTGTTTATTTGACGTTGTTGTTGTTGTTGTTGTTTATTTGACATTGTTATTGTTGTTTATTTGACGTTTTTGTTGTTGTTGATGTTGTTGTTATTGTTGTATATTTGACGTTGTTGTAGTTGTTATTGTTGTTGTTGTTTATTTGACATTATTGTTGTTGTTGTTGTTTATTTGACGTTGTTGTTGTTGTTATTGTTGTTGTTGTTTATTTGACATTATTGTTGTTGTTGTTGTTTATTTGACGTTGTTGTTGTTGTTTATTTGACGTTGTTGTTGTTGTTGTTGTTGTTGTTTATTTGACGTTGTTCTTATTGTTGTTGACTTAGTTGTTGTTGTTGTTTATTTGACGTTGTTGTTGTTGTTTATTTGACGTTGTTGTTGTTTATTTGACGGTGTTGTTGTTGTTATTTATTTGACATTGTTGTTGTTGTTATTGTTTATTTGACGTTGTTGTTGTTGTTGTTTATTTGACGTTGTTGTTGTTGTTTATTTGACGTTTTTGTTGTTGTTGTTATTTATTTGACGTTGTTGTTGTTGTTGACGTTGTTGTTGTTGTTTATTTGACGTTTTTGTTATTGTTGACATAATTGTTGTTGTTGTTTATTTGACGTTGTTGTTGTTGTTGTTGTTGAGGTTGTTGTTGTTGTTTATTTGGCGTTGTTGTTGTTGTTGTTTATTTGACGTTGTTGTTGTTGTTGTTTATTTGACGTTGTTGTTGTTATTGTTTATTTGACGTTGTTGTTGTTGTTGTTGTTTATTGGACGTTGTTGTTGTTGTTGACGTTGTTGTTGTTGTTGTTTATTTGACGTTGTTGTTGTTGTTGACATAGTTGTTGTTGTTGTTGTTATTTATTTGACGATGTTGTTATTGTTGTTGTTGTTGTTGTTATTTATTTGACGATGTTGTTATTGTTGTTGTTGTTTATTTGTCGTTGTTGTTGTTGTTGTTTATTTGACGTTGTTGTTGTTGTTTATTTGACATTGTTATTGTTGTTTATTTGACGTTTTTATTGTTGTTGACATAATTGTTGTTGTTGTTTATTTGACGTTGTTGTTGTTGTTGTTGAGGTTGTTGTTGTTGTTTATTTGATGTTGTTGTTGTTGTTTATTTGACGTTGTTGTTGTTGTTGTTGTTTATTTGACATTGTTATTGTTGTTTATTTGACGTTTTTGTTGTTGTTGATGTTGTTGTTATTGTTGTATATTTGACGTTGTTGTAGTTGTTATTGTTGTTGTTGTTTATTTGACATTATTGTTGTTGTTGTTGTTTATTTGACGTTGTTGTTGTTGTTATTGTTGTTGTTGTTTATTTGACATTATTGTTGTTGTTGTTGTTTATTTGACGTTGTTGTTGTTGTTTATTTGACGTTGTTGTTGTTGTTGTTTATTTGACGTTGTTCTTATTGTTGTTGACTTAGTTGTTGTTGTTGTTTATTTGACGTTGTTGTTGTTGTTTATTTGACGTTGTTGTTGTTTATTTGACGGTGTTGTTGTTGTTATTTATTTGACATTGTTGTTGTTGTTATTGTTTATTTGACGTTGTTGTTGTTGTTGTTTATTTGACGTTGTTGTTGTTGTTTATTTGACGTTTTTGTTGTTGTTGTTATTTATTTGACGTTGTTGTTGTTGTTGACGTTGTTGTTGTTGTTTATTTGACGTTTTTGTTATTGTTGACATAATTGTTGTTGTTGTTTATTTGACGTTGTTGTTGTTGTTGTTGTTGAGGTTGTTGTTGTTGTTTATTTGGCGTTGTTGTTGTTGTTGTTTATTTGACGTTGTTGTTGTTGTTTATTTGACGTTGTTGTTGTTATTGTTTATTTGACGTTGTTGTTGTTGTTGTTGTTTATTGGACGTTGTTGTTGTTGTTGACGTTGTTGTTGTTGTTGTTTATTTGACGTTGTTGTTGTTGTTGACATAGTTGTTGTTGTTGTTGTTATTTATTTGACGATGTTGTTATTGTTGTTGTTGTTGTTGTTATTTATTTGACGATGTTGTTATTGTTGTTGTTGTTTATTTGTCGTTGTTGTTGTTGTTGTTTATTTGACGTTGTTGTTGTTGTTTATTTGACATTGTTATTGTTGTTTATTTGACGTTTTTATTGTTGTTGACATAATTGTTGTTGTTGTTTATTTGACGTTGTTGTTGTTGTTGTTGAGGTTGTTGTTGTTGTTTATTTGATGTTGTTGTTGTTGTTTATTTGACGTTGTTGTTGTTGTTGTTGTTGTTGTTGTTGTTTATTTGACATTGTTATTGTTGTTTATTTGACGTTTTTGTTGTTGTTGATGTTGTTGTTATTGTTGTATATTTGACGTTGTTGTAGTTGTTATTGTTGTTGTTGTTTATTTGACATTATTGTTGTTGTTGTTGTTTATTTGACGTTGTTGTTGTTGTTATTGTTGTTGTTGTTTATTTGACATTATTGTTGTTGTTGTTGTTTATTTGACGTTGTTGTTGTTGTTTATTTGACGTTGTTGTTGTTGTTGTTGTTGTTGTTTATTTGACGTTGTTCTTATTGTTGTTGACTTAGTTGTTGTTGTTGTTTATTTGACGCTGTTGTTGTTGTTTATTTGATGTTGTTGTTGTTTATTTGACGGTGTTGTTGTTGTTATTTATTTGACATTGTTGTTGTTGTTATTGTTTATTTGACGTTGTTGTTGTTGTTGTTTATTTGACGTTGTTGTTGTTGTTTATTTGACGTTGTTGTTGTTGTTGTTATTTATTTGACGTTGTTGTTGTTGTTGACGTTGTTGTTGTTGTTTATTTGACGTTTTTGTTATTGTTGACATAATTGTTGTTGTTGTTTATTTGACGTTGTTGTTGTTGTTGTTGTTGAGGTTGTTGTTGTTGTTTATTTGGCGTTGTTGTTGTTGTTGTTGTTTATTTGACGTTGTTGTTGTTGTTTATTTAACGGTGTTGTTGTTGTTGTTTATTTGACGTTGTTGTTGTTGTTGTTTATTTGACGTTGTTGTTGTTGTTGTTGTTTATTTGACGTTGTTGTTGTTGTTGACATAATTGTTGTTGTTGTTGTTGTTTATTTGACGTTGTTGTTGTTGTTGACATAATTGTTGCTGTTGTTGTTTATTTGACGTTGTTGTTGTTGTTGACGTTGTTGTTGTTGTTGTTGTTCATTTGACGTTGTTGTTGTTGTTGTTTATTTGATATTGTTGTTGTTGATGTTGTTGTTGTTTATTTGACATTGTTGTTGTTGTTGTTGACGTTGTTGTTGTTGTTGTTTATTTGACTTTGTTGTTGTTGTTGTTGTTGTTTATTTGACGTTGTTCTTATTGTTGTTGACTTAGTTGTTATTGTTGTTTATTTGACGTTGTTGTTGTTGTTTATTTGACGTTGTTGTTGTTTATTTGAGGGTGTTGTTGTTGTTATTTATTTGACATTGTTGTTGTTGTTATTGTTTATTTGACGTTGTTGTTGTTGTTGTTTATTTGACGTTGTTGTTGTTGTTTATTTGACGTTGTTGTTGTTGTTGTTATTTATTTGATGTTGTTGTTGTTGTTGACGTTGTTGTTGTTGTTTATTTGACGTTTTTGTTGTTGTTGACATAATTGTTGTTGTTGTTTATTTGACGTTGTTGTTGTTGTTGTTGTTGAGGTTGTTGTTGTTGTTTATTTGGCGTTGTTGTTGTTGTTGTTTATTTGACGTTGTTGTTGTTGTTGTTTATTTGACGTTGTTGTTGTTATTGTTTATTTGACGTTGTTGTTGTTGTTGTTGTTTATCGGACGTTGTTGTTGTTGTTGACGTTGTTGTTGTTGTTGTTTATTTGACGTTGTTGTTGTTGTTGACATAGTTGTTGTTGTTGTTGTTATTTATTTGACGATGTTGTTATTGTTGTTGTTGTTGTTGTTATTTATTTGACGATGTTGTTATTGTTGTTGTTGTTTATTTGTCGTTGTTGTTGTTGTTGTTTATTTGACGTTGTTGTTGTTGTTTATTTGACATTGTTATTGTTGTTTATTTGACGTTTTTATTGTTGTTGACATAATTGTTGTTGTTGTTTATTTGACGTTGTTGTTGTTGTTGTTGAGGTTGTTGTTGTTGTTTATTTGATGTTGTTGTTGTTGTTTATTTGACGTTGTTGTTGTTGTTGTTGTTTATTTGACATTGTTATTGTTGTTTATTTGACGTTTTTGTTGTTGTTGATGTTGTTGTTATTGTTGTATATTTGACGTTGTTGTAGTTGTTATTGTTGTTGTTGTTTATTTGACATTATTGTTGTTGTTGTTGTTTATTTGACGTTGTTGTTGTTGTTATTGTTGTTGTTGTTTATTTGACATTATTGTTGTTGTTGTTGTTTATTTGACGTTGTTGTTGTTGTTTATTTGACGTTGTTGTTGTTGTTGTTGTTGTTGTTTATTTGACGTTGTTCTTATTGTTGTTGACTTAGTTGTTGTTGTTGTTTATTTGACGTTGTTGTTGTTGTTTATTTGACGTTGTTGTTGTTTATTTGACGGTGTTGTTGTTGTTATTTATTTGACATTGTTGTTGTTGTTATTGTTTATTTGACGTTGTTGTTGTTGTTGTTTATTTGACGTTGTTGTTGTTGTTTATTTGACGTTTTTGTTGTTGTTGTTATTTATTTGACGTTGTTGTTGTTGTTGACGTTGTTGTTGTTGTTTATTTGACGTTTTTGTTATTGTTGACATAATTGTTGTTGTTGTTTATTTGACGTTGTTGTTGTTGTTGTTGTTGAGGTTGTTGTTGTTGTTTATTTGGCGTTGTTGTTGTTGTTGTTTATTTGACGTTGTTGTTGTTGTTGTTTATTTGACGTTGTTGTTGTTATTGTTTATTTGACGTTGTTGTTGTTGTTGTTGTTTATTGGACGTTGTTGTTGTTGTTGACGTTGTTGTTGTTGTTGTTTATTTGACGTTGTTGTTGTTGTTGACATAGTTGTTGTTGTTGTTGTTATTTATTTGACGATGTTGTTATTGTTGTTGTTGTTGTTGTTATTTATTTGACGATGTTGTTATTGTTGTTGTTGTTTATTTGTCGTTGTTGTTGTTGTTGTTTATTTGACGTTGTTGTTGTTGTTTATTTGACATTGTTATTGTTGTTTATTTGACGTTTTTATTGTTGTTGACATAATTGTTGTTGTTGTTTATTTGACGTTGTTGTTGTTGTTGTTGAGGTTGTTGTTGTTGTTTATTTGATGTTGTTGTTGTTGTTTATTTGACGTTGTTGTTGTTGTTGTTGTTTATTTGACATTGTTATTGTTGTTTATTTGACGTTTTTGTTGTTGTTGATGTTGTTGTTATTGTTGTATATTTGACGTTGTTGTAGTTGTTATTGTTGTTGTTGTTTATTTGACATTATTGTTGTTGTTGTTGTTTATTTGACGTTGTTGTTGTTGTTATTGTTGTTGTTGTTTATTTGACATTATTGTTGTTGTTGTTGTTTATTTGACGTTGTTGTTGTTGTTTATTTGACGTTGTTGTTGTTGTTGTTTATTTGACGTTGTTCTTATTGTTGTTGACTTAGTTGTTGTTGTTGTTTATTTGACGTTGTTGTTGTTGTTTATTTGACGTTGTTGTTGTTTATTTGACGGTGTTGTTGTTGTTATTTATTTGACATTGTTGTTGTTGTTATTGTTTATTTGACGTTGTTGTTGTTGTTGTTTATTTGACGTTGTTGTTGTTGTTTATTTGACGTTTTTGTTGTTGTTGTTATTTATTTGACGTTGTTGTTGTTGTTGACGTTGTTGTTGTTGTTTATTTGACGTTTTTGTTATTGTTGACATAATTGTTGTTGTTGTTTATTTGACGTTGTTGTTGTTGTTGTTGTTGAGGTTGTTGTTGTTGTTTATTTGGCGTTGTTGTTGTTGTTGTTTATTTGACGTTGTTGTTGTTGTTTATTTGACGTTGTTGTTGTTATTGTTTATTTGACGTTGTTGTTGTTGTTGTTGTTTATTGGACGTTGTTGTTGTTGTTGACGTTGTTGTTGTTGTTGTTTATTTGACGTTGTTGTTGTTGTTGACATAGTTGTTGTTGTTGTTGTTATTTATTTGACGATGTTGTTATTGTTGTTGTTGTTGTTGTTATTTATTTGACGATGTTGTTATTGTTGTTGTTGTTTATTTGTCGTTGTTGTTGTTGTTGTTTATTTGACGTTGTTGTTGTTGTTTATTTGACATTGTTATTGTTGTTTATTTGACGTTTTTATTGTTGTTGACATAATTGTTGTTGTTGTTTATTTGACGTTGTTGTTGTTGTTGTTGAGGTTGTTGTTGTTGTTTATTTGATGTTGTTGTTGTTGTTTATTTGACGTTGTTGTTGTTGTTGTTGTTGTTGTTGTTGTTTATTTGACATTGTTATTGTTGTTTATTTGACGTTTTTGTTGTTGTTGATGTTGTTGTTATTGTTGTATATTTGACGTTGTTGTAGTTGTTATTGTTGTTGTTGTTTATTTGACATTATTGTTGTTGTTGTTGTTTATTTGACGTTGTTGTTGTTGTTATTGTTGTTGTTGTTTATTTGACATTATTGTTGTTGTTGTTGTTTATTTGACGTTGTTGTTGTTGTTTATTTGACGTTGTTGTTGTTGTTGTTGTTGTTGTTTATTTGACGTTGTTCTTATTGTTGTTGACTTAGTTGTTGTTGTTGTTTATTTGACGCTGTTGTTGTTGTTTATTTGATGTTGTTGTTGTTTATTTGACGGTGTTGTTGTTGTTATTTATTTGACATTGTTGTTGTTGTTATTGTTTATTTGACGTTGTTGTTGTTGTTGTTTATTTGACGTTGTTGTTGTTGTTTATTTGACGTTGTTGTTGTTGTTGTTATTTATTTGACGTTGTTGTTGTTGTTGACGTTGTTGTTGTTGTTTATTTGACGTTTTTGTTATTGTTGACATAATTGTTGTTGTTGTTTATTTGACGTTGTTGTTGTTGTTGTTGTTGAGGTTGTTGTTGTTGTTTATTTGGCGTTGTTGTTGTTGTTGTTGTTTATTTGACGTTGTTGTTGTTGTTTATTTAACGGTGTTGTTGTTGTTGTTTATTTGACGTTGTTGTTGTTGTTGTTTATTTGACGTTGTTGTTGTTGTTGTTGTTTATTTGACGTTGTTGTTGTTGTTGACATAATTGTTGTTGTTGTTGTTGTTTATTTGACGTTGTTGTTGTTGTTGACATAATTGTTGCTGTTGTTGTTTATTTGACGTTGTTGTTGTTGTTGACGTTGTTGTTGTTGTTGTTGTTCATTTGACGTTGTTGTTGTTGTTGTTTATTTGATATTGTTGTTGTTGATGTTGTTGTTGTTTATTTGACATTGTTGTTGTTGTTGTTGACGTTGTTGTTGTTGTTGTTTATTTGACTTTGTTGTTGTTGTTGTTGTTGTTTATTTGACGTTGTTCTTATTGTTGTTGACTTAGTTGTTATTGTTGTTTATTTGACGTTGTTGTTGTTGTTTATTTGACGTTGTTGTTGTTTATTTGAGGGTGTTGTTGTTGTTATTTATTTGACATTGTTGTTGTTGTTATTGTTTATTTGACGTTGTTGTTGTTGTTGTTTATTTGACGTTGTTGTTGTTGTTTATTTGACGTTGTTGTTGTTGTTGTTATTTATTTGATGTTGTTGTTGTTGTTGACGTTGTTGTTGTTGTTTATTTGACGTTTTTGTTGTTGTTGACATAATTGTTGTTGTTGTTTATTTGACGTTGTTGTTGTTGTTGTTGTTGAGGTTGTTGTTGTTGTTTATTTGGCGTTGTTGTTGTTGTTGTTTATTTGACGTTGTTGTTGTTGTTGTTTATTTGACGTTGTTGTTGTTATTGTTTATTTGACGTTGTTGTTGTTGTTGTTGTTTATCGGACGTTGTTGTTGTTGTTGACGTTGTTGTTGTTGTTGTTTATTTGACGTTGTTGTTGTTGTTGACATAGTTGTTGTTGTTGTTGTTATTTATTTGACGATGTTGTTATTGTTGTTGTTGTTGTTGTTATTTATTTGACGATGTTGTTATTGTTGTTGTTGTTTATTTGTCGTTGTTGTTGTTGTTGTTTATTTGACGTTGTTGTTGTTGTTTATTTGACATTGTTATTGTTGTTTATTTGACGTTTTTATTGTTGTTGACATAATTGTTGTTGTTGTTTATTTGACGTTGTTGTTGTTGTTGTTGAGGTTGTTGTTGTTGTTTATTTGATGTTGTTGTTGTTGTTTATTTGACGTTGTTGTTGTTGTTGTTGTTTATTTGACATTGTTATTGTTGTTTATTTGACGTTTTTGTTGTTGTTGATGTTGTTGTTATTGTTGTATATTTGACGTTGTTGTAGTTGTTATTGTTGTTGTTGTTTATTTGACATTATTGTTGTTGTTGTTGTTTATTTGACGTTGTTGTTGTTGTTATTGTTGTTGTTGTTTATTTGACATTATTGTTGTTGTTGTTGTTTATTTGACGTTGTTGTTGTTGTTTATTTGACGTTGTTGTTGTTGTTGTTGTTGTTGTTTATTTGACGTTGTTCTTATTGTTGTTGACTTAGTTGTTGTTGTTGTTTATTTGACGTTGTTGTTGTTGTTTATTTGACGTTGTTGTTGTTTATTTGACGGTGTTGTTGTTGTTATTTATTTGACATTGTTGTTGTTGTTATTGTTTATTTGACGTTGTTGTTGTTGTTGTTTATTTGACGTTGTTGTTGTTGTTTATTTGACGTTTTTGTTGTTGTTGTTATTTATTTGACGTTGTTGTTGTTGTTGACGTTGTTGTTGTTGTTTATTTGACGTTTTTGTTATTGTTGACATAATTGTTGTTGTTGTTTATTTGACGTTGTTGTTGTTGTTGTTGTTGAGGTTGTTGTTGTTGTTTATTTGGCGTTGTTGTTGTTGTTGTTTATTTGACGTTGTTGTTGTTGTTGTTTATTTGACGTTGTTGTTGTTATTGTTTATTTGACGTTGTTGTTGTTGTTGTTGTTTATTGGACGTTGTTGTTGTTGTTGACGTTGTTGTTGTTGTTGTTTATTTGACGTTGTTGTTGTTGTTGACATAGTTGTTGTTGTTGTTGTTATTTATTTGACGATGTTGTTATTGTTGTTGTTGTTGTTGTTATTTATTTGACGATGTCGTTATTGTTGTTGTTGTTTATTTGTCGTTGTTGTTGTTGTTGTTTATTTGACGTTGTTGTTGTTGTTTATTTGACATTGTTATTGTTGTTTATTTGACGTTTTTATTGTTGTTGACATAATTGTTGTTGTTGTTTATTTGACGTTGTTGTTGTTGTTGTTGAGGTTGTTGTTGTTGTTTATTTGATGTTGTTGTTGTTGTTTATTTGACGTTGTTGTTGTTGTTGTTGTTTATTTGACATTGTTATTGTTGTTTATTTGACGTTTTTGTTGTTGTTGATGTTGTTGTTATTGTTGTATATTTGACGTTGTTGTAGTTGTTATTGTTGTTGTTGTTTATTTGACATTATTGTTGTTGTTGTTGTTTATTTGACGTTGTTGTTGTTGTTATTGTTGTTGTTGTTTATTTGACATTATTGTTGTTGTTGTTGTTTATTTGACGTTGTTGTTGTTGTTTATTTGACGTTGTTGTTGTTGTTGTTGTTGTTGTTTATTTGACGTTGTTCTTATTGTTGTTGACTTAGTTGTTGTTGTTGTTTATTTGACGTTGTTGTTGTTGTTTATTTGACGTTGTTGTTGTTTATTTGACGGTGTTGTTGTTGTTATTTATTTGACATTGTTGTTGTTGTTATTGTTTATTTGACGTTGTTGTTGTTGTTGTTTATTTGACGTTGTTGTTGTTGTTTATTTGACGTTTTTGTTGTTGTTGTTATTTATTTGACGTTGTTGTTGTTGTTGACGTTGTTGTTGTTGTTTATTTGACGTTTTTGTTATTGTTGACATAATTGTTGTTGTTGTTTATTTGACGTTGTTGTTGTTGTTGTTGTTGAGGTTGTTGTTGTTGTTTATTTGGCGTTGTTGTTGTTGTTGTTTATTTGACGTTGTTGTTGTTGTTTATTTGACGTTGTTGTTGTTATTGTTTATTTGACGTTGTTGTTGTTGTTGTTGTTTATTGGACGTTGTTGTTGTTGACGTTGTTGTTGTTGTTGTTTATTTGACGTTGTTGTTGTTGTTGACATAGTTGTTGTTGTTGTTGTTATTTATTTGACGATGTTGTTATTGTTGTTGTTATTGTTGTTATTTATTTGACGATGTTGTTATTGTTGTTGTTGTTTATTTGTCGTTGTTGTTGTTGTTGTTTATTTGACGTTGTTGTTGTTGTTTATTTGACATTGTTATTGTTGTTTATTTGACGTTTTTATTGTTGTTGACATAATTGTTGTTGTTGTTTATTTGACGTTGTTGTTGTTGTTGTTGAGGTTGTTGTTGTTGTTTATTTGATGTTGTTGTTGTTGTTTATTTGACGTTGTTGTTGTTGTTGTTTATTTGACATTGTTATTGTTGTTTATTTGACGTTTTTGTTGTTGTTGATGTTGTTGTTATTGTTGTATATTTGACGTTGTTGTAGTTGTTATTGTTGTTGTTGTTTATTTGACATTATTGTTGTTGTTGTTGTTTATTTGACGTTGTTGTTGTTGTTATTGTTGTTGTTGTTTATTTGACATTATTGTTGTTGTTGTTGTTTATTTGACGTTGTTGTTGTTGTTTATTTGACGTTGTTGTTGTTGTTGTTGTTGTTGTTTATTTGACGTTGTTCTTATTGTTGTTGACTTAGTTGTTGTTGTTGTTTATTTGACGTTGTTGTTGTTGTTTATTTGACGTTGTTGTTGTTTATTTGACGGTGTTGTTGTTGTTATTTATTTGACATTGTTGTTGTTGTTATTGTTTATTTGACGTTGTTGTTGTTGTTGTTTATTTGACGTTGTTGTTGTTATTTATTTGACGTTGTTGTTGTTGTTGTTATTTATTTGACGTTGTTGTTGTTGTTGACGTTGTTGTTGTTGTTTATTTGACGTTTTTGTTGTTGTTGACATAATTGTTGTTGTTGTTTATTTGACGTTGTTGTTGTTGTTGTTGTTGAGGTTGTTGTTGTTGTTTATTTGGCGTTGTTGTTGTTGTTTATTTGACGTTGTTGTTGTTGTTGTTTATTTGACGTTGTTGTTGTTATTGTTTATTTGACGTTGTTGTTGTTGTTGTTGTTTATTGGACGTTGTTGTTGTTGTTGACGTTGTTGTTGTTGTTGTTTATTTGACGTTGTTGTTGTTGTTGACATAGTTGTTGTTGTTGTTGTTATTTATTTGACGATGTTGTTATTGTTGTTGTTGTTGTTGTTGTTATTTATTTGACGATGTTGTTATTGTTGTTGTTGTTTATTTGTCGTTGTTGTTGTTGTTGTTGTTGTTTATTTGACGTTGTTGTTGTTGTTTATTTGACATTGTTATTGTTGTTTATTTGACGTTTTTGTTGTTGTTGACATAATTGTTGTTGTTGTTTATTTGACGTTGTTGTTGTTGTTGTTGAGGTTGTTGTTGTTGTTTATTTGACGTTGTTGTTGTTGTTTATTTGACGTTGTTGTTGTGGTTGTTTATTTGACGTTGTTGTTGTTATTGTTTATTTCACGTTGTTGTTGTTGTTGTTGTTTATTGGACGTTGTTGTTGTTGTTGTTGACGTTGTTGTTGTTGTTGTTGTTTATTTGACGTTGTTGTTGTTGTTGACATAGTTGTTGTTGTTGTTGTTATTTATTTGACGATGTTGTTATTGTTGTTGTTGTTTATTTGACGTTGTTGTTGTTGTTGTTTATTTGACGTTGTTGTTGTTGTTATTTATTTGACATTGTTATTGTTGTTTATTTGACGTTTTTGTTGTTGTTGATGTTGTTGTTATTGTTGTATATTTGACGTTGTTGTAGTTGTTATTGTTGTTGTTGTTTATTTGACATTATTGTTGTTGTTGTTGTTTATTTGACGTTGTTGTTGTTGTTTATTTGACGTTGTTGTTGTTGTTTGTTTGACGTTGTTGTTGTTGACGGTGTTGTAGTTGTTGTTTATTTGACATTGTTGTTGTTGTTGTTATTGACGTTGTTGTTGTTTATTTGACGTTGTTGTTGTTGTTCTTCTTTATTTGACGTTGTTATTGTTTATTTGACGTTGTTGTTGTTGTTTATTTAACGTTGTTGTTGTTGACATTGTTGTTGTTGTTGTTGTTATTGTTTATTTGACATTGTTGTTGTTGTTGCTGTTATTTATTTGACGTAATTGTTGTTGTTGACGTTGTTGTTCTTTATTTGGCGTTGTTGTTGTTGTTGATGTTCTTGTTGTTGTTGTTTATTTGACGTTGTTGTTGATGTTGTTTATTTGACGTTGTTGTTGTTGTTTATTTGACATTGTTGTTATTGACGGTGTTGTTGTTGTTTATTTGACGTTGTTGTTGTTGTTGTTTATTTGACGTTGTTGTTGTTGTTGTTGTTGTTGTTTATTTGACGTTTTTGTTGTTGTTGACATAGTTGTTGTTGTTGTTGACATAATTGTTGTTGTTGTTGTTGTTTATTTGACGTTGTTGTTGTTGTTGACGTTGTTGTTGTTGTTGTTCATTTGACGTTGTTATTGTTGTTGTTTATTTGATATTGTTGTTGTTGTTGACGTTGTTGTTGTTGTTGTTGTTTATTTGACATTGTTGTTGTTGTTGTTGACGTTGTTGTTGTTGTTGTTGTTTATTTGACGTTGTTGTTGTTGTTTATTTGACATTGTTATTGTTGTTTATTTGACGTTTTTGTTGTTGTTGATGTTATTGTTATTGTTGTATATTTGACGTTGTTGTAGTTGTTATTGTTGTTGTTGTTTATTTGACATTATTGTTGTTGTTGTTGTTTATTTGACGTTGTTGTTGTCGTTTATTTGACGTTGTTGTTGTTGTTTGTTTGACGTTGTTGTTGTTGACGGTGTTGTTGTTGTTGTTTATTTGACATTGTTGTTGTTGTTATTGTTTATTTGACGTTGTTGTTGTTGTTGTTGTTGTTTATTTGACGTTGTTGTTGTTATTTATTTGACGTTGTTGATGTTGTTGTTGTTATTTATTTGACGTTGTTGTTGTTGACGTTGTTGTTGTTGTTTATTTGACGTTTTTGTTGTTGTTGACATAATTGTTGTTGTTGTTTATTTGATGTTGTTGTTGTTGTTGTTGTTGAGGTTGTTGCTGTTGTTTATTTGACGTTGTTGTTGTTGTTTATTTGACGTTGTTGTTGTTGTTTATTTGACGTTGTTGTTGTTATTGTTTATTTCACGTTGTTGTTGTTGTTGTTGTTTATTGGACGTTGTTGTTGTTGTTGACGTTGTTGTTGTTGTTGTTTATTTGACGTTGTTGTTGTTGTTGTTGTTGACATAGTTGTTGTTGTTGTTGTTATTTATTTGACGATGTTGTTATTGTTGTTGTTGTTTATTTGACGTTGTTGTTGTTGTTGTTTATTTGACGTTGTTGTTGTTGTTGTTTATTTGACATTGTTATTGTTGTTTATTTGACGTTTTTGTTGTTGTTGATGTTGTTGTTATTGTTGTATATTTGACGTTGTTGTAGTTGTTATTGTTGTTGTTGTTGTTTATTTGACATTATTGTTGTTGTTGTTGTCTATTTGACGTTGTTGTTGTTGTTTGTTTGACGTTGTTGTTTTTGACGGTGTTGTTGTTGTTGTTGTTTATTTGACATTGTTGTTGTTGTTGTTGTTTATTTGACGTTGTTGTTGTTGTTGTTCTTTATTTGACGTTGTTATTGTTTATTTGACGTTGTTGTTGTTGTTTATTTAACGTTGTTGTTGTTGACATTATTGTTGTTGTTATCGTTTATTTGACATTGTTGTTGTTGTTGTTATTTATTTGACGTAATTGTTGTTGTTGACGTTGTTGTTGTTGTTCTTTATTTGACGTTTTTGTTGTTGTTGATGTTGTTGTTGTTGTTGTTTATTTGACGTAGTTGTTGTTGTTGACGTTGTTGTTGATGTTGTTGTTTATTTGACGTTTCTGTTGTTGTTGATGTTGTTGTTGTTGTTGTTGTTGTATATTTGACGTTGTTGTAGTTGTTATTGTTGTTGTTGTTTATTTGACATTGTTTTTGTTGTTGTTGTTGTTTATTTGACGTTGTTGTTGTTGTTTATTTGACGTTGTTGTTGTTGACGGTGTTGTTGTTGTTGTTCTTTATTTGACATTGTTGTTGTTGTTGTTGTTGACGTTGTTGTTGTTGTTTATTTGACGTTGTTGTTGTTGTTGTTTATTTGACGTTGTTGTTGTTGTTTATTTGACGTTGTTGTTGTTGTTTATTTGACGTTGTTGTTGATGTTGTTTATTTGACGTTGTTGTTGTTGTTGTTGTTGTTTATTTGACATTGTTGTTATTGACGGTGTTGTTGTTGTTGTTTATTTGACGTTGTTGTTGTTGTTGTTTATTTGACGTTGTTGTTGTTGTTGTTTATTTGACGTTGTTGTTGTTGTTGTTTATTTGACGTTGTTGTTGTTGTTGACATAATTGTTGTTGTTGTTGTTATTTATTTGACGTTGTTGTTGTTGTTGACATAATTGTTACTGTTGTTGTTTATTTGACGTTGTTGTTGTTGTTGACGTTGTTGTTGTTGTTGTTGTTCATTTGACGTTGTTGTTGTTGTTGTTTATTTGATATTGTTGTTGTTGATGTTGTTGTTGTTTATTTGACATTGTTGTTGTTGTTGTTGACGTTGTTGTTGTTGTTGTTTATTTGACTTTGTTGTTGTTGTTGTTGTTGTTGTTTATTTGACGTTGTTCTTATTGTTGTTGACTTAGTTGTTGTTGTTGTTTATTTGACGTTGTTGTTGTTGTTTATTTGACGTTGTTGTTGTTTATTTGACGGTGTTGTTGTTGTTATTTATTTGACATTGTTGTTGTTGTTATTGTTTATTTGACGTTGTTGTTGTTGTTGTTTATTTGACGTTGTTGTTGTTGTTTATTTGACGTTGTTGTTGTTGTTGTTATTTATTTGACGTTGTTGTTGTTGTTGACGTTGTTGTTGTTGTTTATTTGACGTTTTTGTTGTTGTTGACATAATTGTTGTTGTTGTTTATTTGACGTTGTTGTTGTTGTTGTTGTTGTTTATTTGGCGTTGTTGTTGTTGTTGTTTATTTGACGTTGTTGTTGTTGTTTATTTGACGTTGTTGCTGTTATTGTTTATTTGACGTTGTTGTTGTTGTTGTTGTTTATTGGACGTTGTTGTTGTTGTTGACGTTGTTGTTGTTGTTGTTTATTTGACGTTGTTGTTGTTGTTGACATAGTTGTTGTTGTTGTTGTTATTTATTTGACGATGTTGTTATTGTTGTTGTTGTTGTTGTTATTTATTTGACGATGTTGTTATTGTTGTTGTTGTTTATTTGTCGTTGTTGTTGTTGTTGTTTATTTGACGTTGTTGTTGTTGTTTATTTGACATTGTTATTGTTGTTTATTTGACGTTTTTGTTGTTGTTGACATAATTGTTGTTGTTGTTTATTTGACGTTGTTGTTGTTGTTGTTGAGGTTGTTGTTGTTGTTTATTTGACGTTGTTGTTGTTGTTTATTTGACGTTGTTGTTGTTGTTGTTTATTTGACGTTGTTGTTGTTATTGTTTATTTCACGTTGTTGTTGTTGTTGTTGTTGTTTATTGGACGTTGTTGTTGTTGTTGTTGACGTTGTTGTTGTTGTTGTTGTTTATTTGACGTTGTTGTTGTTGTTGACATAGTTGTTGTTGTTGTTGTTATTTATTTGACGATGTTGTTATTGTTGTTGTTGTTTATTTGACGTTGTTGTTGTTGTTGTTTATTTGACATTGTTATTGTTGTTTATTTGACGTTTTTGTTGTTGTTGATGTTGTTGTTATTGTTGTATATTTGACGTTGTTGTAGTTGTTATTGTTGTTGTTGTTTATTTGACATTATTGTTGTTGTTGTTGTTTATTTGACGTTGTTGTTGTTGTTTATTTGACGTTGTTGTTGTTGTTTGTTTGACGTTGTTGTTGTTGACGGTGTTGTAGTTGTTGTTTATTTGACATTGTTGTTGTTGTTGTTATTGACGTTGTTGTTGTTTATTTGACGTTGTTGTTGTTCTTCTTCTTTATTTGACGTTGTTATTGTTTATTTGACGTTGTTGTTGTTGTTTATTTAACGTTGTTGTTGTTGACATTGTTGTTGTTGTTATTGTTTATTTGACATTGTTGTTGTTGTTGTTATTTATTTGACGTAATTGTTGTTGTTGACGTTGTTGTTCTTTATTTGGCGTTGTTGTTGTTGTTGATGTTCTTGTTGTTGTTGTTGTTTATTTGACGTTGTTGTTGATGTTGTTTATTTGACGTTGTTGTTGTTGTTTATTTGACATTGTTGTTATTGACGGTGTTGTTGTTGTTTATTTGACGTTGTTGTTGTTGTTGTTTATTTGACGTTGTTGTTGTTGTTGTTGTTGTTGTTTATTTGACGTTGTTGTTGTTGTTGACATAGTTGTTGTTGTTGTTGACATAATTGTTGTTGTTGTTGTTTATTTGACGTTGTTGTTGTTGTTGTTGACGTTGTTATTGTTGTTGTTCATTTGACGTTGTTATTGTTGTTGTTTATTTGATATTGTTGTTGTTGTTGACGTTGTTGTTGTTGTTGTTGTTTATTTGACATTGTTGTTGTTGTTGTTGACGTTGTTGTTGTTGTTGTTGTTTATTTGACTTAGTTGTTGTTGTTGTTTATTTGACGTTGTTCTTATTGTTGTTGACTTAGTTGTTGTTGTTGTTTATTTGACGTTGTTGTTGTTGTTTATTTGACGTTGTTGTTGTTTATTTGACGGTGTTGTTGTTGTTGTTGTTGTTTATTTGACATTGTTGTTGTTGTTATTGTTTATTTGACGTTGTTGTTGTTGTTTATTTGACGTTGTTGTTGTTGTTTATTTGACGTTGTTGTCGTTGTTGTTATTTATTTGACGTTGTTGTTGTTGTTTATTTGACGTTTTTGTTGTTGTTGACATAATTGTTGTTGTTGTTTATTTGACGTTGTTGTTGTTGTTGAGGTTGTTGTTGTTGTTTATTTGACGTTGTTGTTGTTGTTTATTTGACGTTGTTGTTGTTGTTGTTTATTTGACGTTGTTGTTGTTATTGTTTATTTCACGTTGTTGTTGTTGTTGTTGTTGTTTATTGGACGTTGTTGTTGTTGTTGACGTTGTTGTTGTTGTTGTTTATTTGACGTTGTTGTTGTTGTTGACATAGTTGTTGTTGTTGTTGTTATTTATTTGACGATGTTGTTATTGTTGTTGTTGTTTATTTGACGTTGTGGTTGTTGTTGTTGTTTATTTGACGTTGTTGTTGTTGTTTATTTGACATTGTTATTGTTGTTTATTTGACGTTTTTGTTGTTGTTGATGTTGTTGTTATTGTTGTATATTTGACGTTGTTGTAGTTGTTATTGTTGTTGTTGTTTATTTGACATTATTATTGTTGTTGTTGTTTATTTGACGTTGTTGTTGTCGTTTATTTGACGTAGTTGTTGTTGTTGTTTGTTTGACGTTGTTGTTGTTGACGGTGTTGTTGTTGTTGTTTATTTGACATTGTTGTTGTTGTTATTGTTTATTTGACGTTGTTGTTGTTGTTGTTGTTGTTTATTTGACATTGTTGTTGTTATTTATTTGACGTTGTTGATGTTGTTGTTGTTATTTATTTGACGTTGTTGTTGTTGACGTTGTTGTTGTTGTTTATTTGACGTTTTTTTTGTTGTTGACATAATTGTTGTTGTTGTTTATTTGACGTTGTTGTTGTTGTTGTTGAGGTTATTGTTGTTGTTTATTTAACGTTGTTGTTGTTGTTTATTTGACGTTGTTGTTGTTATTGTTTATTTGACGTTGTTGTTGTTGTTGTTGTTTATTGGACGTTGTTGTTGTTGTTGACGTTGTTGTTGTTGTTGTTTTTTTGACGTTGTTGTTGTTGACATAGTTGTTGTTGTTGTTGTTATTTATTTGACGATGTTGTTATTGTTGTTGTTGTTGTTGTTATTTATTTGACGATGTTGTTATTGTTGTTGTTGTTTATTTGTCGTCGTTGTTGTTGTTGTTGTTTATTTGACGTTGTTGTTGTTGTTTATTTGACATTGTTATTGTTGTTTATTTGACGTTTTTGTTGTTGTTGACATAATTGTTGTTGTTGTTTATTTGACGTTGTTGTTGTTGTTGTTGAGGTTGTTGTTGTTGTTTATTTGACGTTGTTGTTGTTGTTTATTTGACGTTGTTGTTGTTGTTGTTTATTTGACGTTGTTGTTGTTATTGTTTATTTCACGTTGTTGTTGTTGTTGTTGTTGTTTATTGGACGTTGTTGTTGTTGTTGACGTTGTTGTTGTTGTTGTTGTTTATTTGACGTTGTTGTTGTTGTTGACATAGTTGTTGTTGTTGTTGTTATTTATTTGACGATGTTGTTATTGCTGTTGTTGTTTATTTGACGTTGTTGTTGTTGTTTATTTGACGTTGTTGTTGTTGTTGTTTATTTGACATTGTTATTGTTGTTTATTTGACATTATTGTTGTTGTTGTTGTTTATTTGACGTTGTTGTTGTTGTTTATTTGACGTTGTTGTTGTTGTTTGTTTGACGTTGTTGTTGTTGACGGTGTTGTAGTTGTTGTTTATTTGACATTGTTGTTGTTGTTGTTATTGACGTTGTTGTTGTTTATTTGACGTTGTTGTTGTTGTTCTTCTTTATTTGACGTTGTTATTGTTTATTTGACGTTGTTGTTGTTGTTTATTTAACGTTGTTGTTGTTGACATTGTTGTTGTTGTTATTGTTTATTTGACATTGTTGTTGTTGTTGTTATTTATTTGACGTAATTGTTGTTGTTGACGTTGTTGTTCTTTATTTGGCGTTGTTGTTGTTGTTGATGTTCTTGTTGTTGTTGTTGTTTATTTGACGTTGTTGTTGATGTTGTTTATTTGACGTTGTTGTTGTTGTTTATTTGACATTGTTGTTATTGACGGTGTTGTTGTTGTTTATTTGACGTTGTTGTTGTTGTTGTTTATTTGACGTTGTTGTTGTTGTTGTTGTTGTTTATTTGACGTTGTTGTTGTTGTTGACATAGTTGTTGTTGTTGTTGACATAATTGTTGTTGTTGTTGTTTATTTGACGTTGTTGTTGTTGTTGTTGACGTTGTTGTTGTTGTTGTTCATTTGACGTTGTTATTGTTGTTGTTTATTTGATATTGTTGTTGTTGTTGACGTTGTTGTTGTTGTTGTTGTTTATTTGACATTGTTGTTGTTGTTGTTGACGTTGTTGTTGTTGTTGTTGTTTATTTGACTTAGTTGTTGTTGTTGTTTATTTGACGTTGTTCTTATTGTTGTTGACTTAGTTGTTGTTGTTGTTGTTTATTTGACGTTGTTGTTGTTGTTTATTTGACGTTGTTGTTGTTTATTTGACGGTGTTGTTGTTGTTGTTGTTGTTTATTTGACATTGTTGTTGTTGTTATTGTTTATTTGACGTTGTTGTTGTTGTTGTTGTTTATTTGACGTTGTTGTTGTTGTTTATTTGACGTTGTTGTCGTTGTTGTTATTTATTTGACGTTGTTGTTGTTGTTTATTTGACGTTTTTGTTGTTGTTGACATAATTGTTGTTGTTGTTTATTTGACGTTGTTGTTGTTGTTGAGGTTGTTGTTGTTGTTTATTTGACGTTGTTGTTGTTGTTTATTTGACGTTGTTGTTGTTGTTGTTTATTTGACGTTGTTGTTGTTATTGTTTATTTCACGTTGTTGTTGTTGTTGTTGTTGTTTATTGGACGTTGTTGTTGTTGTTGACGTTGTTGTTGTTGTTGTTTATTTGACGTTGTTGTTGTTGTTGACATAGTTGTTGTTGTTGTTGTTATTTATTTGACGATGTTGTTATTGTTGTTGTTGTTTATTTGACGTTGTGGTTGTTGTTGTTGTTTATTTGACGTTGTTGTTGTTGTTTATTTGACATTGTTATTGTTGTTTATTTGACGTTTTTGTTGTTGTTGATGTTGTTGTTATTGTTGTATATTTGACGTTGTTGTAGTTGTTATTGTTGTTGTTGTTTATTTGACATTATTATTGTTGTTGTTGTTTATTTGAGGTTGTTGTTGTCGTTTATTTGACGTTGTTGTTGTTGTTTGTTTGACGTTGTTGTTGTTGACGGTGTTGTTGTTGTTGTTTATTTGACATTGTTGTTGTTGTTATTGTTTATTTGACGTTGTTGTTGTTGTTGTTGTTGTTGTTTATTTGACGTTGTTGTTGTTATTTATTTGACGTTGTTGATGTTGTTGTTGTTATTTATTTGACGTTGTTGTTGTTGACGTTGTTGTTGTTGTTGTTTATTTGACGTTTTTTTTGTTGTTGACATAATTGTTGTTGTTGTATATTTGACGTTGTTGTTGTTGTTGTTGAGGTTATTGTTGTTGTTTATTTAACGTTGTTGTTGTTGTTTATTTGACGTTGTTGTTGTTGTTTATTTGACGTTGTTGTTGTTATTGTTTATTTCACGTTGTTGTTGTTGTTGTTTATTGGACGTTGTTGTTGTTGTTGACGTTGTTGTTGTTGTTGTTTATTTGACGTTGTTGTTGTTATTGACATAGTTGTTGTTGTTGTTGTTATTTATTTGACGATGTTGTTATTGTTGTTGTTGTTTATTTGACGTTGTTGTTGTTGTTTATTTGACGTTGTTCTTATTGTTGTTGACTTAGTTGTTGTTGTTGTTGTTTATTTGACGTTGTTGTTGTTGTTTATTTGACGTTGTTGTTGTTTATTTGACGATGTTGTTGTTGTTGTTGTTTATTTGACATTGTTGTTGTTGTTATTGTTTATTTGACGTTGTTGTTGTTGTTGTTTATTTGACGTTGTTGTTGTTGTTTATTTGACGTTGTTGTTGTTGTTATTTATTTGACGTTGTTGTTGTTGATGTTGTTGTTGTTGACGTTGTTGTTGTTGTTTATTTGACGTTTTTGTTGTTGTTGACATAATTGTTGTTGTTGTTTATTTGACGTTGTTGTTGTTGTTGTTGAGGTTGTTGTTGTTGTTTATTTGATGTTGTTGTTGTTGTTTATTTGACGTTGTTAATGTTGTTGTTTATTTGACGTTGTTGTTGTTATTGTTTATTTCACGTTGTTGTTGTTGTTGTTGTTGTTGTTTATTGGACGTTGTTGTTGTTGTTGACGTTGTTGTTGTTGTTGTTGTTGTTTATTTGACGTTGTTGTTGTTGTTGACATAGTTGTTGTTGTTGTTGTTATTTATTTGACGATGTTGTTATTGTTGTTGTTGTTTATTTGACGTTGTTGTTGTTGTTTATTTGACGTTGTTGTTGTTGTTTATTTGACATTGTTATTGTTGTTTATTTGACGTTTTTGTTGTTGTTGATGTTGTTGTTATTGTTGTATATTTGACGTTGTTGTAGTTGTTATTGTTGTTGTTGTTTATTTGACATTATTGTTGTTGTTGTTGTTTATTTGACGTTGTTGTTGTTGTTTATTTGACGTTGTTGTTGTTGTTTGTTTGACGTTGTTGTTGTTGACGGTGTTGTTGTAGTTGTTGTTTATTTGACATTGTTGTTGTTGTTGTTATTGATGTTGTTGTTGTTTATTTGACGTTGTTGTTGTTGTTCTTCTTTATTTGACGTTGTTATTGTTTATTTGACGTTGTTGTTGTTTATTTAACGTTGTTGTTGTTGACATTATTGTTGTTGTTATTGTTTATTTGACATTGTTGTTGTTGTTGTTATTTATTTGACGTAATTGTTGTTGTTGATGTTCTTGTTGTTGTTGTTTATTTGACGTTGTTGTTGATGTTGTTTATTTGACGTTGTTGTTGTTGTTGTTTATTTGACATTGTTGTTATTGACGGTGTTGTTGTTGTCATTTATTTGACGTTGTTGTTGTTGTTGTTTATTTGACGTTGTTGTTGTTGTTTATTTGACGTTGTTGTTGTTGTTGTTGTTTATTTGACGTTGTTGTTGTTGTTGACATAGTTGTTGTTGTTGTTGTTTATTTGACGTTGTTGTTGTTGTTGACATAATTGTTGTTGTTGTTGTTTATTTGATGTTGTTGTTGTTGTTGACGTTGTTGTTGTTGTTGTTCATTTGACGTTGTTATTATTGTTGTTTATTTGATATTGTTGTTGTTGTTGACGTTGTTGTTGTTGTTGTTGTTTATTTGACATTGTTGTTGTTGTTTATTTGACGTTGTTGTCGTTGTTGTTATTTATTTGACGTTGTTGTTGTTGTTTATTTGACGTTTTTGTTGTTGTTGACATAATTGTTGTTGTTGTTTATTTGACGTTGTTGTTGTTGTTGAGGTTGTTGTTGTTGTTTATTTGACGTTGTTGTTGTTGTTTATTTGACGTTGTTGTTGTTGTTGTTTATTTGACGTTGTTGTTGTTATTGTTTATTTCACGTTGTTGTTGTTGTTGTTGTTGTTTATTGGACGTTGTTGTTGTTGTTGACGTTGTTGTTGTTGTTGTTTATTTGACGTTGTTGTTGTTGTTGACATAGTTGTTGTTGTTGTTGTTATTTATTTGACGATGTTGTTATTGTTGTTGTTGTTTATTTGACGTTGTTGTTGTTGTTTATTTGACGTTGTTGTTGTTGTTTATTTGACATTGTTATTGTTGTTTATTTGACGTTTTTGTTGTTGTTGATGTTGTTGTTATTGTTGTATATTTGACGTTGTTGTAGTTGTTATTGTTGTTGTTGTTTATTTGACATTATTGTTGTTGTTGTTGTTTATTTGACGTTGTTATTGTTGTTTATTTGACGTTGTTGTTGTTGTTTGTTTGACGTTGTTGTTGTTGACGGTGTTGTTGTAGTTGTTGTTTATTTGACATTGTTGTTGTTGTTGTTATTGATGTTGTTGTTGTTTATTTGACGTTGTTGTTGTTGTTCTTCTTTATTTGACGTTGTTATTGTTTATTTGACGTTGTTGTTGTTTATTTAACGTTGTTGTTGTTGACATTGTTGTTGTTGTTATTGTTTATTTGACATTGTCGTTGTTGTTGTTATTTATTTGACGTAATTGTTGTTGTTGATGTTCTTGTTGTTGTTGTTTATTTGACGTTGTTGTTGATGTTGTTTATTTGACGTTGTTGTTGTTGTTGTTTATTTGACATTGTTGTTATTGACGGTGTTGTTGTTGTCGTTTATTTGACGTTGTTGTTGTTGTTGTTTATTTGACGTTGTTGTTGTTGTTTATTTGACGTTGTTGTTGTTGTTGTTGTTTATTTGACGTTGTTGTTGTTGTTGACATAGTTGTTGTTGTTGTTGTTTATTTGACGTTGTTGTTGTTGTTGACATAATTGTTGTTGTTGTTGTTTATTTGATGTTGTTGTTGTTGTTGACGTTGTTGTTGTTGTTGTTCATTTGACGTTGTTATTATTGTTGTTTATTTGATATTGTTGTTGTTGTTGACGTTGTTGTTGTTGTTGTTGTTTATTTGACATTGTTGTTGTTGTTTATTTGACGTTGTTGTCGTTGTTGTTATTTATTTGACGTTGTTGTTGTTGTTTATTTGACGTTTTTGTTGTTGTTGACATAATTGTTGTTGTTGTTTATTTGACGTTGTTGTTGTTGTTGAGGTTGTTGTTGTTGTTTATTTGACGTTGTTGTTGTTGTTTATTTGACGTTGTTGTTGTTGTTGTTTATTTGACGTTGTTGTTGTTATTGTTTATTTCACGTTGTTGTTGTTGTTGTTGTTGTTTATTGGACGTTGTTGTTGTTGTTGACGTTGTTGTTGTTGTTGTTTATTTGACGTTGTTGTTGTTGTTGACATAGTTGTTGTTGTTGTTGTTATTTATTTGACGATGTTGTTATTGTTGTTGTTGTTTATTTGACGTTGTGGTTGTTGTTGTTGTTTATTTGACGTTGTTGTTGTTGTTTATTTGACATTGTTATTGTTGTTTATTTGACGTTTTTGTTGTTGTTGATGTTGTTGTTATTGTTGTATATTTGACGTTGTTGTAGTTGTTATTGTTGTTGTTGTTTATTTGACATTATTATTGTTGTTGTTGTTTATTTGACGTTGTTGTTGTCGTTTATTTGACGTAGTTGTTGTTGTTGTTTGTTTGACGTTGTTGTTGTTGACGGTGTTGTTGTTGTTGTTTATTTGACATTGTTGTTGTTGTTATTGTTTATTTGACGTTGTTGTTGTTGTTGTTGTTGTTTATTTGACATTGTTGTTGTTATTTATTTGACGTTGTTGATGTTGTTGTTGTTATTTATTTGACGTTGTTGTTGTTGACGTTGTTGTTGTTGTTTATTTGACGTTTTTTTTGTTGTTGACATAATTGTTGTTGTTGTTTATTTGACGTTGTTGTTGTTGTTGTTGAGGTTATTGTTGTTGTTTATTTAACGTTGTTGTTGTTGTTTATTTGACGTTGTTGTTGTTATTGTTTATTTGACGTTGTTGTTGTTGTTGTTGTTTATTGGACGTTGTTGTTGTTGTTGACGTTGTTGTTGTTGTTGTTTTTTTGACGTTGTTGTTGTTGACATAGTTGTTGTTGTTGTTGTTATTTATTTGACGATGTTGTTATTGTTGTTGTTGTTGTTGTTATTTATTTGACGATGTTGTTATTGTTGTTGTTGTTTATTTGTCGTTGTTGTTGTTGTTGTTGTTTATTTGACGTTGTTGTTGTTGTTTATTTGACATTGTTATTGTTGTTTATTTGACGTTTTTGTTGTTGTTGACATAATTGTTGTTGTTGTTTATTTGACGTTGTTGTTGTTGTTGTTGAGGTTGTTGTTGTTGTTTATTTGACGTTGTTGTTGTTGTTTATTTGACGTTGTTGTTGTTGTTGTTTATTTGACGTTGTTGTTGTTATTGTTTATTTCACGTTGTTGTTGTTGTTGTTGTTGTTGTTGTTTATTGGACGTTGTTGTTGTTGTTGACGTTGTTGTTGTTGTTGTTGTTTATTTGACGTTGTTGTTGTTGTTGACATAGTTGTTGTTGTTGTTGTTATTTATTTGACGATGTTGTTATTGCTGTTGTTGTTTATTTGACGTTGTTGTTGTTGTTTATTTGACGTTGTTGTTGTTGTTTATTTGACATTGTTATTGTTGTTTATTTGACGTTTTTGTTGTTGTTGATGTTGTTGTTATTGTTGTATATTTGACGTTGTTGTAGTTGTTATTGTTGTTGTTGTTTATTTGACATTATTGTTGTTGTTGTTGTTTATTTGACGTTGTTGTTGTTGTTTATTTGACGTTGTTGTTGTTGTTTGTTTGACGTTGTTGTTGTTGACGGTGTTGTAGTTGTTGTTTATTTGACATTGTTGTTGTTGTTGTTATTGACGTTGTTGTTGTTTATTTGACGTTGTTGTTGTTGTTCTTCTTTATTTGACGTTGTTATTGTTTATTTGACGTTGTTGTTGTTGTTTATTTAACGTTGTTGTTGTTGACATTGTTGTTGTTGTTATTGTTTATTTGACATTGTTGTTGTTGTTGTTATTTATTTGACGTAATTGTTGTTGTTGACGTTGTTGTTCTTTATTTGGCGTTGTTGTTGTTGTTGATGTTCTTGTTGTTGTTGTTGTTTATTTGACG
The DNA here is from genome assembly GCA_948472305.1 of Vicia faba. Lineage (NCBI taxonomy): Eukaryota > Viridiplantae > Streptophyta > Magnoliopsida > Fabales > Fabaceae > Vicia > Vicia faba. The sequence continues at coordinate 387,296,480 of OX451739.1, read as the reverse complement.
TTGTTGTTGATGTTGTTTATTTGACGTTGTTGTTGTTGTTTATTTGACATTGTTGTTATTGACGGTGTTGTTGTTGTTTATTTGACGTTGTTGTTGTTGTTGTTGTTTATTTGACGTTGTTGTTGTTGTTGTTGTTGTTTATTTGACGTTGTTGTTGTTGTTGACATAGTTGTTGTTGTTGTTGACATAATTGTTGTTGTTGTTGTTTATTTGACGTTGTTGTTGTTGTTGTTGACGTTGTTGTTGTTGTTGTTCATTTGACGTTGTTATTGTTGTTGTTTATTTGATATTGTTGTTGTTGTTGACGTTGTTGTTGTTGTTGTTTATTTGACATTGTTGTTGTTGTTGTTGACGTTGTTGTTGTTGTTGTTGTTTATTTGACTTAGTTGTTGTTGTTGTTTATTTGACGTTGTTCTTATTGTTGTTGACTTAGTTGTTGTTGTTGTTTATTTGACGTTGTTGTTGTTGTTTATTTGACGTTGTTGTTGTTTATTTGACGGTGTTGTTGTTGTTGTTGTTGTTTATTTGACATTGTTGTTGTTGTTATTGTTTATTTGACGTTGTTGTTGTTGTTGTTTATTTGACGTTGTTGTTGTTGTTTATTTGACGTTGTTGTCGTTGTTGTTATTTATTTGACGTTGTTGTTGTTGTTGTTTATTTGACGTTTTTGTTGTTGTTGACATAATTGTTGTTGTTGTTTATTTGACGTTGTTGTTGTTGTTGAGGTTGTTGTTGTTGTTTATTTGACGTTGTTGTTGTTGTTTATTTGACGTTGTTGTTGTTGTTGTTTATTTGACGTTGTTGTTGTTATTGTTTATTTCACGTTGTTGTTGTTGTTGTTGTTGTTTATTGGACGTTGTTGTTGTTGTTGACGTTGTTGTTGTTGTTGTTTATTTGACGTTGTTGTTGTTGTTGACATAGTTGTTGTTGTTGTTGTTATTTATTTGACGATGTTGTTATTGTTGTTGTTGTTTATTTGACGTTGTGGTTGTTGTTGTTGTTTATTTGACATTGTTGTTGTTGTTTATTTGACATTGTTATTGTTGTTTATTTGACGTTTTTGTTGTTGTTGATGTTGTTGTTATTGTTGTATATTTGACGTTGTTGTAGTTGTTATTGTTGTTGTTGTTTATTTGACATTATTATTGTTGTTGTTGTTTATTTGAGGTTGTTGTTGTCGTTTATTTGACGTTGTTGTTGTTGTTTGTTTGACGTTGTTGTTGTTGACGGTGTTGTTGTTGTTGTTTATTTGACATTGTTGTTGTTGTTATTGTTTATTTGACGTTGTTGTTGTTGTTGTTGTTGTTTATTTGACGTTGTTGTTGTTATTTATTTGACGTTGTTGATGTTGTTGTTGTTATTTATTTGACGTTGTTGTTGTTGACGTTGTTGTTGTTGTTGTTTATTTGACGTTTTTTTTGTTGTTGACATAATTGTTGTTGTTGTTTATTTGACGTTGTTGTTGTTGTTGTTGAGGTTATTGTTGTTGTTTATTTAACGTTGTTGTTGTTGTTTATTTGACGTTGTTGTTGTTGTTTATTTGACGTTGTTGTTGTTATTGTTTATTTCACGTTGTTGTTGTTGTTGTTGTTTATTGGACGTTGTTGTTGTTGTTGACGTTGTTGTTGTTGTTGTTTATTTGACGTTGTTGTTGTTATTGACATAGTTGTTGTTGTTGTTGTTATTTATTTGACGATGTTGTTATTGTTGTTGTTGTTTATTTGACGTTGTTGTTGTTGTTTATTTGACGTTGTTCTTATTGTTGTTGACTTAGTTGTTGTTGTTGTTGTTTATTTGACGTTGTTGTTGTTGTTTATTTGACGTTGTTGTTGTTTATTTGACGATGTTGTTGTTGTTGTTGTTTATTTGACATTGTTGTTGTTGTTATTGTTTATTTGACGTTGTTGTTGTTGTTGTTTATTTGACGTTGTTGTTGTTGTTTATTTGACGTTGTTGTTGTTGTTATTTATTTGACGTTGTTGTTGTTGATGTTGTTGTTGTTGACGTTGTTGTTGTTGTTTATTTGACGTTTTTGTTGTTGTTGACATAATTGTTGTTGTTGTTTATTTGACGTTGTTGTTGTTGTTGTTGAGGTTGTTGTTGTTGTTTATTTGACGTTGTTGTTGTTGTTTATTTGACGTTGTTAATGTTGTTGTTTATTTGACGTTGTTGTTGTTATTGTTTATTTCACGTTGTTGTTGTTGTTGTTGTTGTTGTTGTTTATTGGACGTTGTTGTTGTTGTTGACGTTGTTGTTGTTGTTGTTGTTGTTTATTTGACGTTGTTGTTGTTGTTGACATAGTTGTTGTTGTTGTTGTTATTTATTTGACGATGTTGTTATTGTTGTTGTTGTTTATTTGACGTTGTTGTTGTTGTTTATTTGACGTTGTTGTTGTTGTTTATTTGACATTGTTATTGTTGTTTATTTGACGTTTTTGTTGTTGTTGATGTTGTTGTTATTGTTGTATATTTGACGTTGTTGTAGTTGTTATTGTTGTTGTTGTTTATTTGACATTATTGTTGTTGTTGTTGTTTATTTGACGTTGTTGTTGTTGTTTATTTGACGTTGTTGTTGTTGTTTGTTTGACGTTGTTGTTGTTGACGGTGTTGTTGTAGTTGTTGTTTATTTGACATTGTTGTTGTTGTTGTTATTGATGTTGTTGTTGTTTATTTGACGTTGTTGTTGTTGTTCTTCTTTATTTGACGTTGTTATTGTTTATTTGACGTTGTTGTTGTTTATTTAACGTTGTTGTTGTTGACATTGTTGTTGTTGTTATTGTTTATTTGACATTGTTGTTGTTGTTGTTATTTATTTGACGTAATTGTTGTTGTTGATGTTCTTGTTGTTGTTGTTTATTTGACGTTGTTGTTGATGTTGTTTATTTGACGTTGTTGTTGTTGTTGTTTATTTGACATTGTTGTTATTGACGGTGTTGTTGTTGTCGTTTATTTGACGTTGTTGTTGTTGTTGTTTATTTGACGTTGTTGTTGTTGTTTATTTGACGTTGTTGTTGTTGTTGTTGTTTATTTGACGTTGTTGTTGTTGTTGACATAGTTGTTGTTGTTGTTGTTTATTTGACGTTGTTGTTGTTGTTGACATAATTGTTGTTGTTGTTGTTTATTTGATGTTGTTGTTGTTGTTGACGTTGTTGTTGTTGTTGTTCATTTGACGTTGTTATTATTGTTGTTTATTTGATATTGTTGTTGTTGTTGACGTTGTTGTTGTTGTTGTTGTTTATTTGACATTGTTGTTGTTGTTGTTGACGTTGTTGTTGTTGTTGTTTATTTGACTTAGTTGTTGTTGTTGTTGTTGTTTATTTGACGTTGTTCTTATTGTTGTTGACTTAGTTGTTGTTGTTGTTTATTTGACGCTGTTGTTGTTGTTTATTTGACGTTGTTGTTGTTTATTTGACGGTGTTGTTGTTGTTGTTGTTTATTTGACATTGTTGTTGTTGTTATTATTTATTTGACGTTGTTGTTGTTGTTGTTTATTTGACGTTGTTGTTGTTGTTTATTTGACGTTGTTGTCGTTGTTGTTATTTATTTGACGTTGTTGTTGTTTATTTGACGTTTTTGTTGTTGTTGACATAATTGTTGTTGTTGTTTATTTGACTTTGTTGTTGTTGTTGTTGAGGTTGTTGTTGTTGAGGTTGTTGTTGTTGTTTATTTGACGTTGTTGTTGTTGTTGTTTATTTGACGTTGTTGTTGTTGTTTATTTGACGTTGTTGTTGTTATTGTTTATTTCACGTTGTTGTTGTTGTTGTTGTTGTTTATTGGACGTTGTTGTTGTTGACGTTGTTGTTGTTGTTGTTTATTTGACGTTGTTGTTGTTGTTGACATAGTTGTTGTTGTTGTTGTTATTTATTTGACGATGTTGTTATTGTTGTTGTTGTTTATTTGACGTTGTTGTTGTTGTTGTTTATTTGACGTTGTTGTTGTTGTTTATTTGACATTGTTATTGTTGTTTATTTGACCTTTTTGTTGTTGTTGATGTTGTTGTTATTGTTGTATATTTGACGTTGTTGTAGTTGTTATTGTTGTTGTTGCTTATTTGACATTATTGTTGTTGTTGTTGTTTATTTGACGTTGTTGTTGTCGTTTATTTGACGTTGTTGTTGTTGTTTATTTGACGTTGTTGTTGTTGTTGAGGTTGTTGTTGTTGTTTATTTGACGTTGTTGTTGTTGTTTATTTGACGTTGTTGTTGTTGTTGTTTATTTGACGTTGTTGTTGTTATTGTTTATTTCACGTTGTTGTTGTTGTTGTTGTTGTTTATTGGACGTTGTTGTTGTTGTTGACGTTGTTGTTGTTGTTGTTTATTTGACGTTGTTGTTGTTGTTGACATAGTTGTTGTTGTTGTTGTTATTTATTTGACGATGTTGTTATTGTTGTTGTTGTTTATTTGACGTTGTGGTTGTTGTTGTTGTTTATTTGACGTTGTTGTTGTTGTTTATTTGACATTGTTATTGTTGTTTATTTGACGTTTTTGTTGTTGTTGATGTTGTTGTTATTGTTGTATATTTGACGTTGTTGTAGTTGTTATTGTTGTTGTTGTTTATTTGACATTATTATTGTTGTTGTTGTTTATTTGACGTTGTTGTTGTCGTTTATTTGACGTAGTTGTTGTTGTTGTTTGTTTGACGTTGTTGTTGTTGACGGTGTTGTTGTTGTTGTTTATTTGACATTGTTGTTGTTGTTATTGTTTATTTGACGTTGTTGTTGTTGTTGTTGTTGTTTATTTGACATTGTTGTTGTTATTTATTTGACGTTGTTGATGTTGTTGTTGTTATTTATTTGACGTTGTTGTTGTTGACGTTGTTGTTGTTGTTTATTTGACGTTTTTTTTGTTGTTGACATAATTGTTGTTGTTGTTTATTTGACGTTGTTGTTGTTGTTGTTGAGGTTATTGTTGTTGTTTATTTAACGTTGTTGTTGTTGTTTATTTGACGTTGTTGTTGTTATTGTTTATTTGACGTTGTTGTTGTTGTTGTTGTTTATTGGACGTTGTTGTTGTTGTTGACGTTGTTGTTGTTGTTGTTTTTTTGACGTTGTTGTTGTTGACATAGTTGTTGTTGTTGTTGTTATTTATTTGACGATGTTGTTATTGTTGTTGTTGTTGTTGTTATTTATTTGACGATGTTGTTATTGTTGTTGTTGTTTATTTGTCGTTGTTGTTGTTGTTGTTGTTTATTTGACGTTGTTGTTGTTGTTTATTTGACATTGTTATTGTTGTTTATTTGACGTTTTTGTTGTTGTTGACATAATTGTTGTTGTTGTTTATTTGACGTTGTTGTTGTTGTTGTTGAGGTTGTTGTTGTTGTTTATTTGACGTTGTTGTTGTTGTTTATTTGACGTTGTTGTTGTTGTTGTTTATTTGACGTTGTTGTTGTTATTGTTTATTTCACGTTGTTGTTGTTGTTGTTGTTGTTGTTGTTTATTGGACGTTGTTGTTGTTGTTGACGTTGTTGTTGTTGTTGTTGTTTATTTGACGTTGTTGTTGTTGTTGACATAGTTGTTGTTGTTGTTGTTATTTATTTGACGATGTTGTTATTGCTGTTGTTGTTTATTTGACGTTGTTGTTGTTGTTTATTTGACGTTGTTGTTGTTGTTTATTTGACATTGTTATTGTTGTTTATTTGACGTTTTTGTTGTTGTTGATGTTGTTGTTATTGTTGTATATTTGACGTTGTTGTAGTTGTTATTGTTGTTGTTGTTTATTTGACATTATTGTTGTTGTTGTTGTTTATTTGACGTTGTTGTTGTTGTTTATTTGACGTTGTTGTTGTTGTTTGTTTGACGTTGTTGTTGTTGACGGTGTTGTAGTTGTTGTTTATTTGACATTGTTGTTGTTGTTGTTATTGACGTTGTTGTTGTTTATTTGACGTTGTTGTTGTTGTTCTTCTTTATTTGACGTTGTTATTGTTTATTTGACGTTGTTGTTGTTGTTTATTTAACGTTGTTGTTGTTGACATTGTTGTTGTTGTTATTGTTTATTTGACATTGTTGTTGTTGTTGTTATTTATTTGACGTAATTGTTGTTGTTGACGTTGTTGTTCTTTATTTGGCGTTGTTGTTGTTGTTGATGTTCTTGTTGTTGTTGTTGTTTATTTGACGTTGTTGTTGATGTTGTTTATTTGACGTTGTTGTTGTTGTTTATTTGACATTGTTGTTATTGACGGTGTTGTTGTTGTTTATTTGACGTTGTTGTTGTTGTTGTTGTTTATTTGACGTTGTTGTTGTTGTTGTTGTTGTTTATTTGACGTTGTTGTTGTTGTTGACATAGTTGTTGTTGTTGTTGACATAATTGTTGTTGTTGTTGTTTATTTGACGTTGTTGTTGTTGTTGTTGACGTTGTTGTTGTTGTTGTTCATTTGACGTTGTTATTGTTGTTGTTTATTTGATATTGTTGTTGTTGTTGACGTTGTTGTTGTTGTTGTTTATTTGACATTGTTGTTGTTGTTGTTGACGTTGTTGTTGTTGTTGTTGTTTATTTGACTTAGTTGTTGTTGTTGTTTATTTGACGTTGTTCTTATTGTTGTTGACTTAGTTGTTGTTGTTGTTTATTTGACGTTGTTGTTGTTGTTTATTTGACGTTGTTGTTGTTTATTTGACGGTGTTGTTGTTGTTGTTGTTGTTTATTTGACATTGTTGTTGTTGTTATTGTTTATTTGACGTTGTTGTTGTTGTTGTTTATTTGACGTTGTTGTTGTTGTTTATTTGACGTTGTTGTCGTTGTTGTTATTTATTTGACGTTGTTGTTGTTGTTGTTTATTTGACGTTTTTGTTGTTGTTGACATAATTGTTGTTGTTGTTTATTTGACGTTGTTGTTGTTGTTGAGGTTGTTGTTGTTGTTTATTTGACGTTGTTGTTGTTGTTTATTTGACGTTGTTGTTGTTGTTGTTTATTTGACGTTGTTGTTGTTATTGTTTATTTCACGTTGTTGTTGTTGTTGTTGTTGTTTATTGGACGTTGTTGTTGTTGTTGACGTTGTTGTTGTTGTTGTTTATTTGACGTTGTTGTTGTTGTTGACATAGTTGTTGTTGTTGTTGTTATTTATTTGACGATGTTGTTATTGTTGTTGTTGTTTATTTGACGTTGTGGTTGTTGTTGTTGTTTATTTGACATTGTTGTTGTTGTTTATTTGACATTGTTATTGTTGTTTATTTGACGTTTTTGTTGTTGTTGATGTTGTTGTTATTGTTGTATATTTGACGTTGTTGTAGTTGTTATTGTTGTTGTTGTTTATTTGACATTATTATTGTTGTTGTTGTTTATTTGAGGTTGTTGTTGTCGTTTATTTGACGTTGTTGTTGTTGTTTGTTTGACGTTGTTGTTGTTGACGGTGTTGTTGTTGTTGTTTATTTGACATTGTTGTTGTTGTTATTGTTTATTTGACGTTGTTGTTGTTGTTGTTGTTGTTTATTTGACGTTGTTGTTGTTATTTATTTGACGTTGTTGATGTTGTTGTTGTTATTTATTTGACGTTGTTGTTGTTGACGTTGTTGTTGTTGTTGTTTATTTGACGTTTTTTTTGTTGTTGACATAATTGTTGTTGTTGTTTATTTGACGTTGTTGTTGTTGTTGTTGAGGTTATTGTTGTTGTTTATTTAACGTTGTTGTTGTTGTTTATTTGACGTTGTTGTTGTTGTTTATTTGACGTTGTTGTTGTTATTGTTTATTTCACGTTGTTGTTGTTGTTGTTGTTTATTGGACGTTGTTGTTGTTGTTGACGTTGTTGTTGTTGTTGTTTATTTGACGTTGTTGTTGTTATTGACATAGTTGTTGTTGTTGTTGTTATTTATTTGACGATGTTGTTATTGTTGTTGTTGTTTATTTGACGTTGTTGTTGTTGTTTATTTGACGTTGTTCTTATTGTTGTTGACTTAGTTGTTGTTGTTGTTGTTTATTTGACGTTGTTGTTGTTGTTTATTTGACGTTGTTGTTGTTTATTTGACGATGTTGTTGTTGTTGTTGTTTATTTGACATTGTTGTTGTTGTTATTGTTTATTTGACGTTGTTGTTGTTGTTGTTTATTTGACGTTGTTGTTGTTGTTTATTTGACGTTGTTGTTGTTGTTATTTATTTGACGTTGTTGTTGTTGATGTTGTTGTTGTTGACGTTGTTGTTGTTGTTTATTTGACGTTTTTGTTGTTGTTGACATAATTGTTGTTGTTGTTTATTTGACGTTGTTGTTGTTGTTGTTGAGGTTGTTGTTGTTGTTTATTTGACGTTGTTGTTGTTGTTTATTTGACGTTGTTAATGTTGTTGTTTATTTGACGTTGTTGTTGTTATTGTTTATTTCACGTTGTTGTTGTTGTTGTTGTTGTTGTTGTTTATTGGACGTTGTTGTTGTTGTTGACGTTGTTGTTGTTGTTGTTGTTGTTGTTTATTTGACGTTGTTGTTGTTGTTGACATAGTTGTTGTTGTTGTTGTTATTTATTTGACGATGTTGTTATTGTTGTTGTTGTTTATTTGACGTTGTTGTTGTTGTTTATTTGACGTTGTTGTTGTTGTTTATTTGACATTGTTATTGTTGTTTATTTGACGTTTTTGTTGTTGTTGATGTTGTTGTTATTGTTGTATATTTGACGTTGTTGTAGTTGTTATTGTTGTTGTTGTTTATTTGACATTATTGTTGTTGTTGTTGTTTATTTGACGTTGTTGTTGTTGTTTATTTGACGTTGTTGTTGTTGTTTGTTTGACGTTGTTGTTGTTGACGGTGTTGTTGTAGTTGTTGTTTATTTGACATTGTTGTTGTTGTTGTTATTGATGTTGTTGTTGTTTATTTGACGTTGTTGTTGTTGTTCTTCTTTATTTGACGTTGTTATTGTTTATTTGACGTTGTTGTTGTTTATTTAACGTTGTTGTTGTTGACATTGTTGTTGTTGTTATTGTTTATTTGACATTGTTGTTGTTGTTGTTATTTATTTGACGTAATTGTTGTTGTTGATGTTCTTGTTGTTGTTGTTTATTTGACGTTGTTGTTGATGTTGTTTATTTGACGTTGTTGTTGTTGTTGTTTATTTGACATTGTTGTTATTGACGGTGTTGTTGTTGTCGTTTATTTGACGTTGTTGTTGTTGTTGTTTATTTGACGTTGTTGTTGTTGTTTATTTGACGTTGTTGTTGTTGTTGTTGTTTATTTGACGTTGTTGTTGTTGTTGACATAGTTGTTGTTGTTGTTGTTTATTTGACGTTGTTGTTGTTGTTGACATAATTGTTGTTGTTGTTGTTTATTTGATGTTGTTGTTGTTGTTGACGTTGTTGTTGTTGTTGTTCATTTGACGTTGTTATTATTGTTGTTTATTTGATATTGTTGTTGTTGTTGACGTTGTTGTTGTTGTTGTTGTTTATTTGACATTGTTGTTGTTGTTGTTGACGTTGTTGTTGTTGTTGTTTATTTGACTTAGTTGTTGTTGTTGTTGTTGTTTATTTGACGTTGTTCTTATTGTTGTTGACTTAGTTGTTGTTGTTGTTTATTTGACGCTGTTGTTGTTGTTTATTTGACGTTGTTGTTGTTTATTTGACGGTGTTGTTGTTGTTGTTGTTTATTTGACATTGTTGTTGTTGTTATTATTTATTTGACATTGTTGTTGTTGTTGTTTATTTGACGTTGTTGTTGTTGTTTATTTGACGTTGTTGTCGTTGTTGTTATTTATTTGACGTTGTTGTTGTTTATTTGACGTTTTTGTTGTTGTTGACATAATTGTTGTTGTTGTTTATTTGACTTTGTTGTTGTTGTTGTTGAGGTTGTTGTTGTTGAGGTTGTTGTTGTTGTTTATTTGACGTTGTTGTTGTTGTTGTTTATTTGACGTTGTTGTTGTTGTTTATTTGACGTTGTTGTTGTTATTGTTTATTTCACGTTGTTGTTGTTGTTGTTGTTGTTTATTGGACGTTGTTGTTGTTGACGTTGTTGTTGTTGTTGTTTATTTGACGTTGTTGTTGTTGTTGACATAGTTGTTGTTGTTGTTGTTATTTATTTGACGATGTTGTTATTGTTGTTGTTGTTTATTTGACGTTGTTGTTGTTGTTGTTTATTTGACGTTGTTGTTGTTGTTTATTTGACATTGTTATTGTTGTTTATTTGACCTTTTTGTTGTTGTTGATGTTGTTGTTATTGTTGTATATTTGACGTTGTTGTAGTTGTTATTGTTGTTGTTGCTTATTTGACATTATTGTTGTTGTTGTTGTTTATTTGACGTTGTTGTTGTCGTTTATTTGACGTTGTTGTTGTTGTTTGTTTGACGTTGTTGTTCTTGACGGTGTTGTTGTTGTTGTTTATTTGACATTGTTGTTGTTGTTATTGTTTATTTGACGTTGTTGTTGTTGTTGTTGTTGTTTATTTGACGTTGTTGTTGTTATTTATTTGACGTTGTTGATGTTGTTGTTGTTATTTATTTGATGTTGTTGTTGTTGACGTTGTTGTTGTTGTTTATTTGACGTTTTTGTTGTTGTTGACATAATTGTTGTTGTTGTTTATTTGACGTTGTTGTTGTTGTTGTTGTTGAGGTTGTTGTTGTTGTTTATTTGACGTTGTTGTTGTTGTTTATTTGACGTTGTTGTTGTTGTTTATTTGACGTTGTTGTTGTTATTGTTTATTTCACGTTGTTGTTGTTGTTGTTGTTGTTTATTGGACGTTGTTGTTGTTGTTGACGTTGTTGTTGTTGTTGTTGTTGTTTATTTGACGTTGTTGTTGTTGTTGACATAGTTGTTGTTGTTGTTGTTATTTATTTGACGATGTTGTTATTGTTGCTGTTGTTTATTTGACGTTGTTGTTGTTGTTGTTGTTTATTTGACGTTGTTGTTGTTGTTTATTTGACATTGTTATTGTTGTTTATTTGACGTTTTTGTTGTTGTTGATGCTGTTGTTATTGTTGTATATTTGACGTTGTTGTAGTTGTTATTGTTGTTGTTGTTGTTTATTTGACATTATTGTTGTTGTTGTTGTTGTTTATTTGACGTTGTTGTTGTTGTTTATTTGACGTTGTTGTTGTTGTTTGTTTGACGTTGTTGTTGTTGACGGTGTTGTTGTTGTTGTTGTTGTTTATTTGACATTGTTGTTGTTGTTGTTGTTTATTTGACGTTGTTGTTGTTGTTGTTCTTTATTTGACGTTGTTATTGTTTATTTGACGTTGTTGTTGTTGTTTATTTAACGTTGTTGTTGTTGTTGTTGTTATCGTTTATTTGACATTGTTGTTGTTGTTGTTATTTATTTGACGTAATTGTTGTTTTTTATTTAACGTTGTTGTTGTTGTTGTTATTTATTTGACAAAATTGTTGTTGTTGACGTTGTTGTTGTTGTTATTCTTTATTTGACGTTTTTGTTGTTGTTGATGTTCTTGTTGTTGTTGTTGTTTATTTGACGTTGTTGTTGTTGTTTATTTGGCGATGTTGTTGTTGACGGTGTTGTTGTTGTTATTTATTTGACGTTGTTGTTGTTGTTTATTTGACGTTGTTGTTGTTGTTGTTGTTTATTTGACGTTGTTGTTATTTATTTGACGTTGTTATGGGTGACATTGTTGTTGTTGTTTACTTGACGTTGTTGTTGTTGTTTATTTGACGTAGTTGTTGTTGTTGACGTTGTTGTTGTTGTTGTTGTTTATTTGATGTTTCTGTTGTTGTTAATGTTGTTGTTGTTGTTGTTGTATATTTGACGTTGTTGTAGTTGTTATTGTTGTTGTTGTTTATTTGACATTGTTTTTGTTGTTGTTGTTGTTTATTTGACGTTGTTGTTGTTGTTTATTTGACGTTGTTGTTGTTGACGGTGTTGTTATTGTTGTTTATTTGACATTGTTGTTGTTGTTGTTGACGTTGTTGTTGTTGTTTATTTGACGTTGTTGTTGTTGTTTATTTGACGTTGTTGTTGTTGTTGTTTATTTGACGTTGTTGTTGATGTTGTTTATTTGACGTTGTTGTTGTTGTTGTTGTTTATTTGACATTGTTGTTATTGACGGTGTTGTTGTTGTTGTTTATTTGACGTTGTTGTTGTTGTTGTTTATTTGACGTTGTTGTTGTTTATTTGACGTTGTTGTTGTTGTTGTTTATTTGACGTTGTTGTTGTTTTTGACATAATTGTTGTTGTTGTTGTTTATTTGACGTTGTTGTTGTTGTTGACATAATTGTTGTTGTTGTTGTTGACGTTGTAGTTGTTGTTGTTCATTTGACAGTGTTGTTGTTGTTGTTTATTTGATATTGTTGTTGTTGTTGACGTTGTTGTTGTTGTTGTTGTTTATTTGACATTGTTGTTGTTGTTGTTGACGTTGTTGTTGTTGTTGTTGTTTATTTGACGTTGTTGTTGTTGTTTATTTGACGTTGTTGTTGTTGTTTATTTGACATTGTTATTGTTGTTTATTTGACGTTTTTGTTGTTGTTGATGTTGTTGTTATTGTTGTATATTTGACGTTGTTGTAGTTGTTATTGTTGTTGTTGTTGTTTATTTGACATTATTGTTGTTGTTGTTGTTGTTTATTTGACGTTGTTGTTGTCGTTTATTTGACGTTGTTGTTGTTGTTTGTTTGACGTTGTTGTTGTTGACGGTGTTGTTGTTGTTATTTATTTGACATTGTTGTTGTTGTTATTGTTTATTTGACGTTGTTGTTGTTGTTGTTGTTGTTGTTTATTTGACGTTGTTGTTGTTATTTATTTGACGTTGTTGATGTTGTTGTTGTTATTTATTTGACGTTGTTGTTGTTGACGTTGTTGCTGTTGTTTATTTGACGTTTTTGTTGTTGTTGACATAATTGTTGTTGTTGTTTATTTGATGTTGTTGTTGTTGTTGTTGAGGTTGTTGTTGTTGTTTATTTGACGTTGTTGTTGTTGTTTATTTGACGTTGTTGTTGTTGTTTATTTGACGTTGTTGTTGTTATTGTTTATTTCACGTTGTTGTTGTTGTTGTTGTTGTTTATTGGACGTTGTTGTTGTTGTTGACGTTGTTGTTGTTGTTGTTGTTTATTTGACGTTGTTGTTGTTGTTGTTGTTGACATAGTTGTTGTTGTTGTTGTTATTTATTTGACGATGTTGTTATTGTTGTTGTTGTTTATTTGACGTTGTTGTTGTTGTTTATTTGACGTTGTTGTTGTTGTTTATTTGACATTGTTATTGTTGTTTATTTGACGTTTTTGTTGTTGTTGATGTTGTTGTTATTGTTGTATATTTGACGTTGTTGTAGTTGTTATTGTTGTTGTTGTTGTTTATTTGACATTATTGTTGTTGTTGTTGTTTATTTGACGTTGTTGTTGTTGTCTATTTGACGTTGTTGTTGTTGTTTGTTTGACGTTGTTGTTTTTGACGGTGTTGTTGTTGTTGTTGTTTATTTGACATTGTTGTTGTTGTTGTTGTTTATTTGACGTTGTTGTTGTTGTTGTTCTTTATTTGACGTTGTTATTGTTTATTTGACGTTGTTGTTGTTGTTTATTTAACGTTGTTGTTGTTGACATTGTTGTTGTTGTTATCGTTTATTTGACATTGTTGTTGTTGTTGTTATTTATTTGACGTAATTGTTGTTGTTGACGTTGTTGTTGTTGTTCTTTATTTGACGTTTTTGTTGTTGTTGATGTTGTTGTTGTTGTTGTTTATTTGACGTAGTTGTTGTTGTTGACGTTGTTGTTGATGTTGTTGTTTATTTGACGTTTCTGTTGTTGTTGATGTTGTTGTTGTTGTTGTTGTTGTTGTATATTTGACGTTGTTGTAGTTGTTATTGTTGTTGTTGTTTATTTGACATTGTTTTTGTTGTTGTTGTTGTTTATTTGACGTTGTTGTTGTTGTTTATTTGACGTTGTTGTTGTTGACGGTGTTGTTGTTGTTGTTCTTTATTTGACATTGTTGTTGTTGTTGTTGTTGACGTTGTTGTTGTTGTTTATTTGACGTTGTTGTTGTTGTTGACGTTGTTTTTGTTGTTGTTTATTTGACGTTGTTGTTGTTGTTTATTTGACGTTGTTGTTGTTGTTTATTTGACGTTGTTGTTGATGTTGTTTATTTGACGTTGTTGTTGTTGTTGTTGTTTATTTGACATTGTTGTTATTGACGGTGTTGTTGTTGTTGTTTATTTGACGTTGTTGTTGTTGTTGTTTATTTGACGTTGTTGTTGTTGTTGTTTATTTGACGTTGTTGTTGTTGTTGTTGTTTATTTGACGTTGTTGTTGTTGTTGACATAATTGTTGTTGTTGTTGTTGTTTATTTGACGTTGTTGTTGTTGTTGACATAATTGTTGCTGTTGTTGTTTATTTGACGTTGTTGTTGTTGTTGACGTTGTTGTTGTTGTTGTTCATTTGACGTTGTTGTTGTTGTTGTTTATTTGATATTGTTGTTGTTGATGTTGTTGTTCTTGTTGTTGTTGTTTATTTGACATTGTTGTTGTTGTTGTTGACGTTGTTGTTGTTGTTGTTTATTTGACTTTGTTGTTGTTGTTGTTGTTGTTTATTTGACGTTGTTCTTATTGTTGTTGACTTAGTTGTTGTTGTTGTTTATTTGACGTTGTTGTTGTTGTTTATTTGACGTTGTTGTTGTTTATTTGACGGTGTTGTTGTTGTTATTTATTTGAAATTGTTGTTGTTGTTATTGTTTATTTGACGTTGTTGTTGTTGTTTTTTATTTGACGTTGTTGTTGTTGTTTATTTGACGTTGTTGTTGTTGTTGTTATTTATTTGACGTTGTTGTTGTTGTTGACGTTGTTGTTGTTGTTTATTTGACGTTTTTGTTGTTGTTGACATAATTGTTGTTGTTGTTTATTTGACGTTGTTGTTGTTGTTGTTGTTGAGGTTGTTGTTGTTGTTTATTTGGCGTTGTTGTTGTTGTTGTTTATTTGACGTTGTTGTTGTTGTTTATTTGACGTTGTTGTTGTTATTGTTTATTTGACGTTGTTGTTGTTGTTGTTGTTTATTGGACGTTGTTGTTGTTGTTGACGTTGTTGTTGTTGTTGTTTATTTGACGTTGTTGTTGTTGTTGACATAGTTGTTGTTGTTGTTGTTATTTATTTGACGATGTTGTTATTGTTGTTGTTGTTGTTGTTATTTATTTGACGATGTTGTTATTGTTGTTGTTTTTTATTTGTCGTTGTTGTTGTTGTTGTTGTTTATTTGACGTTGTTGTTGTTGTTTATTTGACATTGTTATTGTTGTTTATTTGACGTTTTTGTTGTTGTTGACATAATTGTTGTTGTTGTTTATTTGACGTTGTTGTTGTTGTTGTTGAGGTTGTTGTTGTTGTTTATTTGACGTTGTTGTTGTTGTTTATTTGACGTTGTTGTTGTTGTTGTTGTTTATTTGACGTTGTTGTTGTTATTGTTTATTTCACGTTGTTGTTGTTGTTGTTGTTTATTGGACGTTGTTGTTGTTGTTGACGTTGTTGTTGTTGTTGTTGTTTATTTGACGTTGTTGTTGTTGTTGACATAGTTGTTGTTGTTGTTGTTATTTATTTGATGATGTTGTTATTGTTGTTGTTGTTTATTTGACGTTGTTGTTGTTGTTGTTTATTTGACGTTGTTGTTGTTGTTGTTTATTTGACATTGTTATTGTTGTTTATTTGACGTTTTTGTTGTTGTTGATGTTGTTGTTATTGTTGTATATTTGACGTTGTTGTAGTTGTTATTGTTGTTGTTGTTTATTTGACATTATTGTTGTTGTTGTTGTTTATTTGACGTTGTTGTTGTTGTTATTGTTGTTGTTGTTTATTTGACATTATTGTTGTTGTTGTTGTTTATTTGACGTTGTTGTTGTTGTTTATTTGACGTTGTTGTTGTTGTTGTTGTTGTTGTTGTTTATTTGACGTTGTTCTTATTGTTGTTGACTTAGTTGTTGTTGTTGTTTATTTGACGTTGTTGTTGTTGTTTATTTGACGTTGTTGTTGTTTATTTGACGGTGTTGTTGTTGTTATTTATTTGACATTGTTGTTGTTGTTATTGTTTATTTGACGTTGTTGTTGTTGTTGTTTATTTGACGTTGTTGTTGTTATTTATTTGACGTTGTTGTTGTTGTTGTTATTTATTTGACGTTGTTGTTGTTGTTGACGTTGTTGTTGTTGTTGTTTATTTGACGTTTTTGTTGTTGTTGACATAATTGTTGTTGTTGTTTATTTGACGTTGTTGTTGTTGTTGTTGTTGAGGTTGTTGTTGTTGTTTATTTGGCGTTGTTGTTGTTGTTTATTTGACGTTGTTGTTCTTGTTTATTTGACGTTGTTGTTGTTATTGTTTATTTGACGTTGTTGTTGTTGTTGTTGTTGTTTATTGGACGTTGTTGTTGTTGTTGACGTTGTTGTTGTTGTTGTTTATTTGACGTTGTTGTTGTTGTTGACATAGTTGTTGTTGTTGTTGTTATTTATTTGACGATGTTGTTATTGTTGTTGTTGTTGTTGTTGTTATTTATTTGACGATGTTGTTATTGTTGTTGTTGTTTAGTTATCGTTGTTGTTGTTGTTGTTGTTTATTTGACGTTGTTGTTGTTGTTTATTTGACATTGTTATTGTTGTTTATTTGACGTTTTTGTTGTTGTTGACATAATTGTTGTTGTTGTTTATTTGACGTTGTTGTTGTTGTTGTTGAGGTTGTTGTTGTTGTTTATTTGACGTTGTTGTTGTTGTTTATTTGACGTTGTTGTTGTTGTTGTTTATTTGACGTTGTTGTTGTTATTGTTTATTTCACGTTGTTGTTGTTGTTGTTGTTTATTGGACGTTGTTGTTGTTGTTGTTGTTGTTTATTGGACGTTGTTGTTGTTGTTGACGTTGTTGTTGTTGTTGTTTATTTGACGTTGTTGTTGTTGTTGACATAGTTGTTGTTGTTGTTGTTATTTATTTGACGATGTTGTTATTGTTGTTGTTGTTGTTGTTGTTATTTATTTGACGATGTTGTTATTGTTGTTGTTGTTTATTTATCGTTGTTGTTGTTGTTGTTGTTTATTTGACGTTGTTGTTGTTGTTTATTTGACATTGTTATTGTTGTTTATTTGACGTTTTTGTTGTTGTTGACATAATTGTTGTTGTTGTTTATTTGACGTTGTTGTTGTTGTTGTTGAGGTTGTTGTTGTTGTTTATTTGACGTTGTTGTTGTTGTTTATTTGACGTTGTTGTTGTTGTTGTTTATTTGACGTTGTTGTTGTTATTGTTTATTTCACGTTGTTGTTGTTGTTGTTGTTTATTGGACGTTGTTGTTGTTGTTGTTGACGTTGTTGTTGTTGTTGTTGTTGTTTATTTGACGTTGTTGTTGTTGTTGACATAGTTGTTGTTGTTGTTGTTATTTATTTGACGATGTTGTTATTGTTGTTGTTGTTTATTTGACGTTGTTGTTGTTGTTGTTTATTTGACGTTGTTGTTGTTGTTATTTATTTGACATTGTTATTGTTGTTTATTTGACGTTTTTGTTGTTGTTGATGTTGTTGTTATTGTTGTATATTTGACGTTGTTGTAGTTGTTATTGTTGTTGTTGTTTATTTGACATTATTGTTGTTGTTGTTGTTTATTTGACGTTGTTGTTGTTGTTTATTTGACGTTGTTGTTGTTGTTTGTTTGACGTTGTTGTTGTTGACGGTGTTGTAGTTGTTGTTTATTTGACATTGTTGTTGTTGTTGTTATTGACGTTGTTGTTGTTTATTTGACGTTGTTGTTGTTGTTCTTCTTTATTTGACGTTGTTATTGTTTATTTGACGTTGTTGTTGTTGTTTATTTAACGTTGTTGTTGTTGACATTGTTGTTGTTGTTATTGTTTATTTGACATTGTTGTTGTTGTTGTTATTTATTTGACGTAATTGTTGTTGTTGACGTTGTTGTTCTTTATTTGGCGTTGTTGTTGTTGTTGATGTTCTTGTTGTTGTTGTTTATTTGACGTTGTTGTTGATGTTGTTTATTTGACGTTGTTGTTGTTGTTTATTTGACATTGTTGTTATTGACGGTGTTGTTGTTGTTTATTTGACGTTGTTGTTGTTGTTGTTTATTTGACGTTGTTGTTGTTGTTGTTGTTGTTGTTTATTTGACGTTGTTGTTGTTGTTGACATAGTTGTTGTTGTTGTTGACATAATTGTTGTTGTTGTTGTTTATTTGACGTTGTTGTTGTTGTTGTTGTTGACGTTGTTGTTGTTGTTGTTGTTCATTTGACGTTGTTATTGTTGTTGTTTATTTGATATTATTGTTGTTGTTGACGTTGTTGTTGTTGTTGTTTATTTGACATTGTTGTTGTTGTTGTTGACGTTGTTGTTGTTGTTGTTGTTTATTTGACGTTGTTGTTGTTGTTTATTTGACATTGTTATTGTTGTTTATTTGACGTTTTTGTTGTTGTTGATGTTATTGTTATTGTTGTATATTTGACGTTGTTGTAGTTGTTATTGTTGTTGTTGTTTATTTGACATTATTGTTGTTGTTGTTGTTTATTTGACGTTGTTGTTGTCGGTTATTTGACGTTGTTGTTGTTGTTTGTTTGACGTTGTTGTTGTTGACGGTGTTGTTGTTGTTGTTTATTTGACATTGTTGTTGTTGTTATTGTTTATTTGACGTTGTTGTTGTTGTTGTTGTTGTTTATTTGACGTTGTTGTTGTTATTTATTTGACGTTGTTGATGTTGTTGTTGTTATTTATTTGACGTTGTTGTTGTTGACGTTGTTGTTGTTGTTTATTTGATGTTTTTGTTGTTGTTGACATAATTGTTGTTGTTGTTTATTTGATGTTGTTGTTGTTGTTGTTGTTGTTGTTGAGGTTGTTGTTGTTGTTTATTTGACGTTGTTATTGTTGTTTATTTGACGTTGTTGTTGTTGTTTATTTGACGTTGTTGTTGTTATTGTTTATTTCACGTTGTTGTTGTTGTTGTTGTTTATTGGACGTTGTTGTTGTTGTTGTTGACGTTGTTGTTGTTGTTGTTTATTTGACGTTGTTGTTGTTGTTGTTGTTGACATAGTTGTTGTTGTTGTTGTTATTTATTTGACGATGTTGTTATTGTTGTTGTTGTTTATTTGACGTTGTTGTTGTTGTTTATTTGACGTTGTTGTTGTTGTTTATTTGACGTTGTTGTTGTTTATTTGACGGTGTTGTTGTTGTTATTTATTTGACATTGTTGTTGTTGTTATTGTTTATTTGACGTTGTTGTTGTTGTTGTTTATTTGACGTTGTTGTTGTTGTTTATTTGACGTTGTTGTTGTTGTTGTTATTTATTTGACGTTGTTGTTGTTGTTGACGTTGTTGTTGTTGTTTATTTGACGTTTTTGTTGTTGTTGACATAATTGTTGTTGTTGTTTATTTGACGTTGTTGTTGTTGTTGTTGTTGTTGAGGTTGTTGTTGTTGTTTATTTGGCGTTGTTGTTGTTGTTGTTTATTTGACGTTGTTGTTGTTGTTTATTTGACGTTGTTGTTGTTATTGTTTATTTGACGTTGTTGTTGTTGTTGTTGTTTATTGGACGTTGTTGTTGTTGTTGACGTTGTTGTTGTTGTTGTTTATTTGACGTTGTTGTTGTTGTTGACATAGTTGTTGTTGTTGTTGTTATTTATTTGACGATGTTGTTATTGTTGTTGTTGTTGTTATTTATTTGACGATGTTGTTATTGTTGTTGTTGTTTATTTGTCGTTGTTGTTATTGTTGTTGTTTATTTGACGTTGTTGTTGTTGTTTATTTGACATTGTTATTGTTGTTTATTTGACGTTTTTGTTGTTGTTGACATAATTGTTGTTGTTGTTTATTTGACGTTGTTGTTGTTGTTGTTGAGGTTGTTGTTGTTGTTTATTTGACGTTGTTGTTGTTGTTTATTTGACATTGTTGTTGTTGTTGTTTATTTGACGTTGTTGTTGTTATTGTTTATTTCACGTTGTTGTTGTTGTTGTTGTTTATTGGACGTTGTTGTTGTTGTTGACGTTGTTGTTGTTGTTGTTTATTTGACGTTGTTGTTGTTGTTGACATAGTTGTTGTTGTTGTTGTTGTTATTTATTTGACGATGTTGTTATTGTTGTTGTTGTTTATTTGACATTGTTGTTGTTGTTGTTTATTTGACGTTGTTGTTGTTGTTGTTTATTTGACATTGTTATTGTTGTTTATTTGACGTTTTTGTTGTTGTTGATGTTGTTGTTATTGTTGTATATTTGACGTTGTTGTAGTTGTTATTGTTGTTGTTGTTTATTTGACATTATTGTTGTTGTTGTTGTTTATTTGACGTTGTTGTTGTTGTTTATTTGACGTTGTTGTTGTTGTTTGTTTGACGTTGTTGTTGTTGACGGTGTTGTAGTTGTTGTTTATTTGACATTGTTGTTGTTGTTGTTATTGACGTTGTTGTTGTTTATTTGACGTTGTTGTTGTTGTTGTTCTTTATTTGACGTTGTTATT
Source organism: Vicia faba (assembly GCA_948472305.1). Taxonomy (NCBI): domain Eukaryota; kingdom Viridiplantae; phylum Streptophyta; class Magnoliopsida; order Fabales; family Fabaceae; genus Vicia; species Vicia faba. The sequence continues at coordinate 387,276,199 of OX451739.1, read as the reverse complement.
GTTTATTTGACGTTGTTGTTGTTGTTTATTTAACGTTGTTGTTGTTGACATTGTTGTTGTTGTTATTGTTTATTTGACATTGTTGTTGTTGTTGTTATTTATTTGACATAATTGTTGTTGTTGACGTTGTTGTTCTTTATTTGGCGTTGTTGTTGTTGTTGATGTTCTTGTTGTTGTTGTTGTTTATTTGACGTTGTTGTTGATGTTGTTTATTTGACGTTGTTGTTGTTGTTTATTTGACATTGTTGTTATTGACGGTGTTGTTGTTGTTTATTTGACGTTGTTGTTGTTGTTGTTTATTTGACGTTGTTGTTGTTGTTGTTGTTGTTGTTTATTTGACGTTGTTGTTGTTGTTGACATAGTTGTTGTTGTTGTTGACATAATTGTTGTTGTTGTTGTTTATTTGACGTTGTTGTTGTTGTTGTTGACGTTGTTGTTGTTGTTGTTGTTCATTTGACGTTGTTATTGTTGTTGTTTATTTGATATTGTTGTTGTTGTTGACGTTGTTGTTGTTGTTGTTGTTGTTTATTTGACATTGTTGTTGTTGTTGTTGACGTTGTTGTTGTTGTTGTTGTTGTTTATTTGACTTAGTTGTTGTTGTTGTTTATTTGACGTTGTTCTTATTGTTGTTGACTTAGTTGTTGTTGTTGTTTATTTGACGTTGTTGTTGTTGTTTATTTGACGTTGTTGTTGTTTATTTGACGGTGTTGTTGTTGTTGTTGTTGTTTATTTGACATTGTTGTTGTTGTTATTGTTTATTTGACGTTGTTGTTGTTGTTGTTTATTTGACGTTGTTGTTGTTGTTATTTATTTGACGTTGTTGTCGTTGTTGTTATTTATTTGACGTTGTTGTTGTTGTTTATTTGACGTTTTTGTTGTTGTTGACATAATTGTTGTTGTTGTTTATTTGACGTTGTTGTTGTTGTTGAGGTTGTTGTTGTTGTTTATTTGACGTTGTTGTTGTTGTTTATTTGACGTTGTTGTTGTTGTTGTTTATTTGACGTTGTTGTTGTTATTGTTTATTTCACGTTGTTGTTGTTGTTGTTGTTGTTGTTTATTGGACGTTGTTGTTGTTGTTGACGTTGTTGTTGTTGTTGTTTATTTGACGTTGTTGTTGTTGTTGACATAGTTGTTGTTGTTGTTGTTATTTATTTGACGATGTTGTTATTGTTGTTGTTGTTTATTTGACGTTGTGGTTGTTGTTGTTGTTTATTTGACGTTGTTGTTGTTGTTTATTTGACATTGTTATTGTTGTTTATTTGACGTTTTTGTTGTTGTTGATGTTGTTGTTATTGTTGTATATTTGACGTTGTTGTAGTTGTTATTGTTGTTGTTGTTTATTTGACATTATTATTGTTGTTGTTGTTTATTTGACGTTGTTGTTGTCGTTTATTTGACGTTGTTGTTGTTGTTGTTTGTTTGACGTTGTTGTTGTTGACGGTGTTGTTGTTGTTGTTTATTTGACATTGTTGTTGTTGTTATTGTTTATTTAACGTTGTTGTTGTTGTTGTTGTTGTTGTTTATTTGACGTTGTTGTTGTTATTTATTTGACGTTGTTGATGTTGTTGTTGTTATTTATTTGACGTTGTTGTTGTTGACGTTGTTGTTGTTGTTTATTTGATGTTTTTTTTGTTGTTGACATAATTGTTGTTGTTGTTTATTTGACGTTGTTGTTGTTGTTGTTGAGGTTATTGTTGTTGTTTATTTAACGTTGTTGTTGTTGTTTATTTGACGTTGTTGTTGTTATTGTTTATTTGACGTTGTTGTTGTTGTTGTTTATTGGACGTTGTTGTTGTTGTTGACGTTGTTGTTGTTGTTGTTTATTTGACGTTGTTGTTGTTGTTGACATAGTTGTTGTTGTTGTTGTTATTTATTTGACGATGTTGTTATTGTTGTTGTTGTTGTTGTTGTTATTTATTTGACGATGTTGTTATTGTTGTTGTTGTTTATTTGTCGTTGTTGTTGTTGTTGTTTATTTGACGTTGTTGTTGTTGTTTATTTGACATTGTTATTGTTGTTTATTTGACGTTTTTGTTGTTGTTGACATAATTGTTGTTGTTGTTTATTTGACGTTGTTGTTGTTGTTGTTGAGGTTGTTGTTGTTGTTTATTTGACGTTGTTGTTGTTGTTTATTTGACGTTGTTGTTGTTGTTGTTTATTTGACGTTGTTGTTGTTATTGTTTATTTCACGTTGTTGTTGTTGTTGTTGTTGTTGTTTATTGGACGTTGTTGTTGTTGTTGACGTTGTTGTTGTTGTTGTTTATTTGACGTTGTTGTTGTTGTTGACATAGTTGTTGTTGTTGTTGTTGTTATTTATTTGACGATGTTGTTATTGTTGTTGTTGTTTATTTGACATTGTTGTTGTTGTTGTTTATTTGACGTTGTTGTTGTTGTTGTTTATTTGACATTGTTATTGTTGTTTATTTGACGTTTTTGTTGTTGTTGATGTTGTTGTTATTGTTGTATATTTGACGTTGTTGTAGTTGTTATTGTTGTTGTTGTTTATTTGACATTATTGTTGTTGTTGTTGTTGTTTATTTGACGTTGTTGTTGTTGTTTATTTGACGTTGTTGTTGTTGTTTGTTTGACGTTGTTGTTGTTGACGGTGTTGTAGTTGTTGTTTATTTGACATTGTTGTTGTTGTTGTTATTGACGTTGTTGTTGTTTATTTGACGTTGTTGTTGTTGTTGTTCTTTATTTGACGTTGTTATTGTTTATTTGACGTTGTTGTTGTTGTTTATTTAACGTTGTTGTTGTTGACATTGTTGTTGTTGTTATTGTTTATTTGACATTGTTGTTGTTGTTGTTATTTATTTGACATAATTGTTGTTGTTGACGTTGTTGTTCTTTATTTGGCGTTGTTGTTGTTGTTGATGTTCTTGTTGTTGTTGTTGTTTATTTGACGTTGTTGTTGATGTTGTTTATTTGACGTTGTTGTTGTTGTTTATTTGACATTGTTGTTATTGACGGTGTTGTTGTTGTTTATTTGACGTTGTTGTTGTTGTTGTTTATTTGACGTTGTTGTTGTTGTTGTTGTTGTTTATTTGACGTTGTTGTTGTTGTTGACATAGTTGTTGTTGTTGTTGACATAATTGTTGTTGTTGTTGTTTATTTGACGTTGTTGTTGTTGTTGTTGACGTTGTTGTTGTTGTTGTTGTTGTTCATTTGACGTTGTTATTGTTGTTGTTTATTTGATATTGTTGTTGTTGTTGACGTTGTTGTTGTTGTTGTTGTTGTTTATTTGACATTGTTGTTGTTGTTGTTGACGTTGTTGTTGTTGTTGTTGTTTATTTGACTTAGTTGTTGTTGTTGTTTATTTGACGTTGTTCTTATTGTTGTTGACTTAGTTGTTGTTGTTGTTTATTTGACGTTGTTGTTGTTGTTTATTTGACGTTGTTGTTGTTTATTTGACGGTGTTGTTGTTGTTGTTGTTTATTTGACATTGTTGTTGTTGTTATTGTTTATTTGACGTTGTTGTTGTTGTTGTTGTTTATTTGACGTTGTTGTTGTTGTTATTTATTTGACGTTGTTGTCGTTGTTGTTATTTATTTGACGTTGTTGTTGTTGTTTATTTGACGTTTTTGTTGTTGTTGACATAATTGTTGTTGTTGTTTATTTGACGTTGTTGTTGTTGTTGAGGTTGTTGTTGTTGTTTATTTGACGTTGTTGTTGTTGTTTATTTGACGTTGTTGTTGTTGTTGTTTATTTGACGTTGTTGTTGTTATTGTTTATTTCACGTTGTTGTTGTTGTTGTTGTTGTTTATTGGACGTTGTTGTTGTTGTTGACGTTGTTGTTGTTGTTGTTTATTTGACGTTGTTGTTGTTGTTGACATAGTTGTTGTTGTTGTTGTTATTTATTTGACGATGTTGTTATTGTTGTTGTTGTTTATTTGACGTTGTGGTTGTTGTTGTTGTTTATTTGACGTTGTTGTTGTTGTTTATTTGACATTGTTATTGTTGTTTATTTGACGTTTTTGTTGTTGTTGATGTTGTTGTTATTGTTGTATATTTGACGTTGTTGTAGTTGTTATTGTTGTTGTTGTTTATTTGACATTATTATTGTTGTTGTTGTTTATTTGACGTTGTTGTTGTCGTTTATTTGACGTTGTTGTTGTTGTTGTTTGTTTGACGTTGTTGTTGTTGACGGTGTTGTTGTTGTTGTTTATTTGACATTGTTGTTGTTGTTATTGTTTATTTGACGTTGTTGTTGTTGTTGTTTATTTGACGTTGTTGTTGTTATTTATTTGACGTTGTTGATGTTGTTGTTGTTATTTATTTGACGTTGTTGTTGTTGACGTTGTTGTTGTTGTTTATTTGACGTTTTTTTTGTTGTTGACATAATTGTTGTTGTTGTTTATTTGACGTTGTTGTTGTTGTTGTTGAGGTTATTGTTGTTGTTTATTTAACGTTGTTGTTGTTGTTTATTTGACGTTGTTGTTGTTATTGTTTATTTGACGTTGTTGTTGTTGTTGTTGTTTATTGGACGTTGTTGTTGTTGTTGACGTTGTTGTTGTTGTTGTTTATTTGACGTTGTTGTTGTTGTTGACATAGTTGTTGTTGTTGTTGTTATTTATTTGACGATGTTATTATTGTTGTTGTTGTTGTTGTTATTTATTTGACGATGTTGTTATTGTTGTTGTTGTTTATTTGTCGTTGTTGTTGTTGTTGTTTATTTGACGTTGTTGTTGTTGTTTATTTGACATTGTTATTGTTGTTTATTTGACGTTTTTGTTGTTGTTGACATAATTGTTGTTGTTGTTTATTTGACGTTGTTGTTGTTGTTGTTGAGGTTGTTGTTGTTGTTTATTTGACGTTGTTGTTGTTGTTTATTTGACGTTGTTGTTGTTGTTGTTTATTTGACGTTGTTGTTGTTATTGTTTATTTCACGTTGTTGTTGTTGTTGTTGTTGTTGTTTATTGGACGTTGTTGTTGTTGTTGACGTTGTTGTTGTTGTTGTTGTTTATTTGACATTGTTGTTGTTGTTGACATAGTTGTTGTTGTTGTTGTTATTTATTTGACGATGTTGTTATTGCTGTTGTTGTTTATTTGACGTTGTTGTTGTTGTTGTTTATTTGACGTTGTTGTTGTTGTTGTTTATTTGACATTGTTATTGTTGTTTATTTGACGTTTTTGTTGTTGTTGATGTTGTTGTTATTGTTGTATATTTGACGTTGTTGTAGTTGTTATTGTTGTTGTTGTTTATTTGACATTATTGTTGTTGTTGTTGTTTATTTGACGTTGTTGTTGTTGTTTATTTGACGTTGTTGTTGTTGTTTGTTTGACGTTGTTGTTGTTGACGGTGTTGTAGTTGTTGTTTATTTGACATTGTTGTTGTTGTTGTTATTGACGTTGTTGTTGTTTATTTGACGTTGTTGTTGTTCTTCTTCTTTATTTGACGTTGTTATTGTTTATTTGACGTTGTTGTTGTTGTTTATTTAACGTTGTTGTTGTTGACATTGTTGTTGTTGTTATTGTTTATTTGACATTGTTGTTGTTGTTGTTATTTATTTGACGTAATTGTTGTTGTTGACGTTGTTGTTCTTTATTTGGCGTTGTTGTTGTTGTTGATGTTCTTGTTGTTGTTGTTGTTTATTTGACGTTGTTGTTGATGTTGTTTATTTGACGTTGTTGTTGTTGTTTATTTGACATTGTTGTTATTGACGGTGTTGTTGTTGTTTATTTGACGTTGTTGTTGTTGTTGTTTATTTGACGTTGTTGTTGTTGTTGTTTATTTGACGTTGTTGTTGTTGTTGACATAGTTGTTGTTGTTGTTGACATAATTGTTGTTGTTGTTGTTTATTTGACGTTGTTGTTGTTGTTGTTGACGTTGTTGTTGTTGTTGTTCATTTGACGTTGTTATTGTTGTTGTTTATTTGATATTGTTGTTGTTGTTGACGTTGTTGTTGTTGTTGTTTATTTGACATTGTTGTTGTTGTTGTTGACGTTGTTGTTGTTGTTGTTTATTTGACTTAGTTGTTGTTGTTGTTTATTTGACGTTGTTGTTGTTGTTTATTTGACGTTGTTGTCGTTGTTGTTATTTATTTGACGTTGTTGTTGTTGTTTATTTGACGTTTTTGTTGTTGTTGACATAATTGTTGTTGTTGTTTATTTGACGTTGTTGTTGTTGTTGAGGTTGTTGTTGTTGTTTATTTGACGTTGTTGTTGTTGTTTATTTGACGTTGTTGTTGTTGTTGTTTATTTGACGTTGTTGTTGTTATTGTTTATTTCACGTTGTTGTTGTTGTTGTTGTTTATTGGACGTTGTTGTTGTTGTTGACGTTGTTGTTGTTGTTGTTTATTTGACGTTGTTGTTGTTGTTGACATAGTTGTTGTTGTTGTTGTTATTTATTTGACGATGTTGTTATTGTTGTTGTTGTTTATTTGACGTTGTGGTTGTTGTTGTTGTTTATTTGACGTTGTTGTTGTTGTTTATTTGACATTGTTATTGTTGTTTATTTGACGTTTTTGTTGTTGTTGATGTTGTTGTTATTGTTGTATATTTGACGTTGTTGTAGTTGTTATTGTTGTTGTTGTTTATTTGACATTATTATTGTTGTTGTTGTTTATTTGAGGTTGTTGTTGTCGTTTATTTGACGTTGTTGTTGTTGTTTGTTTGACGTTGTTGTTGTTGACGGTGTTGTTGTTGTTGTTTATTTGACATTGTTGTTGTTGTTATTGTTTATTTGACGTTGTTGTTGTTGTTGTTGTTGTTTATTTGACGTTGTTGTTGTTATTTATTTGACGTTGTTGATGTTGTTGTTGTTATTTATTTGACGTTGTTGTTGTTGACGTTGTTGTTGTTGTTTATTTGACGTTTTTTTTGTTGTTGACATAATTGTTGTTGTTGTTTATTTGACGTTGTTGTTGTTGTTGTTGAGGTTATTGTTGTTGTTTATTTAACGTTGTTTTTGTTGTTTATTTGACGTTGTTGTTGTTGTTTATTTGACGTTGTTGTTGTTATTGTTTATTTCACGTTGTTGTTGTTGTTGTTGTTGTTTATTGGACGTTGTTGTTGTTGTTGACGTTGTTGTTGTTGTTGTTGTTTATTTGACGTTGTTGTTGTTATTGACATAGTTGTTGTTGTTGTTGTTATTTATTTGACGATGTTGTTATTGTTGTTGTTGTTTATTTGACGTTGTTGTTGTTGTTGTTGTTGTTGTTTATTTGACGTTGTTGTTGTTGTTTATTTGACATTGTTATTGTTGTTTATTTGACGTTTTTGTTGTTGTTGATGTTGTTGTTATTGTTGTATATTTGACGTTGTTGTAGTTGTTATTGTTGTTGTTGTTGTTTATTTGACATTATTGTTGTTGTTGTTGTTTATTTGACGTTGTTGTTGTTGTTTATTTGACGTTGTTGTTGTTGTTTGTTTGACGTTGTTGTTGTTGACGGTGTTGTTGTTGTTGTTGTTTATTTGACATTGTTGTTGTTGTTGTTGTTGTTTATTTGACGTTGTTGTTGTTGTTGTTCTTTATTTGACGTTGTTATTGTTTATTTGACGTTGTTGTTGTTGTTTATTTAACGTTGTTGTTGTTGTTGTTATCGTTTATTTGACATTGTTGTTGTTGTTATTTATTTGACGTAATTGTTGTTGTTTATTTAACGTTGTTGTTGTTATTGTTATTTATTTGACAGAATTGTTGTTGTTGACGTTGTTGTTGTTGTTGTTCTTTATTTGACGTTTTTGTTGTTGTTGATGTTCTTGTTGTTGTTGTTTATTTGACGTTGTTGTTGTTGTTGTTTATTTGACGATGTTGTTGTTGACGGTGTTGTTGTTGTTATTTATTTGACGTTGTTGTTGTTGTTTATTTGACGTTGTTGTTGTTGTTGTTGTTTATTTGACGTTGTTATTGTTATTTATTTGACGTTGTTATGGGTGACATTGTTGTTGTTGTTTACTTGACGTTGTTGTTGTTGTTTATTTGACGTAGTTGTTGTTGTTGACGTTGTTGTTGTTGTTGTTGTTTATTTGACGTTTCTGTTGTTGTTAATGTTGTTGTTGTTGTTGTTGTTGTATATTTGACGTTGTTGTAGTTGTTATTGTTGTTGTTGTTTATTTGACATTGTTTTTGTTATTGTTGTTGTTTATTTGACGTTGTTGTTGTTGTTTATTTGACGTTGTTGTTGTTGACGGTGTTGTTGTTGTTGTTTATTTGACATTGTTGTTGTTGTTGTTGACGTTGTTGTTGTTGTTTATTTGACGTTGTTGTTGTTGTTTATTTGACGTTGTTGTTGTTGTTTATTTGACGCTGTTGTTGATGTTGTTTATTTGTCGTTGTTGTTGTTGTTGTTTATTTGACATTGTTGTTATTGACGGTGTTGTTGTTGTTGTTTATTTGACGTTGTTGTTGTTGTTGTTGTTTATTTGACGTTGTTGTTGTTTATTTGACGTTGTTGTTGTTGTTTATTTGACGTTGATGTTGTTTTTGACATAATTGTTGTTGTTGTTGTTTATTTGACGTTGTTGTTGTTGTTGACATAATTGTTGTTGTTGTTGTTGACGTTGTAGTTGTTGTTGTTCATTTGACGTTGTTATTGTTGTTGTTTATTTGATATTGTTGTTGTTGATGTTGTTGTTGTTGTTGTTGTTGTTTATTTGACATTGTTGTTGTTGTTGTTGACGTTGTTGTTGTTGTTGTTTATTTGACTTAGTTGTTGTTGTTGTTGTTGTTTATTTGACGTTGTTCTTATTGTTGTTGACTTAGTTGTTGTTGTTGTTGTTTATTTGACGTTGTTGTTGTTGTTTATTTGACGTTGTTGTTGTTTATTTGATGATGTTGTTGTTGTTGTTGTTTATTTGACATTGTTGTTGTTGTTATTGTTTATTTGACGTTGTTGTTGTTGTTGTTTATTTGACGTTGTTGTTGTTGTTTATTTGACGTTGTTGTTGTTGTTATTTATTTGACGTTGTTGTTGTTGATGTTGTTGTTGTTGACGTTGTTGTTGTTGTTTATTTGACGTTTTTGTTGTTGTTGACATAATTGTTGTTGTTGTTTATTTGACGTTGTTGTTGTTGTTGTTGAGGTTGTTGTTGTTGTTTATTTGATGTTGTTGTTGTTGTTTATTTGACGTTGTTGTTGTTGTTGTTTATTTGACGTTGTTGTTGTTATTGTTTATTTCACGTTGTTGTTGTTGTTGTTGTTGTTGTTTATTGGACGTTGTTGTTGTTGTTGACGTTGTTGTTGTTGTTGTTGTTTATTTGACGTTGTTGTTGTTGTTGACATAGTTGTTGTTGTTGTTGTTATTTATTTAACGATGTTGTTATTGTTGTTGTTGTTTATTTGACGTTGTTGTTGTTGTTGTTTATTTGACGTTGTTGTTGTTGTTTATTTGACATTGTTATTGTTGTTTATTTGACGTTTTTGTTGTTGTTGATGTTGTTGTTATTGTTGTATATTTGACGTTGTTGTAGTTGTTATTGTTGTTGTTGTTTATTTGACATTGTTGTTGTTGTTGTTGTTTATTTGACGTTGTTGTTGTTGTTTATTTGACGTTGTTGTTGTTGTTTGTTTGACGTTGTTGTTGTTGAGGGTGTTGTTGTAGTTGTTGTTTATTTGACATTGTTGTTGTTGTTGTTATTGATGTTGTTGTTGTTTATTTGACGTTGTTGTTGTTGTTGTTCTTCTTTATTTGACGTTGTTATTGTTTATTTGACGTTGTTGTTGTTTATTTAACGTTGTTGTTGTTGACATTGTTGTTGTTGTTATTGTTTATTTGACATTGTTGTTGTTGTTGTTATTTATTTGACGTAATTGTTGTTGTTGATGTTCTTGTTGTTGTTGTTTATTTGACGTTGTTGTTGATGTTGTTTATTTGACGTTGTTGTTGTTGTTGTTTATTTGACATTGTTGTTATTGACGGTGTTGTTGTTGTCGTTTATTTGACGTTGTTGTTGTTGTTGTTTATTTGACGTTGTTGTTGTTGTTTATTTGACGTTGTTGTTGTTGTTGTTTATTTGACGTTGTTGTTGTTGTTGACATAGTTGTTGTTGTTGTCGTTTATTTGACGTTGTTGTTGTTGTTGACATAATTGTTGTTGTTGTTGTTTATTTGACGTTGTTGTTGTTGTTGACGTTGTTGTTGTTGTTGTTCATTTGACGTTGTTATTATTGTTGTTTATTTGATATTGTTGTTGTTGTTGACGTTGTTGTTGTTGTTGTTGTTTATTTGACATTGTTGTTGTTGTTGACGTTGTTGTTGTTGTTGTTTATTTGACTTAGTTGTTGTTGTTGTTGTTGTTTATTTGACGTTGTTCTTATTGTTGTTGACTTAGTTGTTGTTGTTGTTTATTTGACGCTGTTGTTGTTGTTTATTTGACGTTGTTGTTGTTTATTTGACGATGTTGTTGTTGTTGTTGTTTATTTGACATTGTTGTTGTTGTTATTATTTATTTGACGTTGTTGTTGTTGTTTATTTGTTGTTGTTGTTGTTGTTTATTTGACGTTGTTGTTATTTATTTGACGTTGTTGTTGTTTATTTGACGTTTTTGTTGTTGTTGACATAATTGTTGTTGTTGTTTATTTGACTTTGTTGTTGTTGTTGTTGAGGTTGTTGTTGTTGAGGTTGTTGTTGTTGTTTATTTGACGTTGTTGTTGTTGTTTATTTGACGTTGTTGTTGTTGTTTATTTGACGTTGTTGTTGTATTGTTTATTTCACGTTGTTGTTGTTGTTGTTGTTTATTGGACGTTGTTGTTGTTGACGTTGTTGTTGTTGTTGTTTATTTGACGTTGTTGTTGTTGTTGACATAGTTGTTGTTGTTGTTGTTATTTATTTGACGATGTTGTTATTGTTGTTGTTGTTTATTTGACGTTGTTGTTGTTGTTGTTTTTTTGACGTTGTTGTTGTTATTTATTTGACGTTGTTGTTGTTGTTGTTATTTATTTGACGATGTTGTTATTGTTGTTGTTGTTGTTGTTATTTATTTGACGATGTTGTTATTGTTGTTGTTGTTTATTTGTCGTTGTTGTTGTTGTTGTTTATTTGACGTTGTTGTTGTTGTTTATTTGACATTGTTATTGTTGTTTATTTGACGTTTTTGTTGTTGTTGACATAATTGTTGTTGTTGTTTATTTGACGTTGTTGTTGTTGTTGTTGAGGTTGTTGTTGTTGTTTATTTGACGTTGTTGTTGTTGTTTATTTGACGTTGTTGTTGTTGTTGTTTATTTGACGTTGTTGTTGTTATTGTTTATTTCACGTTGTTGTTGTTGTTGTTGTTTATTGGACGTTGTTGTTGTTGTTGTTGACGTTGTTGTTGTTGTTGTTGTTGTTTATTTGACGTTGTTGTTGTTGTTGACATAGTTGTTGTTGTTGTTGTTATTTATTTGACGATGTTGTTATTGCTGTTGTTGTTTATTTGACGTTGTTGTTGTTGTTGTTTATTTGACGTTGTTGTTGTTGTTGTTTATTTGACATTGTTATTGTTGTTTATTTGACGTTTTTGTTGTTGTTGATGTTGTTGTTATTGTTGTATATTTGACGTTGTTGTAGTTGTTATTGTTGTTGTTGTTTATTTGACATTATTGTTGTTGTTGTTGTTTATTTGACGTTGTTGTTGTTGTTTATTTGACGTTGTTGTTGTTGTTTGTTTGACGTTGTTGTTGTTGACGGTGTTGTAGTTGTTGTTTATTTGACATTGTTGTTGTTGTTGTTATTGACGTTGTTGTTGTTTATTTGACGTTGTTGTTGTTGTTCTTCTTTATTTGACGTTGTTATTGTTTATTTGACGTTGTTGTTGTTGTTTATTTAACGTTGTTGTTGTTGACATTGTTGTTGTTGTTATTGTTTATTTGACATTGTTGTTGTTGTTGTTATTTATTTGACGTAATTGTTGTTGTTGACGTTGTTGTTCTTTATTTGGCGTTGTTGTTGTTGTTGATGTTCTTGTTGTTGTTGTTGTTTATTTGACGTTGTTGTTGATGTTGTTTATTTGACGTTGTTGTTGTTGTTTATTTGACATTGTTGTTATTGACGGTGTTGTTGTTGTTTATTTGACGTTGTTGTTGTTGTTGTTTATTTGACGTTGTTGTTGTTGTTGTTGTTGTTTATTTGACGTTGTTGTTGTTGTTGACATAGTTGTTGTTGTTGTTGACATAATTGTTGTTGTTGTTGTTTATTTGACGTTGTTGTTGTTGTTGTTGACGTTGTTGTTGTTGTTGTTCATTTGACGTTGTTATTGTTGTTGTTTATTTGATATTGTTGTTGTTGTTGACGTTGTTGTTGTTGTTGTTGTTTATTTGACATTGTTGTTGTTGTTGACGTTGTTGTTGTTGTTGTTGTTTATTTGACTTAGTTGTTGTTGTTGTTTATTTGACGTTGTTCTTATTGTTGTTGACTTAGTTGTTGTTGTTGTTTATTTGACGTTGTTGTTGTTGTTTATTTGACGTTGTTGTTGTTTATTTGACGGTGTTGTTGTTGTTGTTGTTGTTTATTTGACATTGTTGTTGTTGTTATTGTTTATTTGACGTTGTTGTTGTTGTTGTTTATTTGACGTTGTTGTTGTTGTTTATTTGACGTTGTTGTCGTTGTTGTTATTTATTTGACGTTGTTGTTGTTGTTTATTTGACGTTTTTGTTGTTGTTGACATAATTGTTGTTGTTGTTTATTTGACGTTGTTGTTGTTGTTGAGGTTGTTGTTGTTGTTTATTTGACGTTGTTGTTGTTGTTTATTTGACGTTGTTGTTGTTGTTGTTTATTTGACGTTGTTGTTGTTATTGTTTATTTCACGTTGTTGTTGTTGTTGTTGTTGTTGTTTATTGGACGTTGTTGTTGTTGTTGACGTTGTTGTTGTTGTTGTTTATTTGACGTTGTTGTTGTTGTTGACATAGTTGTTGTTGTTGTTGTTATTTATTTGACGATGTTGTTATTGTTGTTGTTGTTTATTTGACGTTGTGGTTGTTGTTGTTGTTTATTTGACGTTGTTGTTGTTGTTTATTTGACATTGTTATTGTTGTTTATTTGACGTTTTTGTTGTTGTTGATGTTGTTGTTATTGTTGTATATTTGACGTTGTTGTAGTTGTTATTGTTGTTGTTGTTTATTTGACATTATTATTGTTGTTGTTGTTTATTTGAGGTTGTTGTTGTCGTTTATTTGACGTTGTTGTTGTTGTTTGTTTGACGTTGTTGTTGTTGACGGTGTTGTTGTTGTTGTTTATTTGACATTGTTGTTGTTGTTATTGTTTATTTGACGTTGTTGTTGTTGTTGTTGTTGTTTATTTGACGTTGTTGTTGTTATTTATTTGACGTTGTTGATGTTGTTGTTGTTATTTATTTGACGTTGTTGTTGTTGACGTTGTTGTTGTTGTTGTTTATTTGACGTTTTTTTTGTTGTTGACATAATTGTTGTTGTTGTATATTTGACGTTGTTGTTGTTGTTGTTGAGGTTATTGTTGTTGTTTATTTAACGTTGTTGTTGTTGTTTATTTGACGTTGTTGTTGTTGTTTATTTGACGTTGTTGTTGTTATTGTTTATTTCACGTTGTTGTTGTTGTTGTTTATTGGACGTTGTTGTTGTTGTTGACGTTGTTGTTGTTGTTGTTTATTTGACGTTGTTGTTGTTATTGACATAGTTGTTGTTGTTGTTATTTATTTGACGATGTTGTTATTGTTGTTGTTGTTTATTTGACGTTGTTGTTGTTGTTTATTTGACGTTGTTCTTATTGTTGTTGACTTAGTTGTTGTTGTTGTTGTTTATTTGACGTTGTTGTTGTTGTTTATTTGACGTTGTTGTTGTTTATTTGACGATGTTGTTGTTGTTGTTGTTTATTTGACATTGTTGTTGTTGTTATTGTTTATTTGACGTTGTTGTTGTTGTTGTTTATTTGACGTTGTTGTTGTTGTTTATTTGACGTTGTTGTTGTTGTTATTTATTTGACGTTGTTGTTGTTGATGTTGTTGTTGTTGACGTTGTTGTTGTTGTTTATTTGACGTTTTTGTTGTTGTTGACATAATTGTTGTTGTTGTTTATTTGACGTTGTTGTTGTTGTTGTTGAGGTTGTTGTTGTTGTTTATTTGACGTTGTTGTTGTTGTTTATTTGACGTTGTTAATGTTGTTGTTTATTTGACGTTGTTGTTGTTATTGTTTATTTCACGTTGTTGTTGTTGTTGTTGTTGTTGTTTATTGGACGTTGTTGTTGTTGTTGACGTTGTTGTTGTTGTTGTTGTTGTTTATTTGACGTTGTTGTTGTTGTTGACATAGTTGTTGTTGTTGTTGTTATTTATTTGACGATGTTGTTATTGTTGTTGTTGTTTATTTGACGTTGTTGTTGTTGTTTATTTGACGTTGTTGTTGTTGTTTATTTGACATTGTTATTGTTGTTTATTTGACGTTTTTGTTGTTGTTGATGTTGTTGTTATTGTTGTATATTTGACGTTGTTGTAGTTGTTATTGTTGTTGTTGTTTATTTGACATTATTGTTGTTGTTGTTGTTTATTTGACGTTGTTGTTGTTGTTTATTTGACGTTGTTGTTGTTGTTTGTTTGACGTTGTTGTTGTTGACGGTGTTGTTGTAGTTGTTGTTTATTTGACATTGTTGTTGTTGTTGTTATTGATGTTGTTGTTGTTTATTTGACGTTGTTGTTGTTGTTCTTCTTTATTTGACGTTGTTATTGTTTATTTGACGTTGTTGTTGTTTATTTAACGTTGTTGTTGTTGACATTATTGTTGTTGTTATTGTTTATTTGACATTGTTGTTGTTGTTGTTATTTATTTGACGTAATTGTTGTTGTTGATGTTCTTGTTGTTGTTGTTTATTTGACGTTGTTGTTGATGTTGTTTATTTGACGTTGTTGTTGTTGTTGTTTATTTGACATTGTTGTTATTGACGGTGTTGTTGTTGTCGTTTATTTGACGTTGTTGTTGTTGTTGTTTATTTGACGTTGTTGTTGTTGTTTATTTGACGTTGTTGTTGTTGTTGTTGTTTATTTGACGTTGTTGTTGTTGTTGACATAGTTGTTGTTGTTGTTGTTTATTTGACGTTGTTGTTGTTGTTGTTGACATAATTGTTGTTGTTGTTGTTTATTTGATGTTGTTGTTGTTGTTGACGTTGTTGTTGTTGTTGTTCATTTGACGTTGTTATTATTGTTGTTTATTTGATATTGTTGTTGTTGTTGACGTTGTTGTTGTTGTTGTTGTTTATTTGACATTGTTGTTGTTGTTTATTTGACGTTGTTGTCGTTGTTGTTATTTATT
Organism: Vicia faba; assembly: GCA_948472305.1. Classification (NCBI taxonomy): domain Eukaryota; kingdom Viridiplantae; phylum Streptophyta; class Magnoliopsida; order Fabales; family Fabaceae; genus Vicia; species Vicia faba. The sequence continues at coordinate 387,261,013 of OX451739.1, read as the reverse complement.
TGACGTTGTTGTTGTTGTTTATTTGACGTTTTTGTTGTTGTTGACATAATTGTTGTTGTTGTTTATTTGACGTTGTTGTTGTTGTTGAGGTTGTTGTTGTTGTTTATTTGACGTTGTTGTTGTTGTTTATTTGACGTTGTTGTTGTTGACGGTGTTGTTGTTGTTTATTTGACATTGTTGTTGTTGTTGTTGTTTATTTGACGTTGTTGTTGTTGTTGTTCTTTATTTGACGTTGTTATTGTTTATTTGACGTTGTTGTTGTTGTTTATTTAACGTTGTTGTTGTTGTTATCGTTTATTTGACATTGTTGTTGTTGTTGTTATTTATTTGACGTAATTGTTGTTTTTTATTTAACGTTGTTGTTGTTGTTGTTATTTATTTGACAAAATTGTTGTTGTTGACGTTGTTGTTGTTGTTATTCTTTATTTGACGTTTTTGTTGTTGTTGATGTTCTTGTTGTTGTTGTTGTTTATTTGACGTTGTTGTTGTTGTTTATTTGGCGATGTTGTTGTTGACGGTGTTGTTGTTGTTATTTATTTGACGTTGTTGTTGTTGTTTATTTGACGTTGTTGTTGTTGTTGTTGTTTATTTGACGTTGTTGTTATTTATTTGACGTTGTTATGGGTGACATTGTTGTTGTTGTTTACTTGACGTTGTTGTTGTTGTTTATTTGACGTAGTTGTTGTTGTTGACGTTGTTGTTGTTGTTGTTGTTTATTTGATGTTTCTGTTGTTGTTAATGTTGTTGTTGTTGTTGTTGTATATTTGACGTTGTTGTAGTTGTTATTGTTGTTGTTGTTTATTTGACATTGTTTTTGTTGTTGTTGTTGTTTATTTGACGTTGTTGTTGTTGTTTATTTGACGTTGTTGTTGTTGACAGTGTTGTTATTGTTGTTTATTTGACATTGTTGTTGTTGTTGTTGACGTTGTTGTTGTTGTTTATTTGACGTTGTTGTTGTTGTTTATTTGACGTTGTTGTTGTTGTTGTTTATTTGACGTTGTTGTTGATGTTGTTTATTTGACGTTGTTGTTGTTGTTGTTGTTTATTTGACATTGTTGTTATTGACGGTGTTGTTGTTGTTGTTTATTTGACGTTGTTGTTGTTGTTGTTTATTTGACGTTGTTGTTGTTTATTTGACGTTGTTGTTGTTGTTGTTTATTTGACGTTGTTGTTGTTTTTGACATAATTGTTGTTGTTGTTGTTTATTTGACGTTGTTGTTGTTGTTGACATAATTGTTGTTGTTGTTGTTGACGTTGTAGTTGTTGTTGTTCATTTGACGTTGTTGTTGTTGTTGTTTATTTGATATTGTTGTTGTTGTTGACGTTGTTGTTGTTGTTGTTGTTTATTTGACATTGTTGTTGTTGTTGTTGACGTTGTTGTTGTTGTTGTTGTTTATTTGACGTTGTTGTTGTTGTTTATTTGACGTTGTTGTTGTTGTTTATTTGACATTGTTATTGTTGTTTATTTGACGTTTTTGTTGTTGTTGATGTTGTTGTTATTGTTGTATATTTGACGTTGTTGTAGTTGTTATTGTTGTTGTTGTTTATTTGACATTATTGTTGTTGTTGTTGTTGTTTATTTGACGTTGTTGTTGTCGTTTATTTGACGTTGTTGTTGTTGTTTGTTTGACGTTGTTGTTGTTGACGGTGTTGTTGTTGTTATTTATTTGACATTGTTGTTGTTGTTATTGTTTATTTGACGTTGTTGTTGTTGTTGTTGTTGTTTATTTGACGTTGTTGTTGTTATTTATTTGACGTTGTTGATGTTGTTGTTGTTATTTATTTGACGTTGTTGTTGTTGACGTTGTTGCTGTTGTTTATTTGACGTTTTTGTTGTTGTTGACATAATTGTTGTTGTTGTTTATTTGATGTTGTTGTTGTTGTTGTTGTTGAGGTTGTTGTTGTTGTTTATTTGACGTTGTTGTTGTTGTTTATTTGACGTTGTTGTTGTTGTTTATTTGACGTTGTTGTTGTTATTGTTTATTTCACGTTGTTGTTGTTGTTGTTGTTGTTTATTGGACGTTGTTGTTGTTGTTGACGTTGTTGTTGTTGTTGTTTATTTGACGTTGTTGTTGTTGTTGTTGTTGACATAGTTGTTGTTGTTGTTGTTATTTATTTGACGATGTTGTTATTGTTGTTGTTGTTTATTTGACGTTGTTGTTGTTGTTTATTTGACGTTGTTGTTGTTGTTTATTTGACATTGTTATTGTTGTTTATTTGACGTTTTTGTTGTTGTTGATGTTGTTGTTATTGTTGTATATTTGACGTTGTTGTAGTTGTTATTGTTGTTGTTGTTGTTTATTTGACATTATTGTTGTTGTTGTTGTTTATTTGACGTTGTTGTTGTTGTCTATTTGACGTTGTTGTTGTTGTTTGTTTGACGTTGTTGTTTTTGACGGTGTTGTTGTTGTTGTTGTTTATTTGACATTGTTGTTGTTGTTGTTGTTTATTTGACGTTGTTGTTGTTGTTGTTCTTTATTTGACGTTGTTATTGTTTATTTGACGTTGTTGTTGTTGTTTATTTAACGTTGTTGTTGTTGACATTGTTGTTGTTGTTATCGTTTATTTGACATTGTTGTTGTTGTTGTTATTTATTTGACGTAATTGTTGTTGTTGACGTTGTTGTTGTTGTTCTTTATTTGACGTTTTTGTTGTTGTTGATGTTGTTGTTGTTGTTGTTTATTTGACGTAGTTGTTGTTGTTGACGTTGTTGTTGATGTTGTTGTTTATTTGACGTTTCTGTTGTTGTTGATGTTGTTGTTGTTGTTGTTGTATATTTGACGTTGTTGTAGTTGTTATTGTTGTTGTTGTTTATTTGACATTGTTTTTGTTGTTGTTGTTGTTTATTTGACGTTGTTGTTGTTGTTTATTTGACGTTGTTGTTGTTGACGGTGTTGTTGTTGTTGTTCTTTATTTGACATTGTTGTTGTTGTTGTTGTTGACGTTGTTGTTGTTGTTTATTTGACGTTGTTGTTGTTGTTGACGTTGTTTTTGTTGTTGTTTATTTGACGTTGTTGTTGTTGTTTATTTGACGTTGTTGTTGTTGTTTATTTGACGTTGTTGTTGATGTTGTTTATTTGACGTTGTTGTTGTTGTTGTTGTTTATTTGACATTGTTGTTATTGACGGTGTTGTTGTTGTTGTTTATTTGACGTTGTTGTTGTTGTTGTTTATTTGACGTTGTTGTTGTTTTGTTTATTTGACGTTGTTGTTGTTGTTGTTGTTTATTTGACGTTGTTGTTGTTGTTGACATAATTGTTGTTGTTGTTGTTGTTTATTTGACGTTGTTGTTGTTGTTGACATAATTGTTGCTGTTGTTGTTTATTTGACGTTGTTGTTGTTGTTGACGTTGTTGTTGTTGTTGTTCATTTGACGTTGTTGTTGTTGTTTATTTGATATTGTTGTTGTTGATGTTGTTGTTCTTGTTGTTGTTGTTTATTTGACATTGTTGTTGTTGTTGTTGACGTTGTTGTTGTTGTTGTTTATTTGACTTTGTTGTTGTTGTTGTTGTTGTTTATTTGACGTTGTTCTTATTGTTGTTGACTTAGTTGTTGTTGTTGTTTATTTGACGTTGTTGTTGTTGTTTATTTGACGTTGTTGTTGTTTATTTGACGGTGTTGTTGTTGTTATTTATTTGAAATTGTTGTTGTTGTTATTGTTTATTTGACGTTGTTGTTGTTGTTTTTTATTTGACGTTGTTGTTGTTGTTTATTTGACGTTGTTGTTGTTGTTGTTATTTATTTGACGTTGTTGTTGTTGTTGACGTTGTTGTTGTTGTTTATTTGACGTTTTTGTTGTTGTTGACATAATTGTTGTTGTTGTTTATTTGACGTTGTTGTTGTTGTTGTTGTTGAGGTTGTTGTTGTTGTTTATTTGGCGTTGTTGTTGTTGTTGTTTATTTGACGTTGTTGTTGTTGTTTATTTGACGTTGTTGTTGTTATTGTTTATTTGACGTTGTTGTTGTTGTTGTTGTTTATTGGACGTTGTTGTTGTTGTTGACGTTGTTGTTGTTGTTGTTTATTTGACGTTGTTGTTGTTGTTGACATAGTTGTTGTTGTTGTTGTTATTTATTTGACGATGTTGTTATTGTTGTTGTTGTTGTTGTTATTTATTTGACGATGTTGTTATTGTTGTTGTTTTTTATTTGTCGTTGTTGTTGTTGTTGTTGTTTATTTGACGTTGTTGTTGTTGTTTATTTGACATTGTTATTGTTGTTTATTTGACGTTTTTGTTGTTGTTGACATAATTGTTGTTGTTGTTTATTTGACGTTGTTGTTGTTGTTGTTGTTGAGGTTGTTGTTGTTGTTTATTTGACGTTGTTGTTGTTGTTTATTTGACGTTGTTGTTGTTGTTGTTTATTTGACGTTGTTGTTGTTATTGTTTATTTCACGTTGTTGTTGTTGTTGTTGTTTATTGGACGTTGTTGTTGTTGTTGACGTTGTTGTTGTTGTTGTTGTTTATTTGACGTTGTTGTTGTTGTTGACATAGTTGTTGTTGTTGTTGTTATTTATTTGATGATGTTGTTATTGTTGTTGTTGTTTATTTGACGTTGTTGTTGTTGTTGTTTATTTGACGTTGTTGTTGTTGTTGTTTATTTGACATTGTTATTGTTGTTTATTTGACGTTTTTGTTGTTGTTGATGTTGTTGTTATTGTTGTATATTTGACGTTGTTGTAGTTGTTATTGTTGTTGTTGTTTATTTGACATTATTGTTGTTGTTGTTGTTTATTTGACGTTGTTGTTGTTGTTATTGTTGTTGTTGTTTATTTGACATTATTGTTGTTGTTGTTGTTTATTTGACGTTGTTGTTGTTGTTTATTTGACGTTGTTGTTGTTGTTGTTGTTGTTGTTTATTTGACGTTGTTCTTATTGTTGTTGACTTAGTTGTTGTTGTTGTTTATTTGACGTTGTTGTTGTTGTTTATTTGACGTTGTTGTTGTTTATTTGACGGTGTTGTTGTTGTTATTTATTTGACATTGTTGTTGTTGTTATTGTTTATTTGACGTTGTTGTTGTTGTTGTTTATTTGACGTTGTTGTTGTTATTTATTTGACGTTGTTGTTGTTGTTGTTATTTATTTGACGTTGTTGTTGTTGTTGACGTTGTTGTTGTTGTTGTTTATTTGACGTTTTTGTTGTTGTTGACATAATTGTTGTTGTTGTTTATTTGACGTTGTTGTTGTTGTTGTTGTTGAGGTTGTTGTTGTTGTTTATTTGGCGTTGTTGTTGTTGTTTATTTGACGTTGTTGTTGTTGTTTATTTGACGTTGTTGTTGTTATTGTTTATTTGACGTTGTTGTTGTTGTTGTTGTTGTTTATTGGACGTTGTTGTTGTTGTTGACGTTGTTGTTGTTGTTGTTTATTTGACGTTGTTGTTGTTGTTGACATAGTTGTTGTTGTTGTTGTTATTTATTTGACGATGTTGTTATTGTTGTTGTTGTTGTTGTTGTTATTTATTTGACGATGTTGTTATTGTTGTTGTTGTTTATTTATCGTTGTTGTTGTTGTTGTTGTTTATTTGACGTTGTTGTTGTTGTTTATTTGACATTGTTATTGTTGTTTATTTGACGTTTTTGTTGTTGTTGACATAATTGTTGTTGTTGTTTATTTGACGTTGTTGTTGTTGTTGTTGAGGTTGTTGTTGTTGTTTATTTGACGTTGTTGTTGTTGTTTATTTGACGTTGTTGTTGTTGTTGTTTATTTGACGTTGTTGTTGTTATTGTTTATTTCACGTTGTTGTTGTTGTTGTTGTTTATTGGACGTTGTTGTTGTTGTTGTTGACGTTGTTGTTGTTGTTGTTGTTTATTTGACGTTGTTGTTGTTGTTGACATAGTTGTTGTTGTTGTTGTTATTTATTTGACGATGTTGTTATTGTTGTTGTTGTTTATTTGACGTTGTTGTTGTTGTTGTTTATTTGACGTTGTTGTTGTTGTTATTTATTTGACATTGTTATTGTTGTTTATTTGACGTTTTTGTTGTTGTTGATGTTGTTGTTATTGTTGTATATTTGACGTTGTTGTAGTTGTTATTGTTGTTGTTGTTTATTTGACATTATTGTTGTTGTTGTTGTTTATTTGACGTTGTTGTTGTTGTTTATTTGACGTTGTTGTTGTTGTTTGTTTGACGTTGTTGTTGTTGACGGTGTTGTAGTTGTTGTTTATTTGACATTGTTGTTGTTGTTGTTATTGACGTTGTTGTTGTTTATTTGACGTTGTTGTTGTTGTTCTTCTTTATTTGACGTTGTTATTGTTTATTTGACGTTGTTGTTGTTGTTTATTTAACGTTGTTGTTGTTGACATTGTTGTTGTTGTTATTGTTTATTTGACATTGTTGTTGTTGTTGTTATTTATTTGACGTAATTGTTGTTGTTGACGTTGTTGTTCTTTATTTGGCGTTGTTGTTGTTGTTGATGTTCTTGTTGTTGTTGTTTATTTGACGTTGTTGTTGATGTTGTTTATTTGACGTTGTTGTTGTTGTTTATTTGACATTGTTGTTATTGACGGTGTTGTTGTTGTTTATTTGACGTTGTTGTTGTTGTTGTTTATTTGACGTTGTTGTTGTTGTTGTTGTTGTTGTTTATTTGACGTTGTTGTTGTTGTTGACATAGTTGTTGTTGTTGTTGACATAATTGTTGTTGTTGTTGTTTATTTGACGTTGTTGTTGTTGTTGTTGTTGACGTTGTTGTTGTTGTTGTTCATTTGACGTTGTTATTGTTGTTGTTTATTTGATATTGTTGTTGTTGTTGACGTTGTTGTTGTTGTTGTTGTTTATTTGACATTGTTGTTGTTGTTGTTGACGTTGTTGTTGTTGTTGTTGTTTATTTGACGTTGTTGTTGTTGTTTATTTGACATTGTTATTGTTGTTTATTTGACGTTTTTGTTGTTGTTGATGTTATTGTTATTGTTGTATATTTGACGTTGTTGTAGTTGTTATTGTTGTTGTTGTTTATTTGACATTATTGTTGTTGTTGTTGTTTATTTGACGTTGTTGTTGTCGGTTATTTGACGTTGTTGTTGTTGTTTGTTTGACGTTGTTGTTGTTGACGGTGTTGTTGTTGTTGTTTATTTGACATTGTTGTTGTTGTTATTGTTTATTTGACGTTGTTGTTGTTGTTGTTGTTGTTTATTTGACGTTGTTGTTGTTATTTATTTGACGTTGTTGATGTTGTTGTTGTTATTTATTTGACGTTGTTGTTGTTGACGTTGTTGTTGTTGTTTATTTGATGTTTTTGTTGTTGTTGACATAATTGTTGTTGTTGTTTATTTGATGTTGTTGTTGTTGTTGTTGTTGTTGTTGAGGTTGTTGTTGTTGTTTATTTGACGTTGTTATTGTTGTTTATTTGACGTTGTTGTTGTTGTTTATTTGACGTTGTTGTTGTTATTGTTTATTTCACGTTGTTGTTGTTGTTGTTGTTTATTGGACGTTGTTGTTGTTGTTGTTGACGTTGTTGTTGTTGTTGTTTATTTGACGTTGTTGTTGTTGTTGTTGTTGACATAGTTGTTGTTGTTGTTGTTATTTATTTGACGATGTTGTTATTGTTGTTGTTGTTTATTTGACGTTGTTGTTGTTGTTTATTTGACGTTGTTGTTGTTGTTTATTTGACGTTGTTGTTGTTTATTTGACGGTGTTGTTGTTGTTATTTATTTGACATTGTTGTTGTTGTTATTGTTTATTTGACGTTGTTGTTGTTGTTGTTTATTTGACGTTGTTGTTGTTGTTTATTTGACGTTGTTGTTGTTGTTGTTATTTATTTGACGTTGTTGTTGTTGTTGACGTTGTTGTTGTTGTTTATTTGACGTTTTTGTTGTTGTTGACATAATTGTTGTTGTTGTTTATTTGACGTTGTTGTTGTTGTTGTTGTTGTTGAGGTTGTTGTTGTTGTTTATTTGGCGTTGTTGTTGTTGTTGTTTATTTGACGTTGTTGTTGTTGTTTATTTGACGTTGTTGTTGTTATTGTTTATTTGACGTTGTTGTTGTTGTTGTTGTTTATTGGACGTTGTTGTTGTTGTTGACGTTGTTGTTGTTGTTGTTTATTTGACGTTGTTGTTGTTGTTGACATAGTTGTTGTTGTTGTTATTTATTTGACGATGTTGTTATTGTTGTTGTTGTTGTTATTTATTTGACGATGTTGTTATTGTTGTTGTTGTTTATTTGTCGTTGTTGTTATTGTTGTTGTTTATTTGACGTTGTTGTTGTTGTTTATTTGACATTGTTATTGTTGTTTATTTGACGTTTTTGTTGTTGTTGACATAATTGTTGTTGTTGTTTATTTGACGTTGTTGTTGTTGTTGTTGAGGTTGTTGTTGTTGTTTATTTGACGTTGTTGTTGTTGTTGTTTATTTGACATTGTTGTTGTTGTTGTTTATTTGACGTTGTTGTTGTTATTGTTTATTTCACGTTGTTGTTGTTGTTGTTGTTTATTGGACGTTGTTGTTGTTGTTGACGTTGTTGTTGTTGTTGTTTATTTGACGTTGTTGTTGTTGTTGACATAGTTGTTGTTGTTGTTGTTGTTATTTATTTGACGATGTTGTTATTGTTGTTGTTGTTTATTTGACATTGTTGTTGTTGTTGTTTATTTGACGTTGTTGTTGTTGTTGTTTATTTGACATTGTTATTGTTGTTTATTTGACGTTTTTGTTGTTGTTGATGTTGTTGTTATTGTTGTATATTTGACGTTGTTGTAGTTGTTATTGTTGTTGTTGTTTATTTGACATTATTGTTGTTGTTGTTGTTTATTTGACGTTGTTGTTGTTGTTTATTTGACGTTGTTGTTGTTGTTTGTTTGACGTTGTTGTTGTTGACGGTGTTGTAGTTGTTGTTTATTTGACATTGTTGTTGTTGTTGTTATTGACGTTGTTGTTGTTTATTTGACGTTGTTGTTGTTGTTGTTCTTTATTTGACGTTGTTATTGTTTATTTGACGTTGTTGTTGTTGTTTATTTAACGTTGTTGTTGTTGACATTGTTGTTGTTGTTATTGTTTATTTGACATTGTTGTTGTTGTTGTTATTTATTTGACATAATTGTTGTTGTTGACGTTGTTGTTCTTTATTTGGCGTTGTTGTTGTTGTTGATGTTCTTGTTGTTGTTGTTGTTTATTTGACGTTGTTGTTGATGTTGTTTATTTGACGTTGTTGTTGTTGTTTATTTGACATTGTTGTTATTGACGGTGTTGTTGTTGTTTATTTGACGTTGTTGTTGTTGTTGTTTATTTGACGTTGTTGTTGTTGTTGTTGTTGTTTATTTGACGTTGTTGTTGTTGTTGACATAGTTGTTGTTGTTGTTGACATAATTGTTGTTGTTGTTGTTTATTTGACGTTGTTGTTGTTGTTGTTGACGTTGTTGTTGTTGTTGTTGTTCATTTGACGTTGTTATTGTTGTTGTTTATTTGATATTGTTGTTGTTGTTGACGTTGTTGTTGTTGTTGTTGTTGTTTATTTGACATTGTTGTTGTTGTTGTTGACGTTGTTGTTGTTGTTGTTGTTGTTTATTTGACTTAGTTGTTGTTGTTGTTTATTTGACGTTGTTCTTATTGTTGTTGACTTAGTTGTTGTTGTTGTTTATTTGACGTTGTTGTTGTTGTTTATTTGACGTTGTTGTTGTTTATTTGACGGTGTTGTTGTTGTTGTTGTTGTTGTTTATTTGACATTGTTGTTGTTGTTATTGTTTATTTGACGTTGTTGTTGTTGTTGTTTATTTGACGTTGTTGTTGTTGTTATTTATTTGACGTTGTTGTCGTTGTTGTTATTTATTTGACGTTGTTGTTGTTGTTTATTTGACGTTTTTGTTGTTGTTGACATAATTGTTGTTGTTGTTTATTTGACGTTGTTGTTGTTGTTGAGGTTGTTGTTGTTGTTTATTTGACGTTGTTGTTGTTGTTTATTTGACGTTGTTGTTGTTGTTGTTTATTTGACGTTGTTGTTGTTATTGTTTATTTCACGTTGTTGTTGTTGTTGTTGTTGTTTATTGGACGTTGTTGTTGTTGTTGACGTTGTTGTTGTTGTTGTTTATTTGACGTTGTTGTTGTTGTTGACATAGTTGTTGTTGTTGTTGTTATTTATTTGACGATGTTGTTATTGTTGTTGTTGTTTATTTGACGTTGTGGTTGTTGTTGTTGTTTATTTGACGTTGTTGTTGTTGTTTATTTGACATTGTTATTGTTGTTTATTTGACGTTTTTGTTGTTGTTGATGTTGTTGTTATTGTTGTATATTTGACGTTGTTGTAGTTGTTATTGTTGTTGTTGTTTATTTGACATTATTATTGTTGTTGTTGTTTATTTGACGTTGTTGTTGTCGTTTATTTGACGTTGTTGTTGTTGTTGTTTGTTTGACGTTGTTGTTGTTGACGGTGTTGTTGTTGTTGTTTATTTGACATTGTTGTTGTTGTTATTGTTTATTTGACGTTGTTGTTGTTGTTGTTGTTGTTGTTTATTTGACGTTGTTGTTGTTATTTATTTGACGTTGTTGATGTTGTTGTTGTTATTTATTTGACGTTGTTGTTGTTGACGTTGTTGTTGTTGTTTATTTGACGTTTTTTTTGTTGTTGACATAATTGTTGTTGTTGTTTATTTGACGTTGTTGTTGTTGTTGTTGAGGTTATTGTTGTTGTTTATTTAACGTTGTTGTTGTTGTTTATTTGACGTTGTTGTTGTTATTGTTTATTTGACGTTGTTGTTGTTGTTGTTGTTTATTGGACGTTGTTGTTGTTGTTGACGTTGTTGTTGTTGTTGTTTATTTGACGTTGTTGTTGTTGTTGACATAGTTGTTGTTGTTGTTGTTATTTATTTGACGATGTTGTTATTGTTGTTGTTGTTGTTGTTGTTATTTATTTGATGATGTTGTTATTGTTGTTGTTGTTTATTTGTCGTTGTTGTTGTTGTTGTTTATTTGACGTTGTTGTTGTTGTTTATTTGACATTGTTATTGTTGTTTATTTGACGTTTTTGTTGTTGTTGACATAATTGTTGTTGTTGTTTATTTGACGTTGTTGTTGTTGTTGTTGAGGTTGTTGTTGTTGTTTATTTGACGTTGTTGTTGTTGTTTATTTGACGTTGTTGTTGTTGTTGTTTATTTGACGTTGTTGTTGTTATTGTTTATTTCACGTTGTTGTTGTTGTTGTTGTTGTTGTTGTTTATTGGACGTTGTTGTTGTTGTTGACGTTGTTGTTGTTGTTTATTTGACGTTGTTGTTGTTGTTGACATAGTTGTTGTTGTTGTTGTTGTTATTTATTTGACGATGTTGTTATTGTTGTTGTTGTTTATTTGACATTGTTGTTGTTGTTGTTTATTTGACGTTGTTGTTGTTGTTGTTTATTTGACATTGTTATTGTTGTTTATTTGACGTTTTTGTTGTTGTTGATGTTGTTGTTATTGTTGTATATTTGACGTTGTTGTAGTTGTTATTGTTGTTGTTGTTTATTTGACATTATTGTTGTTGTTGTTGTTGTTTATTTGACGTTGTTGTTGTTGTTTATTTGACGTTGTTGTTGTTGTTTGTTTGACGTTGTTGTTGTTGACGGTGTTGTAGTTGTTGTTTATTTGACATTGTTGTTGTTGTTGTTATTGACGTTGTTGTTGTTTATTTGACGTTGTTGTTGTTGTTGTTCTTTATTTGACATTGTTATTGTTTATTTGACGTTGTTGTTGTTGTTTATTTAACGTTGTTGTTGTTGACATTGTTGTTGTTGTTATTGTTTATTTGACATTGTTGTTGTTGTTGTTATTTATTTGACATAATTGTTGTTGTTGACGTTGTTGTTCTTTATTTGGCGTTGTTGTTGTTGTTGATGTTCTTGTTGTTGTTGTTGTTTATTTGACGTTGTTGTTGATGTTGTTTATTTGACGTTGTTGTTGTTGTTTATTTGACATTGTTGTTATTGACGGTGTTGTTGTTGTTTATTTGACGTTGTTGTTGTTGTTGTTTATTTGACGTTGTTGTTGTTGTTGTTGTTGTTTATTTGACGTTGTTGTTGTTGTTGACATAGTTGTTGTTGTTGTTGACATAATTGTTGTTGTTGTTGTTTATTTGACGTTGTTGTTGTTGTTGTTGACGTTGTTGTTGTTGTTGTTGTTCATTTGACGTTGTTATTGTTGTTGTTTATTTGATATTGTTGTTGTTGTTGACGTTGTTGTTGTTGTTGTTGTTGTTTATTTGACATTGTTGTTGTTGTTGTTGACGTTGTTGTTGTTGTTGTTGTTTATTTGACTTAGTTGTTGTTGTTGTTTATTTGACGTTGTTCTTATTGTTGTTGACTTAGTTGTTGTTGTTGTTTATTTGACGTTGTTGTTGTTGTTTATTTGACGTTGTTGTTGTTTATTTGACGGTGTTGTTGTTGTTGTTGTTGTTTATTTGACATTGTTGTTGTTGTTATTGTTTATTTGACGTTGTTGTTGTTGTTGTTTATTTGACGTTGTTGTTGTTGTTATTTATTTGACGTTGTTGTCGTTGTTGTTATTTATTTGATGTTGTTGTTGTTGTTTATTTGACGTTTTTGTTGTTGTTGACATAATTGTTGTTGTTGTTTATTTGACGTTGTTGTTGTTGTTGAGGTTGTTGTTGTTGTTTATTTGACGTTGTTGTTGTTGTTTATTTGACGTTGTTGTTGTTGTTGTTTATTTGACGTTGTTGTTGTTATTGTTTATTTCACGTTGTTGTTGTTGTTGTTGTTGTTTATTGGACGTTGTTGTTGTTGTTGACGTTGTTGTTGTTGTTGTTTATTTGACGTTGTTGTTGTTGTTGACATAGTTGTTGTTGTTGTTGTTATTTATTTGACGATGTTGTTATTGTTGTTGTTGTTTATTTGACGTTGTGGTTGTTGTTGTTGTTTATTTGACGTTGTTGTTGTTGTTTATTTGACATTGTTATTGGTGTTTATTTGACGTTTTTGTTGTTGTTGATGTTGTTGTTATTGTTGTATATTTGACGTTGTTGTAGTTGTTATTGTTGTTGTTGTTTATTTGACATTATTATTGTTGTTGTTGTTTATTTGACGTTGTTGTTGTCGTTTATTTGACGTTGTTGTTGTTGTTGTTTGTTTGACGTTGTTGTTGTTGACGGTGTTGTTGTTGTTGTTTATTTGACATTGTTGTTGTTGTTATTGTTTATTTGACGTTGTTGTTGTTGTTGTTTATTTGACGTTGTTGTTGTTATTTATTTGACGTTGTTGATGTTGTTGTTGTTATTTATTTGACGTTGTTGTTGTTGACGTTGTTGTTGTTGTTTATTTGACGTTTTTTTTGTTGTTGACATAATTGTTGTTGTTGTTTATTTGACGTTGTTGTTGTTGTTGTTGAGGTTATTGTTGTTGTTTATTTAACGTTGTTGTTGTTGTTTATTTGACGTTGTTGTTGTTATTGTTTATTTGACGTTGTTGTTGTTGTTGTTGTTTATTGGACGTTGTTGTTGTTGTTGACGTTGTTGTTGTTGTTGTTTATTTGACGTTGTTGTTGTTGTTGACATAGTTGTTGTTGTTGTTGTTATTTATTTGACGATGTTGTTATTGTTGTTGTTGTTGTTGTTATTTATTTGACGATGTTGTTATTGTTGTTGTTGTTTATTTGTCGTTGTTGTTGTTGTTGTTTATTTGACGTTGTTGTTGTTGTTTATTTGACATTGTTATTGTTGTTTATTTGACGTTTTTGTTGTTGTTGACATAATTGTTGTTGTTGTTTATTTGACGTTGTTGTTGTTGTTGTTGAGGTTGTTGTTGTTGTTTATTTGACGTTGTTGTTGTTTATTTGACGTTGTTGTTGTTGTTGTTTATTTGACGTTGTTGTTGTTATTGTTTATTTTACGTTGTTGTTGTTGTTGTTGTTGTTGTTTATTGGACGTTGTTGTTGTTGTTGACGTTGTTGTTGTTGTTGTTGTTTATTTGACATTGTTGTTGTTGTTGACATAGTTGTTGTTGTTGTTGTTATTTATTTGACGATGTTGTTATTGCTGTTGTTGTTTATTTGACGTTGTTGTTGTTGTTGTTTATTTGACGTTGTTGTTGTTGTTGTTTATTTGACATTGTTATTGTTGTTTATTTGACGTTTTTGTTGTTGTTGATGTTGTTGTTATTGTTGTATATTTGACGTTGTTGTAGTTGTTATTGTTGTTGTTGTTTATTTGACATTATTGTTGTTGTTGTTGTTTATTTGACGTTGTTGTTGTTGTTTATTTGACGTTGTTGTTGTTGTTTGTTTGACGTTGTTGTTGTTGACGGTGTTGTAGTTGTTGTTTATTTGACATTGTTGTTGTTGTTGTTATTGACGTTGTTGTTGTTTATTTGACGTTGTTGTTGTTCTTCTTCTTTATTTGACGTTGTTATTGTTTATTTGACGTTGTTGTTGTTGTTTATTTAACGTTGTTGTTGTTGACATTGTTGTTGTTGTTATTGTTTATTTGACATTGTTGTTGTTGTTGTTATTTATTTGACGTAATTGTTGTTGTTGACGTTGTTGTTCTTTATTTGGCGTTGTTGTTGTTGTTGATGTTCTTGTTGTTGTTGTTGTTTATTTGACGTTGTTGTTGATGTTGTTTATTTGACGTTGTTGTTGTTGTTTATTTGACATTGTTGTTATTGACGGTGTTGTTGTTGTTTATTTGACGTTGTTGTTGTTGTTGTTTATTTGACGTTGTTGTTGTTGTTGTTGTTTATTTGACGTTGTTGTTGTTGTTGACATAGTTGTTGTTGTTGTTGACATAATTGTTGTTGTTGTTGTTTATTTGACGTTGTTGTTGTTGTTGTTGACGTTGTTGTTGTTGTTGTTCATTTGACGTTGTTATTGTTGTTGTTTATTTGATATTGTTGTTGTTGTTGACGTTGTTGTTGTTGTTGTTTATTTGACATTGTTGTTGTTGTTGTTGACGTTGTTGTTGTTGTTGTTTATTTGACTTAGTTGTTGTTGTTGTTTATTTGACGTTGTTGTTGTTGTTTATTTGACGTTGTTGTCGTTGTTGTTATTTATTTGACGTTGTTGTTTTTGTTTATTTGACGTTTTTGTTGTTGTTGACATAATTGTTGTTGTTGTTTATTTGACGTTGTTGTTGTTGTTGAGGTTGTTGTTGTTGTTTATTTGACGTTGTTGTTGTTGTTTATTTGACGTTGTTGTTGTTGTTGTTTATTTGACGTTGTTGTTGTTATTGTTTATTTCACGTTGTTGTTGTTGTTGTTGTTTATTGGACGTTGTTGTTGTTGTTGACGTTGTTGTTGTTGTTGTTTATTTGACGTTGTTGTTGTTGTTGACATAGTTGTTGTTGTTGTTGTTATTTATTTGACGATGTTGTTATTGTTGTTGTTGTTTATTTGACGTTGTGGTTGTTGTTGTTGTTTATTTGACATTGTTGTTGTTGTTATTGTTTATTTGACGTTGTTGTTGTTGTTGTTTATTTGACGTTGTTGTTGTTATTTATTTGACGTTGTTGATGTTGTTGTTGTTATTTATTTGACGTTGTTGTTGTTGACGTTGTTGTTGTTGTTTATTTGACGTTTTTTTTGTTGTTGACATAATTGTTGTTGTTGTTTATTTGACGTTGTTGTTGTTGTTGTTGAGGTTATTGTTGTTGTTTATTTAACGTTGTTGTTGTTGTTTATTTGACGTTGTTGTTGTTATTGTTTATTTGACGTTGTTGTTGTTGTTGTTGTTTATTGGACGTTGTTGTTGTTGTTGACGTTGTTGTTGTTGTTGTTTATTTGACGTTGTTGTTGTTGTTGACATAGTTGTTGTTGTTGTTGTTATTTAT
This sequence comes from Vicia faba, assembly GCA_948472305.1. Lineage (NCBI taxonomy): Eukaryota > Viridiplantae > Streptophyta > Magnoliopsida > Fabales > Fabaceae > Vicia > Vicia faba. Next base: position 387,245,293 of record OX451739.1, on the reverse strand, counting down.
TTGACGATGTTGTTATTGTTGTTGTTGTTGTTGTTATTTATTTGACGATGTTGTTATTGTTGTTGTTGTTTATTTGTCGTTGTTGTTGTTGTTGTTTATTTGACGTTGTTGTTGTTGTTTATTTGACATTGTTATTGTTGTTTATTTGACGTTTTTGTTGTTGTTGACATAATTGTTGTTGTTGTTTATTTGACGTTGTTGTTGTTGTTGTTGTTGAGGTTGTTGTTGTTGTTTATTTGACGTTGTTGTTGTTTATTTGACGTTGTTGTTGTTGTTGTTTATTTGACGTTGTTGTTGTTATTGTTTATTTCACGTTGTTGTTGTTGTTGTTGTTGTTGTTTATTGGACGTTGTTGTTGTTGTTGACGTTGTTGTTGTTGTTGTTGTTTATTTGACATTGTTGTTGTTGTTGACATAGTTGTTGTTGTTGTTGTTATTTATTTGACGATGTTGTTATTGCTGTTGTTGTTTATTTGACGTTGTTGTTGTTGTTGTTTATTTGACGTTGTTGTTGTTGTTGTTTATTTGACATTGTTATTGTTGTTTATTTGACGTTTTTGTTGTTGTTGATGTTGTTGTTATTGTTGTATATTTGACGTTGTTGTAGTTGTTATTGTTGTTGTTGTTTATTTGACATTATTGTTGTTGTTGTTGTTTATTTGACGTTGTTGTTGTTGTTTATTTGACGTTGTTGTTGTTGTTTGTTTGACGTTGTTGTTGTTGACGGTGTTGTAGTTGTTGTTTATTTGACATTGTTGTTGTTGTTGTTATTGACGTTGTTGTTGTTTATTTGACGTTGTTGTTGTTCTTCTTCTTTATTTGACGTTGTTATTGTTTATTTGACGTTGTTGTTGTTGTTTATTTAACGTTGTTGTTGTTGACATTGTTGTTGTTGTTATTGTTTATTTGACATTGTTGTTGTTGTTGTTATTTATTTGACGTAATTGTTGTTGTTGACGTTGTTGTTCTTTATTTGGCGTTGTTGTTGTTGTTGATGTTCTTGTTGTTGTTGTTGTTTATTTGACGTTGTTGTTGATGTTGTTTATTTGACGTTGTTGTTGTTGTTTATTTGACATTGTTGTTATTGACGGTGTTGTTGTTGTTTATTTGACGTTGTTGTTGTTGTTGTTTATTTGACGTTGTTGTTGTTGTTGTTGTTTATTTGACGTTGTTGTTGTTGTTGACATAGTTGTTGTTGTTGTTGACATAATTGTTGTTGTTGTTGTTTATTTGACGTTGTTGTTGTTGTTGTTGACGTTGTTGTTGTTGTTGTTCATTTGACGTTGTTATTGTTGTTGTTTATTTGATATTGTTGTTGTTGTTGACGTTGTTGTTGTTGTTGTTTATTTGACATTGTTGTTGTTGTTGTTGACGTTGTTGTTGTTGTTGTTTATTTGACTTAGTTGTTGTTGTTGTTTATTTGACGTTGTTGTTGTTGTTTATTTGACGTTGTTGTCGTTGTTGTTATTTATTTGACGTTGTTGTTTTTGTTTATTTGACGTTTTTGTTGTTGTTGACATAATTGTTGTTGTTGTTTATTTGACGTTGTTGTTGTTGTTGAGGTTGTTGTTGTTGTTTATTTGACGTTGTTGTTGTTGTTTATTTGACGTTGTTGTTGTTGTTGTTTATTTGACGTTGTTGTTGTTATTGTTTATTTCACGTTGTTGTTGTTGTTGTTGTTTATTGGACGTTGTTGTTGTTGTTGACGTTGTTGTTGTTGTTGTTTATTTGACGTTGTTGTTGTTGTTGACATAGTTGTTGTTGTTGTTGTTATTTATTTGACGATGTTGTTATTGTTGTTGTTGTTTATTTGACGTTGTGGTTGTTGTTGTTGTTTATTTGACGTTGTTGTTGTTGTTTATTTGACATTGTTATTGTTGTTTATTTGACGTTTTTGTTGTTGTTGATGTTGTTGTTATTGTTGTATATTTGACGTTGTTGTAGTTGTTATTGTTGTTGTTGTTTATTTGACATTATTATTGTTGTTGTTGTTTATTTGAGGTTGTTGTTGTCGTTTATTTGACGTTGTTGTTGTTGTTTGTTTGACGTTGTTGTTGTTGACGGTGTTGTTGTTGTTGTTTATTTGACATTGTTGTTGTTGTTATTGTTTATTTGACGTTGTTGTTGTTGTTGTTGTTGTTTATTTGACGTTGTTGTTGTTATTTATTTGACGTTGTTGATGTTGTTGTTGTTATTTATTTGACGTTGTTGTTGTTGACGTTGTTGTTGTTGTTTATTTGACGTTTTTTTTGTTGTTGACATAATTGTTGTTGTTGTTTATTTGACGTTGTTGTTGTTGTTGTTGAGGTTATTGTTGTTGTTTATTTAACGTTGTTTTTGTTGTTTATTTGACGTTGTTGTTGTTGTTTATTTGACGTTGTTGTTGTTATTGTTTATTTCACGTTGTTGTTGTTGTTGTTGTTGTTTATTGGACGTTGTTGTTGTTGTTGACGTTGTTGTTGTTGTTGTTGTTTATTTGACGTTGTTGTTGTTATTGACATAGTTGTTGTTGTTGTTGTTATTTATTTGACGATGTTGTTATTGTTGTTGTTGTTTATTTGACGTTGTTGTTGTTGTTGTTGTTGTTGTTTATTTGACGTTGTTGTTGTTGTTTATTTGACATTGTTATTGTTGTTTATTTGACGTTTTTGTTGTTGTTGATGTTGTTGTTATTGTTGTATATTTGACGTTGTTGTAGTTGTTATTGTTGTTGTTGTTGTTTATTTGACATTATTGTTGTTGTTGTTGTTTATTTGACGTTGTTGTTGTTGTTTATTTGACGTTGTTGTTGTTGTTTGTTTGACGTTGTTGTTGTTGACGGTGTTGTTGTTGTTGTTGTTTATTTGACATTGTTGTTGTTGTTGTTGTTGTTTATTTGACGTTGTTGTTGTTGTTGTTCTTTATTTGACGTTGTTATTGTTTATTTGACGTTGTTGTTGTTGTTTATTTAACGTTGTTGTTGTTGTTGTTATCGTTTATTTGACATTGTTGTTGTTGTTATTTATTTGACGTAATTGTTGTTGTTTATTTAACGTTGTTGTTGTTATTGTTATTTATTTGACAGAATTGTTGTTGTTGACGTTGTTGTTGTTGTTGTTCTTTATTTGACGTTTTTGTTGTTGTTGATGTTCTTGTTGTTGTTGTTTATTTGACGTTGTTGTTGTTGTTGTTTATTTGACGATGTTGTTGTTGACGGTGTTGTTGTTGTTATTTATTTGACGTTGTTGTTGTTGTTTATTTGACGTTGTTGTTGTTGTTGTTTATTTGACGTTGTTATTGTTATTTATTTGACGTTGTTATGGGTGACATTGTTGTTGTTGTTTACTTGACGTTGTTGTTGTTGTTTATTTGACGTAGTTGTTGTTGTTGACGTTGTTGTTGTTGTTGTTGTTTATTTGACGTTTCTGTTGTTGTTAATGTTGTTGTTGTTGTTGTTGTTGTATATTTGACGTTGTTGTAGTTGTTATTGTTGTTGTTGTTTATTTGACATTGTTTTTGTTATTGTTGTTGTTTATTTGACGTTGTTGTTGTTGTTTATTTGACGTTGTTGTTGTTGACGGTGTTGTTGTTGTTGTTTATTTGACATTGTTGTTGTTGTTGTTGACGTTGTTGTTGTTGTTTATTTGACGTTGTTGTTGTTGTTTATTTGACGTTGTTGTTGTTGTTGTTTATTTGACGCTGTTGTTGATGTTGTTTATTTGTCGTTGTTGTTGTTGTTGTTTATTTGACATTGTTGTTATTGACGATGTTGTTGTTGTTGTTTATTTGACGTTGTTGTTGTTGTTGTTTATTTGACGTTGTTGTTGTTTATTTGACGTTGTTGTTGTTGTTTATTTGACGTTGATGTTGTTTTTGACATAATTGTTGTTGTTGTTGTTTATTTGACGTTGTTGTTGTTGTTGACATAATTGTTGTTGTTGTTGTTGACGTTGTAGTTGTTGTTGTTCATTTGACGTTGTTATTGTTGTTGTTTATTTGATATTGTTGTTGTTGATGTTGTTGTTGTTGTTGTTGTTGTTTATTTGACATTGTTGTTGTTGTTGTTGACGTTGTTGTTGTTGTTGTTTATTTGACTTAGTTGTTGTTGTTGTTGTTGTTTATTTGACGTTGTTCTTATTGTTGTTGACTTAGTTGTTGTTGTTGTTGTTTATTTGACGTTGTTGTTGTTGTTTATTTGACGTTGTTGTTGTTTATTTGATGATGTTGTTGTTGTTGTTGTTTATTTGACATTGTTGTTGTTGTTATTGTTTATTTGACGTTGTTGTTGTTGTTGTTTATTTGACGTTGTTGTTGTTGTTTATTTGACGTTGTTGTTGTTGTTATTTATTTGACGTTGTTGTTGTTGATGTTGTTGTTGTTGACGTTGTTGTTGTTGTTTATTTGACGTTTTTGTTGTTGTTGACATAATTGTTGTTGTTGTTTATTTGACGTTGTTGTTGTTGTTGTTGAGGTTGTTGTTGTTGTTTATTTGACGTTGTTGTTGTTGTTTATTTGACGTTGTTGTTGTTGTTGTTTATTTGACGTTGTTGTTGTTATTGTTTATTTCACGTTGTTGTTGTTGTTGTTGTTGTTGTTGTTTATTGGACGTTGTTGTTGTTGTTGACGTTGTTGTTGTTGTTGTTGTTTATTTGACGTTGTTGTTGTTGTTGACATAGTTGTTGTTGTTGTTGTTATTTATTTGACGATGTTGTTATTGTTGTTGTTGTTTATTTGACGTTGTTGTTGTTGTTGTTTATTTGACGTTGTTGTTGTTGTTTATTTGACATTGTTATTGTTGTTTATTTGACGTTTTTGTTGTTGTTGATGTTGTTGTTATTGTTGTATATTTGACGTTGTTGTAGTTGTTATTGTTGTTGTTGTTTATTTGACATTATTGTTGTTGTTGTTGTTTATTTGACGTTGTTGTTGTTGTTTATTTGACGTTGTTGTTGTTGTTTGTTTGACGTTGTTGTTGTTGAGGGTGTTGTTGTAGTTGTTGTTTATTTGACATTGTTGTTGTTGTTGTTATTGATGTTGTTGTTGTTTATTTGACGTTGTTGTTGTTGTTGTTCTTCTTTATTTGACGTTGTTATTGTTTATTTGACGTTGTTGTTGTTTATTTAACGTTGTTGTTGTTGACATTGTTGTTGTTGTTATTGTTTATTTGACATTGTTGTTGTTGTTGTTATTTATTTGACGTAATTGTTGTTGTTGATGTTCTTGTTGTTGTTGTTTATTTGACGTTGTTGTTGATGTTGTTTATTTGACGTTGTTGTTGTTGTTTATTTGACATTGTTGTTATTGACGGTGTTGTTGTTGTCGTTTATTTGACGTTGTTGTTGTTGTTGTTTATTTGACGTTGTTGTTGTTGTTTATTTGACGTTGTTGTTGTTGTTGTTTATTTGACGTTGTTGTTGTTGTTGACATAGTTGTTGTTGTTGTCGTTTATTTGACGTTGTTGTTGTTGTTGACATAATTGTTGTTGTTGTTGTTTATTTGACGTTGTTGTTGTTGTTGACGTTGTTGTTGTTGTTGTTCATTTGACGTTGTTATTATTGTTGTTTATTTGATATTGTTGTTGTTGTTGACGTTGTTGTTGTTGTTGTTTATTTGACATTGTTGTTGTTGTTGACGTTGTTGTTGTTGTTGTTTATTTGACTTAGTTGTTGTTGTTGTTATTGTTTATTTGACGTTGTTCTTATTGTTGTTGACTTAGTTGTTGTTGTTGTTTATTTGACGCTGTTGTTGTTGTTTATTTGACGTTGTTGTTGTTTATTTGACGATGTTGTTGTTGTTGTTGTTTATTTGACATTGTTGTTGTTGTTATTATTTATTTGACGTTGTTGTTGTTGTTTATTTGACGTTGTTGTTGTTGTTTATTTGACGTTGTTGTTATTTATTTGACGTTGTTGTTGTTTATTTGACGTTTTTGTTGTTGTTGACATAATTGTTGTTGTTGTTTATTTGACTTTGACGTTGTTGTTGTTGTTGTTTATTTGACGTTGTTGTTGTTGTTGACATAGTTGTTGTTGTTGTTGTTATTTATTTGACGATGTTGTTATTGTTGTTGTTGTTTATATGACGTTGTTGTTGTTGTTGTTTATTTGACGTTGTTGTTGTTGTTTATTTGACATTGTTATTGTTGTTTATTTGACCTTTTTGTTGTTGTTGATGTTGTTGTTATTGTTGTATATTTGACGTTGTTGTAGTTGTTATTGTTGTTGTTGTTTATTTGACATTATTGTTGTTGTTGTTGTTTATTTGACGTTGTTGTTGTCGTTTATTTGACGTTGTTGTTGTTGTTGTTTGTTTGACGTTGTTGTTGTTGACGGTGTTGTTGTTGTTGTTTATTTGACATTGTTGTTGTTGTTATTGTTTATTTGACGTTGTTGTTGTTGTTGTTGTTGTTTATTTGACGTTGTTGTTGTTATTTATTTGACGTTGTTGATGTTGTTGTTGTTATTTATTTGATGTTGTTGTTGACGTTGTTGTTGTTGTTTATTTGACGTTTTTGTTGTTGTTGACATAATTGTTGTTGTTGTTTATTTGACGTTGTTGTTGTTGTTGTTGTGGAGGTTGTTGTTGTTGTTTATTTGACGTTGTTGTTGTTGTTGTTTATTTGACGTTGTTGTTGTTGTTTATTTGACGTTGTTGTTGTTATTGTTTATTTCACGTTGTTGTTGTTGTTGTTGTTTATTGGACGTTGTTGTTGTTGTTGACGTTGTTGTTGTTGTTGTTGTTTATTTGACGTTGTTGTTGTTGTTGACATAGTTGTTGTTGTTGTTGTTATTTATTTGACGATGTTGTTATTGTTGTTGTTGTTTATTTGACGTTGTTGTTGTTGTTGTTGTTTATTTGACGTTGTTGTTGTTGTTTATTTGACATTGTTATTGTTGTTTATTTGACGTTTTTGTTGTTGTTGATGCTGTTGTTATTGTTGTATATTTGATGTTGTTGTAGTTGTTATTGTTGTTGTTGTTGTTTATTTGACATTATTGTTGTTGTTGTTGTTTATTTGACGTTGTTGTTGTTGTTGTTTATTTGACGTTGTTGTTGTTGTTTGTTTGACGTTGTTGTTGTTGACGGTGTTGTTGTTGTTGTTGTTGTTTATTTGACATTGTTGTTGTTGTTGTTGTTTATTTGACGTTGTTGTTGTTGTTGTTCTTTATTTGACGTTGTTATTGTTTATTTGACGTTGTTGTTGTTGTTTATTTAACGTTGTTGTTGTTGTTGTTATCGTTTATTTGACATTGTTGTTGTTGTTGTTATTTATTTGACGTAATTGTTGTTGTTTATTTAACGTTGTTGTTGTTGTTATTTATTTGACAGAATTGTTGTTGTTGACGTTCTTGTTGTTGTTATTCTTTATTTGGCGTTTTTGTTGTTGTTGATGTTCTTGTTGTTGTTGTTGTTTATTTGACGTTGTTGTTGTTGTTGTTTATTTGGCGATGTTGTTGTTGACGGTGTTGTTGTTGTTATTTATTTGACGTTGTTGTTGTTGTTTATTTGACGTTGTTGTTGTTGTTGTTGTTTATTTGACGTTGTTGTTGTTATTTATTTGACGTTGTTATGGGTGACATTGTTGTTGTTGTTTACTTGACGTTGTTGTTGTTGTTTATTTGACGTAGTTGTTGTTGTTGACGTTGTTGTTGTTGTTGTTGTTTATTTGATGTTTCTGTTGTTGTTAATGTTGTTGTTGTTGTTGTTGTATATTTGACGTTGTTGTAGTTGTTATTGTTGTTGTTGTTTATTTGACATTGTTTTTGTTGTTGTTGTTGTTTATTTGACGTTGTTGTTGTTGTTTATTTGACGTTGTTGTTGTTGACGGTGTTGTTATTGTTGTTTATTTGACATTGTTGTTGTTGTTGTTGACTTTGTTGTTGTTGTTTATTTGACGTTGTTGTTGTTGTTTATTTGACGTTGTTGTTGTTGTTGTTTATTTGACGTTGTTGTTGATGTTGTTTATTTGACGTTGTTGTTGTTGTTGTTTATTTGACATTGTTGTTATTGACGGTGTTGTTGTTGTTGTTTATTTGACGTTGTTGTTGTTGTTGTTGTTTATTTGACGTTGTTGTTGTTTATTTGACGTTGTTGTTGTTGTTGTTGTTTATTTGACGTTGTTTTTGTTTTTGACATAATTGTTGTTGTTGTTGTTTATTTGACGTTGTTGTTGTTGTTGACATAATTGTTGTTGTTGTTGTTGACGTATAGTTGTTGTTGTTCATTTGACGTTGTTGTTGTTGTTGTTTATTTGATATTGTTGTTGTTGTTGATGTTGTTGTTGTTGTTGTTGTTTATTTGACATTGTTGTTGTTGTTGTTGACGTTGTTGTTGTTGTTTATTTGACTTAGTTGTTGTTGTTGTTGTTTATTTGACGTTGTTCTTATTGTTGTTGACTTAGTTGTTGTTGTTGTTGTTTATTTGACGTTGTTGTTGTTGTTTATTTGACATTGTTGTTGTTTATTTGACGGTGTTGTTGTTGTTGTTTATTTGACATTGTTGTTGTTGTTATTGTTTATTTGACGTTGTTGTTGTTGTTTATTTGACGTTGTTGTTGTTGTTTATTTGACGTTGTTGTTGTTGTTATTTATTTGACGTTGTTGTTGTTGATGTTGTTGTTGTTGACGTTGTTGTTGTTGTTTATTTGACGTTGTTGTTGTTGTTGACATAATTGTTGTTGTTGTTTATTTGACGTTGTTGTTGTTGTAGTTGTTGAGGTTGTTGTTGTTGTTTTTTGACGTTGTTGTTGTTGTTGTTGTTTATTTGACGTTGTTGTTGTTGTTGTTTATTTGACATTGTTGTTGTTATTGTTTATTTCACGTTGTTGTTGTTGTTGTTGTTTATTGGACGTTGTTGTTGTTGTTGACGTTGTTGTTGTTGTTGTTGTTGTTTATTTGACGTTGTTGTTGTTGTTGACATAGTTGTTGTTGTTGTTGTTATTTATTTGACGATGTTGTTATTGTTGTTGTTGTTTATTTGACGTTGTTGTTGTTGTTGTTTATTTGACGTTGTTGTTGTTGTTTATTTGACATTGTTATTGTTGTTTATTTGACGTTTTTGTTGTTGTTGATGTTGTTGTTATTGTTGTATATTTGACGTTGTTGTAGTTGTTATTGTTGTTGTTGTTTATTTGACATTATTGTTGTTGTTGTTGTTTATTTGACGTTGTTGTTTTCGTTTATTTGACGTTGTTGTTGTTGTTTGTTTGACGTTGTTGTTGTTGACGGTGTTGTTGTTGTTGTTTATTTGACATTGTTGTTGTTGTTATTGTTTATTTGACGTTGTTGTTGTTGTTGTTGTTTATTTGACGTTGTTGTTGTTATTTATTTGACGTTGTTGATGTTGTTGTTGTAATTTATTTGACGTTGTTGTTGCTGACGTTGTTGTTGTTGTTTATTTGACGTTTTTGTTGTTGTTGACATAATTGTTGTTGTTGTTTATTTGACGTTGTTGTTGTTGTTGTTGAGGTTGTTGTTGTTGTTTATTTGACGTTGTTGTTGTTGTTTATTTGACGTTGTTGTTGTTGTTGTTTATTTGACGTTGTTGTTGTTATTGTTTATTTCACGTTGTTGTTGTTGTTGTTGTTTATTGGACGTTGTTGTTGTTGTTGACGTTGTTGTTGTTGTTGTTTATTTGACATTGTTGTTGTTGTTGACATAGTTGTTGTTGTTGTTGTTATTTATTTGACGATGTTGTTATTGTTGTTGTTGTTTATTTGACGTTCTTGTTGTTGTTGTTTATTTGACGTTGTTGTTGTTGTTTATTTGACATTGTTATTGTTGTTTATTTGACGTTTTTGTTGTTGTTGATGTTGTTGTTATTGTTGTATATTTGACGTTGTTGTAGTTGTTTATTTGACATTATTGTTGTTGTTGTTGTTGTTTATTTGACGTTGTTGTTGTTGTTTATTTGACGTTGTTGTTGTTGTTTGTTTGACGTTGTTGTTTTTGACGGAGTTGTTGTTGTTGTTGTTTATTTGACATTGTTGTTGTTGTTGTTGTTGTTTATTTGACGTTGTTGTTGTTGTTGTTCTTTATTTGACGTTGTTATTGTTTATTTGACGTTGTTATTGTTGTTTATTTAACGTTGTTGTTGTTGACATTGTTGTTGTTGTTATCGTTTATTTGACATTGTTGTTGTTGTTGTTATTTATTTGACGTAATTGTTGTTGTTAACGTTGTTGTTGTTGTTCTTTATTTGACGTTTTTGTTGTTGTTGATGTTGTTGTTGTTGTTGTTGTTGTTTATTTGACGTAGTTGTTGTTGTTGACGTTGTTGTTGATGTTGTTGTTTATTTGACGTTTCTGTTGTTGTTGATGTTGTTGTTGTTGTTGTTGTATATTTGACGTTGTTGTAGTTGTTATTGTTGTTGTTGTTTATTTGACATTGTTTTTGTTGTTGTTGTTGTTGTTTATTTGACGTTGTTGTTGTTGACGGTGTTGTTGTAGTTGTTGTTTATTTGACATTGTTGTTGTTGTTGTTGTTGACGTTGTTGTTGTTGTTTATTTGACGTTGTTGTTGTTATTGACGTTGTTTTTGTTGTTGTTTATTTGACGTTGTTGTTGTTGTTTATTTGACGTTGTTGTTGTTGTTTATTTGACGTTGTTGTTGATGTTGTTTATTTGACGTTGTTGTTGTTGTTGTTGTTTATTTGACATTGTTGTTATTGACGGTGTCGTTGTTGTTGTTTATTTGACGTTGTTGCTGTTGTTTATTTGACGTTTTTGTTGTTGTTGACATAATTGTTGTTGTTGTTTATTTGACTTTGTTGTTGTTGTTGTTGAGGTTGTTGTTGTTGAGGTTGTTGTTGTTGTTTATTTGACGTTGTTGTTGTTGTTTATTTGACGTTGTTGTTGTTATTGTTTATTTCACGTTGTTGTTGTTGTTGTTGTTGTTTATTGGACGTTATTGTTGTTGTTGACGTTGTTGTTGTTGTTGTTTATTTGATGTTGTTGTTGTTGTTGACATAGTTGTTGTTGTTGTTGTTATTTATTTGACGATGTTGTTATTGTTGTTGTTGTTTATTTGACGTTGTTGTTGTTGTTGTTGTTTATTTGACGTTGTTGTTGTTGTTTATTTGACATTGTTATTGTTGTTTATTTGACCTTTTTGTTGTTGTTGATGTTGTTGTTATTGTTGTATATTTGACGTTGTTGTAGTTGTTATTGTTGTTGTTGTTTATTTGACATTATTGTTGTTGTTGTTGTTTATTTGACGTTGTTGTTGTCGTTTATTTGACGTTGTTGTTGTTGTTTGTTTGACGTTGTTGTTGTTGACGGTGTTGTTGTTGTTGTTTATTTGACATTGTTGTTGTTGTTATTGTTTATTTGACGTTGTTGTTGTTGTTGTTGTTGTTGTTTATTTGACGTTGTTGTTGTTATTTATTTGACGTTGTTGATGTTGTTGTTGTTATTTATTTGATGTTGTTGTTGTTGACGTTGTTGTTGTTGTTTATTTGATGTTTTTGTTGTTGTTGACATAATTGTTGTTGTTGTTTATTTGACGTTGTTGTTGAGGTTGTTGTTGTTGTTTATTTGACGTTGTTGTTGTTGTTTATTTGACGTTGTTGTTGTTGTTTATTTGACGTTGTTGTTGTTATTGTTTATTTCACGTTGTTGTTGTTGTTGTTGTTGTTTATTGGACGTTGTTGTTGTTGTTGACGTTGTTGTTGTTGTTGTTGTTTATTTGACGTTGTTGTTGTTGTTGACATAGTTGTTGTTGTTGTTGTTATTTATTTGACGATGTTGTTATTGTTGTTGTTGTTTATTTGACGTTGTTGTTGTTGTTGTTGTTGTTTATTTGACGTTGTTGTTGTTGTTTATTTGACATTGTTATTGTTGTTTATTTGACGTTTTTGTTGTTGTTGATGCTGTTGTTATTGTTGTATATTTGAAGTTGTTGTAGTTGTTATTGTTGTTGTTGTTGTTTATTTGACATTATTGTTGTTGTTGTTGTTTATTTGACGTTGTTGTTGTTGTTTATTTGACGTTGTTGTTGTTGTTTGTTTGACGTTGTTGTTGTTGACGGTGTTGTTGTTGTTGTTGTTGTTTATTTGACATTGTTGTTGTTGTTGTTGTTTATTTGACGTTGTTGTTGTTGTTGTTCTTTATTTGACGTTGTTATTGTTTATTTGACGTTGTTGTTGTTGTTGTTTATTTAACGTTGTTGTTGTTGTTGTTATCGTTTATTTGACATTGTTGTTGTTGTTGTTATTTATTTGACGTAATTGTTGTTGTTTATTTAACGTTGTTGTTGTTGTTGTTATTTATTTGACAGAATTGTTGTTGTTGACGTTGTTGTTGTTGTTGTTCTTTATTTGACGTTTTTGTTGTTGTTGATGTTCTTGTTGTTGTTGTTTATTTGACGTTGTTGTTGTTGTTGTTTATTTGGCGATGTTGTTGTTGACGGTGTTGTTGTTGTTATTTATTTGACGTTGTTGTTGTTGTTTATTTGACGTTGTTGTTGTTGTTGTTGTTTATTTGACGTTGTTGTTGTTATTTATTTGACGTTGTTATGGGTGACATTGTTGTTGTTGTTTACTTGACGTTGTTGTTGTTGTTTATTTGACGTAGTTGTTGTTGTTGACGTTGTTGTTGTTGTTGTTTATTTGACGTTTCTGTTGTTGTTAATGTTGTTGTTGTTGTTGTTGTATATTTGACGTTTTTGTAGTTGTTATTGTTGTTGTTGTTTATTTGACATTGTTTTTGTTGTTGTTGTTGTTTATTTGACGTTGTTGTTGTTGTTTATTTGACGTTGTTGTTGTTGACGGTGTTGTTGTTGTTGTTTATTTGACATTGTTGTTGTTGTTGTTGATGTTGTTGTTGTTGTTTATTTGACATTGTTGTTGTTGTTTATTTGACGTTGTTGTTGTTGTTGTTTATTTGACGTTGTTGTTGATGTTGTTTATTTGACGTTGTTGTTGTTGTTGTTTATTTGACATTGTTGTTGTTGACGTTGTTGTTGTTGTTTATTTGACGTTTTTGTTGTTGTTGACATAATTGTTGTTGTTGTTTATTTGACGTTGTTGTTGTTGTTATTGAGGTTGTTGTTGTTGTTTATTTGACGTTGTTGTTGTTGTTTATTTGACGTTGTTGTTGTTGTTTATTTGACGTTGTTGTTGTTATTGTTTATTTCACGTTGTTGTTGTTGTTGTTGTTGTTGTTTATTGGACGTTGTTGTTGTTGTTGACGTTGTTGTTGTTGTTGTTTATTTGACGTTGTTGTATTTGTTGACATAGTTGTTGTTGTTGTTGTTATTTATTTGACGATGTTGTTATTGTTGTTGTTGTTTATTTGACGTTCTTGATGTTGTTGTTTATTTGACGTTGTTGTTGTTGTTTATTTGACATTGTTATTGTTGTTTATTTGACGTTTTTGTTGTTGTTGATGTTGTTGTTATTGTTGTATATTTGACGTTGTTGTAGTTGTTTATTTGACATTATTGTTGTTGTTGTTGTTTATTTGACGTTGTTGTTGTTGTTGTTTATTTGACGTTGTTGTTGTTGTTTGTTTGACGTTGTTGTTTTTGACGGAGTTGTTGTTATTGTTGTTTATTTGACATTGTTGTTGTTGTTGTTGTTGTTTATTTGACGTTGTTGTTGTTGTTGTTCTTTATTTGACGTTGTTGTTGTTTATTTGACGTTGTTGTTGTTGTTGTTTATTTGACGTTGTTGTTGTTTTTGACATAATTGTTGTTGTTGTTGTTGTTTATTTGACGTTGTTGTTGTTGTTGACATAATTGTTGTTGTTGTTGTTGACGTTGTAGTTGTTGTTGTTCATTTGACGTTGTTGTTGTTGTTGTTTATTTGATATTGTTGTTGTTGTTGATGTTGTTGTTGTTGTTTATTTGACATTGTTGTTGTTGTTGTTGACGTTGTTGTTGTTGTTGTTGTTTATTTGACTTAGTTGTTCTTGTTGTTGTTGTTTATTTGACGTTGTTCTTATTGTTGTTGACTTAGTTGTTGTTGTTGTTGTTTATTTGACGTTGTTGTTGTTGTTGTTTATTTGACGTTGTTGTTGTTTATTTGACGGTGTTGTTGTTGTTGTTTATTTGACATTGTTGTTGTTGTTATTGTTTATTTGACGTTGTTGTTGTTGTTGTTTGTTTGACGTTGTTGTTGTTGTTTATTTGACGTTGTTGTTGTTGTTGTTATTTATTTGACGTTGTTGTTGTTGATGTTGTTGTTGTTGACGTTGTTGTTGTTGTTTATTTGACGTTTTTGTTGTTGTTGACATAATTGTTGTTGTTGTTTATTTGACGTTGTTGTTGTTGTTGTTGTTGAGGTTGTTGTTGTTGTTTATTTGACGTTGTTGTTGTTGTTGTTTATTTGACGTTGTTGTTGTTGTTGTTTATTTGACGTTGTTGTTGTTATTGTTTATTTCACGTTGTTGTTGTTGTTGTTTATTGGACGTTGTTGTTGTTGTTGACGTTGTTGTTGTTGTTGTTGTTTATTTGACGTTGTTGTTGTTGACATAGTTGTTGTTGTTGTTATTTATTTGACGATGTTGTTATTGTTGTTGTTGTTTATTTGACGTTGTTGTTGTTGTTGTTGTTTATTTGACGTTGTTGTTGTTGTTTATTTGACATTGTTATTGTTGTTTATTTGACGTTTTTGTTGTTGTTGATGTTGTTGTTATTGTTGTATATTTGACGTTGTTGTAGTTGTTATTGTTGTTGTTGTTTATTTGACATTATTGTTGTTGTTGTTGTTTATTTGACGTTGTTGTTGTTGTTTATTTGACGTTGTTGTTGTTGTTTGTTTGACGTTGTTGTTGTTGACGGTGTTGTTGTAGTTGTTGTTTATTTGACATTGTTGTTGTTGTTGTTATTGATGTTGTTGTTGTTTATTTGACGTTGTTGTTGTTGTTCTTCTTTATTTGACGTTGTTATTGTTTATTTGACGTTGTTGTTGTTGTTTATTTAACGTTGTTGTTGTTGACATTGTTGTTGTTGTTATTGTTTATTTGACATTGTTGTTGTTGTTGTTATTTATTTGACGTAATTGTTGTTGTTGACGTTGTTGTTGTTGTTGTTGTTCTTTATTTGGCGTTGTTGTTGTTGTTGATGTTCTTGTTGTTGTTGTTTATTTGACGTTGTTGTTGATGTTGTTTATTTGACGTTGTTGTTGTTGTTGTTTATTTGACATTGATGTTAATGACGGTGTTGTTGTTGTTGTTTATTTGACGTTGTTGTTGTTGTTGTTTATTTGACGTTGTTGTTGTTGTTTATTTGACGTTGTTGTTGTTGTTGTTTATTTGACGTTGTTGTTGTTGTTGACATAGTTGTTGTTGTTGTTGTTTATTTGACGTTGTTGTTGTTGTTGACATAATTGTTGTTGTTGTTGTTTATTTGACGTTGTTGTTGTTGTTGACGTTGTTGTTGTTGTTGTTCATTTGACGTTGTTATTGTTGTTGTTTATTTGACATTGTTGTTGTTGTTGACGTTGTTGTTGTTGTTGTTGTTGTTTATTTGACATTGTTGTTTTTGTTGTTGTTTTTGTTGTTGTTGTTGTTGTTGTTTATTTGACTTAGTTGTTGTTGTTGTTGTTTATTTGACGTTGTTCTTATTTTTGTTGACTTAGTTGTTGTTGTTGTTTATTTGACATTGTTGTTGTTGTTTATTTGACGTTGTTGTTGTTTATTTGACGGTGTTGTTGTTGTTGTTGTTTATTTGACATTGTTGTTGTTGTTATTGTTTATTTGACGTTGTTGTTGTTGTTGTTTATTTGACGTTGTTGTTGTTGTTGTTTATTTGACGTTGTTGTCGTTGTTGTTATTTATTTGACGTTGTTGTTGTTCTTTATTTAACGTTTTTGTTGTTGTTGACATAATTGTTGTTGTTGTTTATTTGACTTTGTTGTTGTTGTTGTTGAGGTTGTTGTTGTTGTTTATTTGACGTTGTTGTTGTCGTTTATTTGACGTTGTTGTTGTTATTGTTTATTTCACGTTGTTGTTGTTGTTGTTGTTGTTTATTGGACGTTGTTGTTGTTGTTGACGTTGTTGTTGTTGTTGTTTATTTGACGTTGTTGTTGTTGTTGACATAGTTGTTGTTGTTGTTATTTATTTGACGATGTTGTTATTGTTGTTGTTGTTTATTTGACGTTCTTGTTGTTGTTGTTTATTTGACGTTGTTGTTGTTGTTTATTTGACATTGTTATTGTTGTTTATTTGATGTTTTTGTTGTTGTTGATGTTGTTGTTATTGTTGTATATTTGACGTTGTTGTAGTTGTTATTGTTGTTGTTGTTTATTTGACATTATTGTTGTTGTTGTTGTTTATTTGACGTTGTTGTTGTCGTTTATTTGACGTTGTTGTTGTTGTTGTTTGTTTGACGTTGTTGTTGTTGACGGTGTTGTTGTTGTTTATTTGACATTGTTGTTGTTGTTATTGTTTATTTGACGTTGTTGTTGTTGTTGTTGTTTATTTGACGTTGTTGTTGTTATTTATTTGACGTTGTTGATGTTGTTGTTGTAATTTATTTGACGTTGTTGTTGTTGACGTTGTTGTTGTTGTTTATTTGACGTTTTTGTTGTTGTTGACATAATTGTTGTTGTTGTTTATTTGACGTTGTTGTTGTTGTTATTGAGGTTGTTGTTGTTGTTTATTTGACGTTGTTGTTGTTGTTTATTTGACGTTGTTGTTGTTGTTTATTTGACGTTGTTGTTGTTATTGTTTATTTCACGTTGTTGTTGTTGTTGTTGTTGTTGTTTATTGGACGTTGTTGTTGTTGTTGACGTTGTTGTTGTTGTTGTTTATTTGACGTTGTTGTATTTGTTGACATAGTTGTTGTTGTTGTTGTTATTTATTTGACGATGTTGTTATTGTTGTTGTTGTTTATTTGACGTTCTTGATGTTGTTGTTTATTTGACGTTGTTGTTGTTGTTTATTTGACATTGTTATTGTTGTTTATTTGACGTTTTTGTTGTTGTTGATGTTGTTGTTATTGTTGTATATTTGACGTTGTTGTAGTTGTTTATTTGACATTATTGTTGTTGTTGTTTATTTGACGTTGTTGTTGTTGTTTATTTGACGTTGTTGTTGTTGTTTGTTTGACGTTGTTGTTTTTGACGGAGTTGTTGTTGTTGTTGTTTATTTGACATTGTTGTTGTTGTTGTTGTTGTTTATTTGACGTTGTTGTTGTTGTTGTTCTTTATTTGACGTTGTTATTGTTTATTTGACGTTATTATTGTTGTTTATTTAACGTTGTTGTTGTTGACATTGTTGTTGTTGTTATCGTTTATTTGACATTGTTGTTGTTGTTGTTATTTATTTGACGTAATTGTTGTTGTTGACGTTGTTGTTGTTGTTCTTTATTTGACGTTTTTGTTGTTGTTGATGTTGTTGTTGTTGTTGTTTATTTGACGTAGTTGTTGTTGTTGACGTTGTTGTTGTTGTTGTTCTTTATTTGACGTTTTTGTTGTTGTTGATGTTCTTGTTGTTGTTGTTTATTTGACGTTGTTGTTGTTGTTTATTTGACGATGTTGTTGTTGACGGTGTTGTTGTTGTTATTTATTTGACGTTGTTGTTGTTGTTTATTTGACGTTGTTGTTGTTGTTGTTGTTTATTTGACGTTGTTGTTGTTATTTATTTGACGTTATTATGGGTTGCATTGTTGTTGTTGTTTACTTAACGTTGTTGTTGTTGTTTATTTGACGTAGTTGTTGTTGTTGACGTTGTTGTTGTTGTTGTTTATTTGACGTTTCTGTTGTTGTTGATGTTGTTGTTGTTGTTGTTGTATATTTGACGTTGTTGTAGTTGTTATTGTTGTTGTTGTTTATTTGACATTGTTTTTGTTGTTGTTGTTGTTTATTTGACGTTGTTGTTGTTGTTTATTTGACGTTGTTGTTGTTGACGGTGTTGTTGTTGTTGTTATTTATTTGACATTGTTGTTGTTGTTATTGACGTTGTTGTTGTTGTTTATTTGACGTTGTTGTTGTTGTTTATTTGACGTTGTTGTTGTTGTTTATTTGACGTTGTTGTTGATGTTGTTTATTTGACGTTGTTGTTATTGTTGTTTATTTTACATTGTTGTTATTGACGGTGTTGTTGTTGTTGTTTATTTGACGTTGTTGTTGTTGTTGTTTATTTGACGTTGTTGTTGTTGTTGTTTATTTGACGTTGTTGTTGTTGTTGACATAGTTGTTGTTGTTGTTGTTTATTTGACGTTGTTGTTGTTGACATAATTGTTGTTGTTGTTGTTGACGTTGTAGTTGTTGTTGTTCATTTGACGTTGTTGTTGTTGTTTATTTGATATTGTTGTTGTTGTTGATGTTGTTGTTGTTGTTGTTGTTTATTTGACATTGTTGTTGTTGTTGTTGTTTATTTGACTTAGTTGTTGTTGTTGTTGTTGTTGTTTATTTGATGTTGTTGTTGTTTATTTGACGGTGTTGTTGTTGTTGTTGTTTATTTGACATTTTTGTTGTTGTTATTGTTTATTGGACGTTGTTGTTGTTGTTATTTATTTGACGTTGTTGTTGTTGATGTTGTTGTTGTTGACGTTGTTGTTGTTGTTTATTTGACGTTTTTGTTGTTGTTGTTGACATAATGTTGTTGTTGTTTATTTGACGTTGTTGTTGTTGTTGTTGAGGTTGTTGTTGTTGTTTATTTGACGTTGTTGTTGTTGTTTATTTGACGTTGTTGTTGTTGTTGTTTATTTGACGTTGTTGTTGTTATTGTTTATTTCACGTTGTTGTTGTTGTTGTTTATTGGACGTTGTTGTTGTTGTTGACGTTGTTGTTGTTGTTGTTATTTATTTGACGTTGTTGTTGTTGACATAGTTGTTGTTGTTGTTGTTATTTATTTGACGATGTTGTTATTGTTGTTGTTGTTTATTTGACGTTGTTGTTGTTGTTGTTTATTTGACGTTGTTGTTGTTGTTTATTTGACATTGTTATTGTTGTTTATTTGACGTTTTTGTTGTTGTTGATGTTGTTGTTATTGTTGTATATTTGATGTTGTTGTAGTTGTTATTGTTGTTGTTGTTTATTTGACATTATTGTTGTTGTTGTTGTTTATTTGACGTTGTTGTTGTTGTTTATTTGACGTTGTTGTTGTTGTTGTTTGTTTGACGTTGTTGTTGTTGACGGTGTTGTTGTAGTTGTTGTTTATTTGACATTGTTGTTGTTGTTGTTATTGACGTTGTTGTTGTTTATTTGACGTTGTTGTTGTTGTTCTTCTTTATTTGACGTTGTTATTGTTTATTTGATGTTGTTGTTGTTGTTTATTTAACGTTGTTGTTGTTGACATTGTTGTTGTTGTTATTGTTTATTTGACATTGTTGTTGTTGTTGTTATTTATTTGACGTAATTGTTGTTGTTGACGTTGTTGTTCTTTATTTGGCGTTGTTGTTGTTGTTGATGTTCTTGTTGTTGTTGTTTATTTGACGTTGTTGTTGATGTTGTTTATTTGACGTTGTTGTTGTTGTTGTTTATTTGACATTGTTGTTATTGACGGTGTTGTTGTTGTTTATTTGACGTTGTTGTTGTTGTTGTTTATTTGACGTTGTTGTTGTTGTTGTTTATTTGACGTTGTTGTTGTTGTTGTTTATTTGACGTTGTTGTTGTTGACATAGTTATTGTTGTTGTTGTTTATTTGACGTTGTTGTTGTTGTTGACATAATTGTTGTTGTTGTTGTTTATTTGACGTTGTTGTTGTTGTTGTTGACGTTGTTGTTGTTGTTGTTCATTTGACGTTGTTATTGTTGTTGTTTATTTGATATTGTTGTTGTTGTTGAAGTTGTTGTTGTTGTTGTTGTTTATTTGACATTGTTGTTGTTGTTGTTGACGTTGTTGTTGATGTTGTTGTTTATTTGACTTAGTTGTTGTTGTTGTTGTTGTTTATTTGACGTTGTTCTTATTGTTGTTGACTTAGTTGTTGTTGTTGTTGTTTATTTGACGTTGTTGTTGTTTATTTGACGGTGTTGTTATTGTTGTTGTTTATTTGACATTGTTGTTGTTGTTATTGTTTATTTGACGTTGTTGTTGTTGTTGTTTATTTGACGTTGTTGTTGTAGTTTATTTGACGTTGTTGTCGTTGTTGTTATTTATTTGACGTTGTTGTTGTTGTTTATTTGACGTTTTTGTTGTTGTTGACATAATTGTTGTTGTTGTTTATTTGACGTTGTTGTTGTTGTTGTTGAGGTTGTTGTTGTTGTTTATTTGAGGTTGTTGTTGTTGTTTATTTGACGTTGTTGTTGTTGTTTATTTGACGTTGTTGTTGTTATTGTTTATTTCACGTTGTTGTTGTTGTTGTTGTTGTTTATTGGACGTTGTTGTTGTTGTTGACGTTGTTGTTGTTGTTGTTTATTTGACGTTGTTGTTGTTGTTGACATAGTTGTTGTTGTTGTTATTTATTTGACGAAGTTGTTATTGTTGTTGTTGTTTATTTGACGTTGTTGTTGTTGTTGTTGTTTATTTGACGTTGTTATTGTTGTTTATTTGACATTGTTATTGTTGTTTATTTGACGTTTTTGTTGTTGTTGATGTTGTATATTTGACGTTGTTGTAGTTGTTATTGTTGTTGTTGTTTATTTGACATTATTGTTGTTGTTGTTGTTTATTTGACGTTGTTGTTGTCGTTTATTTGACGTTGTAGTTGTTGTTTGTTTGACGTTGTTGTTGTTGACGGTGTTGTTGTTGTTGTTTATTTGACATTGTTGTTGTTGTTATTGTTTATTTGACGTTGTTGTTGTTGTTGTTGTTGTTTATTTGACGTTGTTGTTGTTATTTATTTGACGTTGTTGATGTTGTTGTTGTTATTTATTTGACGTTGTTGTTGTTGACGTTGTTGTTGTTGTTTATTTGACGTTTTTGTTGTTGTTGACATAATTGTTGTTGTTGTTTATTTGACGTTGTTGTTGTTGTTGTTGAGGTTGTTGTTGTTGTTTATTTGACGTTGTTGTTGTTGTTTATTTGACGTTGTTGTTGTTGTTTATTTGACGTTGTTGTTGTTATTGTTTATTTCACGTTGTTGTTGTTGTTGTTTATTGGACGTTGTTGTTGTTGTTGACGTTGTTGTTGTTGTTGTTGTTTATTTGACGTTGTTGTTGTTGACATAGTTGTTGTTGTTGTTGTTATTTATTTGACGATGTTGTTATTGTTGTTGTTGTTTATTTGACGTTGTTGTTGTTGTTGTTGTTGTTTATTTGACGTTGTTGTTGTTGTTGTTGTTTATTTGACATTGTTATTGTTGTTTATTTGACGTTTTTGTTGTTGTTGATGCTGTTGTTATTGTTGTATATTTGACGTTGTTGTAGTTGTTATTGTTGTTGTTGTTGTTTATTTGACATTATTGTTGTTGTTGTTTATTTGACGTTGTTGTTGTTGTTTATTTGACGTTGTTGTTGTTGTTTGTTTGACGTTGTTGTTGTTGACGGTGTTGTTGTTGTTGTTTATTTGACATTGTTGTTGTTGTTGTTCTTTATTTGACGTTGTTGTTGTTGTTGTTCTTTATTTGACGTTGTTATTGTTTATTTGACGTTGTTGTTGTTGTTGTTTATTTAACGTTGTTGTTGTTGTTGTTGTTATCGTTTATTTGACATTGTTGTTGTTGTTGTTATTTATTTGACGTAATTGTTGTTGTTTATTTGACATTGTTGTTGTTGTTGTTATTTATTTGACAGAATTGTTGTTGTTGACGTTGTTGTTGTTGTTGTTCTTTATTTGACGTTTTTGTTGTTGTTGATGTTCTTGTTGTTGTTGTTTATTTGACGTTGTTGTTGTTGTTGTTTATTTGACGATGTTGTTGTTGACGGTGTTGTTGTTGTTATTTATTTGACGTTGTTGTTGTTTATTTGACGTTGTTGTTGTTGTTGTTTATTTGACGTTGTTGTTGTTATTTATTTAACGTTGTTATGGGTGACATTGTTGTTGTTGTTTACTTGACGTTGTTGTTGTTGTTTATTTGACGTAATTGTTGTTGTTGATGTTGTTGTTGTTGTTGTTGTTTATTTGACGTTTCTGTTGTTGTTGATGTTGTTGTTGTTGTTGTATATTTGACGTTGTTGTAGTTGTTATTGTTGTTGTTGTTTATTTAACATTGTTTTTGTTGTTGTTGTTGTTGTTGTTTATTTGACGTTGTTGTTGTTGTTTATTTGACGTTGTTGTTGTTGACGGTGTTGTTGTTGTTGTTTATTTGACATTGTTGTTGTTGTTGTTGACGTTGTTGTTGTTGTTTATTTGACGTTGTTGTTGTTGTTGTTTAATTGACGTTGTTATTGTTGTTGTTTATTTGACGTTGTTGTTGTTATTGTTTATTTCACGTTGTTGTTGTTGTTGTTGTTGTTGTTTATTGGACGTTGTCGTTGTTGTTGACGTTGTTGTTGTTGTTGTTTATTTGACGTTGTTGTTGTTGTTGACATAGTTGTTGTTGTTGTTGTTATTTATTTGACGATGTTGTTATTGTTGTTGTTGTTTATTTGTCGTTGTTGTTGTTGTTGTTGTTGTTTATTTGACGTTGTTGTTGTTGTTTATTTGACATTGTTATTGTTGTTTATTTGACGTTTTTGTTGTTGTTGATGTTGTTGTTATTGTTGTATATTTGACGTTGTTGTAGTTGTTATTGTTGTTGTTGTTTATTTGACATTATTGTTGTTGTTGTTGTTTATTTGACGTTGTTGATGTTGTTTACTTGACGTTGTTGTTGTTTGTTTGACGTTGTTGTTGTTGACGGTGTTGTTGTTGTTGTTTATTTGACATTGTTGTTGTTGTTGTTATTGACGTTGTTGTTGTTGTTCTTGTTAGTCTTTATTTGACGTTGTTATTGTTTATTTGACGTTGTTGTTGTTGTTTATTTAGCGTTGTTGTTGTTGACATTGTTGTTGTTGTTATTGTGTATTTGACATTGTTTTTGTTGTTGTTATTTATTTGACGTAATTGTTGTTGTTGACGTTGTTGTTGTTGTTGTTCTTTATTTGACGTTGTTGTTGTTGATGTTCTTGTTGTTGTTGTTTATTTGACGTTGTTGTTGATGTTGTTTATTTGACGTTGTTGTTGTTGTTGTTTATTTGACATTGTTGTTATTGACGGTGTTGTTGTTGTTGTTTATTTGACGTTGTTGTTGTTGTTGTTGTTTATTTGACGTTGTTGTTGTTGTTGTTTATTTGACGTTGTTGTTGTTGTTGACATAGTTGTTGTTGTTGTTGTTTATTTGATGTTGTTGTTGTTGTTGACATAATTGTTGTTGTTGTTGTTTATTTGACGTTGTTGTTGTTGTTGACGTTGTTGTTGTTGTTGTTGTTGTTGTTTATTTGATATTGTTGTTGTTGTTGACGTTGTTGTTGTTGTTGTTGTTGTTGTTGTTGTTGTTTATTTGACATTGTTGTTGTTGTTGTTGACGTTGTTGTTGTTGTTGTTGTTGTTTATTTGACGTTGTTCTTATTGTTGTTGACTTAGTTGTTGTTGTTGTTTATTTGACGTTGTTGTTATTGTTTATTTGACGTTGTTGTTGTTTATTTGATGATGTTGTTGTTGTTGTTGTTTATTTGACATTGTTGTTGTTGTTATTGTTTATTTGACGTTGTTGTTGTTGTTGTTTATTTGACGTTGTTGTTGTTGTTTATTTGACGTTGTTGTTGTTGTTGTTATTTATTTGACGTTGTTGTTGTTGTTGTTGATGTTGTTGTTGTTGTTTATTTAACGTTTTTTTTGTTAATGACATAATTGTTGTTGTTGTTTATTTGACGTTGTTGTTGTTGTTGTTGTTTATTTGACGTTGTTGTTGTTGTTTATTTGACATTGTTGTTGTTGTTATTTATTTGACGTTGTTGTTATTGTTTATTTCACGTTGTTGTTGTTGTTGTTGTTTATTGGACGTTGTTGTTGTTGTTGACGTTGTTGTTGTTTATTTGACGTTGTTGTTGTTGTTGACATAGTTGTTGTTGTTGTTATTTATTTAACGATGTTGTTATTGTTGTTGTTGTTTATTTGACGTTGTTGTTGTTGTTGTTTATTTAACGTTGTTGTTGTTGTTTATTTGACATTGTTATTGTTGTTTATTTGACGTTTTTGTTGTTGTTGATGTTTTTGTTATTGTTGTATATTTGACGTTGTTATAGTTGTTATTGTTGTTGTTGTTTATTTGATATTATTGTTGTTGTTGTTGTTTATTTGACGTTGTTGTTGTTTATTTGACGTTGTTGTTGTTGTTTGTTTGACGTTGTTGTTGTTGACGGTGTTGTTGTTGTTGTTGTTTATTTGACATTGTTGTTGTTGTTGTTGTTTATTTGACGTTGTTGTTGTTGTTGTTCTTTATTTGACGTTGTTATTGTTTATTTGACGTTGTTGTTGTTGTTGTTTATTTAACGTTGTTGTTGTTGACATTGTTGTTGTTGTTATTGTTTATTTGACATTGTTGTTGTTGTTATTTATTTGACAGAATTGTTGTTGTTGACGTTGTTGTTGTTGTTGTTCTTTATTTGACGTTTTTGTTGTTGTTGATGTTCTTGTTGTTGTTGTTTATTTGACGTTGTTGTTGTTGTTTATTTGACGATGTTGTTGTTGACGGTGTTGTTGTTGTTATTTATTTGACGTTGTTGTTGTTGTTTATTTGACGTTGTTGTTGTTGTTGTTGTTTATTTGACGTTGTTGTTGTTATTTATTTGACGTTATTATGGGTGACATTGTTGTTGTTGTTTACTTAACGTTGTTGTTGTTGTTTATTTGACGTAGTTGTTGTTGTTGACGTTGTTGTTGTTGTTGTTTATTTGACGTTTCTGTTGTTGTTGATGTTGTTGTTGTTGTTGTATATTTGACGTTGTTGTAGTTGTTATTGTTGTTGTTGTTTATTTGACATTGTTTTTGTTGTTGTTGTTGTTTATTTGACGTTGTTGTTGTTGTTTATTTGACGTTGTTGTTGTTGACGGTGTTGTTGTTGTTGTTATTTATTTGACATTGTTGTTGTTGTTATTGACGTTGTTGTTGTTGTTTATTTGACGTTGTTGTTGTTGTTTATTTGACGTTGTTGTTGTTGTTTATTTGACGTTGTTGTTGATGTTGTTTATTTGACGTTGTTGTTGTTGTTTATTTGACATTGTTGTTATTGACGGTGTTGTTGTTGTTGTTTATTTGACGTTGTTGTTG
Organism: Vicia faba; assembly: GCA_948472305.1. Classification (NCBI taxonomy): domain Eukaryota; kingdom Viridiplantae; phylum Streptophyta; class Magnoliopsida; order Fabales; family Fabaceae; genus Vicia; species Vicia faba. The sequence continues at coordinate 387,220,241 of OX451739.1, read as the reverse complement.
TTGTTTATTTGACGTTGTTGTTGTTTATTTGACGTTGTTGTTGTTGTTGACATAGTTGTTGTTGTTGTTGTTTATTTGACGTTGTTGTTGTTGTTGACATAGTTGTTGTTGTTGTTGTTTATTTGACGTTGTTGTTGTTTATTTGACGGTGTTGTTGTTGTTGTTGTTTATTTGACATTGTTGTTGTTGTTATTGTTTATTTGACGTTGTTGTTGTTGTTGTTGTTGTTGTTTATTTGACGTTGTTGTTGTTGTTTATTTGACGTTGTTGTTGTTTATTTGACGTTGTTGTTGTTGTTGTTTATTTGACGTTGTTGTTGTTGTTGACATAGTTGTTGTTGTTGTTGTTTATTTGACGTTGTTGTTGTTGACATAATTGTTGTTGTTGTTGTTGACGTTGTAGTTGTTGTTGTTCATTTGACGTTGTTGTTGTTGTTTATTTGATATTGTTGTTGATGATGTTGTTGTTGTTGTTGTTGTTTATTTGACATTGTTGTTGTTGTTGTTGACGTTGTTGTTGTTGTTGTTTATTTGACTTAGTTGTTGTTGTTGTTGTTGTTTATTTGACGTTGTTCTTATTGTTGTTGACTTAGTTGTTGTTGTTGTTGTTTATTTGACGTTGTTGTTGTTGTTTATTTGACGTTGTTGTTGTTTATTTGACGGTGTTGTTGTTGTTGTTGTTTATTTGACATTGTTGTTGTTATTGTTTATTTGACGTTGTTGTTGTTGTTGTTTATTTGACGTTGTTGTTGTTGTTGTTATTTATTTGACGTTGTTGTTGTTGATGTTGTTGTTGTTGACGTTGTTGTTGTTGTTTATTTGACGTTTTTGTTGTTGTTGCCATAATTGTTGTTGTTGTTTATTTGACGTTGTTGTTGTTGTTGTTGTTGAGGTTGTTGTTGTTGTTTATTTGACGTTGTTGTTGTTGTTTATTTGACGTTGTTGTTGTTGTTGTTGTTTATTTGACGTTGTTGTTGTTATTGTTTATTTGACGTTGTTGTTGTTGTTGTTGTTTATTGGACGTTGTTGTTGTTGTTGACGTTGTTGTTGTTGTTGTTGTTTATTTGACGTTGTTGTTGTTGTTGACATAGTTGTTGTTGTTGTTGTTATTTATTTGACGATGTTGTTATTGTTGTTGTTGTTTATTTGACGTTGTTGTTGTTGTTGTTTATTTGACGTTGTTGTTGTTGTTTATTTGACATTGTTATTGTTGTTTATTTGACGTTTTTGTTGTTGTTGATGTTGTTGTTATTGTTGTATATTTGACGTTGTTGTAGTTATTATTGTTGTTGTTGTTTATTTGACATTGTTGTTGTTGTTGTTTATTTGATGTTGTTGTTGTTGTTTATTTGACGTTGTTCTTGTTGTTTGTTTGACGTTGTTGTTGTTGACGGTGTTGTTGTAGTTGTTGTTTATTTGACGTTGTTGTTGTTGTTGTTGAGGTTGTTGTTGTTGTTTATTTGACGTTGTTGTTGTTGTTTATTTGACGTTGTTGTTGTTATTGTTTATTTCACGTTGTTGTTGTTGTTGTTGTTGTTTATTGGACGTTGTTGTTGTTGTTGACGTTGTTGTTGTTGTTGTTTATTTGACGTTGTTGTTGTTGTTGACATAGTTGTTGTTGTTGTTTGTTATTTATTTGACGATGTTGTTATTGTTGTTGTTGTTTATTTGACGTTGTTGTTGTTGTTGTTGTTTATTTGACGTTGTTGTTGTTGTTTATTTGACATTGTTATTGTTGTTTATTTGACGTTTTTGTTGTTGTTGATGTTGTTGTTATTGTTGTATATTTGACGTTGTTGTAGTCGTTTATTTGACGTTGTTGTTGTTGTTTGTTTGACGTTGTTGTTGTTGACGGTGTTGTTGTTGTTGTTTATTTGACATTGTTGTTGTTGTTATTGTTTATTTGACGTTGTTGTTGTTGTTGTTGTTGTTTATTTGACGTTGTTGTTGTTGTTTATTTGACGTTGTTGATGTTGTTGTTGTTATTTATTTGACGTTGTTGTTGTTGACGTTGTCGTTGTTGTTTATTTGACGTTTTTGTTGTTGTTGACATAATTGTTGTTGTTGTTTATTTGACGTTGTTGTTGTTGTTGAGGTTGTTGTTGTTGTTTATTTGACGTTGTTGTTGTTGTTTATTTGACGTTGTTGTTGTTGTTTATTAGACGTTGTTGTTGTTATTGTTTATTTCACGTTGTTGTTGTTGTTGTTGTTTATTGGACTTTGTTGTTGTTGTTGACGTTGTTGTTGTTGTTGTTTATTTGACGTTGTTGTTGTTGTTGACATAGTTGTTGTTGTTGTTGTTATTTATTTGACGATGTTGTTATTGTTGTTGTTGTTTATTTGACGTTGTTGTTGTTGTTGACATAGTTGTTGTTGTTGTTGTTTATTTGACGTTTTTGTTGTTGTTGATGTTGTTGTTGTTTTCGTTGTTGTTTATTTGACGTTGTGTAGTTGTTTAATTGACGTTGTTGTTGTTGTTGTTTATTTGACGTTGTTGTTGTTGTTGTTGTTTATTTGACGTTGTTGTTGTTCTTTATTTGACATTGTTGTCGTTCTTGTTGTTTATTTGACGTTGTTGTTGTTGTTGACGTTGTTGTTATTATTGTTTATTTGACATTGTTCTTGTTGTTGTTATTGTTTATTTGACGTTGTTGTTGTTGTTGTTGTTTATTTGGCATTGTTGTTGTTGTATTTGACGTTGTTATTGTTGTTGTTGTTTATTTGATAATGTTGTTGTTGTTGATGTTGTTGTTGTTGTTGTTGTTTATTTGACATTGTTGTTGTTGTTATTGACGTTGTTGTTGTTGTTTATTTGACTTAGTTGTTGTTGTTGTTGTTGTTTATTTGACGTTGTTCTTATTGTTGTTGACTTAGTTGTTGTTGTTGTTTATTTGACGTTGTTGTTGTTGTTTATTTGACGTTGTTGTTGTTTATTTGACGGTGTTGTTGTTGTTGTTGTTTATTTGACATTGTTGTTGTTGTTATTGTTTATTTGACGTTGTTGTTGTTGTTTATTTGACGTTGTTGTTGTTGTTTATTTGACGTTGTTGTTGTTGACGGTGTTGTTGTTGTTGTTATTTATTTGACATTGTTGTTGTTGTTATTGACGTTGTTGTTGTTGTTTATTTGACGTTGTTGTTGTTGTTTATTTGACGTTGTTGTTGTTGTTTATTTGACGTTGTTGTTGATGTTGTTTATTTGACGTTGTTGTTGTTGTTTATTTGACATTGTTGTTATTGACGGTGTTGTTGTTGTTGTTTATTTGACGTTGTTGTTGTTGTTTATTTGACGTTGTTGTTGTTTATTTGACGTTGTTGTTGTTGTTGTTTATTTGACGTTGTTGTTGTTGTTGACATAGTTGTTGTTGTTGTTGTTTATTTGACGTTGTTGTTGTTGTTGACATAGTTGTTGTTGTTGTTGTTTATTTGACGTTGTTGTTGTTTATTTGACGGTGTTGTTGTTGTTGTTGTTTATTTGACATTGTTGTTGTTGTTATTGTTTATTTGACGTTGTTGTTGTTGTTGTTGTTGTTGTTTATTTGACGTTGTTGTTGTTGTTTATTTGACGTTGTTGTTGTTTATTTGACGTTGTTGTTGTTGTTGTTTATTTGACGTTGTTGTTGTTGTTGACATAGTTGTTGTTGTTGTTGTTTATTTGACGTTGTTGTTGTTGACATAATTGTTGTTGGTGTTGTTGACGTTGTAGTTGTTGTTGTTCATTTGACGTTGTTGTTGTTGTTTATTTGATATTGTTGTTGTTGTTGTTTATTTGATATTGTTGTTGTTTATTTGACGTTGTTGTTGTTGTTGTTTATTTGACGTTGTTGTTGTTCTTTATTTGACATTGTTGTCGTTCTTGTTGTTTATTTGACGTTGTTGTTGTTGTTGACGTTGTTGTTATTATTGTTTATTTGACATTGTTGTTGTTGTTGTTATTGTTTATTTGACGATGTTGTTGTTGTTTATTTGGCGTTGTTGTTGTTGTATTTGACGTTGTTATTGTTGTTGTTGTTTATTTGATATTGTTGTTGTTGTTGATGTTGTTGTTGTTGTTGTTGTTTATTTGACATTGTTGTTGTTGTTGTTGACGTTGTTGTTGTTGTTGTTTATTTGACTTAGTTGTTGTTGTTGTTGTTGTTTATTTGACGTTGTTCTTATTGTTGTTGACTTAGTTGTTGTTGTTGTTTATTTGACGTTGTTGTTGTTGTTTATTTGACGTTGTTGTTGTTGTTTATTTGACGTTGTTGTTGTTTATTTGACGGTGTTGTTGTTGTTGTTGTTGTTTATTTGACATTGTTGTTGTTGTTATTGTTTATTTGACGTTGTTGTTGTTGTTGTTGTTTATTTGACGTTGTTGTTGTTGTTTATTTGACGTTGTTGTTGTTGTTGTTATTTATTTGACATTGTTGTTGTTGTTGACGTTGTTGTTGTTGTTTATTTGACGTTTTTGTTGTTGTTGACATAATTGTTGTTGTTGTTTATTTGACGTTGTTGTTGTTGTTGTTGTTGAGGTTGTTGTTGTTGTTTATTTGACGTTGTTGTTGTTGTTTTTTATTTGACGTTGTTGTTGTTGTTGTTTATTTGACGTTGTTGTTGTTATTGTTTATTTCACGTTGTTGTTGTTGTTGTTGTTTATTGGACGTTGTTGTTGTTGTTGACGTTGTTGTTGTTGTTGTTTATTTGACATTGTTGTTGTTGTTGACATAGTTGTTGTTGTTGTTGTTATTTATTTGACGATGCTGTTATTGTTGTTGTTGTTTATTTGACGTTGTTGTTGTTGTTGTATATTTGACGTTGTTGTAGTTGTTATTATTGTTGTTGTTTATTTGACATTATTGTTGTTGTTGTTGTTTATTTGACGTTGTTGTTGTCGTTTATTTGACGTTGTTGTTGTTGTTTGTTTGACGTTGTTGTTGTTGACGGTGTTGTTGTTGTTGTTTATTTGACATTGTTGATGTTGTTATTGTTTATTTGACGTTGTTGTTGTTGTTGTTTATTTGACCTTGTTGTTGTTGTTTATTTGACGTTGTTGATGTTGTTGTTGTTATTTATTTGACGTTGTTGTTGTTGACGTTGTTGTTGTTGTTTATTTGACGTTTTTGTTGTTGTTGACATAATTGTTGTTGTTGTTTATTTGACGTTGTTGTTGTTGTTGTGGAGGTTGTTGTTGTTGTTTATTTGACGTTGTTGTTGTTGTTTATTTGACGTTGCTGTTGTTGTTTATTAGACGTTGTTGTTGTTATTGTTTATTTCACGTTGTTGTTGTTGTTGTTGTTTATTGGACGTTGTTGTTGTTGTTGTTGTTTATTTGACGTTGTTGTTGTTGTTGACATAGTTGTTGTTGTTGTTATTTATTTGACGATGTTGTTATTGTTGTTGTTGTTTATTTGACGTTGTTGTTGTTGTTGTTTATTTGACGTTGTTGTTGTTGTTTATTTGACATTGTTATTGTTGTTTATTTGACTTTTTGTTGTTGTTGATGTTGTTGTTATTGTTGTATATTTGACGTTGTTGTAGTTGTTATTGTTGTTGTTGTTGTTTATTTGACATTATTGTTGTTGTTGTTGTTTATTTGACGTTGTTGTTGTTGTTTATTTGACGTTGTTGTTGTTGTTTGTTTGACGTTGTTGTTGTTGACGGTGTTGTTGTTGTTGTTTATTTGACATTGTTGTTGTTGTTATTGTTTCTTTGACGTTGTTGTTGTTGTTGTTCTTTATTTGACGTTGTTATTGTTTATTTGACGTTGTTGTTGTTGTTTATTTAACGTTGTTGTTGTTGACATTGTTGTTGTTGTTATCGTTTATTTGACATTGTTGTTGTTGTTGTTATTTATTTGACGTAATTGTTGTTGTTGACGTTGTTGTTGTTGTTGTTCTTTATTTGACGTTTTTGTTGTTGTTGATGTTGTTGTTGTTGTTGTTGTTTATTTGACGTTGTTGTTGTTGTTGTTTATTTAACGATGTTGTTGCTGACGGTGTTGTTGTTGTTATTTCTTTGACGTTGTTGTTGTTGTTTATTTGACGTTGTTGTTGTTGTTGTTGTTTATTTGACGTTGTTGTTGTTATTTATTTGACGTTGTTGTGGGTGACATTATTGTTGTTGTTGTTGTTTATTTGACGTTGTTGTTGTTATTTATTTGACGTTGTTGTGGGTGACATTATTGTTGTTGTTTATTTGACGTTGTTGTTGTTGTTTATTTGACGTAGTTGTTGTTGTTGACGTTGTTGTTGTTGTTGTTGTTTATTTGACGTTTTTGTTGTTGTTGATGTTGTTGTTGTTGTTGTATATTTGACGTTGTTGTAATTGTTATTGTTGTTGTTGTTTATTTGACATTGTTTTTGTTGTTGTTGTTGTTTATTTGACGTTGTTGTTGTTGTTTATTTGACGTTGTTGTTGTTGACGGTGTTGTTATTGTTGTTGTTTATTTGACATTGTTGTTGTTGTTGTTGTCGTTGTTGTTGTTGTTCTTCTTCTTCTTTATTTGACGTTGTTATTGTTTATTTGACGTTGTTGTTGTTGTTTATTTAACGTTGTTGTTGTTGACGTTGTTGTTGTTGTTATTGTTTATTTGACATTGTTGTTGTTGTTGTTTATTTGACGTAGTTGTTGTTGTTGACGTTGTTGTTGTTGTTGTTTATTTGACGTTTTTGTTGTTATTGATGTTGTTGTTGTTGTTTATTTGACGTTGTTGTTGTTGTTGTTGTTTATTTGACGTTGTTGTTGTTGACGGTGTTGTTGTTGTTATTTATTTGACGTTGTTGTTGTTGTTTATTTGACGTTGTTGTTGTTGTTGACGTTGTTGTTGTTTTTGTTTATTTGACGTTGTTGTTGTTGTTGACATAGTTGTTGTTGTTGTTGTTTATTTGACGTTTTTGTTGTTGTTGATGTTGTTGTTGTTTACGTTGTTGTTTATTTGACGTTGTGTAGTTGTTTAATTGACATTGTTGTTGTTGTTGTTTATTTGACGTTGTTGTTGTTGTTGTTTATTTGACGTTGTTGTTGTTCTTTATTTGACATTGTTGTCGTTCTTGTTGTTTATTTGACGTTGTTGTTGTTGTTGACGTTGTTGTTATTATTGTTTATTTGACATTGTTGTTGTTGTTGTTATTGTTTATTTGACGTTGTTGTTGTTGTTGTTTATTTGGCGTTGTTGTTGTTGTATTTGACGTTGTTATTGTTGTTGTTGTTTATTTGATATTGTTGTTGTTGTTGATGTTGTTGTTGTTGTTGTTCTTTATTTGACATTGTTGTTGTTGTTGTTGACGTTGTTGTTGTTGTTGTTGTTTATTTGACTTAGTTGTTGTTGTTGTTGTTGTTTATTTGACGTTGTTCTTATTGTTGTTGACTTAGTTGTTGTTGTTGTTTATTTGACGTTGTTGTTGTTGTTTATTTGACGTTGTTGTTGTTTATTTGACGGTGTTGTTGTTGTTGTTGTTGTTGTTTATTTGACATTGTTGTTGTTGTTATTATTTATTTGACGTTGTTGTTGTTGTTGTTGTTTATTTGACGTTGTTGTTGTTGTTTATTTGACGTTGTTGTTGTTGTTGTTATTTATTTGACATTGTTATTGTTGTTGACGTTGTTGTTGTTGTTTATTTGACGTTTTTGTTGTTGTTGACATAATTGTTGTTGTTGTTCATTTGACGTTGTTGTTGTTGTTGTTGAGGTTGTTGTTGTTGTTTATTTGACGTTGTTGTTGTTGTTGTTTATTTGACGTTGTTGTTGTTGTTGTTTATTTGACGTTGTTGTTGTTATTGTTTATTTCACGTTGTTGTTGTTGTTGTTGTTTATTGGACGTTGTTGTTGTTGTTGACGTTGTTGTTGTTGTTGTTTATTTGACGTTGTTGTTGTTGTTGACATAGTTGTTGTTGTTGTTATTTATTTGACGATGTTGTTATTGTTGTTGTTGTTTATTTGACGTTGTTGTTGTTGTTGTTGTTTATTTGACGTTGTTGTTGTTGTTTATTTGACATTGTTATTGTTGTTTATTTGACGTTTTTGTTGTTGTTGATGTTGTTGTTATTGTTGTATATTTGACGTTGTTGTAGTTGTTATTGTTGTTGTTGTTTATTTGACATTATTGTTGTTGTTGTTGTTGTTGTTTATTTGACGTTGTTGTTGTTTATTTGACGTTGTTGTTGTTGTTTGTTTGACGTTGTTGTTGTTGACGGTGTTGTGGTAGTTGTTGTTTATTTGACATTGTTGTTGTTGTTGTTATTGACGTTGTTGTTGTTTATTTGACGTTGTTGTTGTTGTTGTTCTTTATTTGACGTTGTTATTGTTTATTTGACGTTGTTGATGTTTATTTAACGTTGTTGTTGTTGACATTGTTGTTGTTGTTATTGTTTATTTGACATTGTTGTTGTTGTTGTTATTTATTTGACGTAATTGTTGTTGTTGACGTTGTTGTTGTTGTTGTTCTTTATTTGACGTTGTTGTTGTTGTTGATGTTCTTGTTGTTGTTGTTTATTTGACGTTGTTGTTGATGTTGTTTATTTGACGTTGTTGTTGTTGTTGTTTATTTGACATTGTTGTTATTGACGGTGTTGTTGTTGTTGTTTATTTGACGTTGTTGTTGTTGTTGTTTATTTGGCGTTGTTGTTGTTGTTGTTTATTTGACGTTGTTGTTGTTGTTTATTTGACGTTGTTGTTCTTGTTGACATAGTTGTTGTTGTTGTTGTTTATTTGACGTTGTTGTTGTTGTTGACGTTGTTGTTGTTGTTGATCATTTGACGTTGTTGTTGTTGTTGTTTATTTGATATTGTTGTTGTTGTTGACTTTGTTGTTGTTGTTGTTGTTTATTTGACATTGTTGTTGTTGTTGTTGACGTTGTTGTTATTGTTGTTGTTTATTTGAGTTAGTTGTTGTTGTTGTTGTTTATTTGACGTTGTTCTTATTGTTGTTGACTTAGTTGTTGTTGTTGTTTATTTGACGTTGTTGTTGTTGTTTATATGACGTTGTTGTTGTTTATTTAACGGTGTTGTTGTTGTTGTTGTTTATTTGACGTTGTTGTTGTTGTTATTGTTTATTTGACGTTGTTGTTGTTGTTGTTTATTTGACGTTGTTGTTGTTGTTTATTTGACGTTGTTGTTGTTGTTGTTATTTATTTGACGTTGTTGTTGTTGACGTTGTTGTTGTTGTTGTTGTTGTTTATTTGATGTTTTTGTTGTTGATGTCGTTGTTGTTGTTGTTGTTGTTGTTTATTTGACGTTGTTGTTGTTTATTTGACGTTGTTGTTGTTGTTGTTGGTTATTTGACGTTGTTGTTGTTATTGTTTATTTCACGTTGTTGTTGTGGTTGTTGTTGTTTATTGGACGTTGTTGTTGTTGTTGACGTTGTTGTTGTTGTTGTTTATTTGACGTTGTTGTTGTTGTTGTTTATTTGACGTTGTTGTTGTTGTTGACATAGTTGTTGTTGTTGTTGTTATTTATTTGACGATGTTGTTATTGTTGTTGTTGTTTATTTGACGTTGTTGTTGTTGTTTATTTGACGTTGTTGTTGTTGTTTATTTGACATTGTTATTGTTGTTTATTTGACGTTTTTGTTGTTGTTGATGTTGTTGTTGTTGTTGTTGTATATTTGACGTTGTTGTAGTTGTTATTGTTGTTGTTGTTTATTTGACATTATTGTTGTTGTTGTTGTTTATTTGACGTTGTTGTTGTTGTTTATTTGACGTTGTTGTTGTTGTTTGTTTGACGTTGTTGTTGTTGACGGTGTTGTTGTTGTTGTTGTTTATTTGACATTGTTGTTGTTGTTGTTGTTGTTTATTTGACGTTGTTGTTGTTGTTGTTCTTTATTTGACGTTGTTATTGTTTATTTGACGTTGTTATTGTTGTTTATTTAACGTTGTTGTTGTTGACATTGTTGTTGTTGTTATTGTTTATTTGACATTGTTGTTGTTGTTGTTATTTATTTGACGTAATTGTTGTTGTTGACGTTGTTGTTGTTGTTGTTCTTTATTTGACGTTTTTGTTGTTGTTGATGTTGTTGTTGTTGTTTATTTGACATTGTTGTTGTTGTTGTTTATTTGACGTTGTTGTTGTTATTTATTTGACATTGTTGTGGGTGACATTGTTGTTGTTGTTTATTTGACGTAGTTGTTATTGTTGACGTTGTTGTTGTTGTTGTTTATTTGATGTTTTTGTTGTTGTTGATGTTGTTGTTGTTGTTGTTGTATATTTGACGTTGTTGTAGTTGTTATTGTTGTTGTTGTTTATTTGACATTGTTTTTGTTGTTGTTGTTGTTTATTTGACGTTGTTGTTGTTGTTTTTTTGACGTTGTTGTTGTTGTTTATTTGATGTTGTTGTTGTTGACGGTGTTGTTGTTGTTGTTTATTTGACATTATTGTTGTTGTTGTTGACGTTGTTGTTGTTGTTCTTCTTCTTCTTTATTTGACGTTGTTATTGTTTATTTGACGTTGTTGTTGTTGTTGTTTATTTAACGTTGTTGTTGTTGACGTTGTTGTTGTTGTTATTGTTTATTTGACATTGTTGTTGTTGTTGTTTATTTGACGTAGTTCTTGTTGTTGACGTTGTTGTTGTTGTTGTTTATTTGACATTTTTGTTGTTATTGATGTTGTTGTTGTTGTTTATTTGACTTTGTTGTTGTTGTTGTTTATTTGACGTTGTTGTTGTTGACGGTGTTGTTGTTGTTATTTATTTGACGTTGTTGTTGTTGTTTATTTGATGTTGTTGTTGTTGTTGACGTTGTTGTTGTTTTTGTTTATTTGACGTTGTTGTTGTTGTTGACATAGTTGTTGTTGTTGTTGTTGTTTATTTGACGTTTTTGTTGTTGTTGATGTTGTTGTTGTTTTCATTGTTGTTTATTTGACGTTGTTATAGTTGTTTAATTGACGTTGTTGTTGTTGTTGTTGTTTATTTGACGTTGTTGTTGTTGTTGTTGTTGTTGTTGTTGTTTATTTGACGTTGTTGTTGTTGTTCTTTATTTGACATTGTTGTTGTTGTTATTGTTTATTTGACGTTGTTGTTGTTGTTGTTTTTTTGGCGTTGTTGTTGTTGTATTTGACGTTGTTGTTGTTGTTTATTGGACGTTGTTGTTGTTGTTGACGTTGTTGTTGTTTACGTTGTTGTTGTTGTTGTTTATTTGACGTTGTTGTTGTTGTTGACATAGTTGTTGTTGTTGTTTATTTGACGTTTTTGTTGTTGTTGATGTTGTTGTTGTTTTCGTTGTTGTTTATTTGACGTTGTTGTAGTTGTTTAATTGACGTTGTTGTTGTTGTTGTTGTTGTTTATTTGACGTTGTTGTTGTTGTTTATTTGACATTGTTGTTGTTGTTGACGTTGTTGTTGTTGTTTATTTGACATTGTTGTTGTTGTTGTTGTTGTTGTTGACGTTGTTGTTGTTGTTGTATATTTGACGTTGTTGTTGTTGTTGTTTATTTGACGTTGTTGTTGTTGTTGACTTAGTTGTTGTTGTTGTTTATTTGACGTTGTTGTTGTTGTTGTTGACGTTGTTGTTGTTGTTTATTTGACGTTGTTGTTGTTGTTGACGTTGTTGTTGTTGTTTACTTAACGTTGTTGTTGTTGTTGTTATTGTTGTTGTTGTTGTTTATTTGACGTTGTTGTTGTTGTTCTTTATTTGACGTTGTTGTCGTTGTTGTTGTTTATTTGACGTTGTTGTTGTTGTTGTTAATTTGATGTTGTTGTTGTTGTTGACGTTGTTGTTGTTTTTGTTTATTTGACGTTGTTGTTGTTGTTGACATAGTTGTTGTTGTTGTTGTTTATTTGACGTTTTTGTTGTTGTTGACGTTGTTGTTGTTGTTTATTTGACGTTGTTGTTGTTGTTGACGTTGTTGTTGTTGTTTACTTGACGTTGTTGTTGTTGTTGTTATTGTTGTTATTGTTGTTTATTTGACGTTGTTGTTGTTGTTCTTTATTTGACGTTGTTGTCGTTGTTGTTGTTTATTTGACGTTGTTGTTGTTGTTGTTTATTTGATGTTGTTGTTGTTGTTGACGTTGTTGTTGTTTTTGTTTATTTGACGTTGTTGTTATTGTTGACATAGTTGTTGTTGTTGTTGTTGTTTATTTGACATTTTTGTTGTTGTTGATGTGGTTGTTGTTTTCATTGTTGTTTATTTGACGTTGTTATAGTTGTTTAATTGACGTTGTTGTTGTTGTTGTTGTTGTTTATTTGACGTTGTTGTTGTTGTTGTTGTTGTTGTTGTTTATTTGACGTTGTTGTTGTTGTTCTTTATTTGACGTTGTTGTCGTTCTTGTTGTTTATTTGACGTTGTTGTTGTTGTTGACGTTGTTGTTATTGTTGTTTATTTAACATTGTTGTTGTTGTTATTGTTTATTTGACGTTGTTGTTGTTGTTGTTGTTTTTTTGGCGTTGTTGTTGTTGTATTTGACGTTGTTGTTGTTGTTTATTGGACGTTGTTGTTGTTGTTGACGTTGTTGTTGTTTACGTAGTTGTTGTTGTTGTTTATTTGACGTTGTTGTTGTTGTTGACATAGTTGTTGTTGTTGTTTATTTGACGTTTTTGTTGTTGTTGATGTTGTTGTTGTTTTCGTTATTGTTTATTTGACGTTGTTGTAGTTGTTTAATTGACGTTGTTGTTGTTGTTGTTGTTTATTTGACGTTGTTGTTGTTGTTTATTTGACATTGTTGTGGTTGTTGACGTTGTTGTTGTTGTTTATTTGACATTGTTGTTGTTGTTGTTGTTGTTGACGTTGTTGTTGTTGTTGTTTATTTGACGTTGTTGTTGTTGTTGTTTATTTGACGTTGTTGTTGTTGTTGTTGACTTAGTTGTTGTTGTTGTTTATTTGACGTTGTTGTTGTTGTTGACGTTGTTGTTGTTGTTTATTTGACGTTGTTGTTGTTGTTGACGTTGTTGTTGTTGTTTACTTGACGTTGTTGTTGTTGTTGTTATTGTTGTTGTTGTTGTTTATTTGATGTTGTTGTTGTTGTTCTTTATTTGACGTTGTTGTCGTTGTTGTTGTTTATTTGACGTTGTTGTTGTTGACGTTGTTGTTGTTGTTGTTTATTTGACATTGCTGTTGTTGTTGTTATTGTTTATTTGACGTTGTTGTTGTTGTTTATTTGGCGTTGTTGTTGTTGTATTTGACGTTGTTGTTGTTTATTTGACGTTGTTGTTGTTGTTGACGTTGTTTTTGTTGTTGTTTATTTGACGTTGTTGTTGTTGTTGTTTATTTGACGTTGTTGTTGTTGTTTATTTGACGTTGTTGTTGTTGTTTATTTGACGTTGTTGTTGTCGTTTATTTGACATTGTTGTTATTGACGGTGTTGTTGTTGTTTATTTGACGTTGTTGTTGTTGTTGTTGTTTATTTGACGTTGTTGTTGTTGTTGTTTATTAGACATTGTTGTTGTTGTTGACATAGTTGTTGTTGTTGTTGTTTATTTGACGTTGTTGTTGTTGTTGACATAGTTGATGTTGTTATTGTTTATTTGACGTTGTTGTTGTTGACGTTGTTGTTGTTGTTATTTATTTGACGTTGTTGTTGTTGTTGTTGTTTATTTGACATTGTTGTTTTTGTTGACGTTGTTGTTGTTGTTGTTTATTTGACATTGTTGTTGTTGTTGTTGACGATGTTGTTGTTGTTTATTTGACTTTGTTGTTGTTGTTGTTGTTTATTTGACGTTGTTGTTGTTGTTGACTTAGTTGTTGTTGTTGTTTATTTGACGTTGTTGTTGTTGTTGACGGTGTTGTTTATTTGACGTTGTTGTTGTATTTTATTTGACGTTGTTGTTGTTGTTGACGTTGTTGTTGTTGTTTATTTGACGTTGTTGTTGTTATTTATTTGACATTGTTGTTGTTGTTGACGTTGTTGTTGTTGTTGTTGTTTATTTAACATTGTTGTTGTTGTTGTTGACGTTGTTGTTGTTGTTGTTGTTGTTTATTTGACGTTGTTTTAGTATTGTTGTTTATTTGACATTGTTGTTGTTATTTATTTGACGTTGTTGTGGGTGACATTGTTGTTGTTGTTGTTGTTTATTTGACGTTGTTGTTGTTGTTGTTTTTTATTTGACGTAGTTGTTGTTGTTGACGTTGTTGTTGTTGTTTATTTGACGTTTTTGTGGTTGTTGATGTTGTTGTTGTTGTTGTATATTTGACGTTGTTGTAGTTGTTATTGTTGTTGTTGTTGTTTATTTGACATTATTGTTGTTGTTATTGTTTATTTGACGTTGTTGTTGTTGTTTATTTGACGTTGTTGTTGTTGTTTATTTGACGTTGTTGTTGTTGACGGTGTTGTTGTTGTTTATTTGACATTGTTGTTGTTCTTGTTATTGACGTTGTTGTTGTTTATTTGACATTGTTGTTGTTGTTCTTTATTTGACGTTGTTATTGTTTATTTGACGTTGTTGTTGTTTATTTAACGTTGTTGTTGTTGACATTGTTGTTGTTGTTATTGTTTATTTGACATTGTTGTTGTTGTTGTTGTTTATTTGACGTTTTTGTTGTTGTTGATGTTGTTGTTGTTGTTGTTTATTTGACGTTGTTGTTGTTGTTGTTGTTTATTTGACGTTGTTGTTATTGACGGTGTTGTTGTTGTTATTTATTTGACGTTGTTGTTGTTGTTGTTGTTTATTTGACGTTGTTGTTGTTGACGTTGTTGTTGTTGTTGTTTATTTGACGTTGTTGTTGTTGTTGACATAGTTGTTGTTGTTGTTGTTGTTTATTTGACGTTTTTGTTGTTGTTGATGTTGTTGTTGTTTTCGTTGTTGTTTATTTGACGTTGTTGTAGTTGTTTAATTGACGTTGTTGTTGTTGTTGTTGTTGTTTATTTGACGTTGTTGTTGTTGTTGTTGTTATTGTTGTTGTTGTTGTTTATTTGACGTTGTTGTTGTTGTTTATTTGACGTTGTTGTTGTTGTTGTTTATTTGATGTTGTTGTTGTTATTTATTTGACGTTGTTGTGGGTGACATTGTTGTTGTTGTTGTTTATTTGACGTTGTTGTTGTTGTTTATTTGACGTAGTTGTTGTTGTTGACGTTGGTGTTGTTGTTGTTGTTTATTTGACGTTTTTGTTGTTGTTGATGTTGTTGTTGTTGTTGTATATTTGACGTTGTTGTAGTTGTTATTGTTGTTGTTGTTTATTTGACATTGTTGTTGTTGTTGTTTATTTGACGTTGTTGTTGTTATTTATTTGACGTTGTTGTTGTTGACGGTGTTGTTGTTGTGGTTGTTTATTTGACATTGTTGTTGTTGTTGTTGACGTTGTTGTTGTTGTTGTTCTTCTTCTTTATTTGACGTTGTTATTGTTTATTTGACGTTGTTGTTGTTGTTGTTGATTATTTAACGTTGTTGTTGTTGACGTTGTTGTTATTGTTATTGTTTATTTAACATTGTTGTTGTTGTTTATTTGACGTAGTTGTTGTTGTTGACGTTGTTGTTGTTGTTGTTTATTTGACGTTTTTGTTGTTGTTGATGTTGTTGTTGTTGTTTATTTGACGTTGTTGTTGTTGTTGTTGTTTATTTGACGTTGTTGTTGTTGACGGTGTTGTTGTTGTTATTTATTTGACGTTGTTGTTGTTGTTGTTTATTTGACGTTGTTGTTGTTGACGTTGTTGTTGTTTTTGTTTATTTTACGTTGTTGTTGATGTTGACATAGTTGTTGTTTTCGTTGTTGTTTATTTGTCGTTTTTGTTGTTGTTGATGTTGTTGTTGTTTTCGTTGTTGTTTATTTGACGTTTTTGTTGTTGTTGATGTTCTTTATTTGACGTTGTTGTCGTTCTTGTTGTTTATTTGACGTTGTTGTTGTTGACGTTGTTGTTATTGTTGTTTATTTGACATTGTTGTTGTTGTTATTGTTTATTTGACGTTGTTGTTGTTGTTGTTGTTTATTTGGCGTTGTTGTTGTTGTATTTGACGTTGTTGTTGTTGTTTATTTGACGTTGTTGTTGTTGTTGTTGACATTGTTTTTGTTGTTGTTTATTTGACGTTGTTGTTGTTGTTGTTTATTTGACGTTGTTGTTGTTGTTTATTTGACGTTGTTGTTGATGTTGTTTATTTGACGTTGTTGTTGTTGTTTATTTGACATTGTTGTTATTGACGTTGTTGTTGTTGTTGTTTATTTGACGTTGTTGTTGTTGTTGTTTATTTGACGTTGTTGTTGTTGTTTATTTGACGTTGTTGTTGTTGTTGACATAGTTGTTGTTGTTGTTGTTTATTTGACGTTGTTGTTGTTGTTGACATAGTTGTTGTTGTTGTTGTTTATTTGACGTTGTTGTTATTGTTGTTGATGTTGTTGTTGTTGTTGTTCATTTGAAGTTGTTGTTGTTGTTGTTTATTTGATATTGTTGTTGTTGTTGACGTTGTTGTTGTTGTTGTTTATTTGACATTGTTGTTGTTGTTGACGTTGTTGTTGTTGTTTATTTGACTTAGTTATTGTTGTTGATGTTGTTTATTTGACGTTGTTGTTGTTGTTGTTGACGTTGTTGTTGTTGTTTATTTGACGTTGTTGTTGTTGTTGACATGGTTGTTAAGGTTTATTTCACGTTGTTGTTATTGTTGACGTTGTTGTTTATTTGACGTTGTTGTTGTTGTTTATTTGACGTTGTTGTTGTTTATTTGACATTGTTGTTGTTTATTTGACATTGTTGTTGTTGTTGACGGTGTTGTTGTTGTTGTTATTGTTGTTGTTTATTTGACGTTGTTGTTGTTGTTTATTTGACGTTGTTGTTGTTGACGGTGTTGTTGTTGTTGTTGTTGTTTATTTGACATTATTGTTGTTGTTGTTGACGTTGTTGTTGTTGTTGTTCTTCTTCTTTATTTGACGTTGTTATTGTTTATTTGACGTTGTTGTTGTTGTTGTTGTTTATTTAACGTTGTTGTTGTTGACGTTGTTGTTGTTGTTATTGTTTATTTGACATTGTTGTTGTTTATTTGACGTAGATGTTGTTGTTGACGTTGTTGTTGTTGTTTATTTGACGTTTTTGTTGTTGTTGATGTTGTTGTTGTTGTTTATTTGACGTTGTTGTTGTTGTTGTTGTTTATTTGACGTTGTTGTTGTTGACGGTGTTGATGTTGTTATTTATTTGATGTTGTTGTTGTTTTTGTTGTTTATTTGACGTTGTTGTTGTTGACGTTGTTGTTGTTTTTGTTTATTTGACGTTGTTGTTGTTGTTGACATATTTGTTGTTGTTGTTGTTTATTTGACGTTTTTGTTGTTGTTGATGTTGTTGTTGTTTTCGTTGTTGTTTATTTGACGTTGTTGTAGTTGTTTAATTGACGTTGTTGTTGTTGTTGTTTATTTGACGTTGTTGTTGTTCTTCTTTATTTGACGTTGTTGTCGTTCTTGTTGTTTATTTGACGTTGTTGTTGTTGTTGACGTTATTGTTATTGTTGTTTATTTGACATTGTTGTTGTTGTTGTTATTGTTTATTTGACGTTGTTGTTGTTGTTGTTGTTGTTGTTGTTTATTTGGCGTTGTTGTTGTTGTTGTATTTGACGTTGTTGTTGTTGTTTATTTGGCGTTGTTGTTGTTGTTGACATTGTTTTTGTTGTTGTTTATTTGACGTTGTTGTTGTTGTTGTTGTTGTTTATTTGACGTTGTTGTTGTTGTTTATTTGACGTTGTTGTTGATGTTGTTTATTTGACGTTGTTGTTGTTGTTGTTTATTTGACTTTGTTGTTGTTGTTTATTTGACGTTGTTGTTGTTGTTTATTTGACGTTGTTGTTGTTGTTGACATAGTTGTTGTTGTTGTTGTTTATTTGACGTTGTTGTTGTTGTTGACATAGTTGTTGTTGTTGTTTATTTGACGTTGTTGTTGTTGTTGACGTTGTTGTTGTTGTTGTTCATTTGACGTTGTTGTTGTTGTTGTTTATTTGATATTGTTGTTGTTGTTGACGTTGTTGTTGTTGTTGTTTATTTGACATTGTTGTTGTTGTTGACGTTGTTGTTGTTGTTGTTGTTTATTTGACTTAGTTGTTTTTGTTGTTGTTGTTTATTTGACGTTGTTCTTATTGTTGTTGACTTAGTTGTTGTTGTTGTTAATTTGACGTTGTTGTTGTTTATTTGACGTTGTTGTTGTTTATTTGACGGTGTTGTTGTTGTTGTTTATTTGACGTTGTTATTGTTGTTGTTGTTTATTTGACATTGTTGTTGTTGTTGACGTTGTTGTTATTGTCGTTTATTTGATGTTGTTGTTGTTGACATGGTTGTTGTGGTTTATTTCACGTTGTTGTTATTGTTGACGTTGTTGTTTATTTGACGTTGATGTTGATGTTTATTTGACGTTGTTGTTGTTGTTGTTGACGTTGTTGTTGTTTATTTGACATTGTTGTTGTTTATTTGACATTGTTGTTGTTGTTGACGGTGTTGTTGTTGTTGTTATTGTTGTTGTTTATTTGACGTTGTTGTTGTTGTTTATTTGACGTTGTTTTTATTGTTTATTTGACGTTGTTGTTGTTGTTGTTGTTATTTATTTGACGTTGTTGTTGTTGTTGACGTTGTTGTTGTTGTTTATTTGACGTTTTTGTTGTTGTTGACATAATTGTTGTTGTTGTTTATTTGACTTTGTTGTTGTTGTTGTTGAGGTTGTTGTTGTTGTTTATTTGACGTTGTTGTTGTTGTTTATTTGACGTTGTTGTTGTTATTGTTTATTTCACGTTGTTGTTGTTGTTGTTGTTTATTGGACGTTGTTGTTGTTGTTGACGTTGTTGTTGTTGTTGTTTATTTGACGTTGTTGTTGTTGTTATTTATTTGACGATGTTGTTATTGTTGCTGTTGTTTATTTGACGTTGTTGTTGTTGTTTATTTGATGTTGTTGTTGTTGTTTATTTGACATTGTTGTTGTTGTTTATTTGACGTTTTTGTTATTGTTGATGTTGTTGTTATTGTTGTATATTTGACGTTGTTGTCGTTGTTATTGTTGTTGTTGTTTATTTGACATTATTGTTGTTGTTGTTGTTTATTTGACGTTGTTGTTGTTGTTTATTTGACGTTGTTGTTGTTGTTTGTTTGACGTTGTTGTTGTTGACGGTGTTGTTGTTGTTGTTGTTTATTTGACATTGTTGTTGTTGTTGTTGTTATTGACGTTGTTGTTGTTTATTTGACGTTGTTGTTGTTGTTGTTCTTTATTTGACGTTGTTATTGTTTATTTGACGTTGTTGTTGTTTATTTAACGTTGTTGTTGTTGTTGACATTGTTGTTGTTGTTATTGTTTATTTGACATTGTTGTTGTTGTTGTTGTTGTTTATTTGACGTTTTTGTTGTTGTTGATGTTGTTGTTGTTGTTGTTGTTTATTTGACGTTGTTGTTGTTGTTGTTGTTTATTTGACGTTGTTGTTATTGACGGTGTTGTTGTTTTTATTTATTTGACGTTGTTGTTGTTGTTGTTTATTTGACGTTGTTGTTGTTGACGTTGTTGTTGTTGTTGTTTATTTGACGTTGTTGTTGTTGTTGACATAGTTGTTGTTGTTGTTGTTTATTTGACGTTTTTGTTGTTGTTGATGTTGTTGTTGTTTTCGTTGTTGTTTATTTGACGTTGTTGTAGTTGTTTAATTGACGTTGTTGTTGTTGTTTATTTGACGTTGTTGTTGTTGTTGTTGTTGTTGTTGTTGTTATTGTTGTTGTTGTTGTTTATTTGACGTTGTTGTTGTTGTTTATTTGACGTTGTTGTTGTTGTTGTTTATTTGATGTTGTTGTTGTTATTTATTTGACGTTGTTGTGGGTGACATTGTTGTTGTTGTTGTTTATTTGACGTTGTTGTTGTTGTTGTTTATTTGACGTAGTTGTTGTTGTTGACGTTGGTGTTGTTGTTGTTGTTGTTTATTTGACGTTTTTGTTGTTGTTGATGTTGTTGTTGTTGTTGTTGTTGTATATTTGACGTTGTTGTAGTTGTTATTGTTGTTGTTGTTTATTTGACATTGTTGTTGTTGTTGTTTATTTGACGTTGTTGTTGTTATTTATTTGACGTTGTTGTTGTTGACGGTGTTGTTGTTGTGGTTGTTTATTTGACATTGTTGTTGTTGTTGTTGACGTTGTTGTTGTTGTTCTTCTTCTTCTTTATTTGACGTTGTTATTGTTTATTTGACGTTGTTGTTGTTGTTGTTGATTATTTAACGTTGTTGTTGTTGACGTTGGTGTTATTGTTATTGTTTATTTAACATTGTTGTTGTTGTTTATTTGACGTAGTTGTTGTTGTTGACGTTGTTGTTGTTGTTTATTTGACGTTTTTGTTGTTGTTGATGTTGTTGTTGTTGTTTATTTGACGTTGTTATTGTTGTTGTTTATTTGACGTTGTTGTTGTTGACGGTGTTGTTGTTGTTATTTATTTGACGTTGTTGTTGTTGTTTATTTGACGTTGTTGTTGTTGACGTTGTTGTTGTTTTTGTTTATTTTACGTTGTTGTTGATGTTGACATAGTTGTTGTTTTCGTTGTTGTTTATTTGTCGTTTTTGTTATTGTTGATGTTGTTGTTGTTTTCGTTGTTGTTTATTTGACGTTTTTGTTGTTGTTGATGTTGTTGTTGTTGTTGTTGTTGTTTATTTGACGTTGTTGTTGTTGTTCTTTATTTGACGTTGTTGTCGTTCTTGTTGTTTATCTAACGTTGTTGTTGTTGACGTTGTTGTTATTGTTGTTTATTTGACATTGTTGTTGTTGTTATTGTTTATTTGACGTTGTTGTTGTTGTTGTTGTTTATTTGGCGTTGTTATTGTTGTATTTGACGTTGTTGTTGTTGTTTATTTGACGTTGTTGTTGTTGTTGTTGACATTGTTTTTGTTGTTGTTTATTTGACGTTGTTGTTGTTGTTGTTTATTTGACGTTGTTGTTGTTGTTTATTTGACGTTGTTGTTGATGTTGTTTATTTGACGTTGTTGTTGTTGTTGTTGTTTATTTGACATTGTTGTTATTGACGGTGTTGTTGTTGTTGTTTATTTGACGTTGTTGTTGTTGTTATTTATTTGACGATGTTGTTATTGTTGCTGTTGTTTATTTGACGTTGTTGTTGTTGTTTATTTGATGTTGTTGTTGTTGTTTATTTGACATTGTTGTTGTTGTTTATTTGACGTTTTTGTTATTGTTGATGTTGTTGTTATTGTTGTATATTTGACGTTGTTGTCGTTGTTATTGTTGTTGTTGTTTATTTGACATTATTGTTGTTGTTGTTGTTTATTTGACGTTGTTGTTGTTGTTTATTTGACGTTGTTGTTGTTGTTTGTTTGACGTTGTTGTTGTTGACGGTGTTGTTGTTGTTGTTGTTGTTTATTTGACATTGTTGTTGTTGTTGTTGTTATTGACGTTGTTGTTGTTTATTTGACATTGTTGTTGTTGTTGTTCTTTATTTGACGTTGTTATTGTTTATTTGACGTTGTTGTTGTTTATTTAACGTTGTTGTTGTTGTTGACATTGTTGTTGTTGTTATTGTTTATTTGACATTGTTGTTGTTGTTGTTGTTGTTTATTTGACGTTTTTGTTGTTGTTGATGTTGTTGTTGTTGTTGTTTATTTGACATTGTTGTTGTTGTTGTTTATTTGACGTTGTTGTTATTGACGGTGTTGTTGTTGTTATTTATTTGACGTTGTTGTTGTTGTTGTTTATTTGACGTTGTTGTTGTTGACGTTGTTGTTGTTGTTGTTTATTTGACGTTGTTGTTGTTGTTGACATAGTTGTTGTTGTTGTTGTTTATTTGACGTTTTTGTTGTTGTTGATGTTGTTGTTGTTTTCGTTGTTATTTATTTGACGTTGTTGTAGTTGTTTAATTGACGTTGTTGTTGTTGTTTATTTGACGTTGTTGTTGTTGTTGTTGTTGTTGTTGTTATTGTTGTTGTTGTTGTTTATTTGACGTTGTTGTTGTTGTTTATTTGACGTTGTTGTTGTTGTTGTTTATTTGATGTTGTTGTTGTTATTTATTTGACGTTGTTGTGGGTGACATTGTTGTTGTTGTTGTTTATTTGACGTTGTTGTTGTTGTTGTTGACATTGTTTTTGTTGTTGTTTATTTGACGTTGTTGTTGTTGTTGTTTATTTGACGTTGTTGTTGTTGTTTATTTGACGTTGTTGTTGATGTTGTTTATTTGACGTTGTTGTTGTTGTTGTTGTTTATTTGACATTGTTGTTATTGACGGTGTTGTTGTTGTTGTTTATTTGACGTTGTTGTTGTTGTTATTTATTTGACGATGTTGTTATTGTTGCTGTTGTTTATTTGACGTTGTTGTTGTTGTTTATTTGATGTTGTTGTTGTTGTTTATTTGACATTGTTGTTGTTGTTTATTTGACGTTTTTGTTATTGTTGATGTTGTTGTTATTGTTGTATATTTGACGTTGTTGTCGTTGTTATTGTTGTTGTTGTTTATTTGACATTATTGTTGTTGTTGTTGTTTATTTGACGTTGTTGTTGTTGTTTATTTGACGTTGTTGTTGTTGTTTGTTTGACGTTGTTGTTGTTGACGGTGTTGTTGTTGTTGTTGTTGTTTATTTGACATTGTTGTTGTTGTTGTTGTTATTGACGTTGTTGTTGTTTATTTGACATTGTTGTTGTTGTTGTTCTTTATTTGACGTTGTTATTGTTTATTTGACGTTGTTGTTGTTTATTTAACGTTGTTGTTGTTGTTGACATTGTTGTTGTTGTTATTGTTTATTTGACATTGTTGTTGTTGTTGTTGTTGTTTATTTGACGTTTTTGTTGTTGTTGATGTTGTTGTTGTTGTTGTTTATTTGACGTTGTTGTTGTTGTTGTTTATTTGACGTTGTTGTTATTGACGGTGTTGTTGTTGTTATTTATTTGACGTTGTTGTTGTTGTTGTTTATTTGACGTTGTTGTTGTTGACGTTGTTGTTGTTGTTGTTTATTTGACGTTGTTGTTGTTGTTGACATAGTTGTTGTTGTTGTTGTTTATTTGACGTTTTTGTTGTTGTTGATGTTGTTGTTGTTTTCGTTGTTATTTATTTGACGTTGTTGTAGTTGTTTAATTGACGTTGTTGTTGTTGTTTATTTGACGTTGTTGTTGTTGTTGTTGTTGTTGTTGTTATTGTTGTTGTTGTTGTTTATTTGACGTTGTTGTTGTTGTTTATTTGACGTTGTTGTTGTTGTTGTTTATTTGATGTTGTTGTTGTTATTTATTTGACGTTGTTGTGGGTGACATTGTTGTTGTTGTTGTTTATTTGACGTTGTTGTTGTTGTTTATTTGACGTAGTTGTTGTTGTTGACGTTGGTGTTGTTGTTGTTGTTGTTTATTTGACGTTTTTGTTGTTGTTGATGTTGTTGTTGTTGTTGTTGTTGTATATTTGACGTTGTTGTAGTTGTTATTGTTGTTGTTGTTTATTTGACATTGTTGTTGTTGTTGTTTATTTGACGTTGTTGTTGTTATTTATTTGACGTTGTTGTTGTTGACGGTGTTGTTGTTGTGGTTGTTTATTTGACATTGTTGTTGTTGTTGTTGACGTTGTTGTTGTTGTTCTTCTTCTTCTTTATTTGACGTTGTTATTGTTTATTTGACGTTGTTGTTGTTGTTGTTGATTATTTAACGTTGTTGTTGTTGACGTTGTTGTTATTGTTATTGTTTATTTAACATTGTTGTTGTTGTTTATTTGACGTAGTTGTTGTTGTTGACGTTGTTGTTGTTGTTTATTTGACGTTTTTGTTGTTGTTGATGTTGTTGTTGTTGTTTATTTGTCGTTGTTATTGTTGTTGTTTATTTGACGTTGTTGTTGTTGACGGTGTTGTTGTTGTTATTTATTTGGCGTTGTTGTTGTTGTTGTTTATTTGACGTTGTTGTTGTTGACGTTGTTGTTGTTTTTGTTTATTTTACGTTGTTGTTGATGTTGACATAGTTGTTGTTTTCGTTGTTGTTTATTTGTCGTTTTTGTTGTTGTTGATGTTGTTGTTGTTTTCGTTGTTGTTTATTTGACGTTTTTGTTGTTGTTGATGTTGTTGTTGTTGTTGTTGTTGTTTATTTGACGTTGTTGTTGTTGTTCTTTATTTGACGTTGTTGTCGTTCTTGTTGTTTATCTAACGTTGTTGTTGTTGACGTTGTTGTTATTGTTGTTTATTTGACATTGTTGTTGTTGTTATTGTTTATTTGACGTTGTTGTTGTTGTTGTTGTTTATTTGGCGTTGTTATTGTTGTATTTGACGTTGTTGTTGTTGTTTATTTGACGTTGTTGTTGTTGTTGTTGACATTGTTTTTGTTGTTGTTTATTTGACGTTGTTGTTGTTGTTGTTTATTTGACGTTGTTGTTGTTGTTTATTTGACGTTGTTGTTGATGTTGTTTATTTGACGTTGTTGTTGTTGTTGTTGTTTATTTGACATTGTTGTTATTGACGGTGTTGTTGTTGTTGTTTATTGGACGTTGTTGTTGTTATTGTTTATTTGACGTTGTTGTTGTTGTTGTTTATTTGACGTTGTTGTTGTTGTTGTTTATTTGACGTTGTTGTTGTTGTTGACATAGTTGTTGTTGTTGTTGTTTATTTGACGTTGTTGTTGTTGTTGACATAGTTGTTGTTGTTGTTGTTTATTTGACGTTGTTGTTATTGTTGTTGACGTTGTTGTTGTTGTTGTTCATTTGACGTTGTTGTTGTTGTTGTTGTTTATTTGATATTGTTGTTGTTGTTGACGTTGTTGTTGTTGTTGTTTATTTGACATTGTTGTTGTTGTTGACGTTGTTGTTGTTGTTTATTTGACTTAGTTGTTGTTGTTGTTGTTTTTTATTTGACGTTGTTCTTATTGTTGTTGACTTAGTTGTTGTTGTTGTTGTTGTTTATTTGACGTTGTTGTTGTTTATTTGACGGTGTTGTTGTTGTTTATTTGACGTTGTTATTGTTGTTGTTGTTTATTTGACGTTATTGTTGTTGTTGACGTTGTTGTTGTTATCGTTTATTTGATGTTGTTGTTGTTGACATGGTTGTTAAGGATTATTTCACGTTGTTGTTATTGTTGACGTTGTTGTTTATTTGACGTTGTTGTTGTTGTTTATTTGACGTTGTTGTTGTTGACGTTGTTGTTGTTTATTTGACATTGTTGTTGTTTATTTGACATTGTTGTTGTTGTTGACGGTGTTGTTGTTGTTGTTGTTATTGTTGTTGTTTATTTGACGTTGTTGTTGTTGTTTATTTGACGTTGTTGTTGTTGTTTATTTGTTTATTTGACATTGTTGTTGTTGTTGTTGTTTATTTGACGTTGTTATTGTTGTTTATTTGACGTTGTTGTTGTTGACAGTGTTGTTGTTGTTGTTGTTGTTGTTTATTTGACATTGTTGTTGTTGTTGTTGACGTTGTTGTTGTTGTTCTTCTTCTTCTTTATTTGACGTTGTTATTGTTTATTTGACGTTGTTGTTGTTGTTGTTTATTTAACGTTGTTGTTGTTGACGTTGTTGTTGTTGTTATTGTTTATTTGACATTGTTGTTGTTTATTTGACGTAGATGTTGTTGTTGACGTTGTTGTTGTTGTTGTTTATTTGACGTTTTTGTTGTTGTTGATGTTGTTGTTGTTGTTTATTTGACGTTGTTGTTGTTGTTGTTTATTTGACGTTGTTGTTGTTGACGGTGTTGTTGTTGTTATTTATTTTATGTTGTTGTTGTTGTTGTTTATTTGACGTTGTTGTTGTTGACGTTGTTGTTGTTTTTGTTTATTTGACGTTGTTGTTGTTGTTGTTGACATAGTTGTTGTTGTTGTTGTTTATTTGATGTTTTTGTTGTTGTTGATGTTGTTGTTGTTTTCGTTGTTGTTTATTTGACGTTGTTGTAGTTGTTTAATTGACGTTGTTGTTGTTGTTGTTTATTTGACGTTGTTGTTGTTCTTGTTGTTTATTTGACGTTGTTGTTGTTGTTGACGTTATTGTTATTGTTGTTTATTTGACATTGTTGTTGTTGTTGTTATTGTTTATTTGACGTTGTTGTTGTTTATTTGGCGTTGTTGTTGTTGTATTTGACGTTGTTGTTGTTGTTGTTTATTTGGCGTTGTTGTTGTTGTTGACATTGTTTTTGTTGTTGTTTATTTGACGTTGTTGTTGTTGTTGTTGTTTATTTGACGTTGTTGTTGTTGTTTATTTGACGTTGTTGTTGATGTTGTTTATTTGACGTTGTTGTTGTTGTTTATTTGACTTTGTTGTTGTTGTTTATTTGACGTTGTTGTTGTTGTTGACATAGTTGTTGTTGTTGTTGTTTATTTGACGTTGTTGTTGTTGTTGACGTTGTTGTTGTTGTTGTTCATTTGACGTTGTTTTTGTTGTTGTTTATTTGATATTGTTGTTGTTGTTGATGTTGTTGTTGTTGTTTATTTGACATTGTTGTTGTTGTTGACGTTGTTGTTGTTGTTGTTGTTTATTTGACTTAGTTGTTGTTGTTGTTGTTGTTTATTTGACGTTGTTCTTATTGTTGTTGACTTAGTTGTTGTTGTTGTTAATTTGACGTTGTTGTTGTTTATTTGACGTTGTTGTTGTTTATTTGACGGTGTTGTTGTTGTTGTTGTTTATTTGACGTTGTTATTGTTGTTGTTGTTTATTTGACATTGTTGTTGTTGTTGACGTTGTTGTTGTTGTCGTTTATTTGATGTTGTTGTTGTTGACATGGTTGTTGTGGTTTATTTCACGTTGTTGTTATTGTTGACGTTGTTGTTTATTTGACGTTGATGTTGTTGTTTATTTGACGTTGTTGTTGTTGTTGTTGACGTTGTTGTTGTTTATTTGACATTGTTGTTGTTTATTTGACATTGTTGTTGTTGTTGACGGTGTTGTTGTTGTTGTTATTGTTGTTGTTTATTTGACGTTGTTGTTGTTGTTTATTTGACGTTGTTTTTGTTGTTTATTTGACGTTGTTGTTGTTGTTGTTGTTATTTATTTGACGTTGTTGTTGTTGTTGACGTTGTTGTTGTTGTTTATTTGACGTTTTTGTTGTTGTTGACATAATTGTTGTTGTTGTTTATTTGACGTTGTTGTTGTTGTTGTTGAGGTTGTTGTTGTTGTTTATTTGACGTTGTTGTTGTTGTTTATTTGACGTTGTTGTTGTTATTGTTTATTTCACGTTGTTGTTGTTGTTGTTTATTGGACGTTGTTGTTGTTGTTGACGTTGTTGTTGTTGTTGTTTATTTGACGTTGTTGTTGTTGTTATTTATTTGACGATGTTGTTATTGTTGTTGTTGTTTATTTGACGTTGTTGTTGTTGTTGTTTATTTGATGTTGTTGTTGTTGTTTATTTGACATTGTTGTTGTTGTTTATTTGACGTTTTTGTTATTGTTGATGTTGTTGTTATTGTTGTATATTTGACGTTGTTGTCGTTGTTATTGTTGTTGTTGTTTATTTGACATTATTGTTGTTGTTGTTGTTTATTTGACGTTGTTGTTGCTGTTTATTTGACGTTGTTGTTGTTGTTTGTATGACGTTGTTGTTGTTGACGGTGTTGTTGTTGTTGTTGTTTATTTGACATTGTTGTTGTTGTTGTTGTTATTGACGTTGTTGTTGTTTATTTGACGTTGTTGTTATTGTTGTTCTTTATTTGACGTTGTTATTGTTTATTTGACGTTGTTGTTGTTGTTTATTTAACGTTGTTGTTGTTGACATTGTTGTTGTTGTTATTGTTTATTTGACATTGTTGTTGTTGTTGTTGTTATTTATTTGACGTAATTGTTGTTGTTGACGTTGTTGTTGTTGTTGTTCTTTATTTGACGTTTTTGTTGTTGTTGATGTTCTTGTTGTTGTTGTTTATTTGACGTTGTTGTTGTTGTTGTTTATTTGACGATGTTGTTGTTGTTATTTATTTGACGTTGTTGTTGTTGTTGTTTATTTGACGTTGTTGTTGTTGAAGTTGTTGTTGTTGTTGTTTATTTGACGTTGTTGTTGTTGTTGACATAGTTGTTGTTGTTGTTGTTTATTTGACGTTTTTGTTGTTGTTGATGTTGTTGTTGTTTTCGTTGTTGTTTATTTGACGTTGTTGTAGTTGTTTAATTGACGTTATTGTTGTTGTTGATTATTTGACGTTGTTGTTGTTGTTGTTATTGTTGTTGTTGTTTATTTGACGTTGTTGTTGTTGTTGTTTATTTGACGCTGTTGTTGTTGTTGTTTATTTGACGTTGTTGTTGTTATTTATTTGACGTTGTTGTGGGTGACATTCTTGTTGTTGTTTATTTGACGTTGTTGTTGTTGTTGTTTATTTGACGTTGTTGTTGTTGTTGACGTTGTTGTTGTTATTGTTGTTTATTTGAAATTTTTGTTGTTGATGTTGTTGTTGTTGTTGTATATTTGACGTTGTTGTAGTTGTTATTGTTGTTGTTGTTTATTTGACATTGTTGTTGTTGTTGTTGTTTATTTGACGTTGTTGTTGTTGACGGTGTTCTTGTTGTTGTTGTTGTTGTTTATTTGACATTGTTGTTGTTGTTGTTGACGTTGTTGTTGTTTATTTGACGTTGTTGTTGT
This sequence comes from Vicia faba, assembly GCA_948472305.1. Classification (NCBI taxonomy): domain Eukaryota; kingdom Viridiplantae; phylum Streptophyta; class Magnoliopsida; order Fabales; family Fabaceae; genus Vicia; species Vicia faba. The sequence continues at coordinate 387,191,911 of OX451739.1, read as the reverse complement.
TGTTCTTCTTCTTTATTTGACGTTGTTATTGTTTATTTGACGTTGTTGTTGTTGTTGTTTATTTAACGTTGTTGTTGTTGACGTTGTTGTTGTTGTTATTGTTTATTTGACGTTGTTGTTGTTGTTGTTTATTTGACGTTTTTGTTGTTGTTGATGTTGTTGTTGTTGTTGTTTATTTGACGTTGTTGTTGTTATTGTTGTTGTTTATTTGATGTTGTTGTTGTTGACGGTGATGTTGTTGTTATTTATTTGACGTTGTTGTTGTTGTTTATTTGACGTTGTTGTTGTTGACGTTGTTGTTGTTGTTGTTTATTTGATGTTGTTGTTGTTGTTGACATAGTTGTTGTTGTTGTTGTTTATTTGACGTTTTTGTTGTTGTTGATGTTGTTGTTGTTTTCGTTGTTGTTTATTTGACGTTGTTGTAGTTGTTTAATTGACGTTGTTGTTGTTGTTGTTTATTTCACGTTGTTGTTGTTGTTGTTATTGTTGTTGTTGTTGTTTATTTGACGTTGTTGTTATTGTTTTTATTTGACGTTGTTGTCGTTGTTGTTGTTTATTTGACGTTGTTGTTATTGACGTTGTTGTTGTTGTTGTTTATTTGACAATGTTGTTGTTGTTGTTATTGTTTATTTGTCGTTGTTGTTGTTGTTGTTGTTTATTTGGCGTTGTTGTTGTTGTATTTGACGTTGTTGTTGTTTATTTGACGTTGTTGTTGTTGACGTTGTTTTTGTTGTTGTTTATTTGACGTTGTTGTTGTTGTTTATTTGACGTTGTTGTTGTTGTTGTTGTTTATTTGACGTTGTTGTTGTTGTTGTTGTTGTTGTTGTTGTTGTTTATTTGACGTTGTTGTTGTTGTTTATTTGACGTTGTTGTTGTTGACATAGTTGTTGTTGTTGTTGTTTATTTGACGTTGTTGTTGTTGTTGACGTTGTTGTTGTTGTTTATTTGACGTTGTAGTTGTTGTTTATTTGACGTTGTTGTTGTTGTTTATTTGACGTTGTTGTTGTTGACGGTGTTGTTGTTGTTGTTGTTTATTTGACATTGTTGTTGTTGTTGTTGACGTTGTTGTTGTTTATTTGACATTGTTGTTGTTGTTGTTGTTGTTGATGTTGTTGTTGTTGTTGTTTATTTGACTTTGTTGTTGTTGTTGTTTATTTGACGTTGTTGTTGTTGACTTAGTTGTTGTTGTTGTTTATTTGACGTTGTTGTTGTTGTTGACATTGTTGTTTATTTGACGTTATTGTTGTTGTTTATTTGACGTTGTTGTTGTTGACGTTGTTGTTGTTGTTTATTTGACGTTGTTGTTGTTATTTATTTGACATTGTTGTTGTTGTTGACGTTGTTGTTGTTGTTGTTGTTGTTGTTTATTTGACATTGTTGTTGTTGTTGTTGACGTTGTTATGGTTTATTTCACGTTGTTGTTATTGTTGACGTTGTTGTTTATTTGACGTTGTTGTTGTTGTTGTTTATTTGACGTTGTTGTTGTTGTTGTTGACGTTGTTGTTGTTTATTTGACATTGTTGTTTTTTATTTGACATTGTTGTTGTTGTTGAGGGTGTTGTTATTGTTGTTATTGTTGTTGTTTATTTGACGTAGTTGTTGTTGTTTATTTGACGTTGTTGTTGTTGTTTATTTGACGTTGTTGTTGTTGTTTATTTGACGTTGTTGTTGTTGTTGACGTTGTTGTTGTTGTTTATTTGACGTTTTTGTTGTTGTTGACATAATTGTTGTTGTTGTTGTTTATTTGACGTTGTTGTTGTTGTTGTTGAGGTTGTTGTTGTTGTTGTTTATTTGACGTTGTTGTTGTTGTTGTTGTTTATTTGACGTTGTTGTTGTTGTTGTTTATTTGACGTTGTTGTTGTTATTGTTTATTTCACGTTGTTGTTGTTGTTGTTTATTGGACGTTGTTGTTGTTGTTGACGTTGTTGTTGTTGTTGTTTATTTGACGTTGTTGTTGTTGTTGACATAGTTGTTGTTGTTGTTGTTTATTTGACGATGTTGTTATTGTTGTTATTGTTGTTTATTTGACGTTGTTGTTGTTGTTTATTTGACATTGTTGTTGTTGTTGTTTATTTGACGTTGTTGTTGTTATTTATTTGACGTTGTTGTGGGTGACATTGTTGTTGTTGTTTATTTGACGTTGTTGTTGTTGTTTATTTGACGTAGTTGTTGTTGTTGTTGACGTTGTTGTTGTTGTTGTTGTTGTTTATTTGACGTTTTTGTTGTTGTTGATGTTGTTGTTGTTGTTGTTGTTGTATATTTGACGTTGTTGTAGTTGTTATTATTGTTGTTGTTTATTTGACATTGTTGTTGTTGTTGTGGTTGTTTATTTGATGTTGTTGTTGTTGTTTATTTGACGTTGTTGTTGTTGTTTATTTGACGTTGTTGTTGTTGACGGTGTTGTTGTTGTTGTTGTTTATTTGACATTTTTGTTGTTGTTGTTGACGTTGTTGTTGTTCTTCTTCTTCTTCTTCTTTATTTGACGTTGTTATTGTTTATTTGACGTTGTTGTTGTTGTTGTTTATTTAACGTTGTTGTTGTTGACGTTGTTGTTGTTGTTATTGTTTATTTGACATTGTTGTTGTTGTTTATTTGACGTAGTTGTTGTTGTTGACGTTGTTGTTGTTGTTGTTGTTTATTTGACGTTTTTGTTGTTATTGATGTTGTTGTTGTTGTTTATTTGATGTTGTTGTTGTTGTTGTTGTTGTTTATTTGACGTTGTTGTTGTTGACGGTGTTGTTGTTGTTATTTATTTGACGTTGTTGTTGTTTTTGTTTATTTGACGTTGTTGTTGTTGATGACATAGTTGTTGTTGTTGTTGTTTATTTGACATTTTTTTGTTGTTGATGTTGTTGTTGTTTTCGTTGTTGTTTATTTGACGTTGTTGTAGTTGTTTAATTGCCGTCGTTGTTGTTGTTGTTATTTATTTGACGTTGTTGTTGTTGTTATTGTTGTTGTTGTTGTTTTTTTGACGTTGTTGTTGTTGTTTTTATTTGACGTTGTTGTCGTTCTTGTTGTTTATTTGACGTTGTTGTTGTTGTTGACGTTGTTGTTATTGTTGTTTATTTGACATTATTGTTGTTGTTGTTATTGTTTATTTGACGTTGTTATTGTTGTTGGTTATTTGGCGTTGTTGTTGTTGTATTTGACGTTGTTGTTGTTGTTTATTTGACGTTGTTGTTGTTGTTGACGTTGTTTTTGTTGTTGTTTGTTTGACGTTGTTGTTGTTGTTGTTTATTTGACGTTGTTGTTGTTGACGTTGTTGTTGTTGTTGTTGTTTATTTGACGTTGTTGTTGTTGTTGACATAGTTGTTGTTGTTGTTGTTTATTTGACATTTTTGTTGTTGTTGATGTTGTTGTTGTTTTCGTTGTTGTTTATTTGACGTTGTTGTAGTTGTTTAATTGACGTTGTTGTTGTTGTTTATTTGACGTTGTTGTTGTTGTTTATTTGACATTGTTGTTGTTGTTGACGTTGTTGTTGTTGTTGTTTATTTGACATTGTTGTTGTTGTTGTTGTTGACGTTGTTGTTGTTGTTTATTGGACGTTGTTGTTGTTGTTGTTTATTTGAAGTTGTTGTTGTTGTTGTTGACTTAGTTATTGTTGTTGTTTATTTGACGTTGTTGTTGTTGTTGACGTTGTTGTTTATTTGACGTTGTTGTTGTTGTTTATTTGACATTGTTGTTGTTGTTGTTGTTGTTTATTTGACATTGTTGTTGTTGTTGTTGTTGACGTTGTTGTTGTTGTTTATTTGACGTTGTTGTTGTTGTTGTTTATTTGAAGTTGTTGTTGTTGTTGTTGACTTAGTTGTTGTTGTTGTTTATTTGACGTTGTTGTTGTTGTTGATGTTGTTGTTTATTTGACGTTGTTGTTGTTGTTGTTTATTTGACATTGTTGTTGTTGTTGTTGACGTTGTTGTTGTTGTTTATTTGACTTTGTTGTTGTTGTTGTTGTTGTTGTTGTTGTTGTTGTTTATTTGACGTTGTTGTTGTTGTTGACGTTGTTGTTGTTGTTTATTTGACGTTGTAGTTGTTGTTTATTTGACGTTGTTGTTGTTGTTTATTTGACGTTGTTGTTGTTGACGGTGTTGTTGTTGTTGTTGTTTATTTGACATTGTTGTTGTTGTTGTTGACGTTGTTGTTGTTTATTTGACATTGTTGTTGTTGTTGTTGTTGTTGATGTTGTTGTTGTTGTTGTTTATTTGACTTTGTTGTTGTTGTTGTTTATTTGACGTTGTTGTTGTTGACTTAGTTGTTGTTGTTGTTTATTTGACGTTGTTGTTGTTGTTGACATTGTTGTTTATTTGACGTTATTGTTGTTGTTTATTTGACGTTGTTGTTGTTGACGTTGTTGTTGTTGTTTATTTGACGTTGTTGTTGTTATTTATTTGACATTGTTGTTGTTGTTGACGTTGTTGTTGTTGTTGTTGTTGTTGTTTATTTGACATTGTTGTTGTTGTTGTTGACGTTGTTATGGTTTATTTCACGTTGTTGTTATTGTTGACGTTGTTGTTTATTTGACGTTGTTGTTGTTGTTGTTTATTTGACGTTGTTGTTGTTGTTGTTGACGTTGTTGTTGTTTATTTGACATTGTTGTTTTTTATTTGACATTGTTGTTGTTGTTGAGGGTGTTGTTATTGTTGTTATTGTTGTTGTTTATTTGACGTAGTTGTTGTTGTTTATTTGACGTTGTTGTTGTTGTTTATTTGACGTTGTTGTTGTTGTTTATTTGACGTTGTTGTTGTTGTTGACGTTGTTGTTGTTGTTTATTTGACGTTTTTGTTGTTGTTGACATAATTGTTGTTGTTGTTGTTTATTTGACGTTGTTGTTGTTGTTGTTGAGGTTGTTGTTGTTGTTGTTTATTTGACGTTGTTGTTGTTGTTGTTGTTTATTTGACGTTGTTGTTGTTGTTGTTTATTTGACGTTGTTGTTGTTATTGTTTATTTCACGTTGTTGTTGTTGTTGTTTATTGGACGTTGTTGTTGTTGTTGACGTTGTTGTTGTTGTTGTTTATTTGACGTTGTTGTTGTTGTTGACATAGTTGTTGTTGTTGTTGTTTATTTGACGATGTTGTTATTGTTGTTATTGTTGTTTATTTGACGTTGTTGTTGTTGTTTATTTGACATTGTTGTTGTTGTTGTTTATTTGACGTTGTTGTTGTTATTTATTTGACGTTGTTGTGGGTGACATTGTTGTTGTTGTTTATTTGACGTTGTTGTTGTTGTTTATTTGACGTAGTTGTTGTTGTTGTTGACGTTGTTGTTGTTGTTGTTGTTGTTTATTTGACGTTTTTGTTGTTGTTGATGTTGTTGTTGTTGTTGTTGTTGTATATTTGACGTTGTTGTAGTTGTTATTATTGTTGTTGTTTATTTGACATTGTTGTTGTTGTTGTGGTTGTTTATTTGATGTTGTTGTTGTTGTTTATTTGACGTTGTTGTTGTTGTTTATTTGACGTTGTTGTTGTTGACGGTGTTGTTGTTGTTGTTGTTTATTTGACATTTTTGTTGTTGTTGTTGACGTTGTTGTTTTTCTTCTTCTTCTTCTTCTTTATTTGACGTTGTTATTGTTTATTTGACGTTGTTGTTGTTGTTGTTTATTTAACGTTGTTGTTGTTGACGTTGTTGTTGTTGTTATTGTTTATTTGACATTGTTGTTGTTGTTTATTTGACGTAGTTGTTGTTGTTGACGTTGTTGTTGTTGTTGTTGTTTATTTGACGTTTTTGTTGTTATTGATGTTGTTGTTGTTGTTTATTTGATGTTGTTGTTGTTGTTGTTGTTGTTTATTTGACGTTGTTGTTGTTGACGGTGTTGTTGTTGTTATTTATTTGACGTTGTTGTTGTTTTTGTTTATTTGACGTTGTTGTTGTTGATGACATAGTTGTTGTTGTTGTTGTTTATTTGACATTTTTTTGTTGTTGATGTTGTTGTTGTTTTCGTTGTTGTTTATTTGACGTTGTTGTAGTTGTTTAATTGCCGTCGTTGTTGTTGTTGTTATTTATTTGACGTTGTTGTTGTTGTTATTGTTGTTGTTGTTGTTTTTTTGACGTTGTTGTTGTTGTTTTTATTTGACGTTGTTGTCGTTCTTGTTGTTTATTTGACGTTGTTGTTGTTGTTGACGTTGTTGTTATTGTTGTTTATTTGACATTATTGTTGTTGTTGTTATTGTTTATTTGACGTTGTTATTGTTGTTGGTTATTTGGCGTTGTTGTTGTTGTATTTGACGTTGTTGTTGTTGTTTATTTGACGTTGTTGTTGTTGTTGACGTTGTTTTTGTTGTTGTTTGTTTGACGTTGTTGTTGTTGTTGTTTATTTGACGTTGTTGTTGTTGACGTTGTTGTTGTTGTTGTTGTTTATTTGACGTTGTTGTTGTTGTTGACATAGTTGTTGTTGTTGTTGTTTATTTGACATTTTTGTTGTTGTTGATGTTGTTGTTGTTTTCGTTGTTGTTTATTTGACGTTGTTGTAGTTGTTTAATTGACGTTGTTGTTGTTGTTTATTTGACGTTGTTGTTGTTGTTTATTTGACATTGTTGTTGTTGTTGACGTTGTTGTTGTTGTTGTTTATTTGACATTGTTGTTGTTGTTGTTGTTGACGTTGTTGTTGTTGTTTATTGGACGTTGTTGTTGTTGTTGTTTATTTGAAGTTGTTGTTGTTGTTGTTGACTTAGTTATTGTTGTTGTTTATTTGACGTTATTGTTGTTGTTGACGTTGTTGTTTATTTGACGTTGTTGTTGTTGTTGTTTATTTGACGTTGTTGTTGTTGTTGACGTTGTTGTTGTTGTTTATTTGACGTTGTTGTTGTTGTTGTTATTGTTGTTGTTGTTGTTTATTTGACGTTGTTGTTGTTGTTCTTTATTTGACATTGTTGTCGTTGTTGTTGTTTATTTGACGTTGTTGTTGTTGTTGACATTGTTGTTGTTTTTGTTTATTTGACGTTGTTGTTGTTGATGACATAGTTGTTGTTGTTGTTGTTTATTTGACATTTTTGTTGTTGTTGATGTTGTTGTTGTTTTCGTTGTTGTTTATTTGACGTTGTTGTAGTTGTTTAATTGACGTCGTTGTTGTTGTTGTTGTTGTTGTTTATTTGACGTTGTTGTTGTTGTTATTGTTGTTGTTATTGTTTATTTGACGTTGTTGTTGTTGTTCTTTATTTGACGTTGTTGTCGTTCTTGTTGTTTATTTGACGTTGTTGTTGTTGTTGACGTTGTTGTTATTGTTGTTTATTTGACATTGTTGTTGTTGTTGTTATTGTTTATTTGACATTGTTGTTGTTGTTGGTTATTTGGCGTTGTTGTTGTTGTATTTGACATTGTTGTTGTTGTTTATTTGACGTTGTTGTTGTTGTTGACGTTGTTTTTGTTGTTGTTTGTTTGACGTGGTTGTTGTTGATTATTTGACGTTGTTGTTGTTGACGTTGTTGTTGTTGTTGTTGTTTATTTGACGTTGTTGTTGTTGTTGACATAGTTGTTGTTGTTGTTGTTTATTTGACGTTTTTGTTGTTGTTGATGTTGTTGTTGTTTTCGTTGTTGTTTATTTGACGTTGTTGTAGTTGTTTAATTGACGTTGTTCTTGTTGTTGTTTTTTATTTGACGTTGTTGTTGTTGTTTATTTGACATTGTTGTTGTTGACGTTGTTGTTGTTGTTGTTTATTTGACATTGTTGTTGTTGTTGTTGTTGACGTTGTTGTTGTTGTTTATTTGACGTTGTTGTTGTTGTTGTTTATTTGAAGTTGTTGTTGTTGTTGTTGACTTAGTTGTTGTTGTTGTTTATTTGACGTTGTTGTTGTTGTTGACGTTGTTGTTTATTTGACGTTGTTGTTGTTGTTGTTTATTTGACGTTGTTGTTGTTGTTGACGTTGTTGTTGTTGTTTATTTGACGTTGTTGTTGTTGTTGTTATTATTGTTGTTGTTGTTGTTTATTTGACGTTGTTGTTGTTGTTCTTTATTTGACGTTGTTGTCGTTGTTGTTGTTTATTTGACGTTGTTGTTGTTGACGTTGTTGTTGTTGTTGTTGTTTATTTGACATTGTTGTTGTTGTTATTGTTTATTTGACGTTGTTGTTGTTTATTTGGCGTTGTTGTTGTTGTATTTGACGTTGTTGTTGTTTATTTGACGTTGTTGTTGTTGTTGACGTTGTTTTTGTAATTGTTTATTTGACGTTGTTGTTGTTGTTGTTGTTGTTGTTGTTTATTTGACGTTGTTGTTGTTGTTTATTTGACGTTGTTGTTATTGACGGTGTTGTTGTTGTTTATTTGACGTTGTTGTTGTTGTTGTTTATTTGACGTTGTTGTTGTTGTTGTTTATTAGACATTGTTGTTGTTGTTGACATAGTTGTTGTTGTTGTTGTTTATTTGACGTTGTTGTTGTTGTTGACGTTGTTGTTGTTGTTGACGTTGTTGTTGTTGTTGTTTATTTGCCGTTGTTGACATAGTTGTTGTTAGTGTTGTTTATTTGACGTTGTTGTTGTTGACGTTGTTGTTGTTGTTGTTTATTTGACGTTGTTGTTGTTGTTGTTTATTTGACATTGTTGTTTTTGTTGACGTTGTTGTTGTTGTTGTTTATTTGACATTGTTGTTGTTGTTGTTGACGTTGTTGTTGTTGTTTATTTGACTTTGTTGTTGTTGTTGTTGTTGTTGTTGTTGTTTATTTGACGTTGTTGTTGTTGTTGACTTAGTTGTTGTTGTTGTTTATTTGACGTTGTTGTTGTTGTTGACGGTGTTGTTTATTTGACGTTGTTGTTGTTGTTGTTGTTGTTTATTTGACGTTGTTGTTGTTGTTGTTATTGTTGTTGTTTATTTGACGTTGTTGTTGTTATTTATTTGACATTGTTGTTGTTGTTGACGTTGTTGTTGTTGTTGTTGTTGTTGTTGTTGTTGACGTTGTTGTTGTTGTTGTTTATTTGACGTTGTTTTAGTATTGTTTTTTATTTGACATTGTTGTTGTTATTTATTTCACGTTGTTGTGGGTGACATTGTTGTTGTTGTTGTTTATTTGACGTTGTTGTTATTGTTGTTTATTTGACGTAGTTGTTATTGTTGACGTTATTGTTGTTGTTGTTGTTGTTTATTTGACGTTTTTGTTGTTGTTGATGTTGTTGTTGTTGTATATTTGACGTTGTTGTAGTTGTTATTGTTGTTGTTGTTTATTTGACATTATTGTTGTTGTTGTTGTTTATTTGACTTTGTTGTTATTTATTTGACGTTGTTGTTGTTGTTTATTTGACGTTGTTGTTGTTGACGGTGTTGTTGTTGTTGTTGTTTATTTGCCATTGTTGTTGTTCTTGTTATTGACGTTGTTGTTGTTTGTTTGACATTGTTGTTGTTGTTCTTTATTTGACGTTGTTATTGTTTATTTGACGTTGTTGTTGTTGTTTATTTAACGTTGTTGTTGTTGACATTGTTGTTGTTGTTATTGTTTATTTGACATTGTTGTTGTTGTTGTTGTTGTTTATTTGACGTAATTTTTGTTGTTGACGTTGTTGTTGTTGTTTATTTGACGTTTTTGTTGTTGTTGATGTTGTTGTTGTTGTTGTTGTTTATTTGACGTTGTTGTTGTTGACGTTTATTTGACGTTGTTGTTGTTGACGGTGTTGTTGTTGTTATTTATTTGACGTTGTTGTTGTTGTTTATTTGACGTTGTTGTTGTTGACGTTGTTGTTGTTGTTGTTTATTTGACGTTTTTGTTGTTATTGATGTTGTTGTTGTTGTTTATTTGACGTTGCTGTTGTTGTTATTTATTTGACGTTGTTGTTGTTGACGGTGTTGTTGTTGTTATTTATTTGACGTTGTTGTTGTTGTTGTTTATTTGACGTTGTTGTTGTTGTTGACGTTGTTGTTGTTTTTGTTTATTTGACGTTGTTGTTGTTGATGACATAGTTGTTGTTGTTGTTGTTGTTTATTTGACGTTTTTGTTGTTGTTAATGTTGTTGTTGTTTTCGTTGTTGTTTATTTGACGTTGTTGTAGTTGTTTAATTGACGTTGTTGTTGTTGTTGTTGTTTATTTGACGTTGTTGTTGTTGTTATTGTTGTTGTTGTTGTTTATTTGACGTTGTTGTTGTTGTTCTTTATTTGACGTTGTTGTCGTTCTTGTTGTTTATTTGACGTTGTTGTTGTTGTTGACGTTGTTGTTATTGTTGTTTATTTGACATTGTTGTTGTTGTTATTGTTTATTTAACGTTGTTGTTGTTGTTGTTGTTTATTTGGCGTTGTTGTTGTTGTTGTATTTGACGTTGTTGTTGGTGTTTATTTGACGTTGTTGTTGTTGCTGACGTTGTTTTTGTTGTTGTTTGTTTGACGTTGTTGTTGTTGTTGTTTATTTGACGTTGTTGTTGTTGACGTTGTTGTTGTTGTTGTTTATTTGACGTTGTTGTTGTTGTTGACATAGTTGTTGTTGTTGTTGTTTATTTGACGTTTTTGTTGTTGTTGATGTTGTTGTTGTTTTCGTTGTTATTTATTTGACGTTGTTGTAGTTGTTTAATTGACGTTGTTGTTGTTGTTTATTTGACGTTGTGTTGTTGTTTATTTGACATTGTTGTTGTTGTTGACGTTGTTGTTGTTGTTGTTGTTTATTTGACATTGTTGTTAGTGTTGTTGTTGACGTTGTTGTTGTTGTTGTTTATTTGACGTTGTTGTTGTTGTTTATTTGAAGTTGTTGTTGTTGTTGTTGTTGACTTAGTTGTTGTTGTTGTTTATTTGACGTTGTTGTTGTTGTTGACGTTGTTGTTTATTTGACGTTGTTGTTGTTGTTTATTTGACGTTGTTGTTGTTGACGTTGTTATTGTTGTTTATTTGACGTTGTTGTTGTTGTTATTGTTGTTGTTGTTGTTTATTTGACGTTGTTGTTGTTGTTCTTTATTTGACGTTGTTGTCGTTGTTGTTGTTTATTTGAAGTTGTTGTTGTTGACGTTGTTGTTGTTGTTGTTTATTTGACATTGTTGTTGTTGTTATTGTTTATTTGACGTTGTTGTTGTTTATTTGGCGTTGCTGTTGTATTTGACATTGTTGTTGTTTATTTGACGTTGTTGTTGTTGTTGACGTTGTTTTTGTTGTTGTTTATTTGACGTTGTTGTTGTTGTTGTTTATTTGACGTTGTTGTTGTTGTTGTTTATTTGACATTGTTGTTATTGACGGTGTTGTTGTTGTTTATTTGACGTTGTTGTTGTTGTTTTTTATTTGACGTTGTTGTTGTTGTTGTTGTTTATTAGACATTGTTGTTGTTGTTGACATAGTCGTTGTTGTTGTTGTTTATTTGACGTTGTTGTTGTTGTTGACGTTGTTGTTGTTGTTGTTTATTTGCCGTTGTTGACATAGTTGTTGTTAGTGTTGTTTATTTGACGTTGTTGTTGTTGTTGTTTATTTGACGTTGTTGTTGTTGTTGTTTATTTGACATTGTTGTTTTTGTTGACGTTGTTGTTGTTGTTGTTTATTTGACATTGTTGTTGTTGTTGACGTTGTTGTTGGTGTTTATTTGACTTTGTTGTTGTTGTTTATTTGACGTTGTTGTTGTTGTTGTTGACTTTGCTGTTGTTGTTGTTTATTTGACGTTGTTGTTGTTGTTGACGGTGTTGTTTATTTGACGTTGTTGTTGTTGTTTATTTGACGTTGTTGTTGTTGTTAACGTTGTTGTTGTTATTTATTTGACATTGTTGTTGTTGTTGACGTTGTTGTTGTTGTTGTTGTTGTTTATTTGACATTGTTGTTGTTGTTGTTGTTGACGTTGTTGTTGTTGTTGTTGTTGTTTATTTGACGTTGTTTTAGTATTGTTGTTTATTTGACATTGTTGTTGTTATTTATTTGACGTTGTTGTGGGTGACATTGTTGTTGTTGTTGTTGTTTATTTGACGTTGTTGTTGTTGTTGTTTATTTGACGTAGTTGTTGTTGTTGTTTATTTGACGTAGTTGTTGTTGTTGACGTTATTGTTGTTGTTGTTTATTTGACGTTTTTGTTGTTGTTGTTGTTGTTGTTGTTGTATATTTGACGTTGTTGTAGTTGTTATTGTTGTTGTTGTTTATTTGACATTATTGTTGTTGTTGTTGTTTATTTGACGTTGTTGTTGTTATTTATTTGACGTTGTTGTTGTTGTTGTTTATTTGACGTTGTTGTTGTTGACGGTGTTGTTGTTGTTGTTTATTTGCCATTGTTGTTGTTCTTGTTATTGACGTTGTTGTTGTTTGTTTGACGTTGTTGTTGTTGTTCTTTATTTGACGTTGTTATTGTTTATTTGACATTGTTGTTGTTATTGTTTATTTAACGTTGTTGTTGTTGACATTGTTGTTGTTGTTATTGTTTATTTGACATTGTTGTTGTTGTTGTTGTTGTTTATTTGACGTAAGTTTTGTTGTTGACGTTGTTGTTGTTGTTTATTTGACGTTTTTGTTGTTGTTGATGTTGTTGTTGTTGTTGTTGTTTATTTGATGTTGTTGTTGTTGTTGTTTATTTGACGTTGTTGTTGTTGACGGTGTTGTTGTTATTTATTTGACGTTGTTGTTGTTGTTTATTTGACGTTGTTGTTGTTGTTGTTTATTTGACGTTGTTGTTGTTGTTGACATAGTTGTTGTTGTTGTTTATTTGACGTTTTTGTTGTTGATGTTGTTGTTGTTTTCGTTGTTGTTTATTTGACGTTGTTGTAGTTGTTTAATTGACGTTGTTGTTGTTGTTGTTTATTTGACGTTTTTGTTGTTGTTGATGTTGTTGTTGTTTTCGTTGTTGTTTATTTGACGTTGTTGTAGTTGTTTAATTGACGTCGTTGTTGTTGTTGTTGTTTATTTGACGTTGTTGTTGTTGTTATTGTTGTTATTGTTGTTGTTGTTGTTTATTTGACGTTGTTGTTGTTGTTCTTTATTTGACGTTGTTGTCGTTCTTGTTGTTTATTTGACGTTGTTGTTGTTGTTGACGTTGTTGTTATTGTTGTTTATTTGACATTGTTGTTGTTGTTGTTGTTGTTTATTTGACGTTGTTGTTGTTGTTGTTGTTTATTTGGCGTTGTTGTTGTTGTATTTGACGTTGTTGTTGTTGTTTATTTGACGTTGTTGTTGTTGTTGACGTTGTTTTTGTTGTTGTTTGTTTGACGTTGTTGTTGTTGTTGTTTATTTGACGTTGTTGTTGTTGACGTTGTTGTTGTTGTTGTTTATTTGACGTTGTTGTTGTTGTTGACATAGTTGTTGTTGTTGTTGTTGTTTATTTGACGTTTTTGTTGTTGTTGATGTTGTTGTTGTTTTCGTTGTTGTTTATTTGACGTTGTTGTAGTTGTTTAATTGACGTTGTTGTTGTTGTTGTTTATTTGACGTTGTTGTTGTTGTTTATTTGACATTGTTGTTGTTGTTGTTGAAGTTGTTGTTGTTGTTGTTGTTTATTTGACATTGTTGTTGTTGTTATTGACGTTGTTGTTGTTGTTGTTTATTTGACGTTGTTGTTGTTGTTGTTTATTTGAAGTTGTTGTTGTTGTTGTTGACTTAGTTGTTGTTGTTGTTTATTTGACGTTGTTGTTGTTGTTGACGTTGTTGTTTATTTGACGTTGTTGTTGTTGTTTATTTGACGTTGTTGTTGTTGTTGACGTTGTTATTGTTTTTTATTTGACGTTGTTGTTGTTGTTGTTGTTATTGTTGTTGTTGTTGTTGTTTATTTGACGTTGTTGTTGTTGTTCTTTATTTGACGTTGTTGTCGTTGTTGTTGTTTATTTGACGTTGTTGTTGTTGTTGTTTATTTGACATTGTTGTTGTTGTTATTTTTTTATTTGACGTTGTTGTTGTTTATTTGGCGTTGTTGTTGTATTTGACGTTGTTGTTGTTTATTTGACGTTGTTGTTGTTGTTGACGTTGTTTTTGTTGTTGTTTATTTGACGTTGTTGTTGTTGTTGTTTATTTGACGTTGTTATTGTTGTTGTTTATTTGACATTGTTGTTATTGACGGTGTTGTTGTTGTTTATTTGACGTTGTTGTTGTTGTTTTTTATTTGACGTTGTTGTTGTTGTTGTTGTTTATTAGACATTGTTGTTGTTGTTGACATAGTTGTTGTTGTTGTTGTTTATTTGACGTTCTTGTTGTTGTTGACGTTGTTGTTGTTGTTGTTGACGTTGGTGTTGTTGTTGTTGTTTATTTGTCGTTGTTGACATAGTTGTTGTTAGTGTTGTTTATTTGACGTTGTTGTAGTTGACGTTGTTGTTGTTGTTGTTTATTTGACGTTGTTGTTGTTGTTGTTTATTTGACATTGTTGTTTTTGTTGACGTTGTTGTTGTTGTTGTTTATTTGACATTGTTGTTGTTGTTGACGTTGTTGTTGTTGTTGTTTATTTGACTTTGTTGTTGTTGTTGTTGTTGTTGTTTATTTGACGTTGTTGTTGTTGTTGACTTAGTTGTTGTTTATTTGACGTTGTTGTTGTTGTTGACGGTGTTGTTTATTTGACGTTGTTGTTGTTGTTGTTTATTTGACGTTGTTGTTGTTGTTGACGTTGTTGTTGTTGTTGTTGTTGTTTATTTGACGTTGTTGTTGTTATTATTTGACATTGTTGTTGTTGTTGACGTTGTTGTTGTTGTTGTTGTTGTTGTTTATTTGACATTGTTGTTGTTGTTGTTGTTGACATTGTTGTTGTTGTTGTTGTTGTTGTTTATTTGACGTTGTTTTAGTATTGTTGTTTATTTGACATTGTTGTTGTTATTTATTTGACGTTGTTGTGGGTGACATTGTTGTTGTTGTTGTTGTTTATTTGACGTTGTTGTTGTTGTTGTTGTTTATTTGACGTAGTTGTTGTTGTTGACGTTATTGTTGTTGTTGTTGTTGTTTATTTGACGTTTTTGTTGTTATTGATGTTGTTGTTGTTGTTGTATATTTGACGTTGTTGTAGTTGTTATTGTTGTTGTTGTTTATTTGACATTATTGTTGTTGTTGTTGTTGTTTATTTGACGTTGTTGTTGTTATTTATTTGACGTTGTTGTTGTTGTTTATTTGACGATGTTGTTGTTGACGGTGTTGTTATTGTTGTTGTTTATTTGCCATTGTTCTTGTTCTTGTTATTGACGTTGTTGTTGTTCTTTATTTGATGTTGTTATTGTTTATTTGACGTTGTTGTTGTTGTTTATTTAACGTTGTTGTTGTTGACATTGTTGTTGTTGTTATTGTTTATTTGACATTGTTGTTGTTGTTGTTTATTTGACGTAATTTTTGTTGTTGACGTTGTTGTTGTTGTTTATTTGACGTTTTTGTTGTTGTTGATGTTGTTGTTGTTGTTGTTGTTGTTTATTTGACGTTGTTGTTGTTGTTTTTTATTTGACGTTGTTGTTGTTGACGGTGTTGTTGTTGTTATTTATTTGACGTTGTTGTTGTTGTTGTTTATTTGACGTTGTTGTTGTTGTTGTTGTTGTTTATTTGACGTTGTTGTTGTTGTTGACATAGTTGTTGTTGTTGTTTATTTGATGTTTTTGTTGTTGTTGATGTTGTTGTTGTTTTCATTGTTTTTTATTTGACGTTGTTGTAGTTGTTTAATTGACGTTGTTGTTGTTGTTGTTTATTTGACGTTGTTGTTGTTGATGTTGTTATTGTTGTTGTTGTTGTTGTTTATTTGACGTTGTTGTTGTTGTTTATTTGACGTTGTTGTTGTTGTTGTTGTTTATTTGGCGTTGTTGTTGTTATTTATTTGACGTTGTTGTGGGTGACATTGTTGTTGTTGTTTATTTGACGTTGTTGTTGTTGTTTATTTGACGTAGTTGTTGTTGTTGACGTTGTTGTTGTTGTTGTTGTTGTTGTTTATTTGACGTTTTTGTTGTTGTTGATGTTGTTGTTGTTGTTGTTGTATATTTGACGTTGTTGTAGTTGTTATTGTTGTTGTTGTTTATTTGACATTGTTGTTGTTGTTGTTGTTTATTTGACATTGTTGTTGTTGTTTATTTGACGTTGTTGTTGTTGTTTATTTGACGTTGTTGTTGTTGACGGTGTTGTTGTTGTTGTTGTTGTTTATTTGACATTGTTGTTGTTGTTGACGTTGTTATTGTTGTTCTTCTTCTTCTTTATTTGACGTTGTTATTGTTTATTTGACGTTGTTGTTGTTGTTGTTTATTTAACGTTGTCGTTGTTGACGTTGTTGTTGTTGTTATTGTTTATTTGACATTGTTGTTGTTGTTTATTTGACGTAGTTGTTGTTGTTGACGTTGTTGTTGTTGTTTATTTGACGTTTTTGTTGTTGTTGATGTTGTTGTTGTTATTTATTTGACGTTGTTGTTGTTGTTGTTGTTTATTTGACGTTGTTGTTGTTGACGGTGTTGTTGTTGTTATTTATTTGACGTTGTTGTTGTTGTTGTTTATTTGACGTTGTTGTTGTTGACGTTGTTGTTGTTTTTGTTTATTTGACGTTGTTGTTGTTGACATAGTTGTTGTTGTTGTTGTTTATTTGACGTTTTTGTTGTTGTTGATGTTGTTGTTGTTTTCGTTGTTGTTTATTTGACGTTGTTGTAGTTGTTTAATTGACGTTGTTGTTGTTGTTGTTTATTTGACGTTGTTGTTGTTGTTGTTATTGTTGTTGTTGTTTATTTGACGTTGTTGTTGTTGTTCTTTATTTGACGTTGTTGTTGTTCTTGTTGTTTATTTGACGTTGTTGTTATTGTTGTTTATTTGACATTGTTGTTGTTGTTGTTATTATTGTTATTGTTTATTTGACGTTGTTGTTGTTGTTGTTTATTTGGCGTTGTTGTTGTTGTATTTGACGTTGTTGTTGTTGTTTATTTGACGTTGTTGTTGTTGTTGACGTTGTTTTTGTTGTTGTTTATTTGACGTTGTTGTTGTTGTTTATTTGACGTTGTTGTTGTTGTTTATTTGACGTTGTTGTTGATGTTGTTTATTTGACGTTGTTGTTGTTGTTGTTGTTTATTTGACATTGTTGTTATTGACGGTGTTGTTGTTGTTGTTTATTTGACGTTGTTGTTGTTGTTGACGTTGTTGTTGTTGTTGTTGTTGTTTATTTGACGTTTTTGTTGTTGTTGATGTTTTTGTTGTTATTTATTTGACGTTGTTGTTGTTGCTGTTTATTTGACGTTGTTGTTGTTGACGGTGTTGTTGTTGTTATTTATTTGACGTTGTTGTTGTTGTTGTTTATTTGACGTTGTTGTTGTTGACGTTGTTGTTGTTTTTGTTTATTTGACGTTGTTGTTGTTGATATAGTTGTTGTTGTTGTTGTTTATTTGACGTTTTTGTTGTTGTTGATGTTGTTGATGTTGTTGTTGTTTTCGTTGTTGTTTATTTGACGTTGTTGTAGTTGTTTAATTGACGTTGTTGTTGTTGTTGTTTATTTGACGTTGTTGTTGTTGTTATTGTTGTTGTTGTTGTTTATTTGACGTTGTTGTTGTTGTTCTTTATTTGACTTTGTTGTCGTTCTTGTTGTTTATTTGACGTTGTTGTTGTTGTTGACGTTGTTGTTGTTGTTGACGTTGTTGTTATTGTTGTTTATTTGACATTGTTGTTGTTGTTGTTATTGTTGTTATTGTTTATTTGACGTTGTTGTTGTTGTTGTTTATTTGGCGTTGTTGTTGTTGTATTTGACGTTGTTGTTGTTGTTGTTTATTTGACGTTGTTGTTGTTGTTGACGTTGTTTTTATTGTTGTTTATTTGACGTTGTTGGTGTTGTTTATTTGACGTTGTTGTTGTTGTTTATTTGACGTTGTTGTTGATGTTGTTTATTTGACGTTGTTGTTGTTGTTGTTTATTTGACATTGTTGTTATTGACGGTGTTGTTGTTGTTGTTGTTTATTTGACGTTGTTGTTGTTGTTGTTTATTTGACGTTGTTGTTGTTGTTGTTGTTGTTTATTTGACGTTGTTGTTGTTGTTGTTTATTTGACGTTGTTGTTGTTGTTGACATAGTTGTTGTTATTGTTGTTTATTTGACGTTGTTGTTGTTGTTGACATAGTTGTTATTGTTGTTGTTTATTTGACGTTGTTGTTGTTGTTGACGTTGTTGTTATTGTTGTTCATTTGACGTTGTTGTTGTTGTTGTTGTTTATTTGATATTGTTGTTGTTGTTGACGTTGTTGTTGTTGTTGTTGTTGTTTATTTGACATTGTTGTTGTTGTTGACGTTGTTGTTGTTGTTGTTTATTTGACTTAGTTGTTGTTGTTGTTGTTGTTGTTTATTTGACGTTGTTCTTATTGTTGTTGACTTAGTTGTTGTAGTTGTTTATTTGACGTTGTTGTTGTTTATTTGACGTTGTTGTTGTTGACGTTATTGTTGTTGTCGTTTATTTGATGTTATTGTTGTTGACATGGTTGTTGTGGTTTATTGCACGTTGTTTTTATTGTTGACGTTGTTGTTTATTTGACGTTGTTGTTGTTGTTTATTTGACGTTGTTGTTGTTGTTTATTTGACGTTGTTGTTGTTGTTTATTTGACGTTGTTGTTGTTGCTGACGTTGTTTTTGTTGTTGTTTATTTGACGTTGTTGTTGTTGTTTATTTGACGTTGTTGTTGTTGTTTATTTGACGTTGTTGTTGATGTTGTTTATTTGACGTTGTTGTTGTTGTTGTTTATTTGACATTGTTGTTATTGACGGTGTTGTTGTTGTTGTTTATTTGACGTTGTTGTTGTTGTTGTTTATTTGACGTTGTTGTTGTTGTTTATTTGACGTTGTTGTTGTTGTTGTTTATTTGACGTTGTTGTTGTTGTTGACATAGTTGTTGTTGTTGTTGTTTATTTGACGTTGTTGTTGTTGACATAGTTGTTGTTGTTGTTGTTTATTTGACGTTGTTGTTGTTGTTTATTTGACATTGTTGTTGTTGTTATTTATTTGACGTTTTTGTTGTTGTTGATGTTGTTGTTATTGTTGTATATTTGACGGTGTTGTAGTTGTTATTGTTGTTGTTGTTTATTTGACATTATTGTTGTTGTTGTTGTTTATTTGACGTTGTTGTTGTTGTTTATTTGACGTTGTTGTTGTTGTTTGTTTGACGTTGTTGTTGTTGACGGTGTTGTTGTTGTTGTTGTTAATTTGACATTGTTGTTGTTGTTGTTATTGACGTTGTTGTTGTTTATTTGACGTTGTTGTTGTTGTTCTTTATTTGACGTTGTTGTTGTTTATTTGACGTTGTTGTTGTTGTTTATTTAACGTTGTTGTTGTTGACATTGTTGTTGTTGTTATTGTTTATTTGACATTGTTGTTGTTGTTGTTATTTATTTGACGTAATTGTTGTTGTTGACATTGTTGTTGTTGTTGTTCTTTTTTTGACGTTTTTGTTGTTGTTGATGTTCTTGTTGTTGTTGTTGTTTATTTGATGTTGTTGTTGTTGACGGTGTTGTTGTTGTTGTTTATTTGCCATTATTGTTGTTCTTGTTATTGACGTTGTTGTTGTTTATTTGACGTTGTTGTTGTTGTTCTTTATTTGACGTTGTTATTGTTTATTTGACGTTGTTGTTGTTGTTTATTTAACGTTGTTGTTGTTGACATTGTTGTTGTTGTTATTGTTTATTTGACATTATTGTTGTTGTTGTTGTTTATTTGACGTAATTTTTGTTGTTGACGTTGTTGTTTTTGTTTATTTGACGTTTTTGTTGTTGTTGATGTTGTTGTTTATTTTACGTAATTTTTGTTGTTGACGTTGTTGTTTTTGTTTATTTGACGTTTTTGTTGTTGTTGATGTTGTTGTTGTTGTTGTTTATTTGACGTTGTTGTTATTGTTGTTTATTTGACGTTGTTGTTGTTGACGGTGTTGTTGTTGTTATTTATTTGACGTTGTTGTTGTTGTTGTTTATTTGACGTTGTTGTTGTTGACGTTGTTGTTGTTGTTGTTGTTTATTTGACGTTGTTGTTGTTGTTGACATAGTTGTTGTTGTTGTTTATTTGACGTTTTTGTTGTTGTTGATGTTGTTGTTGTTTTCGTTGTTGTTTATTTGACGTTGTTGTTGTTGTTGTTGTTTATTTGACGTTGTCGTTGTTGTTGTTGTTATTGTTGTTGTTGTTGTTTATTTGACGTTGTTGTTGTTGTTTATTTGACGTTGTTGTTTTTGTTGTTTATTTGACGTTGTTGTTGATATTTATTTGACGTTGTTGTGGGTGACATTGTTGTTGTTGTTTATTTGACGTTGTTGTTGTTGTTTATTTGACGTAGTTGTTGTTGTTGACGTTGTTGTTGTTGTTGTTTATTTGACGTTGTTGTTATTGACGGTGTTGTTGTTGTTGTTTATTTGACGTTGCTGTTGTTGTTGTTTATTTGACGTTGTTGTTGTTGTTTATTTGACGTTGTTGTTGTTGTTGTTTATTTGACGTTGTTGTTGTTGTTGACATAGTTGTTGTTGTTGTTGTTGTTTATTTGACGTTGTTGTTGTTGACATAGTTGTTGTTGTTGTTGTTTATTTGACGTTGTTGTTGTTGTTTATTTGACATTGTTGTTGTTGTTGTTTATTTGACGTTTTTGTTGTTGTTGATGTTGTTGTTATTGTTGTATATTTGACGTTGTTGTAGTTGTTATTGTTGTTGTTGTTTATTTGACATTATTGTTGTTGTTGTTGTTTATTTGACGTTGTTGTTGTTGTTTATTTGACGTTGTTGTTAATGTTTGTTTGACGTGGTTGTTGTTGACGGTGTTGTTGTTGTTGTTGTTTATTTGACATTGTTGTTGTTGTTGTTATTGACGTTGTTGTTGTTTATTTGACGTTGTTGTTGTTGTTGTTCTTTATTTGACGTTGTTATTGTTTATTTGACGTTGTTGTTGTTGTTTATTTAACGTTGTTGTTGTTGACATTGTTATTGTTGTTGTTATTGTTTATTTGACATTGTTGTTGTTGTTGTTGTTATTTATTTGACGTAATTGTTGTTGTTGACGTTGTTGTTGTTGTTGTTCTTTTTTTGACGTTTTTGTTGTTGTTGATGTTCTTGTTGTTGTTGTTGTTTATTTGACGTTGTTGTTGTTGACGGTGTTGTTGTTGTTGTTTATTTGCCATTATTGTTGTTCTTGTTATTGACGTTGTTGTTGTTTATTTGACGTTGTTGTTGTTGTTCTTTATTTGACGTTGTTATTGTTTATTTGACGTTGTTGTTGTTGTTTATTTAACGTTGTTGTTGTTGACATTGTTGTTGTTGTTATTGTTTATTTGACATTATTGTTGTTGTTGTTGTTTATTTGACGTAATTTTTGTTGTTGACGTTGTTGTTTTTGTTTATTTGACGTTTTTGTTGTTGTTGATGTTGTTGTTGTTGTTGTTTATTTGACGTTGTTGTTATTGTTGTTTATTTGACGTTGTTGTTGTTGACGGTGTTGTTGTTGTTATTTATTTGACGTTGTTGTTGTTGTTGTTTATTTGACGTTGTTGTTGTTGACGTTGTTGTTGTTGTTGTTTATTTGACGTTGTTGTTGTTGTTGACATAGTTGTTGTTGTTGTTTATTTGACGTTTTTGTTGTTGTTGATGTTGTTGTTGTTTTCGTTGTTGTTTATTTGACGTTGTTGTAGTTGTTTAATTGACGTTGTTGTTGTTGTTGTTGTTTATTTGACGTTGTCGTTGTTGTTGTTGTTATTGTTGTTGTTGTTGTTTATTTGACGTTGTTGTTGTTGTTTATTTGACGTTGTTGTTTTTGTTGTTTATTTGACGTTGTTGTTGTTATTTATTTGACGTTGTTGTGGGTGACATTGTTGTTGTTGTTTATTTGACGTTGTTGTTGTTGTTTATTTGACGTAGTTGTTGTTGTTGACGTTGTTGTTGTTGTTGTTTTTTATTTGACGTTTTTGTTGTTGTTGATGTTGTTGTTGTTGTTGTATATTTGACGTTGTTGTAGTTGTTATTGTTGTTGTTGTTTATTTGACATTGTTGTTGTTATTGTTGTTTATTTGACGTTGTTGTTGTTGTTTATTTGACATTGTTGTTGTTGTTGTTTATTTGACGTTTTTGTTGTTGTTGATGTTGTTGTTATTGTTGTATATTTGACGGTGTTGTAGTTGTTATTGTTGTTGTTGTTTATTTGACATTATTGTTGTTGTTGTTGTTTATTTGACGTTGTTGTTGTTGTTTATTTGACGTTGTTGTTGTTGTTTGTTTGACGTTGTTGTTGTTGACGGTGTTGTTGTTGTTGTTGTTTATTTGACATTGTTGTTGTTGTTGTTATTGACGTTGTTGTTGTTTATTTGACGTTGTTGTTGTTGTTGTTCTTTATTTGACGTTGTTATTGTTTATTTGACGTTGTTGTTGTTGTTTATTTAACGTTGTTGTTGTTGACATTGTTGTTGTTGTTATTGTTTATTTGACATTGTTGTTGTTGTTGTTATTTATTTGACGTAATTGTTGTTGTTGACATTGTTGTTGTTGTTGTTCTTTTTTTGACGTTTTTGTTGTTGTTGATGTTCTTGTTGTTGTTGTTGTTTATTTGACGTTGTTGTTGTTGACGGTGTTGTTGTTGTTGTTTATTTGCCATTATTGTTGTTCTTGTTATTGACGTTGTTGTTGTTTATTTGACGTTGTTGTTGTTGTTCTTTATTTGACGTTGTTATTGTTTATTTGACGTTGTTGTTGTTGTTTATTTAACGTTGTTGTTGTTGACATTGTTGTTGTTGTTATTGTTTATTTGACATTATTGTTGTTGTTGTTGTTTATTTGACGTAATTTTTGTTGTTGACGTTGTTGTTTTTGTTTATTTGACGTTTTTGTTGTTGTTGATGTTGTTGTTGTTGTTGTTTATTTGACGTTGTTGTTATTGTTGTTTATTTGACGTTGTTGTTGTTGACGGTGTTGTTGTTGTTATTTATTTGACGTTGTTGTTGTTGTTGTTTATTTGACGTTGTTGTTGTTGACGTTGTTGTTGTTGTTGTTGTTGTTTATTTGACGTTGTTGTTGTTGTTGACATAGTTGTTGTTGTTGTTTATTTGACGTTTTTGTTGTTGTTGATGTTGTTGTTGTTTTCGTTGTTGTTTATTTGACGTTGTTGTTGTTGTTGTTGTTTATTTGACGTTGTCGTTGTTGTTGTTGTTATTGTTGTTGTTGTTGTTTATTTGACGTTGTTGTTGTTGTTTATTTGACGTTGTTGTTTTTGTTGTTTATTTGACGTTGTTGTTGATATTTATTTGACGTTGTTATGGTGACATTGTTGTTGTTGTTTATTTGACGTTGTTGTTGTTGTTTATTTGACGTAGTTGTTGTTGTTGACGTTGTTGTTGTTGTTGTTTATTTGACGTTGTTGTTATTGACGGTGTTGTTGTTGTTGTTTATTTGACGTTGCTGTTGTTGTTGTTTATTTGACGTTGTTGTTGTTGTTTATTTGACGTTGTTGTTGTTGTTGTTTATTTGACGTTGTTGTTGTTGTTGACATAGTTGTTGTTGTTGTTGTTGTTTATTTGACGTTGTTGTTGTTGACATAGTTGTTGTTGTTGTTGTTTATTTGACGTTGTTGTTGTTGTTTATTTGACATTGTTGTTGTTGTTGTTTATTTGACGTTTTTGTTGTTGTTGATGTTGTTGTTATTGTTGTATATTTGACGTTGTTGTAGTTGTTATTGTTGTTGTTGTTTATTTGACATTATTGTTGTTGTTGTTGTTTATTTGACGTTGTTGTTGTTGTTTATTTGACGTTGTTGTTAATGTTTGTTTGACGTTGTTGTTGTTGACGGTGTTGTTGTTGTTGTTGTTTATTTGACATTGTTGTTGTTGTTGTTATTGACGTTGTTGTTGTTTATTTGACGTTGTTGTTGTTGTTGTTCTTTATTTGACGTTGTTATTGTTTATTTGACGTTGTTGTTGTTGTTTATTTAACGTTGTTGTTGTTGACATTGTTGTTGTTGTTATTGTTTATTTGACATTGTTGTTGTTGTTGTTGTTATTTATTTGACGTAATTGTTGTTGTTGACGTTGTTGTTGTTGTTGTTCTTTTTTTGACGTTTTTGTTGTTGTTGATGTTCTTGTTGTTGTTGTTGTTTATTTGACGTTGTTGTTGTTGACGGTGTTGTTGTTGTTGTTTATTTGCCATTATTGTTGTTCTTGTTATTGACGTTGTTGTTGTTTATTTGACGTTGTTGTTGTTGTTCTTTATTTGACGTTGTTATTGTTTATTTGACGTTGTTGTTGTTGTTTATTTAACGTTGTTGTTGTTGACATTGTTGTTGTTGTTATTGTTTATTTGACATTATTGTTGTTGTTGTTGTTTATTTGACGTAATTTTTGTTGTTGACGTTGTTGTTTTTGTTTATTTGACGTTTTTGTTGTTGTTGATGTTGTTGTTGTTGTTGTTTATTTGACGTTGTTGTTATTGTTGTTTATTTGACGTTGTTGTTGTTGACGGTGTTGTTGTTGTTATTTATTTGACGTTGTTGTTGTTGTTGTTTATTTGACGTTGTTGTTGTTGACGTTGTTGTTGTTGTTGTTTATTTGACGTTGTTGTTGTTGTTGACATAGTTGTTGTTGTTGTTTATTTGACGTTTTTGTTGTTGTTGATGTTGTTGTTGTTTTCGTTGTTGTTTATTTGACGTTGTTGTAGTTGTTTAATTGACGTCGTTGTTGTTGTTGTTGTTGTTTATTTGACGTTGTCGTTGTTGTTGTTGTTATTGTTGTTGTTGTTGTTTATTTGACGTTGTTGTTGTTGTTTATTTGACGTTGTTGTTTTTGTTGTTTATTTGACGTTGTTGTTGTTATTTATTTGACGTTGTTGTGGGTGACATTGTTGTTGTTGTTTATTTGACGTTGTTGTTGTTGTTTATTTGACGTAGTTGTTGTTGTTGACGTTGTTGTTGTTGTTGTTTTTTATTTGACGTTTGTGTTGTTGTTGATGTTGTTGTTGTTGTTGTATATTTGACGTTGTTGTAGTTGTTATTGTTGTTGTTGTTTATTTGACATTGTTGTTGTTATTGTTGTTTATTTGACGTTGTTGTTGTTGTTTATTTGACGTTGTTGTTGTTGACGGTGTTGTTGTTGTTGTTGTTTATTTGACATTATTGTTGTTGTTGTTGACGTTGTTGTTGTTGTTCTTCTTCTTCTTCTTTATTTGACGTTGTTATTCTTTATTTAACGTTGTTGTTGTTGCTGTTTATTTAACGTTGTCGTTGTTGACGTTGTTGTTGTTGTTATTGTTTATTTGACATTGTTGTTGTTGTTTATTTGACGTAGTTGTTGTTGTTGACGTTGTTATTGTTGTTGTTTATTTGACGTTTTTGTTATTGTTGATGTTGTTGTTGTTGTTTATTTGACGTTGTTGTTGTTGTTGTTTATTTGACGTTGTTGTTGTTGACGGTGTTGTTGTTGTTATTTATTTGACGTTGTTGTTATTGTTTATTTGACGTTGTTGTTGTTGACGTTGTTGTTGTTTTTGTTTATTTGACGTTGTTGTTGTTGACATAGTTGTTGTTGTTGTTGTTTATTTGACGTTTTTGTTGTTGTTGATGTTGTTGTTGTTTTCGTTGTTGTTTATTTGACGTTGTTGTAGTTGTTTAATTGACGTTGTTGTTGTTGTTGTTGTTTATTTGACGTTGTTGTTGTTGTTGTTATTGTTGTTGTTGTTGTTTATTTGACGTTGTTGTTGTTGTTCTTTATTTGACGTTGTTGTCGTTCTTGTTGTTTATTTGACGTTGTTGTTGTTGTTGACGTTGTTGTTATTGTTGTTTATTTGACATTGTTGTTGTTGTTGTTATTGTTTATTTGACGTTGTTGTTGTTGTTGTTGTTTATTTGGCGTTGTTGTTGTTGTATTTGACGTTGTTGTTGTTGTTGTTTATTTGACGTTGTTGTTGTTGTTGACGTTGTTTTTGTTGTTGTTTATTTGACGTTGTTGTTGTTGTTTATTTGACGTTGTTGTTGATGTTGTTTATTTGACATTGTAGTTGTTGTTGTTTATTTGACATTGTTGTTATTGACGGTGTTGCTGTTGTTGTTTATTTGACGTTGTTGTTGTTGTTTATTTGACGTTGTTGTTGTTGTTTATTTGACGTTGTTGTTGTTGTTTATTTGACGTTGTTGTTGTTGTTGACATAGTTGTTGTTGTTGTTGTTTATTTGACGTTGTTGTTGTTGACATAGTTGTTGTTGTTGTTTATTTGACGTTGTTGTTGTTATTGACATAGTTGTTGTTGTTGTTGTTTATTTGACGTTGTTGTTGTTGTTTATTTGACATTGTTGTTGTTGTTGTTGTTGTTGTTTATTTGACGTTTTTGTTGTTGTTGTTGATGTTGTTGTTATTGTTGTATATTTGACGTTGTTGTATTTGTTATTGTTGTTGTTGTTTATTTGACATTATTGTTGTTGTTGTTTATTTGACGTTGTTGTTGTTGTTTATTTGACGTTGTTGTTGTTTGTTTGACGTTGTTATTGTTGACAGTGTTGTTGTTGTTGTTGTTTATTTGACATTGTTCTTGTTGTTGTTTATTTGACGTTGTTGTTGTTGTTTATTTGACGTTGTTGTTGTTGTTTATTTGACGTTGTTGTTGTTGTTGACGTTGTTTTTGTTGTTGTTTATTTGACCTTGTTGTTGTTGTTTATTTGACGTTGTTGTTTTTTATTTGACGTTGTTGTTGATGTTGTTTATTTGACGTTGTTGTTGTTGTTGTTTATTTGACATTGTTGTTATTGACGGTGTTGTTGTTGTTGTTTATTTGACGTTGCTGTTGTTGTTGTTTATTTGACGTTGCTGTTGTTGTTGTTTATTTGACGTTGTTGTTGTTGTTTATTTGACGTTGTTGTTGTTGTTGTTTATTTGACGTTGTTGTTGTTGTTGACATAGTTGTTGTTGTTGTTGTTGTTGTTGTTTATTTGACGTTGTTGTTGTTGACATAGTTGTTGTTGTTGTTGTTTATTTGACGTTGTTGTTGTTGTTTATTTGACATTGTTGTTGTTGTTGTTTATTTGACGTTTTTGTTGTTGTTGATGTTGTTGTTATTGTTGTATATTTGACGTTGTTGTAGTTGTTATTGTTGTTGTTGTTTATTTGACATTATTGTTGTTGTTGTTGTTTATTTGACGTTGTTGTTGTTGTTTATTTGACGTTGTTGTTGTTGTTTATTTGACGTTGTTGTTTTTGTTGTTTATTTGACGTTGTTGTTGTTATTTATTTGACGTTGTTGTGGGTGACATTGTTGTTGTTGTTTATTTGACGTTGTTGTTGTTGTTTATTTGACGTAGTTGTTGTTGTTGATGTTGTTGTTGTTGTTGTTTTTTATTTGACGTTTTTGTTGTTGTTGATGTTGTTGTTGTTGTTGTATATTTGACGTTGTTGTAGTTGTTATTGTTGTTGTTGTTTATTTGACATTGTTGTTGTTATTGTTGTTTATTTGACGTTGTTGTTGTTGTTTATTTGACGTTGTTGTTGTTGACGGTGTTGTTGTTGTTGTTGTTTATTTGACATTGTTGTTGTTGTTGTTGACGTTGTTGTTGTTGTTCTTCTTATTCTTTATTTGACGTTGTTATTCTTTATTTAACGTTGTTGTTGTTGTTGTTGTTTATTTAACGTTGTCGTTGTTGACGTTGTTGTTGTTGTTATTGTTTATTTGACATTGTTGTTGTTGTTTATTTGACGTAGTTGTTGTTGTTGACGTTGTTGTTGTTGTTGTTTATTTGACGTTTTTGTTATTGTTGATGTTGTTGTTGTTGTTTATTTGACGTTGTTGTTGTTGTTTATTTGACGTTGTTGTTGTTGACGGTGTTGTTGTTGTTATTTATTTGACGTTGTTGTTATTGTTTATTTGACGTTGTTGTTTTTGACGTTGTTGTTGTTTTTGTTTATTTGACGTTGTTGTTGTTGACATAGTTGTTGTTGTTGTTGCTTATTTGACGTTTTTGTTGTTGTTGATGTTGTTGTTGTTTTCGTTGTTGTTTATTTGACGTTGTTGTAGTT
This sequence comes from Vicia faba, assembly GCA_948472305.1. NCBI lineage: Eukaryota > Viridiplantae > Streptophyta > Magnoliopsida > Fabales > Fabaceae > Vicia > Vicia faba. The sequence goes on along the minus strand of OX451739.1, from coordinate 387,164,152 downwards.
GTTTAATTGACGTTGTTGTTGTTGTTGTTGTTTATTTGACGTTGTTGTTGTTGTTGTTATTGTTGTTGTTGTTGTTTATTTGACGTTGTTGTTGTTGTTCTTTATTTGACGTTGTTGTCGTTCTTGTTGTTTATTTGACGTTGTTGTTGTTGTTGTTGACGTTGTTGTTATTGTTGTTTATTTGACATTGTTGTTGTTGTTGTTATTGTTTATTTGACGTTGTTGTTGTTGTTGTTGTTTATTTGGCGTTGTTGTTGTTGTATTTGACGTTGTTGTTGTTGTTTATTTGACGTTGTTGTTGTTGTTGTCGTTGTTTTTGTTGTTGTTTATTTGACGTTGTTGTTGTTGTTTATTTGACGTTGTTGTTGATGTTGTTTATTTGACGTTGTTGTTGTTGTTGTTTATTTGACATTGTTGTTATTGACGGTGTTGCTGTTGTTGTTTATTTGACGTTGTTGTTGTTGTTGTTTATTTGACGTTGTTGTTGTTGTTTATTTGACGTTGTTGTTGTTGTTTATTTGACGTTGTTGTTGTTGTTGACATAGTTGTTGTTGTTGTTGTTTATTTGACGTTGTTGTTGTTGTTGACATAGTTGTTGTTGTTGTTTATTTGACGTTGTTGTTGTTATTGACATAGTTGTTGTTGTTGTTGTTTATTTGACGTTGTTGTTGTTTATTTGACATTGTTGTTGTTGTTGTTGTTTATTTGACGTTTTTGTTGTTGTTGTTGATGTTGTTGTTATTGTTGTATATTTGACGTTGTTGTAGTTGTTATTGTTGTTGTTGTTTATTTGACATTATTGTTGTTGTTGTTTATTTGACGTTGTTGTTGTTGTTTATTTGACGTTGTTGTTGTTGTTTGTTTGACGTTGTTATTGTTGACAGTGTTGTTGTTGTTGTTGTTGTTTATTTGACATTGTTGTTGTTGTTGTTTATTTGACGTTGTTGTTGTTGTTTATTTGACGTTGTTGTTGTTGTTTATTTGACGTTGTTGTTGTTGTTGACGTTGTTTTTGTTGTTGTTTATTTGACGTTGTTGTTGTTGTTTATTTGACGTTGTTGTTTTTTATTTGACGTTGTTGTTGATGTTGTTTATTTGACGTTGTTGTTGTTGTTGTTTATTTGACATTGTTGTTATTGACGGTGTTGTTGTTGTTGTTTATTTGACGTTGCTGTTGTTGTTGTTTATTTGACGTTGCTGTTGTTGTTGTTTATTTGACGTTGTTGTTGTTGTTTATTTGACGTTGTTGTTGTTGTTGTTTATTTGACGTTGTTGTTGTTGTTGACATAGTTGTTGTTGTTGTTGTTGTTTATTTGACGTTGTTGTTGTTGACATAGTTGTTGTTGTTGTTGTTTATTTGACGTTTTTGTTGTTGTTGATGTTGTTGTTATTGTTGTATATTTGACGTTGTTGTAGTTGTTATTGTTGTTGTTGTTTATTTGACATTATTGTTGTTGTTGTTGTTTATTTGACGTTGTTGTTGTTGTTTATTTGACGTTGTTGTTGTTGTTTGTTTGACGTTGTTGTTGTTGACGGTGTTGTTGTTGTTGTTGTTTATTTGACATTGTTGTTGTTGTTGTTATTGACGTTGTTGTTGTTTATTTGACGTTGTTGTTGTTGTTGTTCTTTATTTGACGTTGTTATTGTTTATTTGACGTTGTTGTTGTTGTTTATTTAACGTTGTTGTTGTTGACATTGTTGTCGTTGTTATTGTTTATTTGACATTGTTGTTGTTGTTGTTATTTATTTGACGTAATTGTTGTTGTTGACGTTGTTGTTGTTGTTGTTCTTTTTTTGACGTTTTTGTTGTTGTTGATGTTCTTGTTGTTGTTGTTGTTTATTTGACGTTGTTGTTGTTGACGGTGTTGTTGTTGTTGTTGTTGTTTATTTGCCATTATTGTTGTTCTTGTTATTGACGTTGTTGTTGTTTATTTGACGTTGTTGTTGTTGTTCTTTATTTGACGTTGTTATTGTTTATTTGACGTTGTTGTTGTTGTTTATTTAACGTTGTTGTTGTTGACATTGTTGTTGTTGTTATTGTTTATTTGACATTGTTGTTGTTGTTGTTGTTTATTTGACGTAATTTTTGTTGTTGACGTTGTTGTTTTTGTTTATTTGACGTTTTTGTTGTTGTTGATGTTGTTGTTGTTGTTGTTTCTTTGACGTTGTTGTTATTGTTGTTTATTTGATGTTGTTGTTGTTGACGGTGTTGTTGTTGTTATTTATTTGACGTTGTTGTTGTTGTTGTTTATTTGACGTTGTTGTTGTTGACGTTGTTGTTGTTGTTGTTGTTTATTTGACGTTGTTGTTGTTGTTGACATAGTTGTTGTTGTTGTTGTTTATTTGACGTTTTTGTTGTTGTTGATGTTGTTGTTGTTTTCGTTGTTGTTTATTTGACGTTGTTGTAGTTGTTTAATTGACGTTGTTGTTGTTGTTGTTGTTTATTTGACGTTGTTGTTGTTGTTGTTGTTGTTATGTTGTTGTTGTTGTTGTTTATTTGACGTTGTTGTTGTTGTTGTTGTTTATTCGACATTGTTGTTATTGACGGTGTTGTTGTTGTTGTTTATTTGACGTTGCTGTTGTTGTTGTTTATTTGACGTTGTTGTTGTTGTTTATTTGACGTTGTTGTTGTTGTTGTTTATTTGACGTTGTTGTTGTTGTTGACATAGTTGTTGTTGTTGTTGTTGTTTATTTGACGTTGTTGTTGTTGACATAGTTGTTGTTGTTGTTGTTTATTTGACGTTGTTGTTGTTGTTTATTTGACATTGTTGTTGTTGTTGTTGTTTATTTGACATTGTTGTTGTTGTTGTTTATTTGACGTTTTTGTTGTTGTTGATGTTGTTGTTATTGTTGTATATTTGACGTTGTTGTAGTTGTTATTGTTGTTGTTGTTTATTTGACATTATTGTTGTTGTTGTTGTTTATTTGACGTTGTTGTTGTTGTTTATTTGACGTTGTTGTTGTTGTTTGTTTGACGTTGTTGTTTTTGACGGTGTTGTTGTTGTTGTTGTTTATTTGACATTGTTGTTGTTGTTGTTATTATTGACGTTGTTGTTGTTTATTTGACGTTGTTGTTGTTGTTCTTTATTTGACGTTGTTATTGTTTATTTGACGTTGTTGTTGTTGTTTATTTAACGTTGTTGTTGTTGACATTGTTGTTGTTGTTATTGTTTATTTGACATTGTTGTTGTTGTTGTTATTTATTTGACGTAATTGTTGTTGTTGACGTTGTTGTTGTTGTTGTTCTTTTTTTGACGTTTTTGTTGTTGTTGATGTTCTTGTTGTTGTTAATGTTTATTTGACGTTGTTGTTGTTGACGGTGTTGTTGTTGTTGTTTATTTGCCATTATTGTTGTTCTTGTTATTGACGTTGTTGTTGTTTATTTGACGTTGTTGTTGTTGTTCTTTATTTGACGTTGTTATTGTTTATTTGACGTTGTTGTTGTTGTTTATTTAACGTTGTTGTTGTTGACATTGTTGTTGTTGTTATTGTTTATTTGACATTGTTGTTGTTGTTGTTGTTTATTTGACGTAATTTTTGTTGTTGACGTTGTTGTTTTTGTTTATTTGGTGTTTTTGTTGTTGTTGATGTTGTTGTTGTTGTTGTTTATTTGACGTTGTTGTTATTGTTGTTTATTTGACGTTGTTGTTGTTGACGGTGTTGTTGTTGTTATTTATTTGACGTTGTTGTTGTTGTTGTTTATTTGACGTTGTTGTTGTTGACGTTGTTGTTGTTGTTGTTGTTTATTTGACGTTGTTGTTGTTGTTGACATAGTTGTTGTTGTTGTTTATTTGACGTTTTTGTTGTTGTTGATGTTGTTGTTGTTTTCGTTGTTGTTTATTTGACGTTGTTGTAGTTGTTTAATTGACGTTGTTGTTGTTGTTGTTGTTGTTGTTGTTTATTTGACGTTGTTGTTGTTGTTGTTGTTATTGTTGTTGTTGTTGTTGTTGTTTATTTGACGTTGTTGTTGTTGTTGTTGTTTATTTGACATTGTTGTTATTGACGGTGTTGTTGTTGTTGTTTATTTGACGTTGCTGTTGTTGTTGTTTATTTGACGTTGTTGTTGTTGTTTATTTGACGTTGTTGTTGTTGTTGTTTATTTGACGTTGTTGTTGTTGTTGTTGTTGACATAGTTGTTGTTGTTGTTGTTGTTTATTTGACGTTTTTGTTGTTGTTGATGTTGTTGTTATTGTTGTATATTTGACGTTGTTGTAGTTGTTATTGTTGTTGTTGTTTATTTGACATTATTGTTGTTGTTGTTGTTTATTTGACGTTGTTGTTGTTGTTTATTTGACGTTGTTGTTGTTGTTTGTTTGACGTTGTTGTTGTTGACGGTGTTGTTGTTGTTGTTGTTGTTGTTGTTTATTTGACATTGTTGTTGTTGTTGTTATTGACGTTTTTGTTGTTTATTTGACGTTGTTGTTGTTGTTGTTCTTTATTTGACGTTGTTGTTGTTCTTTATTTGACGTTGTTATTGTTTATTTGACGTTGTTGTTGTTGTTTATTTAACGTTGTTGTTGTTGACATTGTTGTCGTTGTTATTGTTTATTTGACATTGTTGTTGTTGTTGTTATTTATTTGACGTAATTGTTGTTGTTGACGTTGTTGTTGTTGTTGTTCTTTTTTTGACGTTTTTGTTGTTGTTGATGTTCTTGTTGTTGTTGTTGTTTATTTGACGTTGTTGTTGTTGACGGTGTTGTTGTTGTTGTTGTTGTTTATTTGCCATTATTGTTGTTCTTGTTATTGACGTTGTTGTTGTTTATTTGACGTTGTTGTTGTTGTTCTTTATTTGACGTTGTTATTGTTTATTTGACGTTGTTGTTGTTGTTTATTTAATGTTGTTGTTGTTGACATTGTTGTTGTTGTTATTGTTTATTTGACATTGTTGTTGTTGTTGTTGTTTATTTGACGTAATTTTTGTTGTTGACGTTGTTGTTTTTGTTTATTTGACGTTTTTGTTGTTGTTGATGTTGTTGTTGTTGTTGTTTCTTTGACGTTGTTGTTATTGTTGTTTATTTGATGTTGTTGTTGTTGACGGTGTTGTTGTTGTTATTTATTTGACGTTGTTGTTGTTGTTGTTTATTTGACGTTGTTGTTGTTGACGTTGTTGTTGTTGTTGTTGTTTATTTGACGTTGTTGTTGTTGTTGACATAGTTGTTGTTGTTGTTTATTTGACGTTTTTGTTGTTGTTGATGTTGTTGTTGTTTTCGTTGTTGTTTATTTGACGTTGTTGTAGTTGTTTAATTGACGTTGTTGTTGTTGTTGTTGTTGTTTATTTGACGTTGTTGTTGTTGTTGTTGTTATGTTGTTGTTGTTGTTGTTTATTTGACGTTGTTGTTGTTGTTGTTGTTGTTTATTCGACATTGTTGTTATTGACGGTGTTGTTGTTGTTGTTTATTTGACGTTGCTGTTGTTGTTGTTTATTTGACGTTGTTGTTGTTGTTTATTTGACGTTGTTGTTGTTGTTGTTTATTTGACGTTGTTGACATAGTTGTTGTTGTTGTTGTTGTTTATTTGACGTTGTTGTTGTTGACATAGTTGTTGTTGTTGTTGTTTATTTGACGTTGTTGTTGTTGTTTATTTGACATTGTTGTTGTTGTTGTTTATTTGACGTTTTTGTTGTTGTTGATGTTGTTGTTATTGTTGTATATTTGACGTTGTTGTAGTTGTTATTGTTGTTGTTGTTTATTTGACATTATTGTTGTTGTTGTTGTTTATTTGACGTTGTTGTTGTTGTTTATTTGACGTTGTTGTTGTTGTTTGTTTGACGTTGTTGTTTTTGACGGTGTTGTTGTTGTTGTTGTTTATTTGACATTGTTGTTGTTGTTGTTATTGACGTTGTTGTTGTTTATTTGACGTTGTTGTTGTTCTTTATTTGACGTTGTTATTGTTTATTTGACGTTGTTGTTGTTGTTTATTTAACGTTGTTGTTGTTGACATTGTTGTTGTTGTTATTGTTTATTTGACATTGTTGTTGTTGTTGTTATTTATTTGACGTAATTGTTGTTGTTGACGTTGTTGTTGTTGTTGTTCTTTTTTTGACGTTTTTGTTGTTGTTGATGTTCTTGTTGTTGTTAATGTTTATTTGACGTTGTTGTTGTTGACAGTGTTGTTGTTGTTGTTTATTTGCCATTATTGTTGTTCTTGTTATTGACGTTGTTGTTGTTTATTTGACGTTGTTGTTGTTGTTCTTTATTTGACGTTGTTATTGTTTATTTGACGTTGTTGTTGTTGTTTATTTAACGTTGTTGTTGTTGACATTGTTGTTGTTGTTATTGTTTATTTGACATTGTTGTTGTTGTTGTTGTTTATTTGACGTAATTTTTGTTGTTGACGTTGTTGTTTTTGTTTATTTGGTGTTTTTGTTGTTGTTGATGTTGTTGTTGTTGTTGTTTATTTGACGTTGTTGTTATTGTTGTTTATTTGACGTTGTTGTTGTTGACGGTGTTGTTGTTGTTATTTATTTGACGTTGTTGTTGTTGTTGTTTATTTGACGTTGTTGTTGTTGACGTTGTTGTTGTTGTTGTTGTTTATTTGACGTTGTTGTTGTTGTTGACATAGTTGTTGTTGTTGTTTATTTGACGTTTTTGTTGTTGTTGATGTTGTTGTTGTTTTCGTTGTTGTTTATTTGACGTTGTTGTAGTTGTTTAATTGACGTTGTTGTTGTTGTTGTTGTTGTTGTTGTTTATTTGACGTTGTTGTTGTTGTTGTTGTTATTGTTGTTGTTGTTGTTGTTGTTTATTTGACGTTGTTGTTGTTGTTGTTTATTTGACATTGTTGTTATTGACGGTGTTGTTGTTGTTGTTTATTTGACGTTGCTGTTGTTGTTGTTTATTTGACGTTGTTGTTGTTGTTTATTTGACGTTGTTGTTGTTGTTGTTTATTTGACGTTGTTGTTGTTGTTGACATAGTTGTTGTTGTTGTTGTTGTTTATTTGACGTTGTTGTTGTTGACATAGTTGTTGTTGTTGTTGTTTATTTGACGTTGTTGTTGTTGTTTATTTGACATTGTTGTTGTTGTTGTTTATTTGACGTTTTTGTTGTTGTTGATGTTGTTGTTATTGTTGTATATTTGACGTTGTTGTAGTTGTTATTGTTGTTGTTGTTTATTTGACATTATTGTTGTTGTTGTTGTTTATTTGACGTTGTTGTTGTTGTTTATTTGACGTTGTTGTTGTTGTTTGTTTGACGTTGTTGTTGTTGACGGTGTTGTTGTTGTTGTTGTTTATTTTACATTGTTGTTGTTGTTGTTATTGACGTTGTTGTTGTTTATTTGACGTTGTTGTTGTTGTTGTTCTTTATTTGACGTTGTTATTGTTTATTTGACGTTGTTGTTGTTGTTTATTTAATGTTGTTGTTGTTGACATTGTTGTTGTTGTTATTGTTTATTTGACATTGTTGTTGTTGTTGTTATTTATTTGACGTAATTGTTGTTGTTGACGTTGTTGTTGTTGTTGTTCTTTTTTTGACGTTTTTGTTGTTGTTGATGTTCTTGTTGTTGTTGTTGTTTATTTGACGTTGTTGTTGTTGACGGTGTTGTTGTTGTTGTTTATTTGCCATTATTGTTGTTCTTGTTATTGACGTTGTTGTTGTTTATTTGACGTTGTTGTTGTTGTTCTTTATTTGACGTTGTTATTGTTTATTTGACGTTGTTGTTGTTGTTTATTTAACGTTGTTGTTGTTGACATTGTTGTTGTTGTTATTGTTTATTTGACATTGTTGTTGTTGTTGTTGTTTATTTGACGTAATTTTTGTTGTTGACGTTGTTGTTTTTGTTTATTTGACGTTTTTGTTGTTGTTGATGTTGTTGTTGTTGTTGTTTATTTGACGTTGTTGTTATTGTTGTTTATTTGACGTTGTTGTTGTTGACGGTGTTGTTGTTGTTATTTATTTGACGTTGCTGTTGTTGTTGTTTGTTTGACGTTGTTGTTGTTGACGTTGTTGTCGTTGTTATTTATTTGACGTTGTTGTTGTTGTTGACATAGTTGTTGTTGTTGTTTATTTGACGTTTTTGTTGTTGTTGATGTTGTTGTTGTTTTCGTTGTTGTTTATTTGACGTTGTTGTAGTTGTTTAATTGACGTTGTTGTTGTTGTTTTCGTTGTTGTTGTTGTTTAATTGACGTTGTTGTTGTTGTTGTTGTTATTGTTGTTGTTGTTGTTGTTTATTTGACGTTGTTGTTGTTGTTGTTTATTTGACATTGTTGTTATTGACGGTGTTGTTGTTGTTGTTTATTTGACGTTGCTGTTGTTGTTGTTTATTTGACGTTGTTGTTGTTGTTTATTTGACGTTGTTGTTGTTGTTGTTTATTTGACGTTGTTGTTGTTGTTGACATAGTTGTTGTTGTTGTTGTTTATTTGGCGTTGTTGTTGTTGACATAGTTGTTGTTGTTGTTGTTTATTTGACGTTGTTGTTGTTGTTTATTTGACATTGTTGTTGTTGTTGTTTATTTGACGTTTTTGTTGTTGTTGATGTTGTTGTTATTGTTGTATATTTGACGTTGTTGTAGTTGTTATTGTTGTTGTTGTTTATTTGACATTATTGTTGTTGTTGTTGTTTATTTGACGTTGTTGTTGTTGTTGTTTATTTGACGTTGTTGTTGTTGTTTGTTTGACGTTGTTGTTGTTGACGGTGTTGTTGTTGTTGTTGTTTATTTGACGTTGTTGTTGTTGTTGTTATTGACGTTGTTGTTGTTTATTTGACGTTGTTGTTGTTGTTGTTCTTTATTTGACGTTGTTATTGTTTATTTGACGTTGTTGTTGTTGTTTATTTAACGTTGTTGTTGTTGACATTGTTGTTGTTGTTATTGTTTATTTGACATTGTTTTTGTTGTTGTTATTTATTTGACGTAATTGTTGTTGTTGACGTTGTTGTTGTTGTTGTTCTTTTTTTGACGTTTTTGTTGTTGTTGATGTTCTTGTTGTTGTTGTTGTTTATTTGACGTTGTTGTTGTTGACGGTGTTGTTGTTGTTGTTTATTTGCCATTATTGTTGTTCTTGTTATTGACGTTGTTGTTGTTTATTTGACGTTGTTGTTGTTGTTCTTTATTTGACGTTGTTATTGTTTATTTGACGTTGTTGTTGTTGTTTATTTAACGTTGTTGTTGTTGACATTGTTGTTGTTGTTATTGTTTATTTGACATTGTTGTTGTTGTTGTTGTTTATTTGACGTAATTTTTGTTGTTGACGTTGTTGTTTTTGTTTATTTGACGTTTTTGTTGTTGTTGATGTTGTTGTTGTTGTTGTTTATTTGACGTTGTTGTTATTGTTGTTTATTTGACGTTGTTGTTGTTGACGGTGTTGTTGTTGTTATTTATTTGACGTTGTTGTTGTTGTTGTTTGTTTGACGTTGTTGTTGTTGACATTGTTGTCGTTGTTATTTATTTGACGTTGTTGTTGTTGTTGACATAGTTGTTGTTGTTGTTTATTTGACGTTTTTGTTGTTGTTGATGTTGTTGTTGTTTTCGTTGTTGTTTATTTGACGTTGTTGTAGTTGTTTAATTGACGTTGTTGTTGTTGTTTTCGTTGTTGTTGTTGTTTAATTGACGTTGTTGTTGTTGTTGTTGTTATTGTTGTTGTTGTTGTTGTTTATTTGACGTTGTTGTTGTTGTTGTTTATTTGACATTGTTGTTATTGACGGTGTTGTTGTTGTTGTTTATTTGACGTTGCTGTTGTTGTTGTTTATTTGACGTTGTTGTTGTTGTTTATTTGACGTTGTTGTTGTTGTTGTTTATTTGACGTTGTTGTTGTTGTTGACATAGTTGTTGTTGTTGTTGTTTATTTGGCGTTGTTGTTGTTGACATAGTTGTTGTTGTTGTTGTTTATTTGACGTTGTTGTTGTTGTTTATTTGACATTGTTGTTGTTGTTGTTTATTTGACGTTTTTGTTGTTGTTGATGTTGTTGTTATTGTTGTATATTTGACGTTGTTGTAGTTGTTATTGTTGTTGTTGTTTATTTGACATTATTGTTGTTGTTGTTGTTTATTTGACGTTGTTGTTGTTGTTGTTTATTTGACGTTGTTGTTGTTGTTTGTTTGACGTTGTTGTTGTTGACGGTGTTGTTGTTGTTGTTGTTGTTTATTTGACGTTGTTGTTGTTGTTGTTATTGACGTTGTTGTTGTTTATTTGACGTTGTTGTTGTTGTTCTTTATTTGACGTTGTTATTGTTTATTTGACGTTGTTGTTGTTGTTTATTTAACGTTGTTGTTGTTGACATTGTTGTTGTTGTTATTGTTTATTTGACATTGTTTTTGTTGTTGTTATTTATTTGACGTAATTGTTGTTGTTGACGTTGTTGTTGTTGTTGTTCTTTTTTTGACGTTTTTGTTGTTGTTGATGTTCTTGTTGTTGTTGTTGTTTATTTGACGTTGTTGTTGTTGACGGTGTTGTTGTTGTTGTTTATTTGCCATTATTGTTGTTCTTGTTATTGACGTTGTTGTTGTTTATTTGACGTTGTTGTTGTTGTTCTTTATTTGACGTTGTTATTGTTTATTTGACGTTGTTGTTGTTGTTTATTTAACGTTGTTGTTGTTGACATTGTTGTTGTTGTTATTGTTTATTTGACATTGTTGTTGTTGTTGTTGTTTATTTGACGTAATTTTTGTTGTTGACGTTGTTGTTTTTGTTTATTTGACGTTTTTGTTGTTGTTGATGTTGTTGTTGTTGTTGTTTATTTGACGTTGTTGTTATTGTTGTTTATTTGACGTTGTTTGTGTTGACGGTGTTGTTGTTGTTATTTATTTGACGTTGTTGTTGTTGTTGTTTATTTGACGTTGTTGTTGTTGACGTTGTTGTTGTTGTTGTTTATTTGACGTTGTTGTTGTTGTTGACATAGTTGTTGTTGTTGTTTATTTGACGTTTTTGTTGTTGTTGATGTTGTTGTTGTTTTCGTTGTTGTTTATTTGACGTTGTTGTAGTTGTTTAATTGACGTTGTTGTTGTTGTTGTTTATTTGACGTTGTTTTTGTTGTTGTTATTGTTGTTGTTGTTGTTGTTGTTTATTTGACGTTGTTTTTGTTGTTGTTGTTGTTGTTGTTTATTTGACGTTGTTGTTGTTGTTGTTGTTATTGTTGTTGTTGTTGTTGTTTATTTGACGTTGTTGTTGTTGTTGTTTATTTGACATTGTTGTTATTGACGGTGTTGTTGTTGTTGTTTATTTGACGTTGTTGTTGTTGTTGTTTATTTGACGTTGTTGTTGTTGTTTATTTGACGTTGTTGTTGTTGTTGTTTATTTGACGTTGTTGTGGTTGTTGTTATTGTTGTTGTTGTTGTTTATTTGACGTTGTTGTTATTGACGGTGTTGTTGTTGTTGTTTATTTGACGTTGCTGTTGTTGTTGTTTATTTGACGTTGTTGTTGTTGTTTATTTGACGTTGTTGTTGTTGACATAGTTGTTGTTGTTGTTGTTGTTTATTTGACGTTGTTGTTGTTGACATAGTTGTTGTTGTTGTTGTTTATTTGACGTTGTTGTTGTTGTTTATTTGACATTGTTGTTGTTGTTGTTTATTTGACGTTTTTGTTGTTGTTGATGTTGTTGTTATTGTTGTATATTTGACGTTGTTGTAGTTGTTATTGTTGTTGTTGTTTATTTGACATTATTGTTGTTGTTGTTGTTTATTTGACGTTGTTGTTGTTGTTGTTTATTTGACGTTGTTGTTGTTGTTTGTTTGACGTTGTTGTTGTTGACGGTGTTGTTGTTGTTGTTGTTGTTTATTTGACGTTGTTGTTGTTGTTGTTATTGACGTTGTTGTTGTTTATTTGACGTTGTTGTTGTTGTTCTTTATTTGACGTTGTTATTGTTTATTTGACGTTGTTGTTGTTGTTTATTTAACGTTGTTGTTGTTGACATTGTTGTTGTTGTTATTGTTTATTTGACATTGTTTTTGTTGTTGTTATTTATTTGACGTAATTGTTGTTGTTGACGTTGTTGTTGTTGTTGTTCTTTTTTTGACGTTTTTGTTGTTGTTGATGTTCTTGTTGTTGTTGTTGTTTATTTGACGTTGTTGTTGTTGACGGTGTTGTTGTTGTTGTTTATTTGCCATTATTGTTGTTCTTGTTATTGACGTTGTTGTTGTTTATTTGACGTTGTTGTTGTTGTTCTTTATTTGACGTTGTTATTGTTTATTTGACGTTGTTGTTGTTGTTTATTTAACGTTGTTGTTGTTGACATTGTTGTTGTTGTTATTGTTTATTTGACATTGTTGTTGTTGTTGTTGTTTATTTGACGTAATTTTTGTTGTTGACGTTGTTGTTTTTGTTTATTTGACGTTTTTGTTGTTGTTGATGTTGTTGTTGTTGTTGTTTATTTGACGTTGTTGTTATTGTTGTTTATTTGACGTTGTTTGTGTTGACGGTGTTGTTGTTGTTATTTATTTGACGTTGTTGATGTTGTTGTTTATTTGACGTTGTTGTTGTTGACGTTGTTGTTGTTGTTGTTTATTTGACGTTGTTGTTATTGACGTTGTTGTAGTTGTTTAATTGACGTTGTTGTTGTTGTTGTTTATTTGACGTTGTTTTTGTTGTTGTTATTGTTGTTGTTGTTGTTGTTTATTTGACGTTGTTTTTGTTGTTGTTGTTGTTGTTGTTTATTTGACGTTGTTGTTGTTGTTGTTATTGTTGTTGTTGTTGTTGTTTATTTGACGTTGTTGTTGTTGTTGTTTATTTGACATTGTTGTTATTGACGGTGTTGTTGTTGTTGTTTATTTGACGTTGTTGTTGTTGTTGTTGTTTATTTGACGTTGTTGTTGTTGTTTATTTGACGTTGTTGTTGTTGTTGTTGTTTATTTGACGTTGTTGTGGTTGTTGTTATTGTTGTTGTTGTTGTTTATTTGACGTTGTTGTTGTTGTTCTTTATTTGACGTTGTTGTCGTTCTTGTTGTTTATTTGACGTTGTTGTTGTTGTTGACGTTGTTGTTATTGTTGTTTATTTGACATTGTTGTTGTTGTTGTTATTGTTTATTTGACGTTGTTGTTGTTGTTGTTGTTTATTTGGCGTTGTTGTTGTTGTATTTGACGTTGTTGTTGTTGTTTATTTGACGTTGTTGTTGTTGTTGACGTTGTTTTTGTTGTTGTTTATTTGACGTTGTTGTTGTTGTTTATTTGACGTTGTTGTTGTTGTTTATTTGACGTTGTTGTTGATGTTATTTATTTGACGTTGTTGTTGTTGTTGTTTATTTGACATTGTTGTTATTGACGGTGTTGCTGTTGTTGTTTATTTCACGTTGTTGTTGTTGTTTATTTGACGTTGTTGTTGTTGTTTATTTGACGTTGTTGTTGTTGTTTATTTGACGTTGTTGTTGTTGTTGTTTATTTGACGTTCTTGTTGTTGACATAGTTGTTGTTGTTGTTGTTGTTTATTTGACGTTGTTGTTGTTGACATAGTTGTTGTTGTTGTTGTTTATTTGACGTTGTTGTTGTTGTTTATTTGACATTGTTGTTGTTGTTGTTTATTTGACGTTTTTGTTGTTGTTGATGTTGTTGTTATTGTTGTATATTTGACGTTGTTGTAGTTGTTATTGTTGTTGTTGTTTATTTGACATTATTGTTGTTGTTGTTGTTTATTTGACGTTGTTGTTGTTGTTGTTTATTTGACGTTGTTGTTGTTGTTTGTTTGACGTTGTTGTTGTTGACGGTGTTGTTGTTGTTGTTGTTGTTTATTTGACGTTGTTGTTGTTGTTGTTATTGACGTTGTTGTTGTTTATTTGACGTTGTTGTTGTTGTTCTTTATTTGACGTTGTTATTGTTTATTTGACGTTGTTGTTGTTGTTTATTTAACGTTGTTGTTGTTGACATTGTTGTTGTTGTTATTGTTTATTTGACATTGTTTTTGTTGTTGTTATTTATTTGACGTAATTGTTGTTGTTGACGTTGTTGTTGTTGTTGTTCTTTTTTTGACGTTTTTGTTGTTGTTGATGTTCTTGTTGTTGTTGTTGTTTATTTGACGTTGTTGTTGTTGACGGTGTTGTTGTTGTTGTTTATTTGCCATTATTGTTGTTCTTGTTATTGACGTTGTTGTTGTTTATTTGACGTTGTTGTTGTTGTTCTTTATTTGACGTTGTTATTGTTTATTTGACGTTGTTGTTGTTGTTTATTTAACGTTGTTGTTGTTGACATTGTTGTTGTTGTTATTGTTTATTTGACATTGTTGTTGTTGTTGTTGTTTATTTGACGTAATTTTTGTTGTTGACGTTGTTGTTTTTGTTTATTTGACGTTTTTGTTGTTGTTGATGTTGTTGTTGTTGTTGTTTATTTGACGTTGTTGTTATTGTTGTTTATTTGACGTTGTTTGTGTTGACGGTGTTGTTGTTGTTATTTATTTGACGTTGTTGATGTTGTTGTTTATTTGACGTTGTTGTTGTTGACGTTGTTGTTGTTGTTGTTTATTTGACGTTGTTGTTATTGACGTTGTTGTAGTTGTTTAATTGACGTTGTTGTTGTTGTTGTTTATTTGACGTTGTTGTAGTTGTTTAATTGACGTTGTTGTTGTTGTTTTCGTTGTTGTTGTTGTTTAATTGACGTTGTTGTTGTTGTTGTTGTTATTGTTGTTGTTGTTGTTGTTTATTTGACGTTGTTGTTGTTGTTGTTTATTTGACATTGTTGTTATTGACGGTGTTGTTGTTGTTGTTTATTTGACGTTGCTGTTGTTGTTGTTTATTTGACGTTGTTGTTGTTGTTTATTTGACGTTGTTGTTGTTGTTGTTTATTTGACGTTGTTGTTGTTGTTGACATAGTTGTTGTTGTTGTTGTTTATTTGGCGTTGTTGTTGTTGACATAGTTGTTGTTGTTGTTGTTTATTTGACGTTGTTGTTGTTGTTTATTTGACATTGTTGTTGTTGTTGTTTATTTGACGTTTTTGTTGTTGTTGATGTTGTTGTTATTGTTGTATATTTGACGTTGTTGTAGTTGTTATTGTTGTTGTTGTTTATTTGACATTATTGTTGTTGTTGTTGTTTATTTGACGTTGTTGTTGTTGTTGTTTATTTGACGTTGTTGTTGTTGTTTGTTTGACGTTGTTGTTGTTGACGGTGTTGTTGTTGTTGTTGTTGTTTATTTGACGTTGTTGTTGTTGTTGTTATTGACGTTGTTGTTGTTTATTTGACGTTGTTGTTGTTGTTCTTTATTTGACGTTGTTATTGTTTATTTGACGTTGTTGTTGTTGTTTATTTAACGTTGTTGTTGTTGACATTGTTGTTGTTGTTATTGTTTATTTGACATTGTTTTTGTTGTTGTTATTTATTTGACGTAATTGTTGTTGTTGACGTTGTTGTTGTTGTTGTTCTTTTTTTGACGTTTTTGTTGTTGTTGATGTTCTTGTTGTTGTTGTTGTTTATTTGACGTTGTTGTTGTTGACGGTGTTGTTGTTGTTGTTTATTTGCCATTATTGTTGTTCTTGTTATTGACGTTGTTGTTGTTTATTTGACGTTGTTGTTGTTGTTCTTTATTTGACGTTGTTATTGTTTATTTGACGTTGTTGTTGTTGTTTATTTAACGTTGTTGTTGTTGACATTGTTGTTGTTGTTATTGTTTATTTGACATTGTTGTTGTTGTTGTTGTTTATTTGACGTAATTTTTGTTGTTGACGTTGTTGTTTTTGTTTATTTGACGTTTTTGTTGTTGTTGATGTTGTTGTTGTTGTTGTTTATTTGACGTTGTTGTTATTGTTGTTTATTTGACGTTGTTTGTGTTGACGGTGTTGTTGTTGTTATTTATTTGACGTTGTTGTTGTTGTTGTTTATTTGACGTTGTTGTTGTTGACGTTGTTGTTGTTGTTGTTTATTTGACGTTGTTGTTGTTGTTGACATAGTTGTTGTTGTTGTTTATTTGACGTTTTTGTTGTTGTTGATGTTGTTGTTGTTTTCGTTGTTGTTTATTTGACGTTGTTGTAGTTGTTTAATTGACGTTGTTGTTGTTGTTGTTTATTTGACGTTGTTTTTGTTGTTGTTATTGTTGTTGTTGTTGTTGTTTATTTGACGTTGTTTTTGTTGTTGTTGTTGTTGTTGTTTATTTGACGTTGTTGTTGTTGTTGTTGTTATTGTTGTTGTTGTTGTTGTTTATTTGACGTTGTTGTTGTTGTTGTTTATTTGACATTGTTGTTATTGACGGTGTTGTTGTTGTTGTTTATTTGACGTTGTTGTTGTTGTTGTTTATTTGACGTTGTTGTTGTTGTTTATTTGACGTTGTTGTTGTTGTTGTTTATTTGACGTTGTTGTGGTTGTTGTTATTGTTGTTGTTGTTGTTTATTTGACGTTGTTGTTATTGACGGTGTTGTTGTTGTTGTTTATTTGACGTTGCTGTTGTTGTTGTTTATTTGACGTTGTTGTTGTTGTTTATTTGACGTTGTTGTTGTTGACATAGTTGTTGTTGTTGTTGTTGTTTATTTGACGTTGTTGTTGTTGACATAGTTGTTGTTGTTGTTGTTTATTTGACGTTGTTGTTGTTGTTTATTTGACATTGTTGTTGTTGTTGTTTATTTGACGTTTTTGTTGTTGTTGATGTTGTTGTTATTGTTGTATATTTGACGTTGTTGTAGTTGTTATTGTTGTTGTTGTTTATTTGACATTATTGTTGTTGTTGTTGTTTATTTGACGTTGTTGTTGTTGTTGTTTATTTGACGTTGTTGTTGTTGTTTGTTTGACGTTGTTGTTGTTGACGGTGTTGTTGTTGTTGTTGTTGTTTATTTGACGTTGTTGTTGTTGTTGTTATTGACGTTGTTGTTGTTTATTTGACGTTGTTGTTGTTGTTCTTTATTTGACGTTGTTATTGTTTATTTGACGTTGTTGTTGTTGTTTATTTAACGTTGTTGTTGTTGACATTGTTGTTGTTGTTATTGTTTATTTGACATTGTTTTTGTTGTTGTTATTTATTTGACGTAATTGTTGTTGTTGACGTTGTTGTTGTTGTTGTTCTTTTTTTGACGTTTTTGTTGTTGTTGATGTTCTTGTTGTTGTTGTTGTTTATTTGACGTTGTTGTTGTTGACGGTGTTGTTGTTGTTGTTTATTTGCCATTATTGTTGTTCTTGTTATTGACGTTGTTGTTGTTTATTTGACGTTGTTGTTGTTGTTCTTTATTTGACGTTGTTATTGTTTATTTGACGTTGTTGTTGTTGTTTATTTAACGTTGTTGTTGTTGACATTGTTGTTGTTGTTATTGTTTATTTGACATTGTTGTTGTTGTTGTTGTTTATTTGACGTAATTTTTGTTGTTGACGTTGTTGTTTTTGTTTATTTGACGTTTTTGTTGTTGTTGATGTTGTTGTTGTTGTTGTTTATTTGACGTTGTTGTTATTGTTGTTTATTTGACGTTGTTTGTGTTGACGGTGTTGTTGTTGTTATTTATTTGACGTTGTTGATGTTGTTGTTTATTTGACGTTGTTGTTGTTGACGTTGTTGTTGTTGTTGTTTATTTGACGTTGTTGTTATTGACGTTGTTGTAGTTGTTTAATTGACGTTGTTGTTGTTGTTGTTTATTTGACGTTGTTTTTGTTGTTGTTATTGTTGTTGTTGTTGTTGTTTATTTGACGTTGTTTTTGTTGTTGTTGTTGTTGTTGTTTATTTGACGTTGTTGTTGTTGTTGTTATTGTTGTTGTTGTTGTTGTTTATTTGACGTTGTTGTTGTTGTTGTTTATTTGACATTGTTGTTATTGACGGTGTTGTTGTTGTTGTTTATTTGACGTTGTTGTTGTTGTTGTTGTTTATTTGACGTTGTTGTTGTTGTTTATTTGACGTTGTTGTTGTTGTTGTTGTTTATTTGACGTTGTTGTGGTTGTTGTTATTGTTGTTGTTGTTGTTTATTTGACGTTGTTGTTGTTGTTCTTTATTTGACGTTGTTGTCGTTCTTGTTGTTTATTTGACGTTGTTGTTGTTGTTGACGTTGTTGTTATTGTTGTTTATTTGACATTGTTGTTGTTGTTGTTATTGTTTATTTGACGTTGTTGTTGTTGTTGTTGTTTATTTGGCGTTGTTGTTGTTGTATTTGACGTTGTTGTTGTTGTTTATTTGACGTTGTTGTTGTTGTTGACGTTGTTTTTGTTGTTGTTTATTTGACGTTGTTGTTGTTGTTTATTTGACGTTGTTGTTGTTGTTTATTTGACGTTGTTGTTGATGTTATTTATTTGACGTTGTTGTTGTTGTTGTTTATTTGACATTGTTGTTATTGACGGTGTTGCTGTTGTTGTTTATTTCACGTTGTTGTTGTTGTTTATTTGACGTTGTTGTTGTTGTTTATTTGACGTTGTTGTTGTTGTTTATTTGACGTTGTTGTTGTTGTTGTTTATTTGACGTTCTTGTTGTTGACATAGTTGTTGTTGTTGTTGTTGTTTATTTGACGTTGTTGTTGTTGACATAGTTGTTGTTGTTGTTGTTTATTTGACGTTGTTGTTGTTGTTTATTTGACATTGTTGTTGTTGTTGTTTATTTGACGTTTTTGTTGTTGTTGATGTTGTTGTTATTGTTGTATATTTGACGTTGTTGTAGTTGTTATTGTTGTTGTTGTTTATTTGACATTATTGTTGTTGTTGTTGTTTATTTGACGTTGTTGTTGTTGTTGTTTATTTGACGTTGTTGTTGTTGTTTGTTTGACGTTGTTGTTGTTGACGGTGTTGTTGTTGTTGTTGTTGTTTATTTGACGTTGTTGTTGTTGTTGTTATTGACGTTGTTGTTGTTTATTTGACGTTGTTGTTGTTGTTCTTTATTTGACGTTGTTATTGTTTATTTGACGTTGTTGTTGTTGTTTATTTAACGTTGTTGTTGTTGACATTGTTGTTGTTGTTATTGTTTATTTGACATTGTTTTTGTTGTTGTTATTTATTTGACGTAATTGTTGTTGTTGACGTTGTTGTTGTTGTTGTTCTTTTTTTGACGTTTTTGTTGTTGTTGATGTTCTTGTTGTTGTTGTTGTTTATTTGACGTTGTTGTTGTTGACGGTGTTGTTGTTGTTGTTTATTTGCCATTATTGTTGTTCTTGTTATTGACGTTGTTGTTGTTTATTTGACGTTGTTGTTGTTGTTCTTTATTTGACGTTGTTATTGTTTATTTGACGTTGTTGTTGTTGTTTATTTAACGTTGTTGTTGTTGACATTGTTGTTGTTGTTATTGTTTATTTGACATTGTTGTTGTTGTTGTTGTTTATTTGACGTAATTTTTGTTGTTGACGTTGTTGTTTTTGTTTATTTGACGTTTTTGTTGTTGTTGATGTTGTTGTTGTTGTTGTTTATTTGACGTTGTTGTTATTGTTGTTTATTTGACGTTGTTTGTGTTGACGGTGTTGTTGTTGTTATTTATTTGACGTTGTTGATGTTGTTGTTTATTTGACGTTGTTGTTGTTGACGTTGTTGTTGTTGTTGTTTATTTGACGTTGTTGTTATTGACGTTGTTGTAGTTGTTTAATTGACGTTGTTGTTGTTGTTGTTTATTTGACGTTGTTTTTGTTGTTGTTATTGTTGTTGTTGTTGTTGTTTATTTGACGTTGTTTTTGTTGTTGTTGTTGTTGTTGTTTATTTGACGTTGTTGTTGTTGTTGTTATTGTTGTTGTTGTTGTTGTTTATTTGACGTTGTTGTTGTTGTTGTTTATTTGACATTGTTGTTATTGACGGTGTTGTTGTTGTTGTTTATTTGACGTTGTTGTTGTTGTTGTTTATTTGACGTTGTTGTTGTTGTTTATTTGACGTTGTTGTTGTTGTTGTTGTTTATTTGACGTTGTTGTGGTTGTTGTTATTGTTGTTGTTGTTGTTTATTTGACGTTGTTGTTGTTGTTCTTTATTTGACGTTGTTGTCGTTCTTGTTGTTTATTTGACGTTGTTGTTGTTGTTGACGTTGTTGTTATTGTTGTTTATTTGACATTGTTGTTGTTGTTGTTATTGTTTATTTGACGTTGTTGTTGTTGTTGTTGTTTATTTGGCGTTGTTGTTGTTGTATTTGACGTTGTTGTTGTTGTTTATTTGACGTTGTTGTTGTTGTTGACGTTGTTTTTGTTGTTGTTTATTTGACGTTGTTGTTGTTGTTTATTTGACGTTGTTGTTGTTGTTTATTTGACGTTGTTGTTGATGTTATTTATTTGACGTTGTTGTTGTTGTTGTTTATTTGACATTGTTGTTATTGACGGTGTTGCTGTTGTTGTTTATTTCACGTTGTTGTTGTTGTTTATTTGACGTTGTTGTTGTTGTTTATTTGACGTTGTTGTTGTTGTTTATTTGACGTTGTTGTTGTTGTTGACATAGTTGTTGTTGTTGTTGTTTATTTGACGTTGTTGTTGTTGTTGACATAGTTGTTGTTGTTATTGACATAGTTGTTGTTGTTGTTGTTTATTTGACGTTGTTGTTGTTGTTTATTTGACATTGTTGTTGTTGTTGTTTATTTGACGTTTTTGTTGTTGTTGTTGATGTTGTTGTTATTGTTGTATATTTGACGTTGTTGTAGTTGTTATTGTTGTTGTTGTTTATTTGACATTATTGTTGTTGTTGTTTATTTGACGTTGTTGTTGTTGTTTATTTGACGTTGTTGTTGTTGTTTGTTTGACGTTGTTATTGTTGACGGTGTTGTTGTTGTTGTTGTTTATTTGACATTGTTGTTGTTGTTGTTTATTTGACGTTGTTGTTGTTGTTTATTTGACGTTGTTGTTGTTGTTTATTTGACGTTGTTGTTGTTGTTGACGTTGTTTTTGTTGTTCTTTATTTGACGTTGTTGTTGTTGTTTATTTGACGTTGTTGTTGTTTATTTGACGTTGTTGTTGATGTTGTTTATTTGACGTTGTTGTTGTTGTTGTTTATTTGACATTGTTGTTATTGACGGTGTTGTTGTTGTTGTTTATTTGACGTTGCTGTTGTTGTTGTTTATTTGACGTTGTTGTTGTTGTTGTTTATTTGACGTTGTTGTTGTTGTTGTTTATTTGACGTTGTTGTTGTTGTTGACATAGTTGTTGTTGTTGTTGTTTATTTGACGTTGTTGTTGTTGACATAGTTGTTGTTGTTGTTGTTGTTTATTTGACGTTGTTGTTGTTGTTTATTTGACATTGTTGTTGTTGTTGTTTATTTGACGTTTTTGTTGTTGATGATGTTGTTGTTATTGTTGTATATTTGACGTTGTTGTAGTTGTTATTGTTGTTGTTGTTTATTTGACATTATTGTTGTTGTTGTTGTTTATTTGACGTTGTTGTTGTTGTTTATTTGACGTTGTTGTTGTTGTTTGTTTGACGTTGTTGTTGTTGACGGTGTTGTTGTTGTTGTTGTTATTGACGTTGTTGTTGTTTATTTGACGTTGTTGTTGTTGTTGTTCTTTATTTGACGTTGTTATTGTTTATTTGACGTTGTTGTTGTTGTTTATTTAACGTTGTTGTTGTTGACATTGTTGTTGTTGTTATTGTTTATTTGACATTGTTGTTGTTGTTGTTGTTTATTTGACGTAATTTTTGTTGTTGACGTTGTTGTTTTTGTTTATTTGACGTTTTTGTTGTTGTTGATGTTGTTGTTGTTGTTGTTTATTTGACGTTGTTGTTGTTGTTGTTTATTTGACGTTGTTGTTGTTGTTTATTTGACGTTGTTGTTGTTGTTGTTGTTTTTTTGACGTTGTTGTGGTTGTTGTTATTGTTGTTGTTGTTGTTTATTTGACGTTGTTGTTGTTGTTCTTTATTTGACGTTGTTGTCGTTCTTGTTGTTTATTTGACGTTGTTGTTGTTGTTGACGTTGTTGTTATTGTTGTTTATTTGACATTGTTGTTGTTGTTATTGTTTATTTGACGTTGTTGTTGTTGTTGTTGTTTATTTGGCGTTGTTGTTGTTGTATTTGACGTTGTTGTTGTTGTTGTTTATTTGACGTTGTTGTTGTTGTTGACGTTGTTTTTGTTGTTGTTTATTTGACGTTGTTGTTGTTGTTTATTTGACGTTGTTGTTGTTGTTTATTTGACGTTGTTGTTGATGTTATTTATTTGACGTTGTTGTTGTTGTTGTTTATTTGACATTGTTGTTATTGACGGTGTTGCTGTTGTTGTTTATTTGACGTTGTTGTTGTTGTTGTTTATTTGACGTTGTTGTTGTTGTTTATTTGACGTTGTTGTTGTTGTTTATTTGATGTTGTTGTTGTTGTTGACATAGTTGTTGTTGTTGTTTATTTGACGTTGTTGTTGTTGTTGACATAGTTGTTGTTGTTATTGACATAGTTGTTGTTGTTGTTGTTTATTTGACGTTGTTGTTGTTGTTTATTTGACATTGTTGTTGTTGTTGTTTATTTGACGTTTTTGTTGTTGTTGTTGATGTTGTTGTTATTGTTGTATATTTGACGTTGTTGTAGTTGTTATTGTTGTTGTTGTTTATTTGACATTATTGTTGTTGTTGTTTATTTGACGTTGTTGTTGTTGTTTATTTGACGTTGTTGTTGTTGTTTGTTTGACGTTGTTATTGTTGACGGTGTTGTTGTTGTTGTTGTTTATTTGACATTGTTGTTGTTGTTATTTATTTGACGTTGTTGTTGTTGTTTATTTGACGTTGTTGTTGTTGTTTATTTGACGTTGTTGTTGTTGTTGACGTTGTTTTTGTTGTTCTTTATTTGACGTTGTTGTTGTTGTTTATTTGACGTTGTTGTTGTTTATTTGACGTTGTTGTTGATGTTGTTTATTTGACGTTGTTGTTGTTGTTGTTTATTTGACATTGTTGTTATTGACGGTGTTGTTGTTGTTGTTTATTTGACGTTGCTGTTGTTGTTGTTTATTTGACGTTGTTGTTGTTGTTGTTTATTTGACGTTGTTGTTGTTGTTGTTGTTTATTTGACGTTGTTGTTGTTGTTGACATAGTTGTTGTTGTTGTTGTTTATTTGACGTTGTTGTTGTTGACATAGTTGTTGTTGTTGTTGTTGTTTATTTGACGTTGTTGTTGTTGTTTATTTGACGTTGTTGTTGTTGTTGTTTATTTGACGTTTTTGTTGTTGATGATGTTGTTGTTATTGTTGTATATTTGACGTTGTTGTAGTTGTTATTGTTGTTGTTGTTTATTTGACATTATTGTTGTTGGTGTTGTTTATTTGACGTTGTTGTTGTTGTTTATTTGACGTTGTTGTTGTTGTTTGTTTGACGTTGTTGTTGTTGACGGTGTTGTTGTTGTTGTTGTTTATTTGACATTGTTGTTGTTGTTGTTATTGACGTTGTTGTTGTTTATTTGACGTTGTTGTTGTTGTTGTTCTTTATTTGACGTTGTTATTGTTTATTTGACGTTGTTGTTGTTGTTTATTTAACGTTGTTGTTGTTGACATTGTTGTTGTTGTTATTGTTTATTTGACATTGTTGTTGTTGTTGTTGTTTATTTGACGTAATTTTTGTTGTTGACGTTGTTGTTTTTGTTTATTTGACGTTTTTGTTGTTGTTGATGTTGTTGTTGTTGTTGTTTATTTGACGTTGTTGTTATTGTTGTTTATTTGACGTTGTTGTTGTTGACGGTGTTGTTGTTGTTATTTATTTGACGTTGTTGTTGTTGTTTATTTGACGTTGTTGTTGTTGACGTTGTTGTTGTTGTTGTTTATTTGACGTTGTTGTTGTTGTTGACATAGTTGTTGTTGTTGTTTATTTGACGTTTTTGTTGTTGTTGATGTTGTTGTTGTTTTCGTTGTTGTTTATTTGACGTTGTTGTAGTTGTTTAATTGACGTTGTTGTTGTTGTTGTTGTTGTTTATTTGACGTTGTTGTTGTTGTTGTTATTGTTGTTGTTGTTGTTGTTGTTTATTTGACGTTGTTGTTGTTGTTGTTTATTTGACATTGTTGTTATTGACGGTGTTGTTGTTGTTGTTTATTTGACGTTGCTGTTGTTGTTGTTTATTTGACGTTGTTGTTGTTGTTTATTTGACGTTGTTGTTGTTGTTGTTTATTTGACGTTGTTGTTGTTGACATAGTTGTTGTTGTTGTTGTTGTTTATTTGACATTGTTGTTGTTGTTGATGTTGTTGTTGTTGTTCTTCTTCTTCTTTATTTGACGTTGTTATTGTTTATTTGACGTTGTTGTTGTTGTTGTTTATTTAACGTTGTCGTTGTTGACGTTGTTGTTGTTGTTATTGTTTATTTGACATTGTTGTTGTTGTTTATTTGACGTAATTGTTGTTGTTGACGTTGTTGTTGTTGTTGTTTATTTGACGTTTTTGTTATTGTTGATGTTGTTGTTGTTGTTTATTTGACGTTGTTGTTGTTGTTTATTTGACGTTGTTGTTGTTGACGGTGTTGTTGTTGTTATTTATTTGACGTTGTTGTTGTTGTTGTTTATTTGACGTTGTTGTTGTTGTTGTTTATTTGACGTTGTTGTTGTTGTTTATTTGACGTTGTTGTTGTTGTTGTTGTTTATTTGACGTTGTTGTGGTTGTTGTTATTGTTGTTGTTGTTGTTTATTTGACGTTGTTGTTGTTGTTCTTTATTTGACGTTGTTGTCGTTCTTGTTGTTTATTTGACGTTGTTGTTGTTGTTGACGTTGTTGTTATTGTTGTTTATTTGACATTGTTGTTGTTGTTGTTATTGTTTATTTGACGTTGTTGTTGTTGTTGTTGTTTATTTGGCGTTGTTGTTGTTGTATTTGACGTTGTTGTTGTTGTTTATTTGACGTTGTTGTTGTTGTTGACGTTGTTTTTGTTGTTGTTTATTTGACGTTGTTGTTGTTGTTTATTTGACGTTGTTGTTGTTGTTTATTTGACGTTGTTGTTGATGTTATTTATTTGACGTTGTTGTTGTTGTTGTTTATTTGACATTGTTGTTATTGACGGTGTTGCTGTTGTTGTTTATTTCACGTTGTTGTTGTTGTTGTTTATTTGACGTTGTTGTTGTTGTTTATTTGACGTTGTTGTTGTTGTTTATTTGACGTTGTTGTTGTTGTTGACATAGTTGTTGTTGTTGTTGTTTATTTGACGTTGTTGTTGTTGTTGACATAGTTGTTGTTGTTATTGACATAGTTGTTGTTGTTGTTGTTTATTTGACGTTGTTGTTGTTGTTTATTTGACATTGTTGTTGTTGTTGTTTATTTGACGTTTTTGTTGTTGTTGTTGATGTTGTTGTTATTGTTGTATATTTGACGTTGTTGTAGTTGTTATTGTTGTTGTTGTTTATTTGACATTATTGTTGTTGTTGTTTATTTGACGTTGTTGTTGTTGTTTATTTGACGTTGTTGTTGTTGTTTGTTTGACGTTGTTATTGTTGACGGTGTTGTTGTTGTTGTTGTTTATTTGACATTGTTGTTGTTGTTGTTTATTTGACGTTGTTGTTGTTGTTTATTTGACGTTGTTGTTGTTGTTTATTTGACGTTGTTGTTGTTGTTGACGTTGTTTTTGTTGTTCTTTATTTGACGTTGTTGTTGTTGTTTATTTGACGTTGTTGTTGTTTATTTGACGTTGTTGTTGATGTTGTTTATTTGACGTTGTTGTTGTTGTTGTTTATTTGACATTGTTGTTATTGACGGTGTTGTTGTTGTTGTTTATTTGACGTTGCTGTTGTTGTTGTTTATTTGACGTTGTTGTTGTTGTTGTTTATTTGACGTTGTTGTTGTTGTTGTTTATTTGACGTTGTTGTTGTTGTTGACATAGTTGTTGTTGTTGTTGTTGTTTATTTGACGTTGTTGTTGTTGACATAGTTGTTGTTGTTGTTGTTGTTGTTTATTTGACGTTGTTGTTGTTGTTTATTTGACATTGTTGTTGTTGTTGTTTATTTGACGTTTTTGTTGTTGATGATGTTGTTGTTATTGTTGTATATTTGACGTTGTTGTAGTTGTTATTGTTGTTGTTGTTTATTTGACATTATTGTTGTTGTTGTTGTTTATTTGACGTTGTTGTTGTTGTTTATTTGACGTTGTTGTTGTTGTTTGTTTGACGTTGTTGTTGTTGACGGTGTTGTTGTTGTTGTTGTTATTGACGTTGTTGTTGTTTATTTGACGTTGTTGTTGTTGTTGTTCTTTATTTGACGTTGTTATTGTTTATTTGACGTTGTTGTTGTTGTTTATTTAACGTTGTTGTTGTTGACATTGTTGTTGTTGTTATTGTTTATTTGACATTGTTGTTGTTGTTGTTGTTTATTTGACGTAATTTTTGTTGTTGACGTTGTTGTTTTTGTTTATTTGACGTTTTTGTTGTTGTTGATGTTGTTGTTGTTGTTGTTTATTTGACGTTGTTGTTGTTGTTGTTTATTTGACGTTGTTGTTGTTGTTTATTTGACGTTGTTGTTGTTGTTGTTGTTTATTTGACGTTGTTGTGGTTGTTGTTATTGTTGTTGTTGTTGTTTATTTGACGTTGTTGTTGTTGTTCTTTATTTGACGTTGTTGTCGTTCTTGTTGTTTATTTGACGTTGTTGTTGTTGTTGACGTTGTTGTTATTGTTGTTTATTTGACATTGTTGTTGTTGTTATTGTTTATTTGACGTTGTTGTTGTTGTTGTTGTTTATTTGGCGTTGTTGTTGTTGTATTTGACGTTGTTGTTGTTGTTGTTTATTTGACGTTGTTGTTGTTGTTGACGTTGTTTTTGTTGTTGTTTATTTGACGTTGTTGTTGTTGTTTATTTGACGTTGTTGTTGTTGTTTATTTGACGTTGTTGTTGATGTTATTTATTTGACGTTGTTGTTGTTGTTGTTTATTTGACATTGTTGTTATTGACGGTGTTGCTGTTGTTGTTTATTTGACGTTGTTGTTGTTGTTGTTTATTTGACGTTGTTGTTGTTGTTTATTTGACGTTGTTGTTGTTGTTTATTTGACGTTGTTGTTGTTGTTGACATAGTTGTTGTTGTTGTTTATTTGACGTTGTTGTTGTTGTTGACATAGTTGTTGTTGTTATTGACATAGTTGTTGTTGTTGTTGTTGTTTATTTGACGTTGTTGTTGTTGTTTATTTGACATTGTTGTTGTTGTTGTTTATTTGACGTTTTTGTTGTTGTTGTTGATGTTGTTGTTATTGTTGTATATTTGACGTTGTTGTAGTTGTTATTGTTGTTGTTGTTTATTTGACATTATTGTTGTTGTTGTTTATTTGACGTTGTTGTTGTTGTTTATTTGACGTTGTTGTTGTTGTTTGTTTGACGTTGTTATTGTTGACGGTGTTGTTGTTGTTGTTGTTTATTTGACATTGTTGTTGTTGTTGTTTATTTGACGTTGTTGTTGTTGTTTATTTGACGTTGTTGTTGTTGTTTATTTGACGTTGTTGTTGTTGTTGACGTTGTTTTTGTTGTTCTTTATTTGACGTTGTTGTTGTTTATTTGACGTTGTTGTTGTTTATTTGACGTTGTTGTTGATGTTGTTTATTTGACGTTGTTGTTGTTGTTGTTTATTTGACATTGTTGTTATTGACGGTGTTGTTGTTGTTGTTTATTTGACGTTGCTGTTGTTGTTGTTTATTTGACGTTGTTGTTGTTGTTTATTTGACGTTGTTGTTGTTGTTGTTTATTTGACGTTGTTGTTGTTGTTGACATAGTTGTTGTTGTTGTTGTTTATTTGACGTTGTTGTTGTTGACATAGTTGTTGTTGTTGTTGTTGTTTATTTGACGTTGTTGTTGTTGTTTATTTGACATTGTTGTTGTTGTTGTTTATTTGACGTTTTTGTTGTTGATGATGTTGTTGTTATTGTTGTATATTTGACGTTGTTGTAGTTGTTATTGTTGTTGTTGTTTATTTGACATTATTGTTGTTGGTGTTGTTTATTTGACGTTGTTGTTGTTGTTTATTTGACGTTGTTGTTGTTGTTTGTTTGACGTTGTTGTTGTTGACGGTGTTGTTGTTGTTGTTGTTTATTTGACATTGTTGTTGTTGTTGTTATTGACGTTGTTGTTGTTTATTTGACGTTGTTGTTGTTGTTGTTCTTTATTTGACGTTGTTATTGTTTATTTGACGTTGTTGTTGTTGTTTATTTAACGTTGTTGTTGTTGACATTGTTGTTGTTGTTATTGTTTATTTGACATTGTTGTTGTTGTTGTTGTTTATTTGACGTAATTTTTGTTGTTGACGTTGTTGTTTTTGTTTATTTGACGTTTTTGTTGTTGTTGTTTATTTGACGTTGTTGTTATTGTTGTTTATTTGACGTTGTTGTTGTTGACGGTGTTGTTGTTGTTATTTATTTGACGTTGTTGTTGTTGTTTATTTGACGTTGTTGTTGTTGACGTTGTTGTTGTTGTTGTTTATTTGACGTTGTTGTTGTTGTTGACATAGTTGTTGTTGTTGTTTATTTGACGTTTTTGTTGTTGTTGATGTTGTTGTTGTTTTCGTTGTTGTTTATTTGACGTTGTTGTAGTTGTTTAATTGACGTTGTTGTTGTTGTTGTTGTTGTTTATTTGACGTTGTTGTTGTTGTTATTGTTGTTGTTGTTGTTGTTTATTTGACATTGTTGTTGTTGTTGTTTATTTGACATTGTTGTTATTGACGGTGTTGTTGTTGTTGTTTATTTGACGTTGCTGTTGTTGTTGTTTATTTGACGTTGTTGTTGTTGTTTATTTGACGTTGTTGTTGTTGTTGTTTATTTGACGTTGTTGTTGTTGACATAGTTGTTGTTGTTGTTGTTTATTTGACATTGTTGTTGTTGTTGATGTTGTTGTTGTTGTTCTTCTTCTTCTTTATTTGACGTTGTTATTGTTTATTTGACGTTGTTGTTGTTGTTGTTTATTTAACGTTGTCGTTGTTGACGTTGTTGTTGTTGTTATTGTTTATTTGACATTGTTGTTGTTGTTTATTTGACGTAGTTGTTGTTGTTGACGTTGTTGTTGTTGTTGTTTATTTGACGTTTTTGTTATTGTTGATGTTGTTGTTGTTGTTTATTTGACGTTGTTGTTGTTGTTTATTTGACGTTGTTGTTGTTGACGGTGTTGTTGTTGTTATTTATTTGACGTTGTTGTTGTTGTTGTTTATTTGACGTTGTTGTTGTTGACGTTGTTGTTATTTTTGTTTATTTGACGTTGTTGTTGTTGTTGTTGACGTTGTTGTTGTTGTTGTTTATTTGACGTTGTTGTTGTTGTTGACATAGTTGTTGTTGTTGTTTATTTGACGTTTTTGTTGTTGTTGATGTTGTTGTTGTTTTCGTTGTTGTTTATTTGACGTTGTTGTAGTTGTTTAATTGACGTTGCTGTTGTTGTTGTTTATTTGACGTTGTTGTTGTTATTGTTATTGTTGTTGTTGTTGTTTATTTGACGTTGTTGTTGTTGTTTATTTGACGTTGTTGTTGTTGTTTATTTGACGTAGTTGTTGTTGTTGACGTTGTTTTTGTTGTTGTTGTTGTTGTTTATTTGACGTTTTTGTTGTTGTTGATGTTGTTGTTGTTGTTGTTGTATATTTGACGTTGTTGTAGTTGTTATTGTTGTTGTTGTTTATTTGACATTGTTGTTGTTGTTGTTGTTGTTTATTTGACATTGTTGTTGTTGTTTATTTGACGTTGTTGTTGTTGTTTATTTGACGTTGTTGTTGTAGACGGTGTTGTTGTTGTTGTTTATTTGACATTGTTGATGTTGTTGTTGACGTTTTTGTTGTTGTTCTTCTTCTTCTTTATTTGACGTTGTTATTGTTTATTTGACGTTGTTGTTGTTGACGTTGTTGTTGTTTTTGTTTATTTGACGTTGTTGTTGTTGACATAGTTGTTGTTGTTGTTGTTTATTTGACTTTTTTGTTGTTGTTGATGTTGTTGTTGTTGTTGACGTTGTTGTTATTGTTGTTTATTTGACATTGTTGTTGTTGTTGTTATTGTTGTTATTGTTTATTTGACGTTGTTGTTGTTGTTGTTGTTTATTTGGCATTGTTGTTGTTGTATTTGACGTTGTTGTTGTTGTTTATTTGACGTTGTTGTTGTTGTTGACGTTGTTTTTGTTGTTGTTTATTTGACGTGGTTGGTGTTGTTTATTTGACGTTGTTGTTGTTGTTTATTTGACGTTGTTGGTGATGTTGTTTATTTGACGTTGTTGTTGTTGTTGTTGTTTATTTGACATTGTTGTTATTGACGGTGTTGTTGTTGTTGTTTATTTGACGTTGTTGTTGTTGTTGTTTATTTGACGTTGTTGTTGTTGTTGTTTATTTGACGTTGTTGTTGTTGTTGACATAGTTGTTGTTGTTGTTGTTTATTTGACGTTGTTGTTGTTGTTGACATAGTTGTTATTGTTGTTGTTTATTTGACGTTGTTGTTGTTGTTGACGTTGTTGTTGTTGTTGTTCATTTGACGTTGTTGTTGTTGTTGTTGTTTATTTGATATTGATGTTGTTGTTGACGTTGTTGTTGTTGTTGTTGTTGTTGTTGTTTATTTGACATTGTTGTTGTTGTTGACGTTGTTGTTGTTGTTGTTTATTTGACTTAGTTGTTGTTGTTGTTGTTGTTGTTGTTTATTTGACGTTGTTCTTATTGTTGTTGACTTAGTTGTTGTTGTTGTTTATTTGACGTTGTTGTTGTTTATTTGACGTTGTTGTTGTTGACGTTGTTGTTGTTGTCGTTTATTTGATGTTGTTGTTGTTGACATGGTTGTTGTGGTTTATTGCACGTTGTTTTTATTGTTGACGTTGTTGTTTATTTGACGTTGTTGTTGTTGTTTATTTGACGTTGTTGTTGTTGTTTATTTGACGTTGTTGTTGTTGTTGACGTTGTTTTTGTTGTTGTTTATTTGACGTTGTTGTTGTTGTTTATTTGACGTTGTTGTTGATGTTGTTTATTTGACGTTGTTGTTGTTGTTTATTTGACATTGTTGTTATTGACGGTGTTGTTGTTGTTGTTTATTTGACGTTGCTGTTGTTGTTGTTTATTTGACGTTGTTGTTGTTGTTTATTTGACGTTGTTGTTGTTGTTGTTTATTTGACGTTGTTGTTGTTGTTGACATAGTTGTTGTTGTTGTTGTTGTTGTTTATTTGACGTTGTTGTTGTTGACATAGTTGTTGTTGTTGTTGTTGTTTATTTGACGTTGTTGTTGCTGTTTATTTGACATTGTTGTTGTTGTTGTTTATTTGATGTTTTTGTTGTTGTTGATGTTGTTGTTATTGTTGTATATTTGACGTTGTTGTAGTTGTTATTGTTGTTGTTGTTTATTTGACATTATTGTTGTTGTTGTTGTTTATTTGACGTTGTTGTTGTTGTTTATTTGACGTTGTTGTTGTTGTTTGTTTGACGTTGTTGTTGTTGACGGTGTTGTTGTTGTTGTTGTTTATTTGACATTGTTGTTGTTGTTGTTATTGACGTTGTTGTTGTTTATTTGACGTTGTTGTTGTTGTTGTTCTTTATTTGACGTTGTTATTGTTTATTTGACGTTGTTGTTGTTGTTTATTTAACGTTGTTGTTGTTGACATTGTTGTTGTTGTTATTGTTTATTTGACATTGTTGTTGTTGTTGTTGTTATTTATTTGACGTAATTGTTGTTGTTGACGTTGTTGTTGTTGTTGTTCTTTTTTTGACGTTTTTGTTGTTGTTGATGTTCTTGTTGTTGTTGTTGTTTATTTGACGTTGTTGTTGTTGACGGTGTTGTTGTTGTTGTTTATTTGCCATTATTGTTGTTCTTGTTATTGACGTTGTTGTTGTTTATTTGACGTTGTTGTTGTTGTTCTTTATTTGACGTTGTTATTGTTTATTTGACGTTGTTGTTGTTGTTTATTTAACGTTGTTGTTGTTGACATTGTTGTTGTTGTTATTGTTTATTTGACATTGTTGTTGTTGTTGTTGTTTATTTGACGTAATTTTTGTTGTTGACGTTGTTGTTTTTGTTTATTTGACGTTTTTGTTGTTGTTGATGCTGTTGTTGTTGTTGTTTATTTGACGTTGTTGTTATTGTTGTTTATTTGACGTTGTTGTTGTTGACGGTGTTGTTGTTGTTATTTATTTGACGTTGTTGTTGTTGTTTATTTGACGTTGTTGTTGTTGACGTTGTTGTTGTTGTTGTTTATTTGACGTTGTTGTTGTTGTTGACATAGTTGTTGTTGTTGTTTATTTGACGTTTTTGTTGTTGTTGATGTTGTTGTTGTTTTCGTTGTTGTTTATTTGACGTTGTTGTAGTTGTTTAATTGACGTTGTTGTTGTTGTTGTTTATTTGACGTTGTTTTTGTTGTTGTTATTGTTGTTGTTGTTGTTGTTTATTTGACGTTGTTTTTGTTGTTGTTGTTGTTGTTGTTGTTTATTTGACGTTGTTGTTGTTGTTGTTGTTATTGTTGTTGTTGTTGTTGTTTATTTGACGTTGTTGTTGTTGTTGTTTATTTGACATTGTTGTTATTGACGGTGTTGTTGTTGTTGTTTATTTGACGTTGTTGTTGTTGTTGTTTATTTGACGTTGTTGTTGTTGTTTATTTGACGTTGTTGTTGTTGTTGTTGTTTATTTGACGTTGTTGTGGTTGTTGTTATTGTTGTTGTTGTTGTTTATTTGACGTTGTTGTTGTTGTTCTTTATTTGACGTTGTTGTCGTTCTTGTTGTTTATTTGACGTTGTTGTTGTTGTTGACGTTGTTGTTATTGTTGTTTATTTGACATTGTTGTTGTTGTTGTTATTGTTTATTTGACGTTGTTGTTGTTGTTGTTGTTTATTTGGCGTTGTTGTTGTTGTATTTGACGTTGTTGTTGTTGTTTATTTGACGTTGTTGTTGTTGTTGACGTTGTTTTTGTTGTTGTTTATTTGACGTTGTTGTTGTTGTTTATTTGACGTTGTTGTTGTTGTTGTTTATTTGACG
The DNA here is from genome assembly GCA_948472305.1 of Vicia faba. Taxonomy (NCBI): domain Eukaryota; kingdom Viridiplantae; phylum Streptophyta; class Magnoliopsida; order Fabales; family Fabaceae; genus Vicia; species Vicia faba. The sequence goes on along the minus strand of OX451739.1, from coordinate 387,131,568 downwards.
TTGTTGTTGATGTTATTTATTTGACGTTGTTGTTGTTGTTGTTTATTTGACATTGTTGTTATTGACGGTGTTGCTGTTGTTGTTTATTTCACGTTGTTGTTGTTGTTGTTTATTTGACGTTGTTGTTGTTGTTTATTTGACGTTGTTTTTGTTGTTTATTTGACGTTGTTGTTGTTGTTGACATAGTTGTTGTTGTTGTTGTTTATTTGACGTTGTTGTTGTTGTTGACATAGTTGTTGTTGTTATTGACATAGTTGTTGTTGTTGTTGTTTATTTGACGTTGTTGTTGTTGTTTATTTGACATTGTTGTTGTTGTTGTTTATTTGACGTTTTTGTTGTTGTTGTTGATGTTGTTGTTATTGTTGTATATTTGACGTTGTTGTAGTTGTTATTGTTGTTGTTGTTTATTTGACATTATTGTTGTTGTTGTTTATTTGACGTTGTTGTTGTTGTTTATTTGACGTTGTTGTTGTTGTTTGTTTGACGTTGTTATTGTTGACGGTGTTGTTGTTGTTGTTGTTTATTTGACATTGTTGTTGTTGTTGTTTATTTGACGTTGTTGTTGTTGTTTATTTGACGTTGTTGTTGTTGTTTATTTGACGTTGTTGTTGTTGTTGACGTTGTTTTTGTTGTTCTTTATTTGACGTTGTTGTTGTTGTTTATTTGACGTTGTTGTTGTTTATTTGACGTTGTTGTTGATGTTGTTTATTTGACGTTGTTGTTGTTGTTGTTTATTTGACATTGTTGTTATTGACGGTGTTGTTGTTGTTGTTTATTTGACGTTGCTGTTGTTGTTGTTTATTTGACGTTGTTGTTGTTGTTGTTTATTTGACGTTGTTGTTGTTGTTGTTTATTTGACGTTGTTGTTGTTGTTGACATAGTTGTTGTTGTTGTTGTTGTTTATTTGACGTTGTTGTTGTTGACATAGTTGTTGTTGTTGTTGTTGTTTATTTGACGTTGTTGTTGTTGTTTATTTGACATTGTTGTTGTTGTTGTTTATTTGACGTTTTTGTTGTTGATGATGTTGTTGTTATTGTTGTATATTTGACGTTGTTGTAGTTGTTATTGTTGTTGTTGTTTATTTGACATTATTGTTGTTGTTGTTGTTTATTTGACGTTGTTGTTGTTGTTTATTTGACGTTGTTGTTGTTGTTTGTTTGACGTTGTTGTTGTTGACGGTGTTGTTGTTGTTGTTGTTATTGACGTTGTTGTTGTTTATTTGACGTTGTTGTTGTTGTTGTTCTTTATTTGACGTTGTTATTGTTTATTTGACGTTGTTGTTGTTGTTTATTTAACGTTGTTGTTGTTGACATTGTTGTTGTTGTTATTGTTTATTTGACATTGTTGTTGTTGTTGTTGTTTATTTGACGTAATTTTTGTTGTTGACGTTGTTGTTTTTGTTTATTTGACGTTTTTGTTGTTGTTGATGTTGTTGTTGTTGTTGTTTATTTGACGTTGTTGTTGTTGTTGTTTATTTGACGTTGTTGTTGTTGTTTATTTGACGTTGTTGTTGTTGTTGTTGTTTATTTGACGTTGTTGTGGTTGTTGTTATTGTTGTTGTTGTTGTTTATTTGACGTTGTTGTTGTTGTTCTTTATTTGACGTTGTTGTCGTTCTTGTTGTTTATTTGACGTTGTTGTTGTTGTTGACGTTGTTGTTATTGTTGTTTATTTGACATTGTTGTTGTTGTTATTGTTTATTTGACGTTGTTGTTGTTGTTGTTGTTTATTTGGCGTTGTTGTTGTTGTATTTGACGTTGTTGTTGTTGTTTATTTGACGTTGTTGTTGTTGTTGACGTTGTTTTTGTTGTTGTTTATTCGACGTTGTTGTTGTTGTTTATTTGACGTTGTTGTTGTTGTTTATTTGACGTTGTTGTTGATGTTGTTTATTTGACGTTTTTGTTGTTGTTGTTTATTTGACATTGTTGTTATTGACGGTGTTGCTGTTGTTGTTTATTTGACGTTGTTGTTGTTGTTGTTGTTTATTTGACGTTGTTGTTGTTGTTTATTTGACGTTGTTGTTGTTGTTTATTTGACGTTGTTGTTGTTGTTGACATAGTTGTTGTTGTTGTTTATTTGACGTTGTTGTTGTTGTTGACATAGTTGTTGTTGTTATTGACATAGTTGTTGTTGTTGTTGTTTATTTGACGTTGTTGTTGTTGTTTATTTGACATTGTTGTTGTTGTTGTTTATTTGACGTTTTTGTTGTTGTTGTTGATGTTGTTGTTATTGTTGTATATTTGACGTTGTTGTAGTTGTTATTGTTGTTGTTGTTTATTTGACATTATTGTTGTTGTTGTTTATTTGACGTTGTTGTTGTTGTTTATTTGACGTTGTTGTTGTTGTTTGTTTGACGTTGTTATTGTTGACGGTGTTGTTGTTGTTGTTGTTTATTTGACATTGTTGTTGTTGTTGTTTATTTGACATTGTTGTTGTTGTTTATTTGACGTTGTTGTTGTTGTTTATTTGACGTTGTTGTTGTTGTTGACGTTGTTTTTGTTGTTCTTTATTTGACGTTGTTGTTGTTGTTTATTTGACGTTGTTGTTGTTTATTTGACGTTGTTGTTGATGTTGTTTATTTGACGTTGTTGTTGTTGTTGTTTATTTGACATTGTTGTTATTGACGGTGTTGTTGTTGTTGTTTATTTGACGTTGCTGTTGTTGTTGTTTATTTGACGTTGTTGTTGTTGTTGTTTATTTGACGTTGTTGTTGTTGTTGTTTATTTGACGTTGTTGTTGTTGTTGACATAGTTGTTGTTGTTGTTGTTGTTTATTTGACGTTGTTGTTGTTGACATAGTTGTTGTTGTTGTTGTTGTTTATTTGACGTTGTTGTTGTTGTTTATTTGACATTGTTGTTGTTGTTGTTTATTTGACGTTTTTGTTGTTGATGATGTTGTTGTTATTGTTGTATATTTGACGTTGTTGTAGTTGTTATTGTTGTTGTTGTTTATTTGACATTATTGTTGTTGGTGTTGTTTATTTGACGTTGTTGTTGTTGTTTATTTGACGTTGTTGTTGTTGTTTGTTTGACGGTGTTGTTGTTGTTGTTGTTTATTTGACATTGTTGTTGTTGTTGTTATTGACGTTGTTGTTGTTTATTTGACGTTGTTGTTGTTGTTGTTCTTTATTTGACGTTGTTATTGTTTATTTGACGTTTTTGTTGTTGTTTATTTAACGTTGTTGTTGTTGACATTGTTGTTGTTGTTATTGTTTATTTGACATGGTTGTTGTTGTTGTTGTTTATTTGACGTAATTTTTGTTTTTGACGTTGTTGTTTTTGTTTATTTGACGTTTTTGTTGTTGTTGATGTTGTTGTTGTTGTTGTTTATTTGACGTTGTTGTTATTGTTGTTTATTTGACGTTGTTGTTGTTGACGGTGTTGTTGTTGTTATTTATTTGACGTTGTTGTTGTTGTTTATTTGACGTTGTTGTTGTTGACGTTGTTGTTGTTGTTGTTTATTTGACGTTGTTGTTGTTGTTGACATAGTTGTTGTTGTTGTTTATTTGACGTTTTTGTTGTTGTTGATGTTGTTGTTGTTTTCGTTGTTGTTTATTTGACGTTGTTGTAGTTGTTTAATTGACGTTGTTGTTGTTGTTGTTGTTGTTTATTTGACGTTGTTGTTGTTGTTGTTATTGTTGTTGTTGTTGTTGTTGTTTATTTGACGTTGTTGTTGTTGTTGTTTATTTGACATTGTTGTTATTGACGGTGTTGTTGTTGTTGTTTATTTGACGTTGCTGTTGTTGTTGTTTATTTGACGTTGTTGTTGTTGTTTATTTGACGTTGTTGTTGTTGTTGTTTATTTGACGTTGTTGTTGTTGACATAGTTGTTGTTGTTGTTGTTGTTTATTTGACGTTGTTGTTGTTGACATAGTTGTTGTTGTTGTTGTTTATTTGACATTGTTGTTGTTGTTTATTTGACATTGTTGTTGTTGTTGTTTATTTGACGTTTTTGTTGTTGTTGATGTTGTTGTTATTGTTGTATATTTGACGTTGTTGTAGTTGTTATTGTTGTTGTTGTTTATTTGACATTATTGTTGTTGTTGTTGTTTATTTGACGTTGTTGTTGTTGTTGTTTATTTGACGTTGTTGTTGTTGTTTGTTTGACGTTGTTGTTGTTGACGGTGTTGTTGTTGTTGTTTTTTATTTGACGTTGTTGTTGTTGTTGTTATTGACGTTGTTGTTGTTTATTTGACGTTGTTGTTGTTGTTCTTTATTTGACGTTGTTATTGTTTATTTGACGTTGTTGTTGTTGTTTATTTAACGTTGTTGTTGTTGACATTGTTGTTGTTGTTATTGTTTATTTGACATTGTTGTTGTTGTTGTTATTTATTTGACGTAATTGTTGTTGTTGACGTTGTTGTTGTTGTTGTTCTTTTTTTGACGTTTTTGTTGTTGTTGATGTTCTTGTTGTTGTTGTTGTTTATTTGACGTTGTTGTTGTTGACGGTGTTGTTGTTGTTGTTTATTTGCCATTATTGTTGTTCTTGTTATTGACGTTGTTGTTGTTTATTTGACGTTGTTGTTATTGTTCTTTATTTGACGTTGTTATTGTTTATTTGACGTTGTTGTTGTTGTTTATTTAACGTTGTTGTTGTTGACATTGTTGTTGTTGTTATTGTTTATTTGACATTGTTGTTGTTGTTGTTGTTTATTTGATGTAATTTTTGTTGTTGACGTTGTTGTTTTTGTTTATTTGACGTTTTTGTTGTTGTTGATGTTGTTGTTGTTGTTGTTGTTTATTTGACGTTGTTGTTATTGTTGTTTATTTGACGTTGTTTGTGTTGACGGTGTTGTTGTTGTTATTTATTTGACGTTGTTGTTTTTGTTGTTTATTTGACGTTGTTGTTGTTGACGTTGTTGTTGTTGTTGTTTATTTGACGTTGTTGTTGTTGTTGACATAGTTGTTGTTGTTGTTTATTTGACGTTTTTGTTGTTGTTGATGTTGTTGTTGTTTTCGTTGTTGTTTATTTGACGTTGTTGTAGTTGTTTAATTGACGTTGTTGTTGTTGTTGTTGTTTATTTGACGTTGTTGTTGTTGTTGTTATTGTTGTTGTTGTTGTTGTTTATTTGACGTTGTTTTTGTTGTTGTTGTTGTTGTTTATTTGACGTTGTTGTTGTTGTTGTTGTTATTGTTGTTGTTGTTGTTGTTTATTTGACGTTGTTGTTGTTGTTGTTTATTTGACATTGTTGTTATTGACGGTGTTGTTGTTGTTGTTTATTTGACGTTGCTGTTGTTGTTGTTTATTTGACGTTGTTGTTGTTGTTTATTTGACGTTGTTGTTGTTGTTGTTGTTTATTTGACGTTGTTGTGGTTGTTGTTATTGTTGTTGTTGTTGTTTATTTGACGTTGTTGTTGTTGTTCTTTATTTGACGTTGTTGTCGTTCTTGTTGTTTATTTGACGTTGTTGTTGTTGTTGACGTTGTTGTTATTGTTGTTTATTTGACATTGTTGTTGTTGTTGTTATTGTTTATTTGACGTTGTTGTTGTTGTTGTTGTTTATTTGGCGTTGTTGTTGTATTTGACGTTGTTGTTGTTGTTTTTTGACGTTGTTGTTGTTGTTGACGTTGTTTTTGTTGTTGTTTATTTGACGTTGTTGTTGTTGTTGTTTATTTGACGTTGTTGTTGTTGTTTATTTGACGTTGTTGTTGATGTTATTTATTTGACGTTGTTGTTGTTGTTGTTTATTTGACATTGTTGTTATTGACGGTGTTGCTGTTGTTGTTTATTTGACGTTGTTGTTGTTGTTGTTTATTTGACGTTGTTGTTGTTGTTTATTTGACGTTGTTGTTGTTGTTTATTTGACGTTGTTGTTGTTGTTGACATAGTTGTTGTTGTTGTTGTTTATTTGACGTTGTTGTTGTTGTTGACATAGTTGTTGTTGTTATTGACATAGTTGTTGTTGTTGTTGTTTATTTGACGTTGTTGTTGTTGTTTATTTGACATTGTTGTTGTTGTTGTTTATTTGACGTTTTTGTTGTTGTTGTTGATGTTGTTGTTATTGTTGTATATTTGACGTTGTTGTAGTTGTTATTGTTGTTGTTGTTTATTTGACATTATTGTTGTTGTTGTTTATTTGACGTTGTTGTTGTTGTTTATTTGACGTTGTTGTTGTTGTTTGTTTGACGTTGTTATTGTTGACGGTGTTGTTGTTGTTGTTGTTTATTTGACATTGTTGTTGTTGTTGTTTATTTGACGTTGTTGTTGTTGTTTATTTGACGTTGTTGTTGTTGTTTATTTGACGTTGTTGTTGTTGTTGACGTTGTTTTTGTTGTTCTTTATTTGACGTTGTTGTTGTTGTTTATTTGACGTTGTTGTTGTTTATTTGACGTTGTTGTTGATGTTGTTTATTTGACGTTGTTGTTGTTGTTGTTTATTTGACATTGTTGTTATTGACGGTGTTGTTGTTGTTGTTTATTTGACGTTGCTGTTGTTGTTGTTTATTTGACGTTGTTGTTGTTGTTGTTTATTTGACGTTGTTGTTGTTGTTGTTTATTTGACGTTGTTGTTGTTGTTGACATAGTTGTTGTTGTTGTTGTTGTTGTTTATTTGACGTTGTTGTTGTTGACATAGTTGTTGTTGTTGTTGTTGTTTATTTGACGTTGTTGTTGTTGTTTATTTGACATTGTTGTTGTTGTTGTTTATTTGACGTTTTTGTTGTTGATGATGTTGTTGTTATTGTTGTATATTTGACGTTGTTGTAGTTGTTATTGTTGTTGTTGTTTATTTGACATTATTGTTGTTGTTGTTGTTTATTTGACGTTGTTGTTGTTGTTTATTTGACGTTGTTGTTGTTGTTTGTTTGACGTTGTTGTTGTTGACGGTGTTGTTGTTGTTGTTTATTTGACATTGTTGTTGTTGTTGTTATTGACGTTGTTGTTGTTTATTTGACGTTGTTGTTGTTGTTGTTCTTTATTTGACGTTGTTATTGTTTATTTGACGTTGTTGTTGTTGTTTATTTAACGTTGTTGTTGTTGACATTGTTGTTGTTGTTATTGTTTATTTGACATTGTTGTTGTTGTTGTTATTTATTTGACGTAATTGTTGTTGTTGACGTTGTTGTTGTTGTTGTTGTTCTTTTCTTGACGTTTTTGTTGTTGTTGATGTTCTTGTTGTTGTTGTTCTTTATTTGACGTTGTTGTTGTTGACGGTGTTGTTGTTGTTGTTTATTTGCCATTATTGTTGTTCTTGTTATTGACGTTGTTGTTGTTTATTTGACGTTGTTGTTGTTGTTTATTTAACGTTGTTGTTGTTGACATTGTTGTTGTTGTTATTGTTTATTTGACATTGTTGTTGTTGTTGTTGTTTATTTGACGTAATTTTTGTTGTTGACGTTGTTGTTTTTGTTTATTTGACGTTTTTGTTGTTGTTGATGTTGTTGTTGTTGTTGTTTATTTGACGTTGTTGTTATTGTTGTTTATTTGACGTTGTTTGTGTTGACGGTGTTGTTGTTGTTATTTATTTGATGTTGTTGTTGTTGTTTATTTGACGTTGTTGTTGTTGACGTTGTTGTTGTTGTTGTTTATTTGACGTTGTTGTTGTTGTTGACATAGTTGTTGTTGTTGTTTATTTGACGTTTTTGTTGTTGTTGATGTTGTTGTTGTTTTCGTTGTTGTTTATTTGACGTTGTTGTAGTTGTTTAATTGACGTTGTTGTTGTTGTTGTTGTTTATTTGACGTTGTTGTTGTTGTTGTTATTGTTGTTGTTGTTGTTGTTTATTTGACGTTGTTTTTGTTGTTGTTGTTGTTGTTTATTTGACGTTGTTGTTGTTGTTGTTGTTATTGTTGTTGTTGTTGTTGTTTATTTGACGTTGTTGTTGTTGTTGTTTATTTGACATTGTTGTTATTGACGGTGTTGTTGTTGTTGTTTATTTGACGTTGCTGTTGTTGTTGTTTATTTGACGTTGTTGTTGTTGTTTATTTGACGTTGTTGTTGTTGTTTATTTGACGTTGTTGTTGATGTTATTTATTTGACGTTGTTGTTGTTGTTGTTTATTTGACATTGTTGTTATTGACGGTGTTGCTGTTGTTGTTTATTTGACGTTGTTGTTGTTGTTGTTTATTTGACGTTGTTGTTGTTGTTTATTTGACGTTGTTGTTGTTGTTTATTTGACGTTGTTGTTGTTGTTGACATAGTTGTTGTTGTTGTTGTTTATTTGACGTTGTTGTTGTTGTTGACATAGTTGTTGTTGTTATTGACATAGTTGTTGTTGTTGTTGTTTATTTGACGTTGTTGTTGTTGTTTATTTGACATTGTTGTTGTTGTTGTTTATTTGACGTTTTTGTTGTTGTTGTTGATGTTGTTGTTATTGTTGTATATTTGACGTTGTTGTAGTTGTTATTGTTGTTGTTGTTTATTTGACATTATTGTTGTTGTTGTTTATTTGACGTTGTTGTTGTTGTTTATTTGACGTTGTTGTTGTTGTTTGTTTGACGTTGTTATTGTTGACGGTGTTGTTGTTGTTGTTGTTTATTTGACATTGTTGTTGTTGTTGTTTATTTGACGTTGTTGTTGTTGTTTATTTGACGTTGTTGTTGTTGTTTATTTGACGTTGTTGTTGTTGTTGACGTTGTTTTTGTTGTTCTTTATTTGACGTTGTTGTTGTTGTTTATTTGACGTTGTTGTTGTTTATTTGACGTTGTTGTTGATGTTGTTTATTTGACGTTGTTGTTGTTGTTGTTTATTTGACATTGTTGTTATTGACGGTGTTGTTGTTGTTGTTTATTTGACGTTGCTGTTGTTGTTGTTTATTTGACGTTGTTGTTGTTGTTGTTTATTTGACGTTGTTGTTGTTGTTGTTTATTTGACGTTGTTGTTGTTGTTGACATAGTTGTTGTTGTTGTTGTTGTTGTTTATTTGACGTTGTTGTTGTTGACATAGTTGTTGTTGTTGTTGTTGTTTATTTGACGTTGTTGTTGTTGTTTATTTGACATTGTTGTTGTTGTTGTTTATTTGACGTTTTTGTTGTTGATGATGTTGTTGTTATTGTTGTATATTTGACGTTGTTGTAGTTGTTATTGTTGTTGTTGTTTATTTGACATTATTGTTGTTGTTGTTGTTTATTTGACGTTGTTGTTGTTGTTTATTTGACGTTGTTGTTGTTGTTTGTTTGACGTTGTTGTTGTTGACGGTGTTGTTGTTGTTGTTTATTTGACATTGTTGTTGTTGTTGTTATTGACGTTGTTGTTGTTTATTTGACGTTGTTGTTGTTGTTGTTCTTTATTTGACGTTGTTATTGTTTATTTGACGTTGTTGTTGTTGTTTATTTAACGTTGTTGTTGTTGACATTGTTGTTGTTGTTATTGTTTATTTGACATTGTTGTTGTTGTTGTTATTTATTTGACGTAATTGTTGTTGTTGACGTTGTTGTTGTTGTTGTTGTTCTTTTCTTGACGTTTTTGTTGTTGTTGATGTTCTTGTTGTTGTTGTTCTTTATTTGACGTTGTTGTTGTTGACGGTGTTGTTGTTGTTGTTTATTTGCCATTATTGTTGTTCTTGTTATTGACGTTGTTGTTGTTTATTTGACGTTGTTGTTGTTGTTTATTTAACGTTGTTGTTGTTGACATTGTTGTTGTTGTTATTGTTTATTTGACATTGTTGTTGTTGTTGTTGTTTATTTGACGTAATTTTTGTTGTTGACGTTGTTGTTTTTGTTTATTTGACGTTTTTGTTGTTGTTGATGTTGTTGTTGTTGTTGTTTATTTGACGTTGTTGTTATTGTTGTTTATTTGACGTTGTTTGTGTTGACGGTGTTGTTGTTGTTATTTATTTGACGTTGTTGTTGTTGTTTATTTGACGTTGTTGTTGTTGACGTTGTTGTTGTTGTTGTTTATTTGACGTTGTTGTTGTTGTTGACATAGTTGTTGTTGTTGTTTATTTGACGTTTTTGTTGTTGTTGATGTTGTTGTTGTTTTCGTTGTTGTTTATTTGACGTTGTTGTAGTTGTTTAATTGACGTTGTTGTTGTTGTTGTTGTTTATTTGACGTTGTTGTTGTTGTTGTTATTGTTGTTGTTGTTGTTGTTTATTTGACGTTGTTTTTGTTGTTGTTGTTGTTGTTTATTTGACGTTGTTGTTGTTGTTGTTGTTATTGTTGTTGTTGTTGTTGTTTATTTGACGTTGTTGTTGTTGTTGTTTATTTGACATTGTTGTTATTGACGGTGTTGTTGTTGTTGTTTATTTGACGTTGCTGTTGTTGTTGTTTATTTGACGTTGTTGTTGTTGTTTATTTGACGTTGTTGTTGTTGTTGTTGTTTATTTGACGTTGTTGTGGTTGTTGTTATTGTTGTTGTTGTTGTTTATTTAACGTTGTTGTTGTTGACATTGTTGTTGTTGTTATTGTTTATTTGACATTGTTGTTGTTGTTGTTGTTTATTTGACGTAATTTTTGTTGTTGACGTTGTTGTTTTTGTTTATTTGACGTTTTTGTTGTTGTTGATGTTGTTGTTGTTGTTGTTTATTTGACGTTGTTGTTATTGTTGTTTATTTGACGTTGTTTGTGTTGACGGTGTTGTTGTTGTTATTTATTTGACGTTGTTGTTGTTGTTGTTTATTTGACGTTGTTGTTGTTGACGTTGTTGTTGTTGTTGTTTATTTGACGTTGTTGTTGTTGTTGACATAGTTGTTGTTGTTGTTTATTTGACGTTTTTGTTGTTGTTGATGTTGTTGTTGTTTTCGTTGTTGTTTATTTGACGTTGTTGTAGTTGTTTAATTGACGTTGTTGTTGTTGTTGTTGTTTATTTGACGTTGTTGTTGTTGTTGTTATTGTTGTTGTTGTTGTTGTTTATTTGACGTTGTTTTTGTTGTTGTTGTTGTTGTTTATTTGACGTTGTTGTTGTTGTTGTTGTTATTGTTGTTGTTGTTGTTGTTTATTTGACGTTGTTGTTGTTGTTGTTTATTTGACATTGTTGTTATTGACGGTGTTGTTGTTGTTGTTTATTTGACGTTGCTGTTGTTGTTGTTTATTTGACGTTGTTGTTGTTGTTTATTTGACGTTGTTGTTGTTGTTGTTGTTTATTTGACGTTGTTGTGGTTGTTGTTATTGTTGTTGTTGTTGTTTATTTGACGTTGTTGTTGTTGTTCTTTATTTGACGTTGTTGTCGTTCTTGTTGTTTATTTGACGTTGTTGTTGTTGTTGACGTTGTTGTTATTGTTGTTTATTTGACATTGTTGTTGTTGTTGTTATTGTTTATTTGACGTTGTTGTTGTTGTTGTTGTTGTTTATTTGGCGTTGTTGTTGTTGTATTTGACGTTGTTGTTGTTGTTTTTTGACGTTGTTGTTGTTGTTGACGTTGTTTTTGTTGTTGTTTATTTGACGTTGTTGTTGTTGTTGTTTATTTGACGTTGTTGTTGTTGTTTATTTGACGTTGTTGTTGATGTTATTTATTTGACGTTGTTGTTGTTGTTGTTTATTTGACATTGTTGTTATTGACGGTGTTGCTGTTGTTGTTTATTTGACGTTGTTGTTGTTGTTGTTTATTTGACGTTGTTGTTGTTGTTTATTTGACGTTGTTGTTGTTGTTTATTTGACGTTGTTGTTGTTGTTGACATAGTTGTTGTTGTTGTTGTTTATTTGACGTTGTTGTTGTTGTTGACATAGTTGTTGTTGTTATTGACATAGTTGTTGTTGTTGTTGTTTATTTGACGTTGTTGTTGTTGTTTATTTGACATTGTTGTTGTTGTTGTTTATTTGACGTTTTTGTTGTTGTTGTTGATGTTGTTGTTATTGTTGTATATTTGACGTTGTTGTAGTTGTTATTGTTGTTGTTGTTTATTTGACATTATTGTTGTTGTTGTTTATTTGACGTTGTTGTTGTTGTTTATTTGACGTTGTTGTTGTTGTTTGTTTGACGTTGTTATTGTTGACGGTGTTGTTGTTGTTGTTGTTTATTTGACATTGTTGTTGTTGTTGTTGTTGTTGTTTATTTGACGTTGTTGTTGTTGTTTATTTGACGTTGTTGTTGTTGTTTATTTGACGTTGTTGTTGTTGTTGACGTTGTTTTTGTTGTTCTTTATTTGACGTTGTTGTTGTTGTTTATTTGACGTTGTTGTTGTTTATTTGACGTTGTTGTTGATGTTGTTTATTTGACGTTGTTGTTGTTGTTGTTTATTTGACATTGTTGTTATTGACGGTGTTGTTGTTGTTGTTTATTTGACGTTGCTGTTGTTGTTGTTTATTTGACGTTGTTGTTGTTGTTGTTTATTTGACGTTGTTGTTGTTGTTGTTTATTTGACGTTGTTGTTGTTGTTGACATAGTTGTTGTTGTTGTTGTTGTTGTTTATTTGACGTTGTTGTTGTTGACATAGTTGTTGTTGTTGTTGTTGTTTATTTGACGTTGTTGTTGTTGTTTATTTGACATTGTTGTTGTTGTTGTTTATTTGACGTTTTTGTTGTTGATGATGTTGTTGTTATTGTTGTATATTTGACGTTGTTGTAGTTGTTATTGTTGTTGTTGTTTATTTGACATTATTGTTGTTGTTGTTGTTTATTTGACGTTGTTGTTGTTGTTTCTTTAACGTTGTTGTTGTTGTTTGTTTGACGTTGTTGTTGTTGACGGTGTTGTTGTTGTTGTTTATTTGACATTGTTGTTGTTGTTGTTATTGACGTTGTTGTTGTTTATTTGACGTTGTTGTTGTTGTTGTTCTTTATTTGACGTTGTTATTGTTTATTTGACGTTGTTGTTGTTGTTGTTTATTTAACGTTGTTGTTGTTGACATTGTTGTTGTTGTTATTGTTTATTTGACATTGTTGTTGTTGTTGTTATTTATTTGACGTAATTGTTGTTGTTGACGTTGTTGTTGTTGTTGTTCTTTTCTTGACGTTTTTGTTGTTGTTGATGTTCTTGTTGTTGTTGTTCTTTATTTGACGTTGTTGTTGTTGACGGTGTTGTTGTTGTTGTTTATTTGCCATTATTGTTGTTCTTGTTATTGACGTTGTTGTTGTTTATTTGACGTTGTTGTTGTTGTTTATTTAACGTTGTTGTTGTTGACATTGTTGTTGTTGTTATTGTTTATTTGACATTGTTGTTGTTGTTGTTGTTTATTTGACGTAATTTTTGTTGTTGACGTTGTTGTTTTTGTTTATTTGACGTTTTTGTTGTTGTTGATGTTGTTGTTGTTGTTATTTATTTGACGTTGTTGTTATTGTTGTTTATTTGACGTTGTTTGTGTTGACGGTGTTGTTGTTGTTATTTATTTGACGTTGTTGTTGTTGTTGTTTATTTGACGTTGTTGTTGTTGACGTTGTTGTTGTTGTTGTTTATTTGACGTTGTTGTTGTTGTTGTTGACATAGTTGTTGTTGTTGTTTATTTGACGTTTTTGTTGTTGTTGATGTTGTTGTTGTTTTCGTTGTTGTTTATTTGACGTTGTTGTAGTTGTTTAATTGACGTTGTTGTTGTTGTTGTTGTTTATTTGACGTTGTTGTTGTTGTTGTTATTGTTGTTGTTGTTGTTGTTTATTTGACGTTGTTTTTGTTGTTGTTGTTGTTGTTTATTTGACGTTGTTGTTGTTGTTGTTGTTATTGTTGTTGTTGTTGTTGTTTATTTGACGTTGTTGTTGTTGTTGTTTATTTGACATTGTTGTTATTGACGGTGTTGTTGTTGTTGTTTATTTGACGTTGCTGTTGTTGTTGTTTATTTGACGTTGTTGTTGTTGTTTATTTGACGTTGTTGTTGTTGTTGTTTATTTGACGTTGTTGTGGTTGTTGTTATTGTTGTTGTTGTTGTTTATTTAACGTTGTTGTTGTTGACATTGTTGTTGTTGTTATTGTTTATTTGACATTGTTGTTGTTGTTGTTGTTTATTTGACGTAATTTTTGTTGTTGACGTTGTTGTTTTTGTTTATTTGACGTTTTTGTTGTTGTTGATGTTGTTGTTGTTGTTGTTTATTTGACGTTGTTCTTATTGTTGTTTATTTGACGTTGTTTGTGTTGACGGTGTTGTTGTTGTTATTTATTTGACGTTGTTGTTGTTGTTGTTGTTTATTTGACGTTGTTGTTGTTGACGTTGTTGTTGTTGTTGTTTATTTGACGTTGTTGTTGTTGTTGACATAGTTGTTGTTGTTGTTTATTTGACGTTTTTGTTGTTGTTGATGTTGTTGTTGTTTTCGTTGTTGTTTATTTGACGTTGTTGTAGTTGTTTAATTGACGTTGTTGTTGTTGTTGTTGTTTATTTGACGTTGTTGTTGTTGTTGTTATTGTTGTTGTTGTTGTTGTTTATTTGACGTTGTTTTTGTTGTTGTTGTTGTTGTTGTTTATTTGACGTTGTTGTTGTTGTTGTTGTTATTGTTGTTGTTGTTGTTGTTTATTTGACGTTGTTGTTGTTGTTGTTTATTTGACATTGTTGTTATTGACGGTGTTGTTGTTGTTGTTTATTTGACGTTGCTGTTGTTGTTGTTTATTTGACGTTGTTGTTGTTGTTTATTTGACGTTGTTGTTGTTGTTGTTGTTTATTTGACGTTGTTGTGGTTGTTGTTATTGTTGTTGTTGTTGTTTATTTGACGTTGTTGTTGTTGTTCTTTATTTGACGTTGTTGTCGTTCTTGTTGTTTATTTGATGTTGTTGTTGTTGTTGACGTTGTTGTTATTGTTGTTTATTTGACATTGTTGTTGTTGTTGTTATTGTTTATTTGACGTTGTTGTTGTTGTTGTTGTTTATTTGGCGTTGTTGTTGTTGTATTTGACGTTGTTGTTGTTGTTTTTTGACGTTGTTGTTGTTGTTGACGTTGTTTTTGTTGTTGTTTATTTGACGTTGTTGTTGTTGTTGTTTATTTGACGTTGTTGTTGTTGTTTATTTGACGTTGTTGTTGATGTTATTTATTTGACGTTGTTGTTGTTGTTGTTTATTTGACATTGTTGTTATTGACGGTGTTGCTGTTGTTGTTTATTTGACGTTGTTGTTGTTGTTTTTTATTTGACGTTGTTGTTGTTGTTGTTTATTTGACGTTGTTGTTGTTGTTTATTTGACGTTGTTGTTGTTGTTGACATAGTTGTTGTTGTTGTTGTTTATTTGACGTTGTTGTTGTTGTTGACATAGTTGTTGTTGTTATTGACATAGTTGTTGTTGTTGTTGTTTATTTGACGTTGTTGTTGTTGTTTATTTGACATTGTTGTTGTTGTTTATTTGACGTTTTTGTTGTTGTTGTTGATGTTGTTGTTATTGTTGTATATTTGACGTTGTTGTAGTTGTTATTGTTGTTGTTGTTTATTTGACATTATTGTTGTTGTTGTTTATTTGACGTTGTTGTTGTTGTTTATTTGACGTTGTTGTTGTTGTTTGTTTGACGTTGTTATTGTTGACGGTGTTGTTGTTGTTGTTGTTTATTTGACATTGTTGTTGTTGTTGTTTATTTGACGTTGTTGTTGTTGTTTATTTGACGTTGTTGTTGTTGTTTATTTGACGTTGTTGTTGTTGTTGACGTTGTTTTTGTTGTTCTTTATTTGACGTTGTTGTTGTTGTTTATTTGACGTTGTTGTTGTTTATTTGACGTTGTTGTTGATGTTGTTTATTTGACGTTGTTGTTGTTGTTGTTTATTTGACATTGTTGTTATTGACGGTGTTGTTGTTGTTGTTTATTTGACGTTGCTGTTGTTGTTGTTTATTTGACGTTGTTGTTGTTGTTGTTTATTTGACGTTGTTGTTGTTGTTGTTTATTTGACGTTGTTGTTGTTGTTGACATAGTTGTTGTTGTTGTTGTTGTTGTTTATTTGACGTTGTTGTTGTTGACATAGTTGTTGTTGTTGTTGTTGTTTATTTGACGTTGTTGTTGTTGTTTATTTGACATTGTTGTTGTTGTTGTTTATTTGACGTTTTTGTTGTTGATGATGTTGTTGTTATTGTTGTATATTTGACGTTGTTGTAGTTGTTATTGTTGTTGTTGTTTATTTGACATTATTGTTGTTGTGGTTGTTTATTTGACGTTGTTGTTGTTGTTTATTTGACGTTGTTGTTGTTGTTTGTTTGACATTGTTGTTGTTGACGGTGTTGTTGTTGTTGTTTATTTGACATTGTTGTTGTTGTTGTTATTGACGTTGTTGTTGTTTATTTGACGTTGTTGTTGTTGTTGTTCTTTATTTGACGTTGTTATTGTTTATTTGACGTTGTTGTTGTTGTTTATTTAACGTTGTTGTTGTTGACATTGTTGTTGTTGTTATTGTTTATTTGACATTGTTGTTGTTGTTGTTATTTATTTGACGTAATTGTTGTTGTTGACGTTGTTGTTGTTGTTGTTCTTTTCTTGACGTTTTTGTTGTTGTTGATGTTCTTGTTGTTGTTGTTCTTTATTTGACGTTGTTGTTGTTGACGGTGTTGTTGTTGTTGTTTATTTGCCATTATTGTTGTTCTTGTTATTGACGTTGTTGTTGTTTATTTGACGTTGTTGTTGTTGTTCTTTATTTGACGTTGTTATTGTTTATTTGACGTTGTTGTTGTTTATTTAACGTTGTTGTTGTTGACATTGTTGTTGTTGTTATTGTTTATTTGACATTGTTGTTGTTGTTGTTGTTTATTTGACGTAATTTTTGTTGTTGACGTTGTTGTTTTTGTTTATTTGACGTTTTTGTTGTTGTTGATGTTGTTGTTGTTGTTGTTTATTTGACGTTGTTGTTATTGTTGTTTATTTGACGTTGTTGTTGTTGACGGTGTTGTTGTTGTTATTTATTTGACGTTGTTGTTGTTGTTGTTTATTTGACGTTGTTGTTGTTGACGTTGTTGTTGTTGTTGTTTATTTGACGTTGTTGTTGTTGTTGACATAGTTGTTGTTGTTGTTTATTTGACGTTTTTGTTGTTGTTGATGTTGTTGTTGTTTTCGTTGTTGTTTATTTGACGTTGTTGTAGTTGTTTAATTGACGTTGTTGTTGTTGTTGTTGTTGTTGTTGTTTATTTGACGTTGTTGTTGTTGTTGTTGTAATTGTTGTTGTTGTTGTTGTTTATTTGACGTTGTTGTTGTTGTTTATTTGACATTGTTGTTATTGACGGTGTTGTTGTTGTTGTTTATTTGACGTTGCTGTTGTTGTTGTTTATTTGACGTTGTTGTTGTTGTTTATTTGACGTTGTTGTTGTTGTTGTTGTTTATTTGACGTTGTTGTTGTTGTTGACATAGTTGTTGTTGTTGTTGTTTATTTGACGTTGTTGTTGTTGAAATAGTTGTTGTTGTTGTTGTTTATTTGACGTTGTTGTTGTTGTTTATTTGACATTGTTGTTGTTGTTGTTGTTTATTTGACGTTTTTGTTGTTGTTGATGTTGTTGTTATTGTTGTATATTTGACGTTGTTGTAGTTGTTATTGTTGTTGTTGTTTATTTGACATTATTGTTGTTGTTGTTGTTTATTTGACGTTGTTGTTGTTGTTGTTTATTTGACGTTGTTGTTGTTGTTTGTTTGACGTTGTTGTTGTTGACGGTGTTGTTGTTGTTGTTGTTTATTTGACATTGTTGTTGTTGTTGTTATTGACGTTGTTGTTGTTTATTTGACATTGTTGTTGTTGTTCTTTATTTGACGTTGTTATTGTTTATTTGACGTTGTTGTTATTGTTTATTTAACGTTGTTGTTGTTGACATTGTTGTTGTTGTTATTGTTTATTTGACATTGTTGTTGTTGTTGTTATTTATTTGACGTAATTGTTGTTGTTGACGTTGTTGTTGTTGTTGTTCTTTTTTTGACGTTTTTGTTGTTGTTGATGTTCTTGTTGTTGTTGTTGTTTATTTGACGTTGTTGTTGTTGACGGTGTTGTTGTTGTTGTTTATTTGCCATTATTGTTGTTCTTGTTATTGACGTTGTTGTTGTTTATTTGACGTTGTTGTTGTTGTTCTTTATTTGACGTTGTTATTGTTTATTTGACGTTGTTGTTGTTGTTTATTTAACGTTGTTGTTGTTGACATTGTTGTTGTTGTTATTGTTTATTTGACATTGTTGTTGTTGTTGTTTATTTGACGTAATTTTTGTTGTTGACGTTGTTGTTTTTGTTTATTTGACATTTTTGTTGTTGTTGATGTTGTTGTTGTTGTTGTTTATTTGACGTTGTTGTTATTGTTGTTTATTAGACGTTGTTGTTGTTGACGGTGTTGTTGTTGTTATTTATTTGACGTTGTTGTTGTTGTTATTTATTTGACGTTGTTGTTGTTGACGTTGTTGTTGTTGTTGTTTATTTGACGTTGTTGTTGTTGTTGACATAGTTGTTGTTGTTGTTTATTTGACGTTTTTGTTGTTGTTGTTTTCGTTGTTGTTTATTTGACGTTGTTGTAGTTGTTTAATTGACGTTGTTGTTGTTGTTGTTGTTGTTTATTTGACGTTGTTGTTGTTGTTGTTATTGTTGTTGTTGTTGTTGTTTATTTGACGTTGTTGTTGTTGTTGTTTATTTGACGTTGTTGTTGTTGTTGTTTATTTGACGTTGTTGTTGTTATTTATTTGACGTTGTTGTGGGTGACATTGTTGTTGTTGTTTATTTGACGTTGTTGTTGTTGTTTATTTGACGTAGTTGTTGTTGTTGACGTTGTTGTTGTTGTTGTTTTTTATTTGACGTTTTTGTTGTTGTTGATGTTGTTCTTGTTGTTGTATATTTGACGTTGTTGTAGTTGTTATTGTTGTTGTTGTTTATTTGACATTGTTGTTGTTATTGTTGTTTATTTGACGTTGTTGTTATTGTTGTTTATTTGACGTTGTTGTTGTTGTTTATTTGACGTTGTTGTTGTTGACGGTGTTGTTGTTGTTGTTGTTTATTTGACATTGTTGTATTTGTTGTTGACGTTGTTGTTGTTGTTCTTCTTCTTCTTTATTTGACGTTGTTATTCTTTATTTGACGTTGTTGTTGTTGTTTATTTAACGTTGTTGTTTTCGACGTTGTTGTTGTTGTTATTGTTTATTTGACATTGTTGTTATTGTTTATTTGACGTAGTTGTTGTTGTTGACGTTGTTGTTGTTGTTGTTTATTTGACATTTTTGTTATTGTTGATGTTGTTGTTGTTGTTTATTTGACGTTGTTGTTGTTGTTTATTTGACGTTGTTGTTGTTGACGGTGTTGTTGTTGTTATTTATTTGACGTTGTTGTTGTTGTTGTTGTTTATTTGACGTTGTTGTTGTTGACGTTGTTGTTGTTTTTGTTTATTTGACGTTGTTGTGGTTGACATAGTTGTTGTTGTTGTTGTATATTTGACGTTTTTGTTGTTGATGTTGTTGTTGTTTTCGTTGTTGTTTATTTGACGTTGTTGTAGTTGTTTAATTGACGTTGTTGTTGTTGTTGTTGTTATTGTTATTGTTGTTGTTTATTTGACGTTGTTGTTGTTGTTCTTTATTTGACGTTGTTGTCGTTCTTATTGTTTATTTGACGTTGTTGTTGTTGTTGACGTTGTTGTTATTGTTGTTTATTTGACATTGTTGTTGTTGTTGTTATTGTTTATTTGACGTTGTTGTTGTTGTTGTTGTTTATTTGGCGTTGTTGTTGTTGTATTTGACGTTGTTGTTGTTGTTTATTTGACGTTGTTGTTGTTGACGTTGTTTTTGTTGTTGTTTATTTGACGCTGTTGTTGTTGTTTATTTGACGTTGTTGTTGTTGTTTATTTGACGTTGTTGTTGATGTTGTTTATATGACGTTATTGTTGTTGTTGTTTATTTGACATTGTTGTTATTGACGGTGTTGTTGTTGTTGTTTATTTGACGTTGTTGTTGTTGTTGTTTATTTGACGTTGTTGTTGTTGTTTATTTGACGTTGTTGTTGTTGTTTATTTGACGTTGTTGTTGTTGTTGACATAGTTGTTGTTGTTGTTGTTGTTTATTTGACGTTGTTGTTGTTGTTGACATAGTTGTTGTTGTTGTTGTTTATTTGACGTTGTTGTTGTTATTGACATAGTTGTTGTTGTTGTTGTTTATTTGACGTTGTTGTTGTTGTTTATTTGACATTGTTGTTGTTGTTTATTTGACGTTTTTGTTGTTGTTGTTGATGTTGTTGTTATTGTTGTATATTTGACGTTGTTGTAGTTGTTATTGTTGTTGTTGTTTATTTGACATTATTGTTGTTGTTGTTTATTTGACGTTGTTGTTGTTGTTTATTTGACGTTGTTGTTGTTGTTTGTTTGACGTTGTTATTGTTGACGGTGTTGTTGTTGTTGTTTATTTGACATTGTTGTTGTTGTTGTTATTGACGTTGTTGTTGTTTATTTGACGTTGTTGTTGTTGTTGTTCTTTATTTAACGTTGTTATTGTTTATTTGACGTTGTTGTTGTTGTTTATTTAACGTTGTTGTTGTTGACATTGTTGTTGTTGTTATTGTTTATTTGACATTGTTGTTGTTGTTGTTATTTATTTGACGTAATTGTTGTTGTTGACGTTGTTGTTGTTGTTGTTCTTTATTTGACGTTTTTGTTGTTGTTGATGTTCTTGTTGTTGTTGTTGTTTATTTGACGTTGTTGTTGTTGACGGTGTTGTTGTTGTTGTTTATTTGCCATTGTTGTTGTTCTTGTTATTGACGTTGTTCTTGTTTATTTGACGTTGTTGTTGTTGTTCTTTATTTGACGTTGTTATTGTTTATTTGACGTTGTTGTTGTTCTTTATTTAACGTTGTTGTTGTTGACATTGTTGTTGTTGTTATTGTTTAATTGACATTGTTGTTGTTGTTGTTTATTTGACGTAATTTTTGTTGTTGACGTTGTTGTTGTTGTTTATTTGACGTTTTTGTTGTTGTTGATGTTGTTGTTGTTGTTGTTGTTTATTTGACGTTGTTGTTATTGTTGTTTATTTGACGTTGTTGTTGTTGACGATGTTGTTGTTGTTATTTATTTGACGTTGTTGTTGTTGTTGTTGTTTATTTGACGTTGTTGTTGTTGATGTTGTTGTTGTTGTTGTTTATTTGACGTTGTTGTTGTTTATTTGACGTAGTTGTTGTTGTTGACATTGTTGTTGTTATTGTTGTTTATTTGACGTTTTTGTTGTTGTTGATGTTGTTGTTGTTGTTGTATATTTGACGTTGTTGTAGTTGTTATTGTTGTTGTTGTTTATTTGACATTGTTGTTGTTATTGTTGTTTATTTGACGTTGTTGTTGTTGTTGTTGTTTATTTGACGTTGTTGTGGTTGTTGACGTTGTTGTTGTTGTTCTTCTTCTTCTTTATTTGACGTTGTTATTGTTTATTTGACGTTGTTGTTGTTGTTGTTTATTTAACGTTGTCGTTGTTGACGTTGTTGTTGTTGTTATTGTTTATTTGACATTGTTGTTGTTGTTTATTTGACGTAGTTGTTGTTGTTGACGTTGTTGTTGTTGTTGTTAATTTGACGTTTTTGTTATTGTTGATGTTGTTGTATTTGTTTATTTGACGTTGTTGTTGTTGTTTATTTGACGTTGTTGTTGTTGACGGTGTTGTTGTTGTTATTTATTTGACGTTGTTGTTGTTGTTGTTTATTTGACGTTGTTGTTGTTGACGTTGTTGTTATTTTTGTTTATTTGACGTTGTTGTTGTTGTTGTTGACGTTGTTGTTGTTGTTGTTTATTTGACGTTGTTGTTGTTGTTGACATAGTTGTTGTTGTTGTTTATTTGACGTTTTTGTTGTTGTTGATGTTGTTGTTGTTTTCGTTGTTGTTTATTTGACGTTGTTGTAGTTGTTTAATTGACGTTGTTGTTGTTGTTGTTTATTTGACGTTGTTGTTGTTATTGTTATTGTTGTTGTTGTTGTTTATTTGACGTTGTTGTTGTTGTTTATTTGACGTTGTTGTTGTTGTTTATTTGACGTAGTTGTTGTTGTTGACGTTGTTTTTGTTGTTGTTGTTGTTGTTTATTTGACATTTTTGTTGTTGTTGATGTTGTTGTTGTTGTTGTATATTTGATGTTGTTGTAGTTGTTATTGTTGTTGTTGTTTATTTGACATTGTTGTTGTTGTTGTTGTTGTTTATTTGACATTGTTGTTGTTGTTTATTTGACGTTGTTGTTGTTGTTTATTTGACGTTGTTGTTGTAGACGCTGTTGTTGTTGTTGTTTATTTGACATTGTTGATGTTGTTGTTGACGTTGTTGTTGTTGTTCTTCTTCTTCTTTATTTGACGTTGTTATTGTTTATTTGACGTTGTTGTTGTTGTTGTTGTTTATTTAACGTTGTCGTTGTTGACGTTGTTGTTGTTGTTATTGTTTATTTGACATTGTTGTTGTTGTTTATTTGACGTAGTTGTTGTTGTTGACGTTGTTGTTGTTGTTGTTTATTTGACGTTTTTGTTGTTGTTGATGTTGTTGTTGTTGTTTATTTGACGTTGTTATTGTTGATTATTTGACGTTGTTTATGTTGACGGTGTTGTTGTTGTTATTTATTTGACGTTGTTGTTGTTGTTTATTTGACGTTGTTGTTGTTGACGTTGTTGTTGTTTTTGTTTATTTGACGTTGTTGTTGTTGACATAGTTGTTGTTGTTGTTGTTTATTTGACGTTTTTGTTGTTGTTGATGTTGTTGTTGTTTTCGTTGTTGTTTATTTGACGTTGTTGTAGTTGTTTAATTGACGTTGTTGTTGTTGTTGTTGTTTATTTGACGTTGTTGTTGTTGTTGTTATTGTTGTTTATTTGACGTTGTTGTTGTTGTTCTTTATTTGACGTTGTTGTCGTTCTTGTTGTTTATTTGACGTTGTTGTTGTTGTTGACGTTGTTGTTATTGTTGTTTATTTGACATTGTTGTTGTTGTTCTTATTGTTGTTATTGTTTATTTGACGTTGTTGTTGTTGTTGTTGTTTATTTGGCGTTGTTGTTGTTGTATTTGACGTTGTTGTTGTTGTTTATTTGACGTTGTTGTTGTTGTTTATTTGACGTTGTTGTTGATGTTGTTTATTTGACGTTGTTGTTGTTGTTGTTGTTTATTTGACATTGTTGTTATTGACGGTGTTGTTGTTGTTGTTTATTTGACGTTGTTGTTGTTGTTGTTTATTTGACGTTGTTGTTGTTGTTGTTTATTTGACGTTGTTGTTGTTGTTTTTTATTTGACGTTGTTGTTGTTGTTGACATAGTTGTTGTTGTTGTTGTTTATTTGACGTTGTTGTTGTTGTTGACATAATTGTTATTGTTGTTGTTTATTTGACGTTGTTATTGTTGTTGACGTTGTTGTTGTTGTTGTTCATTTGACGTTGTTGTTGTTGTTGTTTATTTGATATTGTTGTTGTTGTTGACGTTGTTGTTGTTGTTGTTGTTGTTTATTTGATATTGTTGTTGTTGTTGACGTTGTTGTTGTTGTTGTTGTTGTTGTTGTTGTTGTTTATTTGACATTGTTGTTGTTGTTGACGTTGTTGTTGTTGTTGTTTATTTGACTTAGTTGTTGTTGTTGTTGTTGTTGTTGTTGTTTATTTGACGTTGTTCTTATTGTTGTTGACTTAGTTGTTGTTGTTGTTTATTTGACGTTGTTGTTGTTTATTTGACGTTGTTGTTGTTGACGTTGTTGTTGTTGTCGTTTATTTGATGTTGTTGTTGTTGACATGGTTGTTGTGGTTTATTGCACGTTGTTTTTATTGTTGACGTTGTTGTTTATTTGACGTTGTTGTTGTTGTTTATTTGACGTTGTTGTTGTTGTTTATTTGACGTTGTTATTGTTGTTGACGTTGTTTTTGTTGTTGTTTATTTGACGTTGTTGTTGTTGTTTATTTGACGTTGTTCTTGTTGTTTATTTGACGTTGTTGTTGATGTTTTTTATTTGACGTTGTTGTTGTTGTTTATTTGACATTGTTGTTATTGACGGTGTTGTTGTTGTTAATTATTTGACGTTGTTGTTGTTGTTGTTTATTTGACGTTGTTGTTGTTGTTTATTTGACGTTGTTGTTGTTGTTGTTTATTTGACGTTGTTGTTGTTGTTGACATAGTTGTTGTTGTTGTTGTTTATTTGACGTTGTTGTTGTTGACATAGTTGTTGTTGTTGTTGTTTATTTGACGTTGTTGTTGTTGTTTATTTGACATTGTTGTTGTTGTTGTTTATTTGACGTTTTTGTTGTTGTTGATGTTGTTGTTATTCTTGTATATTTGACGTTGTTGTAGTTCTTATTGTTGTTGTTGTTTATTTGACATTATTGTTGTTGTTGTTGTTTATTTGACGTTGTTGTTGTTGTTTATTTGACGTTGTTGTTGTTGTTTGTTTGACGTTGTTGTTGTTGACGGTGTTGTTGTTGTTGTTGTTTATTTGACATTGTTGTTGTTGTTGTTATTGACGTTGTTGTTGTTTATTTGACGTTGTTGTTGTTGTTGTTCTTTATTTGACGTTGTTGTTGTTGTTATTGTTTATTTGACATTGTTGTTGTTGTTGTTATTTATTTGACGTAATTGTTGTTGTTGACGTTGTTGTTGTTGTTGTTCTTTTTTTGACGTTTTTGTTGTTGTTGATGTTCTTGTTGTTGTTGTTGTTTATTTGAAGTTGTTGTTGTTGACGGTGTTGTTGTTGTTGTTTATTTGCCATTATTGTTGTTCTTGTTATTGACGTTGTTGTTGTTTATTTGACGTTGTTGTTATTATTCTTTATTTGACGTTGTTATTGTTTATTTGACGTTGTTGTTGTTGTTTATTTAACGTTGTTGTTGTTGACATTGTTGTTGTTGTTATTGTTTATTTGACATTGTTGTTGTTGTTGTTGTTTATTTGACGTAATTTTTGTTGTTGACGTTGTTGTTTTTGTTTATTTGACGTTTTTGTTGTTGTTGATGTTGTTGTTGTTGTTGTTTATTTGACGTTGTTGTTATTGTTGTTTATTTGACGTTGTTGTTGTTGACGGTGTTGTTGTTGTTATTTATTTGACGTTGTTGTTGTTGTTGTTTATTTGACGTTGTTGTTGTTGACGTTGTTGTTGTTGTTGTTTATTTGACGTTGTTGTTGTTGACATAGTTGTTGTTGTTGTTGTTTATTTGACGTTTTTGTTGTTGTTTATTTGACGTTGTTGTTGTTGTTTATTTGACGTAGTTGTTGTTGTTGACGTTGTTTTTGTTGTTGTTGTTGTTGTTTATTTGACATTTTTGTTGTTGTTGATGTTGTTGTTGTTGTTGTATATTTGATGTTGTTGTAGTTGTTATTGTTGTTGTTGTTTATTTGACATTGTTGTTGTTGTTGTTGTTGTTTATTTGACATTGTTGTTGTTGTTTATTTGACGTTGTTGTTGTTGTTTATTTGACGTTGTTGTTGTAGACGCTGTTGTTGTTGTTGTTTATTTGACATTGTTGATGTTGTTGTTGACGTTGTTGTTGTTGTTCTTCTTCTTCTTTATTTGACGTTGTTATTGTTTATTTGACGTTGTTGTTGTTGTTGTTGTTTATTTAACGTTGTCGTTGTTGACGTTGTTGTTGTTGTTATTGTTTATTTGACATTGTTGTTGTTGTTTATTTGACGTAGTTGTTGTTGTTGACGTTGTTGTTGTTGTTGTTTATTTGACGTTTTTGTTGTTGTTGATGTTGTTGTTGTTGTTTATTTGACGTTGTTGTTGTTGATTATTTGACGTTGTTTATGTTGACGGTGTTGTTGTTGTTATTTATTTGACGTTGTTGTTGTTGTTTATTTGAAGTTGTTGTTGACGTTGTTGTTGTTTTTGTTTATTTGACGTTGTTGTTGTTGACATAGTTGTTGTTGTTGTTGTTTATTTGACGTTTTTGTTGTTGTTGATGTTGTTGTTGTTTTCGTTGTTGTTTATTTGACGTTGTTGTAGTTGTTTAATTGACGTTGTTGTTGTTGTTGTTGTTTATTTGACGTTGTTGTTGTTGTTGTTATTGTTGTTTATTTGACGTTGTTGTTGTTGTTCTTTATTTGACGTTGTTGTCGTTCTTGTTGTTTATTTGACGTTGTTGTTGTTGTTGACGTTGTTGTTATTGTTGTTTATTTGACATTGTTGTTGTTGTTCTTATTGTTGTTATTGTTTATTTGACGTTGTTGTTGTTGTTGTTGTTTATTTGGCGTTGTTGTTGTTGTATTTGACGTTGTTGTTGTTGTTTATTTGACGTTGTTGTTATTGTTGACGTTGTTTTTGTTGTTGTTTATTTGACGTTGTTGTTGTTGTTTATTTGACGTTGTTGTTGTTGTTTATTTGACGTTGTTGTTGATGTTGTTTATTTGACGTTGTTGTTGTTGT
The DNA here is from genome assembly GCA_948472305.1 of Vicia faba. Lineage (NCBI taxonomy): Eukaryota > Viridiplantae > Streptophyta > Magnoliopsida > Fabales > Fabaceae > Vicia > Vicia faba. The sequence continues at coordinate 387,105,531 of OX451739.1, read as the reverse complement.
TGTTGTTTATTTGACATTGTTGTTATTGACGGTGTTGTTGTTGTTGTTTATTTGACGTTGTTGTTGTTGTTGTTTATTTGACGTTGTTGTTGTTGTTGTTTATTTGACGTTGTTGTTGTTGTTTTTTATTTGACGTTGTTGTTGTTGTTGACATAGTTGTTGTTGTTGTTGTTTATTTGACGTTGTTGTTGTTGTTGACATAATTGTTATTGTTGTTGTTTATTTGACGTTGTTATTGTTGTTGACGTTGTTGTTGTTGTTGTTCATTTGACGTTGTTGTTGTTGTTGTTTATTTGATATTGTTGTTGTTGTTGACGTTGTTGTTGTTGTTGTTGTTGTTTATTTGATATTGTTGTTGTTGTTGACGTTGTTGTTGTTGTTGTTGTTGTTGTTGTTGTTTATTTGACATTGTTGTTGTTGTTGACGTTGTTGTTGTTGTTGTTTATTTGACTTAGTTGTTATTGTTGTTGTTGTTGTTGTTTATTTGACGTTGTTCTTATTGTTGTTGACTTAGTTGTTGTTGTTGTTTATTTGACGTTGTTGTTGTTTATTTGACGTTGTTGTTGTTGACGTTGTTGTTGTTGTCGTTTATTTGATGTTGTTGTTGTTGACATGGTTGTTGTGGTTTATTGCACGTTGTTTTTATTGTTGACGTTGTTGTTTATTTGACGTTGTTGTTGTTGTTTATTTGACGTTGTTGTTGTTGTTTATTTGACGTTGTTGTTGTTGTTGACGTTGTTTTTGTTGTTGTTTATTTGACGTTGTTGTTGTTGTTTATTTGACGTTGTTCTTGTTGTTTATTTGACGTTGTTGTTGATGTTTTTTATTTGACGTTGTTGTTGTTGTTTATTTGACATTGTTGTTATTGACGGTGTTGTTGTTGTTGTTTATTTGACGTTGTTGTTGTTGTTGTTTATTTGACGTTGTTGTTGTTGTTTATTTGACGTTGTTGTTGTTGTTGTTTATTTGACGTTGTTGTTGTTGTTGACATAGTTGTTGTTGTTGTTGTTTATTTGACGTTGTTGTTGTTGACATAGTTGTTGTTGTTGTTGTTGTTTATTTGACGTTGTTGTAGTTGTTTATTTGACATTGTTGTTGTTGTTGTTTATTTGACGTTTTTGTTGTTGTTGATGTTGTTGTTATTCTTGTATATTTGACGTTGTTGTAGTTCTTATTGTTGTTGTTGTTTATTTGACATTATTGTTGTTGTTGTTGTTTATTTGACGTTGTTGTTGTTGTTTATTTGACGTTGTTGTTGTTGTTTGTTTGACGTTGTTGTTGTTGACGGTGTTGTTGTTGTTGTTGTTTATTTGACATTGTTGTTGTTGTTGTTATTGACGTTGTTGTTGTTTATTTGACGTTGTTGTTGTTGTTCTTTATTTGACGTTGTTGTTGTTGTTATTGTTTATTTGACATTGTTGTTGTTGTTGTTATTTATTTGACGTAATTGTTGTTGTTGACGTTGTTGTTGTTGTTGTTCTTTTTTTGACGTTTTTGTTGTTGTTGATGTTCTTGTTGTTGTTGTTGTTTATTTGACGTTGTTGTTGTTGACGGTGTTGTTGTTGTTGTTTATTTGCCATTATTGTTGTTCTTGTTATTGACGTTGTTGTTGTTTATTTGACGTTGTTGTTATTATTCTTTATTTGACGTTGTTATTGTTTATTTGACGTTGTTGTTGTTGTTTATTTAACGTTGTTGTTGTTGACATTGTTGTTGTTGTTATTGTTTATTTGACATTGTTGTTGTTGTTGTTGTTTATTTGACGTAATTTTTGTTGTTGACGTTGTTGTTTTTGTTTATTTGACGTTTTTGTTGTTGTTGATGTTGTTGTTGTTGTTGTTTATTTGACGTTGTTGTTATTGTTGTTTATTTGACGTTGTTGTTGTTGACGGTGTTGTTGTTGTTATTTATTTGACGTTGTTGTTGTTGTTGTTTATTTGACGTTGTTGTTGTTGACGTTGTTGTTGTTGTTGTTTATTTGACGTTGTTGTTGTTGACATAGTTGTTGTTGTTGTTGTTTATTTGACGTTTTTGTTGTTGTTGATGTTGTTGTTGTTTTCGTTGTTGTTTATTTGATGTTGTTGTAGTTGTTTAATTGACGTTGTTGTTGTTGTTGTTGTTGTTGTTGTTTATTTGACGTTGTTGTTGTTGTTGTTGTTATTGTTGTTGTTGTTGTTGTTTATTTGACGTTGTTGTTGTTGTTGTTGTTGTTTATTTGACGTTGTTGTTGTTGTTTATTTGACGTTGTTGTTGTTATTTATTTGACGTTGTTGTGGGTGACATTGTTGTTGTTGTTTATTTGACGTTGTTGTTGTTGTTTATTTGACGTAGTTGTTGTTGTTGACGTTGTTGTTGTTGTTGTTTTTTATTTGACGTTTTTGTTGTTGTTGATATTGTTGTTGTTGTTGTTGTATATTTGACGTTGTTGTAGTTGTTATTGTTGTTGTTGTTTATTTGACATTGTTGTTGTTATTGTTGTTTATTTGACGTTGTTGTTATTGTTGTTTATTTGACGTTGTTGTTGTTGTTTATTTGACGTTGCTGTTGTTGACGGTGTTGTTGTTGTTGTTGTTGTTTATTTGACATTGTTGTTGTTGTTGTTGACGTTGTTGTTGTTATTCTTCTTCTTCTTTATTTGACGTTGTTATTCTTTATTTGACGTTGTTGTTGTTGTTGTTTATTTAACGTTGTCGTTGTTGACGTTGTTGTTGTTGTTATTGTTTATTTGACATTGTTGTTGTTGTTGACGGTGTTGTTGTTGTTATTTATTTGACGTTGTTGTTGTTGTTGTTTATTTGACGTTGTTGTTGTTTTTGTTTATTTGACGTTGTTGTTGTTGACATAGTTGTTGTTGTTGTTGTTTATTTGACGTTGTTGTTGTTGTTGTTATTGTTGTTGTTGTTGTTTATTTGACGTTGTTGTTGTTGTTCTTTATTTGACGTTGTTGTCGTTCTTGTTGTTTATTTGACGTTGTTGTTGTTGTTGACGTTGTTGTTATTGTTGTTTACTTGACATTGTTGTTGTTGTTGTTATTGTTTATTTGACGTTGTTGTTGTTGTTGTTGTTTATTCGGCGTTGTTGTTGTTGTATTTGACGTTGTTGTTGTTGTTTATTTGACGTTGTTGTTGTTATTGACGTTGTTTTTGTTGTTGTTTATTTGACGTTGTTGTTGTTGTTTATTTGACGTTGTTGTTGTTGTTTATTTGACGTTGTTGTTGATGTTGTTTATTTGACGTTGTTGTTGTTGTTGTTTATTTGACATTGTTGTTATTGACGGTGTTGCTGTTGTTGTTTATTTGACATTGTTGTTGTTGTTGTTTATTTGACGTTGTTGTTGTTGTTTATTTGACGTTGTTGTTGTTGTTTATTTGACGTTGTTGTTGTTGTTGACATAGTTGTTGTTGTTGTTTATTTGACGTTGTTGTTGTTGTTGACATAGTTGTTGTTGTTGTTGTTGTTGACATAGTTGTTGTTGTTGTTGTTTATTTGACGTTGTTGTTGTTGTTTATTTGACATTGTTGTTGTTGTTTATTTGACGTTTTTGTTGTTGTTGTTGATGTTGTTGTTATTGTTGTATATTTGACGTTGTTGTAGTTGTTATTGTTGTTGTTGTTTATTTGACATTATTGTTGTTGTTGTTGTTTATTTGACGTTGTTGTTGTTGTTTATTTGACGTTGTTGTTGTTGTTGTTTGTTTGACGTTGTTATTGTTGACGGTGTTGTTGTTGTTGTTGTTTATTTGACATTGTTGTTGTTGTTGTTATTGACGTTGTTGTTGTTTATTTGACGTTGTTGTTGTTGTTGTTCTTTATTTGACGTTGTTATTGTTTATTTGACGTTGTTGTTGTTGTTTATTTAACGTTGTTGTTGTTGACATTGTTGTTGTTGTTATTGTTTATTTGACATTGTTGTTGTTGTTGTTATTTATTTGACGTAATTGTTGTTGTTGACGTTGTTGTTGTTGTTGTTCTTTATTTGACGTTTTTGTTGATGTTGATGTTCTTGTTGTTGTTGTTGCTTATTTGACGTTGTTGTTGTTGACGGTGTTGTTGTTGTTGTTTATTTGCCATTGTTGTTGTTCTTGTTATTGACGTTGTTGTTATTTATTTGACGTTGTTGTTGTTGTTCTTTATTTGACGTTGTTGTTGTTCTTTATTTAACGTTGTTGTTGTTGACATTGTTGTTGTTGTTATTGTTTATTTGACATTGTTGTTGTTGTTGTTGTTTATTTGACGTAATTTTTGTTGTTGACGTTGTTGTTGTTGTTTATTTGACGTTTTTGTTGTTGTTGATGTTGTTCTTGTTGTTGTTGTTTATTTGACGTTGTTGTTATTGTTGCTTATTTGACGTTGTTGTTGTTGACGGTGTTGTTGTTGTTATTTATTTGACGTTGTTGTTGTTGTTTATTTGACGTTGTTGTTGTTGATGTTGTTGTTGTTGTTGTTTATTTGACGTTGTTGTTGTTGTTGACATAGTTGTTGTTGTTTATTTGATGTTTTTGTTGTTGTTGATGTTGTTGTTGTTTTCGTTGTTATTTATTTGACGTTGTTGTAGTTGTTTAATTGACGTTGTTGTTGTTGTTTATTTGACGTTGTTGTTATCGTTGTTGTTGTTGTTTATTTGACGTTGTTGTTGTTGTTGTTTATTTGACGTTGTTGTTGTTGTTGTTTATTTGACGTTGTTGTTGTTATTTATTTGACGTTGTTGTGGGTGACATTGTTGTTGTTGTTTATTTGACGTTGTTGTTGTTGTTTATTTGACGTAGTTGTTGTTGTTGACGTTGTTGTTGTTGTTGTTTATTTGACGTTTTTGTTGTTGTTGATGTTGTTGTTGTTGTTGTTGTTGTATATTTGACGTTGTTGTTGTTGTTGACATTGTTGTTGTTGTTGTTGTTGTTTATTTGACGTTTTTGTTGTTGTTGATGTTGTTGTTGTTGTTTATTTGACGTTGTTGTTGTTGTTGTTGTTTATTTGACGTTGTTGTTGTTGACGGTGTTGTTGTTGTTATTTATTTGACGTTGTTGTTGTTGTTGTTTATTTGACGTTGTTGTTATTGACGTTGTTGTTGTTTTTGTTTATTTGACGTTGTTGTTGTTGACATAATTGTTGTTGTTGTTGTTGTTTATTTGACGTTTTTGTTGTTGTTGATGTTGTTGTTGTTTTCGTTGTTGTTTATTTGACGTTGTTGTAGTTGTTTAATTGACGTTGTTGTTGTTGTTGTTTATTTGACGTTGTTGTTGTTGTTGTTTATTTGACGTTGTTGTTGTTGTTATTTATTTGACGTTGTTGTTGTTGTTGTTTATTTGACGTAGTTGTTGTTGTTGTTGACATAGTTGTTGTTGTTGTTTATTTGACGTTGTTGTTGTTGTTGACGTTGTTGTTGTTGTTGTTCATTTGACGTTGTTGTTGTTGTTGTTTATTTGATATTGTTGTTGTTGTTGACGTTGTTGTTGTTGTTTATTTGACATTGTTGTTGTTGTTGTTGTTGTTTATTTGACTTAGTTGTTATTGTTGTTGTTGTTTATTTGACGTTGTTCTTATTGTTGTTGACTTAGTTGTTGTTGTTGTTTATTTGACGTTGTTGTTGTTAATTGACGTTGTTGTTGTTGACGTTGTTGTTGTTGTCGTTTATTTGATGTTGTTGTTGTTGACATGGTTGTTGTGGTTTATTTCACGTTGTTGTTATTGTTGACGTTGTTGTTTATTTGACGTTGTTGTTGTTGTTTATTTGACGTTGTTGTTGCTGTTGTTGTTGACGTTGTTGTTGTTTATTTGACATTGTTGTTGTTTATTTGACATTGTTGTTGTTGTTGACGGTGTTGTTGTTGTTGTTATTGTTGTTGTTTATTTGACGTTGTTGTTGTTGTTTATTTGACGTTGTTGTTGTTGTTTATTTAACGTTGTTGTTGTTGTTGTTATTTATTTGACGTTGTTGTTGTTGTTGACGTTGATGTTGTTGTTTATTTGACGTTTTTGTTGTTGTTGACATAATTGATGTTGTTGTGTATTTGACGTTGTTGTTGTTGTTGTTGTTGAGGTTGTTGTTGTTGTTTATTTGACGTTGTTGTTGTTATTTATTTGACGTTGTTGTTGTTGTTTATTTGACGTTGTTGTTGTTATTGTTTATTTCACGTTGTTGTTGTTGTTGTAGTTGTTGTTGTTGTTGTTTATTGGACGTTGTTGTTGTTGTTGACGTTGTTGTTGTTGTTGTTTATTTGACGTTGTTGTTGTTGTTGACATAGTTGTTGTTGTTGTTGTTATTTATTTGACGATGTTGTTATTGTTGTTGTTGTTTATTTGACGTTGTTGTTGTTGTTGTTGTTGTTTATTTGACGTTGTTGTTGTTGTTTATTTGACATTGTTGTTGTTGTTTATTTGACGTTTTTGTTGTTGTTGATGTTGTTGTTATTGTTGTATATTTGACGTTGTTGTAGTTGTTATTGTTGTTGTTGTTTATTTGACATTATTGGTGTTGTTGTTGTTTATTTGACGTTGTTGTTGTTGTTTATTTGACATTGTTGTTGTTGTTTATTTAACGTTGTTGTTGTTGACATTGTTGTTGTTGTTATTGTTTATTTGACATTGTTGTTGTTGTTTATTTGACGTTGTTGTTGTTGTTTATTTGACGTAGTTGTTGTTGTTGACGTTGTTGTTGTTGTTGTTGTATATTTGACGTTGTTGTAGTTGTTATTGTTGTTGTTGTTTATTTGACATTGTTGTTGTTGTTATTGTTTATTTGACATTGTTGTTGTTGTTGTTTATTTGACGTAATTTTTGTTGTTGACGTTGTTGTTGTTGTTTATTTGACGTTTTTGTTGTTGTTGATGTTGTTGTTGTTGTTGTTGTTTATTTGACGTTGTTGTTATTGTTGTTTATTTGACGTTGTTGTTGTTGACGGTGTTGTTGTTGTTATTTATTTGACGTTGTTGTTGTTGTTTATTTGACGTTGTTGTTGTTGATGTTGTTGTTTATTTGACGTTGTTGTTGTTGTTGACATAGTTGTTGTTGTTGTTTATTTGATGTTTTTGTTGTTGTTGATGTTGTTGTTGTTTTCGTTGTTGTTTATTTGACGTTGTTGTAGTTGTTTAATTGATGATGTTGTTGTTGTTGTTTATTTGACGTTGTTGTTATTGTTGTTGTTGTTGTTTATTTGACGTTGTTGTTGTTGTTGTTTATTTGACGTTGTTGTTTTTGTTGTTTATTTGACGTTGTTGTTGTTATTTATTTGACGTTGTTGTGGGTGACATTGTTGTTGTTGTTTATTTGACGTTGTTGTTGTTGTTTATTTGACGTAGTTGTTGTTGTTGACGTTGTTGTTGTTGTTGTTTATTTGACGTTTTTGTTGTTGTTGTTTATTTGACGTTTTTGTTGTTGTTGATATTGTTGTTGTTGTTGTTGTATATTTGACGTTGTTGTTGTTGTTCACGTTGTTGTTGTTGTTGTTTATTTGACGTTTTTGTTGTTGTTGATGTTGTTGTTGTTGTTGTTGTATATTTGACGTTGTTGTAGTTGTTATTGTTGTTGTTGTTTATTTGACATTGTTGTTGTTGTTGTTTATTTGACGTTGTTGTTGTTGTTGTTTATTTGACGTTGTTGTTGTTGTTATTGACGGTGTTGTTGTTGTTGTTGTTTATTTGACATTGTTGTTGTTGTTGTTGACGTTGTTGTTGTTGTTCTTCTTCTTCTTCTTTATTTGACGTTGTTATTGTTTATTTGACGTTGTTGTTGTTGTTGTTTATTTAACGTTGTCGTTGTTGTCGTTGTTGTTGTTGTTATTGTTTATTTGACATTGTTGTTGTTGTTTATTTGACATTGTTGTTGTTGTTTATTTGACGTAGTTGTTGTTGTTGACGTTGTTGTTGTTGTTGTTGTTGTTTATTTAACGTTTTTGTTGTTGTTGATGTTGTTGTTGTTGTTTATTTGACGTTGTTGTTGTTGTTGTTTATTTGACGTTGTTGTTGTTGACGGTGTTGTTGTTGTTATTTATTTGACGTTGTTGCTGTTGTTGTTTATTTGACGTTGTTGTTGTTGACGTTGTTGTTGTTTTTGTTTATTTGACGTTGTTGTTGTTGACATAGTTGTTGTTGTTGTTGTTTATTTGACGTTTTTGTTGTTGTTGACGTTGTTGTTATTTTCGTTGTTGTTTATTTGACGTTGTTGTAGTTGTTTAATTGACGTTGTTGTTGTTGTTGTTTATTTGACGTTGTTGTTGTTGTTGTTTATTTGACGTTGTTGTTGTTGTTCTTTATTTGACGTTGTTGTTGTTATTGTTTATTTGACATAGTTGTTATTGTTGTTGACATAGTTGTTGTTGTTGTTGTTTATTTGACGTTGTTGTTGTTGTTGACGTTGTTGTTGTTGTTGTTCATTTGACGTTGTTGTTGTTGTTGTTTATTTGATATTGTTGTTGTTGTTGACGTTGTTGTTGTTGTTGTTGTTTATTTGACATTGTTGTTGTTGTTGTTGTTGTTTATTTGACTTAGTTGTTATTGTTGTTGTTGTTTATTTGACGTTGTTCTTATTGTTGTTGACTTAGTTGTTGTTGTTGTTGTTTATTTGACGTTGTTGTTGTTAATTGACGTTGTTGTTGTTGACGTTGTTGTTGTTGTCGTTTATTTGATGTTGTTGTTGTTGACATGGTTGTTGTGGTTTATTTCACGTTGTTGTTATTGTTGACGTTGTTGTTTATTTGACGTTGTTGTTGTTGTTTATTTGATGTTGTTGTTGTTGTTGTTGACGTTGTTGTTGTTTATTTGACATTGTTGTTGTTTATTTGACATTGTTGTTGTTGTTGACGGTGTTGTTGTTGTTGTTATTGTTGTTGTTTATTTGACGTTGTTGTTGTTGTTTATTTGACGTTGTTGTTGTTGTTGTTTTTTTAACGTTGTTGTTGTTGTTGTTATTTATTTGACGTTGTTGTTGTTGTTGACGTTGTTGTTGTTGTTTATTTGACGTTTTTGTTGTTGTTGACATAATTGATGTTGTTGTGTATTTGACGTTGTTGTTGTTGTTGTTGTTGAGGTTGTTGTTGTTGTTTATTTGACGTTGTTGTTGTTATTTATTTGACGTTGACGTTGTTGTTTATTTGACGTTGTTGTTGTTATTGTTTATTTCACGTTGTTGTTGTTGTTGTTGTTGTTTATTGGACGTTGTTGTTGTTGTTGACGTTGTTGTTGTTGTTGTTTATTTGACGTTGTTGTTGTTGTTGACATAGTTGTTGTTGTTGTTGTTATTTATTTGACGATGTTGTTATTGTTGTTGTTGTTTATTTGACGTTGTTGTTGTTTATTTGACGTTGTTGTTGTTGTTTATTTGACATTGTTGTTGTTGTTTATTTGACGTTTTTGTTGTTGTTGATGTTGTTGTTATTGTTGTATATTTGACGTTGTTGTAGTTGTTATTGTTGTTGTTGTTTATTTGACATTATTGGTGTTGTTGTTGTTTATTTGACGTTGTTGTTGTTGTTTATTTGACGTTGTTGTTGTTGTTGTTTGTTTGACGTTGTTGTTGTTGACGGTGTTGTTGTTGTTGTTGTTTGTTTGACGTTGTTGTTGTTGACGGTGTTGTTGTTGTTGTTTATTTGACATTGTTGTTGTTGTTGTTATTGACGTTGTTGTTGTTGTTATTGACGTTGTTGTTGTTTATTTGACGTTGTTTTTGTTGTTCTTTATTTGACGTTGTTATTGTCTATTTGACGTTGTTGTTGTTGTTTATTTAACGTTGTTGTTGTTGACATTGTTGTTGTTGTTATTGTTTATTTGACATTGTTGTTGTTGTTTATTTGACGTTGTTGTTGTTGTTTATTTGACGTAGTTGTTGTTGTTGACGTTGTTGTTGTTGTTGTTGTATATTTGACGTTGTTGTAGTTGTTATTGTTGTTGTTGTTTATTTGACATTGTTGTCGTTGTTGTTTATTTGACGTTGTTGTTGTTGTTTATTTGACGTTGTTGTTGTTGTTGTTTATTTGACGTTGTTGTTGTTGACGATGTTGTTGTTGTTGTTGTTTATTTGACATTGTTGTTGTTACTGTTGACGTTGTTGTTGTTTATTTGACATTGTTGTTGTTGTTGTTGTTGATGTTGTTGTTGTTTATTTGACGTTGTTGTTGTTGTTTATTTGACGTAGTTGTTGTTGTTGTTTATTTGACGTTTTTATTGTTGTTGATGTTGTTGTTGTTGTTGTTTATTTGACGTTGTTGTTGTTGTTGTTTATTTGACGTTTTTGTTGTTGACGGTGTTGTTGTTGTTATTTACTTGACGTTGTTGTTGTTGTTGTTTATTTGACGTTGTTGTTTTTGACGTTGTTGTTGTTGTTGTTTATTTGACGTTGTTGTTGTTGTTGACATAGTTGTTGTTGTTATTTATTTGACGTTTTTGTTGTTGTTGTTTTCGTTGTTGTTTATTTGACGTTGTTGTAGTTGTTTAATTGACGTTGTTGTTGTTGTTGTTGTTTATTTGACGTTGTTGTTGTTGTTATTGTTGTTGTTGTTGTTTATTTGACGTTGTTGTTGTTGTTGTTGTTGTTTATTTGACGTTGTTGTTGTTGTTTATTTGACGTTGTTGTTGTTATTTATTTGACGTTGTTGTGGGTGATATTGTTGTTGTTGTTTATTTGACGTTGTTGTTATTGTTTATTTGACATAGTTGTTGTTGTTGACGTTGTTGTTGTTGTTGTTGTTTATTTGACGTTTTTGTTGTTGTTGATGTTGTTGTTGTTGTATATTTGACGTTGTTGTAGTTGTTATTGTTGTTGTTGTTTATTTGACATTGTTTTGTTGTTGTTTATTTGACGTTGTAGTTGTTGTTTATTTGACGTTGTTGTTGTTGTTTATTTGACGTTGTTGTTGTTGACGGTGTTGTTGTTGTTGTTTATTTGACATTGTTGTTGTTGTTGTTGACGTTGTTGTTGTTTATTTGACATTGTTGTTGTTGTTGTTGTTGTTGTTGTTGATGTTGTTGTTGTTGTTGTTTATTTGACTTTGTTGTTGTTGTTGTTTATTTGACGTTGTTGTTGTTGACTTAGTTGTTGTTGTTGTTTATTTGACGTTGTTGTTGTTGACATTGTTGTTTATTTGACGTTATTGTTGTTGTTTATTTGACGTTGTTCTTGTTGACGTTGTTCTTGTTGTTTATTTGACGTTGTTGTTGTTATTTATTTGACATTGTTGTTGTTGTTGACGTTGTTATGGTTTATTTCACGTTGTTGTTATTGTTGACGTTGTTGTTTATTTGACGTTGTTGTTGTTGTTTATTTGACGTTGTTGTTGTTGTTGTTGACGTTGTTGTTGTTTATTTGACATTGTTGTTTTTTATTTGACATTGTTGTTGTTGTTGACGGTGTTGTTGTTGTTGTTATTGTTGTTGTTTATTTGACGTAGTTGTTGTTGTTTATTTGACGTTGTTGTTGTTGTTGTTTATTTGACGTTGTTGTTGTTGTTTATTTGACGTTGTTGTTGTTGTTGACGTTGTTGTTGTTGTTTATTTGACGTTTTTGTTGTTGTTGACATAATTGTTGTTGTTGTTGTTTATTTGACGTTGTTGTTGTTGAGGTTGTTGTTGTTGTTGTTTATTTGACGTTGTTGTTGTTATTTATTTGACGTTGTTGTTGTTGTTGTTGTTTATTTGACGTTGTTGTTGTTATTGTTTATTTCACGTTGTTGTTATTGTTGTTTATTGGACGTTGTTGTTGTTGTTGACGTTGTTGTTGTTGTTGTTTATTTGACGTTGTTGTTGTTGTTGACATAGTTGTTGTTGTGTGTGTTTATTTGACGATGTTGTTATTGTTGTTGTTGTTGTTTATTTGACGTTGTTGTTGTTGTTTATTTGACATTGTTGTTGTTGTTGTTTATTTGACGTTGTTGTTATTTATTTGACGTTGTTGTGGGTGACATTGTTGTTGTTGTTTATTTGACGTTGTTGTTGTTGTTTATTTGACGTAGTTGTTGTTGTTGTTGACGTTGTTGTTGTTGTTGTTTATTTGACGTTTTTGTTGTTGTTGATGTTGTTGTTGTTGTTGTTGTATATTTGACGTTGTTGTAGTTGTTATTGTTGTTGTTGTTTATTTGACATTGTTGTTGTTGTTGTGGTTGTTTATTTGACGTTGTTGTTGTTGTTTATTTGACGTTGTTGTTGTTGTTTATTTGACGTTGTTGTTGTTGACGGTGTTGTTGTTGTTGTTGTTTATTTGACATTTTTGTTGTTGTTGTTGACGTTGTTGTTGTTGTTCTTCTTCTTCTTCTTCTTTATTTGACGTTGTTGTTGTTCTTCTTCTTCTTCTTCTTTATTTGACGTTGTTATTGTTTATTTGACGTTGTTGTTGTTGTTGTTTATTTAACGTTGTTGTTGTTGACGTTGTTGTTGTTGTTATTGTTTATTTGACATTGTTGTTGTTGTTTATTTGACGTAGTTGTTGTTGTTGACGTTGTTGTTGTTGTTTATTTGACGTTTTTGTTATTATTGATGTTGTTGTTGTTGTTTATTTGACGTTGTTGTTGTTGTTGTTTATTTGACGTTGTTGTTGTTGACGGTGTTGTTGTTGTTATTTATTTGACGTTGTTGTTGTTGCTATTTATTTGACGTTGTTGTTGTTGTTGACGTTGTTGTTGTTTTTGTTCATTTGACGTTGTTGTTGTTGATGACATAGTTGTTGTTGTTGTTGTTTATTTGACATTTTTTTGTTGTTGATGTTGTTGTTGTTTTCGTTGTTGTTTATTTGACGTTGTTGTAGTTGTTTAATTGACATCGTTGTTGTTGTTGTTGTTTATTTGACATTGTTGTTGTTGTTATTGTTGTTGTGTTTTGTTGTTTATTTGACGTTGTTATTGTTGTTCTTTATTTGACGTTGTTGTCGTTCTTGTTGTTTATTTGACGTTGTTGTTGTTGTTGACGTTGTTGTTATTGTTGTTTATTTGACATTGTTGTTGTTGTTGTTATTGTTTATTTGACGTTGTTGTTGTTGTTGGTTATTTGGCGTTGTTGTTGTTGTATTTGACGTTGTTGTTGTTGTTTATTTGACGTTGTTGTTGTTGTTGACGTTGTTTTTGTTGTTGTTTGTTTGACGTTGGTGTTGTTGTTTATTTGACGTTGTTGTTGTTGACGTTGTTGTTGTTGTTGTTTATTTGACATTGTTGTTGTTGTTGTTGACATAGTTGTTGTTGTTGTTGTTTATTTGACGTTTTTGTTGTTGTTGATGTTGTTGTTGTTTTCGTTGTTGTTTATTTGACGTTGTTGTAGTTGTTTAATTGACGTTGTTGTTGTTGTTGTTTATTTGACGTTGTTGTTGTTGTTTATTTGACATTGTTGTTGTTGTTGACGTTGTTGTTGTTGTTGTTGTTTATTTGACATTGTTGTTGTTGTTGTTGACGTTGTTGTTGTTGTTTATTTGACGTTGTTGTTGTTATTGTTTATTTGAAGTTGTTGTTGTTGTTGACTTAGTTGTTGTTGTTGTTTATTTGACGTTGTTGTTGTTGTTGACGATGTTGTTTATTTGACGTTGTTGTTGTTGTTGTTTATTTGACGTTGTTGTTGTTGTTGACGTTGTTGTTGTTGTTTATTTGACGTTGTTGTTGTTGTTGTTATTGTTGTTGTTGTTGTTTATTTGACGTTGTTGTTGTTGTTCTTTATTTGACGTTGTTGTCGTTGTTGTTGTTTATTTGACGTTGTTGTTGTTGCTGACGTTGTTGTTTTTGTTTATTTGACGTTGTTGTTGTTGATGACATAGTTGTTGTTGTTGTTGTTTATTTGACATTTTCGTTGTTGTTTATTTGACGTTGTTGTAGTTGTTTAATTGACGTCGTTGTTGTTGTTGTTGTTTATTTGACGTTGTTGTTGTTGTTATTGTTGTTGTTGTTGTTTATTTGACGTTGTTGTTGTTGTTCTTTATTTGACGTTGTTGTCGTTCTTGTTGTTTATTTGACGTTGTTGTTGTTGTTGACGTTGTTGTTATTGTTGTTTATTTGACATTGTTGTTGTTGTTATTGTTTATTTGACATTGTTGTTGTTGTTGTTGGTTATTTGGCGTTGTTGTTGTTGTATTTGACGTTGTTGTTGTTGTTTATTTGACGTTGTTGTTGTTGTTGTTGACGTTGTTTTTGTTGTTGTTTGTTTGACGTTGTTGTTGTTGTTTATTTGACGTTGTTGTTGTTGTTGTTTATTTGACGTTGTTGTTGTTGTTGTTTATTTGACATTGTTGTTATTGACGGTGTTGCTGTTGTTGTTTATTTGATGTTGTTGTCGTTGTTGTTGTTTATTTGACGTTGTTGTTGTTGACGTTGTTGTTGTTGTTGTTTATTTGACATTGTTGTTGTTGTTATTGTTTTTTTGACGTTGTTGTTGTTTATTTGGCGTTGTTGTTGTTGTATTTGACGTTGTTGTTGTTTATTTGACGTTGTTGTTGTTGTTGACGTTGTTTTTGTTGTTGTTTATTTGACGTTGTTGTTGTTGTTGTTTATTTGACGTTGTTGTTGTTGTTGTTTATTTGACATTGTTGTTATTGACGGTGTAGTTGTTGTTTATTTGGCGTTGTTGTTGTTGTTGTTTATTTGACGTTGTTGTTGTTGTTGTTTATTAGACATTGTTGTTGTTGACATAGTTGTTGTTGTTGTTTATTTGACGTTGTTGTTGTTGTTGACGTTGTTGTTGTTGTTGACGTTGTTGTTGTTGTTGTTTATTTGCCGTTGTTGATATAGTTGTTGTTAGTGTTGTTTATTTGACGTTGTTGTTGTTGACGTTGTTGTTGTTGTTGTTTATTTGACGTTGTTGTTGTTGTTGTTTATTTGACATTGTTGTTTTTGTTGACGTTGTTGTTGTTGTTGTTTATTTGACATTGTTGTTGTTGTTGTTGACGTTGTTGTTGTTGTTTATTTGACTTTGTTGTTGTTGTTGTTGTTGTTGTTTATTTGACATTGTTGTTGTTGTTGACTTAGTTGTTGTTGTTGTTTATTTGACGTTGTTGTTGTTGTTGACGGTGTTGTTTATTTGACGTTGTTGTTGTTGTTTATTTGACGTTGTTGTTGTTGTTGTTGTTGTTTATTTGACGTTGTTGTTGTTATTTATTTGACATTGTTGTTGTTGTTGACGTTGTTGTTGTTGTTGTTGTTGTTGTTGACGTTGTTGTTGTTGTTATTGTTTATTTGACGTTGTTTTAGTATTGTTTTTTATTTGACATTGTTGTTGTTATTTATTTGACGTTGTTGTGGGTGACATTGTTGTTGTTGTTGTTTATTTGACGTTGTTGTTGTTGTTGTTGTTTATTTGACGTAGTTGTTGTTGTTGACGTTATTGTTGTTGTTGTTGTTTATTTGACGTTTTTGTTGTTGTTGATGTTGTTGTTGTTGTATATTTGACGTTGTTGTAGTTGTTATTGTTGTTATTGTTTATTTGACATATTGTTGTTGTTGTTGTTGTTTATTTGACGTTGTTGTTGTTATTTATTTGACGTTGTTGTTGTTGACGGTGTTGTTGTTGTTGTTGTTTATTTGCCATTGTTGTTGTTCTTGTTATTGACGTTGTTGTTGTTTGTTTGACGTTGTTGTTGTTGTTCTTTATTTGACGTTGTTATTGTTTATTTGACGTTGTTGTTGTTGTTTATTTAACGTTGTTGTTGTTGACATTGTTGTTCTTGTTATTGTTTATTTGACATTGTTGTTGTTGTTGTTGTTAATTTGACGTTGTTGTTGTTGATGTTGTTGTTGTTGTTGTTTATTTGACGTTGTTGTTGTTGTCGTTTATTTGACGTTGTTGTTGTTGACGGTGTTGTTGTTGTTATTTATTTGACGTTGTTGTTGTTGTTTATTTGACGTTGTTGTTGTTGACGTTGTTGTTGTTGTTGTTTATTTGACGTTTTTGTTGTTATTGATGTTGTTGTTGTTGTTTATTTGACGTTGTTGTTGTTGTTGTTGTTGTTGTTTATTTGACATTGTTGTTGTTGACGGTGTTGTTGTTGTTATTTATTTGACGTTGTTGTTGTTGCTGTTTATTTGACATTGTTGTTGTTGTTGACGTTGTTGTTGTTTTTGTTTATTTGACGTTGTTGTTGTTGATGACATAGTTGTTGTTGTTGTTGTTTATTTGACGTTTTTGTTGTTGTTGATGTTGTTGTTTATTTGACGTTGTTGTAGTTGTTCAATTCACGTTGTTGTTGTTGTTGTTGTTGTTTATTTGACGTTGTTGTTGTTGTTGTTGTTGTTGTTTATTTGACGTTGTTATTGTTGTTCTTTATTTGACGTTGTTGTCGTTCTTGTTGTTTATTTGACGTTGTTGTTGTTGTTGACGTTGATGTTATTGTTGTTTATTTGACATTGTTGTTGTTGTTGTTATTGTTTATTTGACGTTGTTGTTGTTGTTGGTTATTTGGCATTGTTGTTGTTGTATTTGACGTTGTTGTTGTTGTTTATTTGACGTTGTTGTTTTTGTTGACGTTGTTTTTGTTGTTGTTTGTTTGACGTTGTTGTTGTTGTTTATTTGACGTTGTTGTTGTTGACGTTGTTGTTGTTGTTGTTTATTTGACGTTGTTGTTGTTGTTGACATAGTTGTTGTTGTTGTTGTTTATTTGACGTTTTTGTTGTTGTTGATGTTGTTGTTGTTTTCGTTGTTGTTTATTTGACGTTGTTGTAGTTGTTTAATTGACGTTGTTGTTGTTGTTGTTTATTTGACGTTGTTGTTGTTGTTTATTTGACATTGTTGTTGTTGTTGACGTTGTTGTTGTTGTTGTTTATTTGACATTGTTGTTGTTGTTGTTGTTGACGTTGTTGTTGTTGTTTATTTGACGTTGTTGTTGTTGTTGTTTATTTGAAGTTGTTGTTGTTGTTGACTTAGTTGTTGTTGTTGTTTATTTGACGTTGTTGTTGTTATTTATTTGACGTTGACGTTGTTGTTTATTTGACGTTGTTGTTGTTATTGTTTATTTCACGTTGTTGTTGTTGTTGTTGTTGTTGTTGTTTATTGGACGTTGTTGTTGTTGTTGACGTTGTTGTTGTTGTTGTTTATTTGACGTTGTTGTTGTTGTTGACATAGTTGTTGTTGTTGTTATTTATTTGACGATGTTGTTATTGTTGTTGTTGTTTATTTGACGTTGTTGTTGTTGTTGTTGTTTATTTGACGTTGTTGTTGTTGTTTATTTGACATTGTTGTTGTTGTTTATTTGACGTTTTTGTTGTTGTTGATGTTGTTGTTATTGTTGTATATTTGACGTTGTTGTAGTTGTTATTGTTGTTGTTGTTTATTTGACATTATTGGTGTTGTTGTTGTTTATTTGACGTTGTTGTTGTTGTTTATTTGACGTTGTTGTTGTTGTTTGTTTGACGTTGTTGTTGTTGACGGTGTTGTTGTTGTTGTTGTTTGTTTGACGTTGTTGTTGTTGACGGTGTTGTTGTTGTTGTTTATTTGACATTGTTGTTGTTGTTGTTATTGACGTTGTTGTTGTTGTTATTGACGTTGTTGTTGTTTATTTGACGTTGTTTTTGTTGTTCTTTATTTGACGTTGTTATTGTCTATTTGACGTTGTTGTTGTTGTTTATTTAACGTTGTTGTTGTTGACATTGTTGTTGTTGTTAATTTTTATTTGACATTGTTGTTGTTGTTTATTTGACGTTGTTGTTGTTGTTTATTTGACGTAGTTGTTGTTGTTGTTTATTTGACGTTTTTATTGTTGTTGATGTTGTTGTTGTTGTTGTTTATTTGACGTTGTTGTTGTTGTTGTTTATTTGACGTTTTTGTTGTTGACGGTGTTGTTGTTGTTATTTACTTGACGTTGTTGTTGTTGTTGTTTATTTGACGTTGTTGTTTTTGACGTTGTTGTTGTTGTTGTTTATTTGACGTTGTTGTTGTTGTTGACATAGTTGTTGTTGTTATTTATTTGACGTTTTTGTTGTTGTTGTTTTCGTTGTTGTTTATTTGACGTTGTTGTAGTTGTTTAATTGACGTTGTTGTTGTTGTTGTTGTTTATTTGACGTTGTTGTTGTTGTTATTGTTGTTGTTGTTATTTATTTGACGTTGTTGTTGTTGTTGTTGTTGTTTATTTGACGTTGTTGTTGTTGTTTATTTGACGTTGTTGTTGTTATTTATTTGACGTTGTTGTGGGTGATATTGTTGTTGTTGTTTATTTGACGTTGTTGTTATTGTTTATTTGACATAGTTGTTGTTGTTGACGTTGTTGTTGTTGTTGTTGTTGTTTATTTGACGTTTTTGTTGTTGTTGATGTTGTTGTTGTTGTATATTTGACGTTGTTGTAGTTGTTATTGTTGTTGTTGTTTATTTGACATTGTTTTGTTGTTGTTTATTTGACGTTGTAGTTGTTGTTTATTTGACGTTGTTGTTGTTGTTTATTTGACGTTGTTGTTGTTGACGGTGTTGTTGTTGTTGTTTATTTGACATTGTTGTTGTTGTTGTTGACGTTGTTGTTGTTTATTTGACATTGTTGTTGTTGTTGTTGTTGTTGATGTTGTTGTTGTTGTTGTTGTTTATTTGACTTTGTTGTTGTTGTTGTTTATTTGACGTTGTTGTTGTTGACTTAGTTGTTGTTGTTGTTTATTTGACGTTGTTGTTGTTGACATTGTTGTTTATTTGACGTTATTGTTGTTGTTTATTTGACGTTGTTCTTGTTGACGTTGTTCTTGTTGTTTATTTGACGTTGTTGTTGTTATTTATTTGACATTGTTGTTGTTGTTGACGTTGTTGTTGTTGTTGTTGTTGTTGTTGTTGTTTATTTGACATTATTGTTGTTGTTGTTGACGTTGTTATGGTTTATTTCACGTTGTTGTTATTGTTGACGTTGTTGTTTATTTGACGTTGTTGTTGTTGTTTATTTGACGTTGTTGTTGTTGTTGTTGACGTTGTTGTTGTTTATTTGACATTGTTGTTTTTTATTTGACATTGTTGTTGTTGTTGACGGTGTTGTTGTTGTTGTTATTGTTGTTGTTTATTTGACGTAGTTGTTGTTGTTTATTTGACGTTGTTGTTGTTGTTGTTTATTTGACGTTGTTGTTGTTGTTTATTTGACGTTGTTGTTGTTGTTGACGTTGTTGTTGTTGTTTATTTGACGTTTTTGTTGTTGTTGACATAATTGTTGTTGTTGTTGTTTATTTGACGTTGTTGTTGTTGTTGTTGAGGTTGTTGTTGTTGTTGTTTATTTGACGTTGTTGTTGTTATTTATTTGACGTTGTTGTTGTTGTTGTTTATTTGACGTTGTTGTTGTTATTGTTTATTTCACGTTGTTGTTATTGTTGTTTATTGGACGTTGTTGTTGTTGTTGTTTATTTGACGTTGTTGTTGTTGTTGACATAGTTGTTGTTGTGTGTGTTTATTTGACGATGTTGTTATTGTTGTTGTTGTTGTTGTTTATTTGACGTTGTTGTTGTTGTTTATTTGACATTGTTGTTGTTGTTGTTTATTTGACGTTGTTGTTATTTATTTGACGTTGTTGTGGGTGACATTGTTGTTGTTGTTTATTTGACGTTGTTGTTGTTGTTTATTTGACGTAGTTGTTGTTGTTGTTGACGTTGTTGTTGTTGTTGTTTATTTGACGTTTTTGTTGTTGTTGATGTTGTTGTTGTTGTTGTTGTATATTTGACGTTGTTGTAGTTGTTATTGTTGTTGTTGTTTATTTGACATTGTTGTTGTTGTTGTGGTTGTTTATTTGACGTTGTTGTTGTTGTTTATTTGACGTTGTTGTTGTTGTTTATTTGACGTTGTTGTTGTTGACGGTGTTGTTGTTGTTGTTGTTTATTTGACATTTTTGTTGTTGTTGTTGACGTTGTTGTTGTTCTTCTTCTTCTTCTTCTTCTTTATTTGACGTTGTTGTTGTTCTTCTTCTTCTTCTTCTTTATTTGACGTTGTTATTGTTTATTTGACGTTGTTGTTGTTGTTGTTTATTTAACGTTGTTGTTGTTGACGTTGTTGTTGTTGTTATTGTTTATTTGACATTGTTGTTGTTGTTTATTTGACGTAGTTGTTGTTGTTGACGTTGTTGTTGTTGTTTATTTGACGTTTTTGTTATTATTGATGTTGTTGTTGTTGTTTATTTGACGTTGTTGTTGTTGTTGTTTATTTGACGTTGTTGTTGTTGACGGTGTTGTTGTTGTTATTTATTTGACGTTGTTGTTGTTGCTGTTTATTTGACGTTGTTGTTGTTGTTGACGTTGTTGTTGTTTTTGTTCATTTGACGTTGTTGTTGTTGATGACATAGTTGTTGTTGTTGTTGTTTATTTGACATTTTTTTGTTGTTGATGTTGTTGTTGTTTTCGTTGTTGTTTATTTGACGTTGTTGTAGTTGTTTAATTGACATCGTTGTTGTTGTTGTTGTTTATTTGACATTGTTGTTGTTGTTATTGTTGTTGTGTTTTGTTGTTTATTTGACGTTGTTATTGTTGTTCTTTATTTGACGTTATTGTCGTTCTTGTTGTTTATTTGACGTTGTTGTTGTTGTTGACGTTGTTGTTATTGTTGTTTATTTGACATTGTTGTTGTTGTTGTTATTGTTTATTTGACGTTGTTGTTGTTGTTGGTTATTTGGCGTTGTTGTTGTTGTATTTGACGTTGTTGTTGTTGTTTATTTGACGTTGTTGTTGTTGTTGACGTTGTTTTTGTTGTTGTTTGTTTGACGTTGGTGTTGTTGTTTATTTGACGTTGTTGTTGTTGACGTTGTTGTTGTTGTTGTTTATTTGACATTGTTGTTGTTGTTGTTGACATAGTTGTTGTTGTTGTTGTTTATTTGACGTTTTTGTTGTTGTTGATGTTGTTGTTGTTTTCGTTGTTGTTTATTTGACGTTGTTGTAGTTGTTTAATTGACGTTGTTGTTGTTGTTGTTTATTTGACGTTGTTGTTGTTGTTTATTTGACATTGTTGTTGTTGTTGACGTTGTTGTTGTTGTTGTTGTTTATTTGACATTGTTGTTGTTGTTGTTGACGTTGTTGTTGTTGTTTATTTGACGTTGTTGTTGTTATTGTTTATTTGAAGTTGTTGTTGTTGTTGACTTAGTTGTTGTTGTTGTTGTTTATTTGACGTTGTTGTTGTTGTTGACGATGTTGTTTATTTGACGTTGTTGTTGTTGTTGTTTATTTGACGTTGTTGTTGTTGTTGACGTTGTTGTTGTTGTTTATTTGACGTTGTTGTTGTTGTTGTTATTGTTGTTGTTGTTGTTTATTTGACGTTGTTGTTGTTGTTCTTTATTTGACGTTGTTGTCGTTGTTGTTGTTTATTTGACGTTGTTGTTGTTGCTG
Organism: Vicia faba; assembly: GCA_948472305.1. NCBI lineage: Eukaryota > Viridiplantae > Streptophyta > Magnoliopsida > Fabales > Fabaceae > Vicia > Vicia faba. The sequence continues at coordinate 387,084,318 of OX451739.1, read as the reverse complement.
ACGTTGTTGTTTTTGTTTATTTGACGTTGTTGTTGTTGATGACATAGTTGTTGTTGTTGTTGTTTATTTGACATTTTCGTTGTTGTTTATTTGACGTTGTTGTAGTTGTTTAATTGACGTCGTTGTTGTTGTTGTTGTTTATTTGACGTTGTTGTTGTTGTTATTGTTGTTGTTGTTGTTTATTTGACGTTGTTGTTGTTGTTCTTTATTTGACGTTGTTGTCGTTCTTGTTGTTTATTTGACGTTGTTGTTGTTGTTGACGTTGTTGTTATTGTTGTTTATTTGACATTGTTGTTGTTGTTATTGTTTATTTGACATTGTTGTTGTTGTTGTTGGTTATTTGGCATTGTTGTTGTTGTTGTATTTGACGTTGTTGTTGTTGTTTATTTGACGTTGTTGTTGTTGTTGTTGACGTTGTTTTTGTTGTTGTTTGTTTGACGTTGTTGTTGTTGTTTATTTGACGTTGTTGTTGTTGTTGTTTATTTGACGTTGTTGTTGTTGTTGTTTATTTGACATTGTTGTTATTGACGGTGTTGCTGTTGTTGTTTATTTGATGTTGTTGTCGTTGTTGTTGTTTATTTGACGTTGTTGTTGTTGACGTTGTTGTTGTTGTTGTTTATTTGACATTGTTGTTGTTGTTATTGTTTATTTGACGTTGTTGTTGTTTATTTGGCATTGTTGTTGTTGTATTTGACGTTGTTGTTGTTTATTTGACGTTGTTGTTGTTGTTGACGTTGTTTTTGTTGTTGTTTATTTGACGTTGTTGTTGTTGTTGTTTATTTGACGTTGTTGTTGTTGTTGTTTATTTGACATTGTTGTTATTGACGGTGTAGTTGTTGTTTATTTGGCGTTGTTGTTGTTGTTGTTTATTTGACGTTGTTGTTGTTGTTGTTTATTAGACATTGTTGTTGTTGACATAGTTGTTGTTGTTGTTTATTTGACGTTGTTGTTGTTGTTGACGTTGTTGTTGTTGTTGACGTTGTTGTTGTTGTTGTTTATTTGCCGTTGTTGATATAGTTGTTGTTAGTGTTGTTTATTTGACGTTGTTGTTGTTGACGTTGTTGTTGTTGTTGTTTATTTGACGTTGTTGTTGTTGTTGTTTATTTGACATTGTTGTTTTTGTTGACGTTGTTGTTGTTGTTGTTTATTTGACATTGTTGTTGTTGTTGTTGACGTTGTTGTTGTTGTTTATTTGACTTTGTTGTTGTTGTTGTTGTTGTTGTTGTTTATTTGACGTTGTTGTTGTTGTTGACTTAGTTGTTGTTGTTGTTTATTTGACGTTGTTGTTGTTGTTGACGGTGTTGTTTATTTGACGTTGTTGTTGTTGTTTATTTGACGTTGTTGTTGTTGTTGTTGTTGTTTATTTGACGTTGTTGTTGTTATTTATTTGACATTGTTGTTGTTGTTGACGTTGATGTTGTTGTTGTTGTTGTTGTTGACGTTGTTGTTGTTGTTATTGTTTATTTGACGTTGTTTTAGTATTGTTTTTTATTTGACATTGTTGTTGTTATTTATTTGACGTTGTTGTGGGTGACATTGTTGTTGTTGTTGTTTATTTGACGTTGTTGTTGTTGTTGTTGTTTATTTGACGTAGTTGTTGTTGTTGACGTTATTGTTGTTGTTGTTGTTTATTTGACGTTTTTGTTGTTGTTGATGTTGTTGTTGTTGTATATTTGACGTTGTTGTAGTTGTTATTGTTGTTGTTGTTTATTTGACATTATTGTTGTTGTTGTTGTTGTTTATTTGACGTTGTTGTTGTTATTTATTTGACGTTGTTGTTGTTGACGGTGTTGTTGTTGTTGTTGTTTATTTGCCATTGTTGTTGTTCTTGTTATTGACGTTGTTGTTGTTTGTTTGACGTTGTTGTTGTTGTTCTTTATTTGACGTTGTTATTGTTTATTTGACGTTGTTGTTGTTGTTTATTTAACGTTGTTGTTGTTGACATTGTTGTTCTTGTTATTGTTTATTTGACATTGTTGTTGTTGTTGTTGTTTATTTGACGTTGTTGTTGTTGATGTTGTTGTTGTTGTTGTTTATTTGACGTTGTTGTTGTTGTCGTTTATTTGACGTTGTTGTTGTTGACGGTGTTGTTGTTGTTATTTATTTGACGTTGTTATTGTTGTTTATTTGACGTTGTTGTTGTTGACGTTGTTGTTGTTGTTTATTTGACGTTTTTGTTGTTATTGATGTTGTTGTTGTTGTTTATTTGACGTTGTTGTTGTTGTTGTTGTTGTTTATTTGACGTTGTTGTTGTTGTTGTTGTCGTTTATTTGACGTTGTTGTTGTTGTTGTTTATTTGACGTTGTTGTTGTTATTGTTTATTTGAAGTTGTTGTTGTTGTTGACTTAGTTGTTGTTGTTGTTTATTTGACGTTGTTGTTGTTGTTGACGATGTTGTTTATTTGACGTTGTTGTTGTTGTTGTTTATTTGACGTTGTTGTTGTTGTTGACGTTGTTGTTGTTGTTTATTTGACGTTGTTGTTGTTGTTGTTATTGTTGTTGTTGTTGTTTATTTGACGTTGTTGTTGTTGTTCTTTATTTGACGTTGTTGTCGTTGTTGTTGTTTATTTGACGTTGTTGTTGTTGCTGACGTTGTTGTTTTTGTTTATTTGACGTTGTTGTTGTTGATGACATAGTTGTTGTTGTTGTTGTTTATTTGACATTTTCGTTGTTGTTTATTTGACGTTGTTGTAGTTGTTTAATTGACGTCGTTGTTGTTGTCGTTGTTTATTTGACGTTGTTATTGTTGTTATTGTTGTTGTTGTCGTTTATTTGCCATTGTTGTTGTTCTTGTTATTGACGTTGTTGTTGTTTGTTTGACGTTGTTGTTGTTGTTCTTTATTTGACGTTGTTATTGTTTATTTGACGTTGTTGTTGTTGTTTATTTAACGTTGTTGTTGTTGACATTGTTGTTCTTGTTATTGTTTATTTGACATTGTTGTTGTTGTTGTTGTTTATTTGACGTTGTTGTTGTTGATGTTGTTGTTGTTGTTGTTTATTTGACGTTGTTGTTGTTGTCGTTTATTTGACGTTGTTGTTGTTGACGGTGTTGTTGTTGTTATTTATTTGACGTTGTTGTTGTTGTTTATTTGACGTTGTTGTTGTTGACGTTGTTGTTGTTGTTGTTTATTTGACGTTTTTGTTGTTATTGATGTTGTTGTTGTTGTTTATTTGACGTTGTTGTTGTTGTTGTTGTTGTTTATTTGACATTGTTGTTGTTGACGGTGTTGTTGTTGTTATTTATTTGACGTTGTTGTTGTTGCTGTTTATTTGACATTGTTGTTGTTGTTCACGTTGTTGTTGTTTTTGTTTATTTGACGTTGTTGTTGTTGATGACATAGTTGTTGTTGTTGTTGTTTATTTGACGTTTTTGTTGTTGTTGATGTTGTTATTGTTTTCGTTGTTGTTTATTTGACGTTGTTGTAGTTGTTCAATTCACGTTGTTGTTGTTGTTGTTGTTGTTTATTTGACGTTGTTGTTGTTGTTGTTGTTGTTGTTGTTTATTTGACGTTGTTATTGTTGTTCTTTATTTGACGTTGTTGTCGTTCTTGTTGTTTATTTGACGTTGTTGTTGTTGTTGACGTTGATGTTATTGTTGTTTATTTGACATTGTTGTTGTTGTTGTTATTGTTTATTTGACGTTGTTGTTGTTGTTGGTTATTTGGCATTGTTGTTGTTGTATTTGACGTTGTTGTTGTTGTTTATTTGACGTTGTTGTTTTTGTTGACGTTGTTTTTGTTGTTGTTTGTTTGACGTTGTTGTTGTTGTTTATTTGACGTTGTTGTTGTTGACGTTGTTGTTGTTGTTGTTTATTTGACGTTGTTGTTGTTGTTGACATAGTTGTTGTTGTTGTTGTTTATTTGACGTTTTTGTTGTTGTTGATGTTGTTGTTGTTTTCGTTGTTGTTTATTTGACGTTGTTGTAGTTGTTTAATTGACGTTGTTGTTGTTGTTGTTTATTTGACGTTGTTGTTGTTGTTTATTTGACATTGTTGTTGTTGTTGACGTTGTTGTTGTTGTTGTTTATTTGACATTGTTGTTGTTGTTGTTGTTGACGTTGTTGTTGTTGTTTATTTGACGTTGTTGTTGTTGTTGTTTATTTGAAGTTGTTGTTGTTGTTGACTTAGTTGTTGTTGTTGTTTATTTGACGTTGTTGTTGTTATTTATTTGACGTTGACGTTGTTGTTTATTTGACGTTGTTGTTGTTATTGTTTATTTCACGTTGTTGTTGTTGTTGTTGTTGTTGTTGTTTATTGGACGTTGTTGTTGTTGTTGACGTTGTTGTTGTTGTTGTTTATTTGACGTTGTTGTTGTTGTTGACATAGTTGTTGTTGTTGTTATTTATTTGACGATGTTGTTATTGTTGTTGTTGTTTATTTGACGTTGTTGTTGTTGTTGTTGTTTATTTGACGTTGTTGTTGTTGTTTATTTGACATTGTTGTTGTTGTTTATTTGACGTTTTTGTTGTTGTTGATGTTGTTGTTATTGTTGTATATTTGACGTTGTTGTAGTTGTTATTGTTGTTGTTGTTTATTTGACATTATTGGTGTTGTTGTTGTTTATTTGACGTTGTTGTTGTTGTTTATTTGACGTTGTTGTTGTTGTTTGTTTGACGTTGTTGTTGTTGACGGTGTTGTTGTTGTTGTTGTTGTTTGTTTGACGTTGTTGTTGTTGACGGTGTTGTTGTTGTTGTTTATTTGACATTGTTGTTGTTGTTGTTATTGACGTTGTTGTTGTTGTTATTGACGTTGTTGTTGTTTATTTGACGTTGTTTTTGTTGTTCTTTATTTGACGTTGTTATTGTCTATTTGACGTTGTTGTTGTTGTTTATTTAACGTTGTTGTTGTTGACATTGTTGTTGTTGTTAATTTTTATTTGACATTGTTGTTGTTGTTTATTTGACGTTGTTGTTGTTGTTTATTTGACGTAGTTGTTGTTGTTGACGTTGTTGTTGTTGTTGTATATTTGACGTTGTTGTAGTTGTTATTGTTGTTGTTGTTTATTTGACATTGTTGTTGTTGTTGTTTATTTGACGTTGTTGTTGTTGTTTATTTGACGTTGTTGTTGTTGTTGTTTATTTGACGTTGTTGTTGTTGACGATGTTGTTGTTGTTGTTGTTTATTTGACATTGTTGTTGTTACTGTTGACGTTGTTGTTGTTTATTTGACATTGTTGTTGTTGTTGTTGTTGATGTTGTTGTTGTTTATTTGACGTTGTTGTTGTTGTTTATTTGACGTAGTTGTTGTTGTTGTTTATTTGACGTTTTTATTGTTGTTGATGTTGTTGTTGTTGTTGTTTATTTGACGTTGTTGTTGTTGTTGTTTATTTGACGTTGTTGTTGTTGACGGTGTTGTTGTTGTTATTTACTTGACGTTGTTGTTGTTGTTGTTTATTTGACGTTGTTGTTTTTGACGTTGTTGTTGTTGTTGTTTATTTGACGTTGTTGTTGTTGTTGACGTTGTTGTTGTTGTTGTTTATTTGCCGTTGTTGATATAGTTGTTGTTAGTGTTGTTTATTTGACGTTGTTGTTGTTGACGTTGTTGTTGTTGTTGTTTATTTGACGTTGTTGTTGTTGTTGTTTATTTGACATTGTTGTTTTTGTTGACGTTGTTGTTGTTGTTGTTTATTTGACATTGTTGTTGTTGTTGTTGACGTTGTTGTTGTTGTTTATTTGACTTTGTTGTTGTTGTTGTTGTTTATTTGACGTTGTTGTTGTTGTTGACTTAGTTGTTGTTGTTGTTTATTTGACGTTGTTGTTGTTGTTGACGGTGTTGTTTATTTGACGTTGTTGTTGTTGTTTATTTGACGTTGTTGTTGTTGTTGTTGTTGTTTATTTGACGTTGTTGTTGTTATTTATTTGACATTGTTGTTGTTGTTGACGTTGATGTTGTTGTTGTTGTTGTTGTTGACGTTGTTGTTGTTGTTATTGTTTATTTGACGTTGTTTTAGTATTGTTTTTTATTTGACATTGTTGTTGTTATTTATTTGACGTTGTTGTGGGTGACATTGTTGTTGTTGTTGTTTATTTGACGTTGTTGTTGTTGTTGTTGTTTATTTGACGTAGTTGTTGTTGTTGACGTTATTGTTGTTGTTGTTGTTTATTTGACGTTTTTGTTGTTGTTGATGTTGTTGTTGTTGTATATTTGACGTTGTTGTAGTTGTTATTGTTGTTGTTGTTTATTTGACATTATTGTTGTTGTTGTTGTTGTTTATTTGACGTTGTTGTTGTTATTTATTTGACGTTGTTGTTGTTGACGGTGTTGTTGTTGTTGTTGTTTATTTGCCATTGTTGTTGTTCTTGTTATTGACGTTGTTGTTGTTTGTTTGACGTTGTTGTTGTTGTTCTTTATTTGACGTTGTTATTGTTTATTTGACGTTGTTGTTGTTGTTTATTTAACGTTGTTGTTGTTGACATTGTTGTTCTTGTTATTGTTTATTTGACATTGTTGTTGTTGTTGTTGTTTATTTGACGTTGTTGTTGTTGATGTTGTTGTTGTTGTTGTTTATTTGACGTTGTTGTTGTTGTCGTTTATTTGACGTTGTTGTTGTTGACGGTGTTGTTGTTGTTATTTATTTGACGTTGTTGTTGTTGTTTATTTGACGTTGTTGTTGTTGACGTTGTTGTTGTTGTTGTTTATTTGACGTTTTTGTTGTTATTGATGTTGTTGTTGTTGTTTATTTGACGTTGTTGTTGTTGTTGTTGTTGTTTATTTGACGTTGTTGTTGTTGTTGTTGTCGTTTATTTGACGTTGTTGTTGTTGTTGTTTATTTGACGTTGTTGTTGTTATTGTTTATTTGAAGTTGTTGTTGTTGTTGACTTAGTTGTTGTTGTTGTTTATTTGACGTTGTTGTTGTTGTTGACGATGTTGTTTATTTGACGTTGTTGTTGTTGTTGTTTATTTGACGTTGTTGTTGTTGTTGACGTTGTTGTTGTTGTTTATTTGACGTTGTTGTTGTTGTTGTTATTGTTGTTGTTGTTGTTTATTTGACGTTGTTGTTGTTGTTCTTTATTTGACGTTGTTGTCGTTGTTGTTGTTTATTTGACGTTGTTGTTGTTGCTGACGTTGTTGTTTTTGTTTATTTGACGTTGTTGTTGTTGATGACATAGTTGTTGTTGTTGTTGTTTATTTGACATTTTCGTTGTTGTTTATTTGACGTTGTTGTAGTTGTTTAATTGACGTCGTTGTTGTTGTCGTTGTTTATTTGACGTTGTTATTGTTGTTATTGTTGTTGTTGTCGTTTATTTGCCATTGTTGTTGTTCTTGTTATTGACGTTGTTGTTGTTTGTTTGACGTTGTTGTTGTTGTTCTTTATTTGACGTTGTTATTGTTTATTTGACGTTGTTGTTGTTGTTTATTTAACGTTGTTGTTGTTGACATTGTTGTTCTTGTTATTGTTTATTTGACATTGTTGTTGTTGTTGTTGTTTATTTGACGTTGTTGTTGTTGATGTTGTTGTTGTTGTTGTTTATTTGACGTTGTTGTTGTTGTCGTTTATTTGACGTTGTTGTTGTTGTTGACGGTGTTGTTGTTGTTATTTATTTGACGTTGTTGTTGTTGTTTATTTGACGTTGTTGTTGTTGACGTTGTTGTTGTTGTTGTTTATTTGACGTTTTTGTTGTTATTGATGTTGTTGTTGTTGTTTATTTGACGTTGTTGTTGTTGTTGTTGTTGTTTATTTGACATTGTTGTTGTTGACGGTGTTGTTGTTGTTATTTATTTGACGTTGTTGTTGTTGCTGTTTATTTGACATTGTTGTTGTTGTTCACGTTGTTGTTGTTTTTGTTTATTTGACGTTGTTGTTGTTGATGACATAGTTGTTGTTGTTGTTGTTTATTTGACGTTTTTGTTGTTGTTGATGTTGTTATTGTTTTCGTTGTTGTTTATTTGACGTTGTTGTAGTTGTTCAATTCACGTTGTTGTTGTTGTTGTTGTTTATTTGACGTTGTTGTTGTTGTTGTTGTTGTTGTTGTTTATTTGACGTTGTTATTGTTGTTCTTTATTTGACGTTGTTGTCGTTCTTGTTGTTTATTTGACGTTGTTGTTGTTGTTGACGTTGATGTTATTGTTGTTTATTTGACATTGTTGTTGTTGTTGTTATTGTTTATTTGACGTTGTTGTTGTTGTTGGTTATTTGGCATTGTTGTTGTTGTATTTGACGTTGTTGTTGTTGTTTATTTGACGTTGTTGTTTTTGTTGACGTTGTTTTTGTTGTTGTTTGTTTGACGTTGTTGTTGTTGTTTATTTGACGTTGTTGTTGTTGACGTTGTTGTTGTTGTTGTTTATTTGACGTTGTTGTTGTTGTTGACATAGTTGTTGTTGTTGTTGTTTATTTGACGTTTTTGTTGTTGTTGATGTTGTTGTTGTTTTCGTTGTTGTTTATTTGACGTTGTTGTAGTTGTTTAATTGACGTTGTTGTTGTTGTTGTTTATTTGACGTTGTTGTTGTTGTTTATTTGACATTGTTGTTGTTGTTGACGTTGTTGTTGTTGTTGTTTATTTGACATTGTTGTTGTTGTTGTTGTTGACGTTGTTGTTGTTGTTTATTTGACGTTGTTGTTGTTGTTGTTTATTTGAAGTTGTTGTTGTTGTTGACTTAGTTGTTGTTGTTGTTTATTTGACGTTGTTGTTGTTATTTATTTGACGTTGACGTTGTTGTTTATTTGACGTTGTTGTTGTTATTGTTTATTTCACGTTGTTGTTGTTGTTGTTGTTGTTGTTTATTGGACGTTGTTGTTGTTGTTGACGTTGTTGTTGTTGTTGTTTATTTGACGTTGTTGTTGTTGTTGACATAGTTGTTGTTGTTGTTATTTATTTGACGATGTTGTTATTGTTGTTGTTGTTTATTTGACGTTGTTGTTGTTGTTGTTGTTTATTTGACGTTGTTGTTGTTGTTTATTTGACATTGTTGTTGTTGTTTATTTGACGTTTTTGTTGTTGTTGATGTTGTTGTTATTGTTGTATATTTGACGTTGTTGTAGTTGTTATTGTTGTTGTTGTTTATTTGACATTATTGGTGTTGTTGTTGTTTATTTGACGTTGTTGTTGTTGTTTATTTGACGTTGTTGTTGTTGTTTGTTTGACGTTGTTGTTGTTGACGGTGTTGTTGTTGTTGTTGTTGTTTGTTTGACGTTGTTGTTGTTGACGGTGTTGTTGTTGTTGTTTATTTGACATTGTTGTTGTTGTTGTTATTGACGTTGTTGTTGTTGTTATTGACGTTGTTGTTGTTTATTTGACGTTGTTTTTGTTGTTCTTTATTTGACGTTGTTATTGTCTATTTGACGTTGTTGTTGTTGTTTATTTAACGTTGTTGTTGTTGACATTGTTGTTGTTGTTAATTTTTATTTGACATTGTTGTTGTTGTTTATTTGACGTTGTTGTTGTTGTTTATTTGACGTAGTTGTTGTTGTTGACGTTGTTGTTGTTGTTGTTGTATATTTGACGTTGTTGTAGTTGTTATTGTTGTTGTTGTTTATTTGACATTGTTGTTGTTGTTGTTTATTTGACGTTGTTGTTGTTGTTTATTTGACGTTGTTGTTGTTGTTGTTTATTTGACGTTGTTGTTGTTGACGATGTTGTTGTTGTTGTTGTTTATTTGACATTGTTGTTGTTACTGTTGACGTTGTTGTTGTTTATTTGACATTGTTGTTGTTGTTGTTGTTGATGTTGTTGTTGTTTATTTGACGTTGTTGTTGTTGTTTATTTGACGTAGTTGTTGTTGTTGTTTATTTGACGTTTTTATTGTTGTTGATGTTGTTGTTGTTGTTGTTTATTTGATGTTGTTGTTGTTGTTGTTTATTTGACGTTGTTGTTGTTGACGGTGTTGTTGTTGTTGTTTATTTGACGTTGTTGTTTTTGACGTTGTTGTTGTTGTTGTTTATTTGACGTTGTTGTTGTTGTTGACATAGTTGTTGTTGTTATTTATTTGACGTTTTTGTTGTTGTTGTTTTCGTTGTTGTTTATTTGACGTTGTTGTAGTTGTTTAATTGACGTTGTTGTTGTTGTTGTTGTTTATTTGACGTTGTTGTTGTTGTTGTTATTGTTGTTGTTGTTGTTTATTTGACGTTGTTGTTGTTGTTGTTTATTTGACGTTGTTGTTGTTATTTATTTGACGTTGTTGTGGGTGACATTGTTGTTGTTGTTTATTTGACGTTGTTGTTATTGTTTATTTGACATAGTTGTTGTTGTTGACGTTGTTGTTGTTGTTGTTGTTTATTCGACGTTTTTGTTGTTGTTGATGTTGTTGTTGTTGTATATTTGACGTTGTTGTAGTTGTTATTGTTGTTGTTGTTTATTTGACATTGTTTTGTTGTTGTTTATTTGACGTTGTAGTTGTTGTTTATTTGACGTTGTTGTTGTTGTTTATTTGACGTTGTTGTTGTTGACGGTGTTGTTGTTGTTGTTTATTTGACATTGTTGTTGTTGTTGTTGACGTTGTTGTTGTTTATTTGACATTGTTGTTGTTGTTGTTGTTGTTGTTGATGTTGTTGTTGTTGTTGTTGTTTATTTGACTTTGTTGTTGTTGTTGTTTATTTGACGTTGTTGTTGTTGACTTAGTTGTTGTTGTTGTTTATTTGACGTTGTTGTTGTTGACATTGTTGTTTATTTGACGTTATTGTTGTTGTTTATTTGACGTTGTTCTTGTTGACGTTGTTGTTGTTGTTTATTTGACGTTGTTGTTGTTATTTATTTGACATTGTTGTTGTTGTTGACGTTGTTGTTGTTGTTGTTGTTGTTGTTGTTGTTGTTTATTTGACATTATTGTTGTTGTTGTTGACGTTGTTATGGTTTATTTCACGTTGTTGTTATTGTTGACGTTGTTGTTTATTTGACGTTGTTGTTGTTGTTTATTTGACGTTGTTGTTGTTGTTGTTGACGTTGTTGTTGTTTATTTGACATTGTTGTTTTTTATTTGACATTGTTGTTGTTGTTGACGGTGTTGTTGTTGTTGTTGTTATTGTTGTTGTTTATTTGACGTAGTTGTTGTTGTTTATTTGACGTTGTTGTTGTTGTTTATTTGACGTTGTTGTTGTTGTTTATTTGACGTTGTTGTTGTTGTTGACGTTGTTGTTGTTGTTTATTTGACGTTTTTGTTGTTGTTGACATAATTGTTGTTGTTGTTGTTTATTTGACGTTGTTGTTGTTGTTGTTGAGGTTGTTGTTGTTGTTGTTTATTTGACGTTGTTTTGTTATTTATTTGACGTTGTTGTTGTTGTTGTTTATTTGACGTTGTTGTTGTTATTGTTTATTTCACGTTGTTGTTATTGTTGTTTATTGGACGTCGTTGTTGTTGTTGACGTTGTTGTTGTTGTTGTTTATTTGACGTTGTTGTTGTTGTTGACATAGTTGTTGTTGTTGTTGTTTATTTGACGATGTTGTTATTGTTGTTGTTGTTGTTGTTTATTTGACGTTGTTGTTGTTGTTTATTTGACATTGTTGTTGTTGTTGTTTATTTGACGTTGTTGTTATTTATTTGACGTTGTTGTGGGTGACATTGTTGTTGTTGTTTATTTGACGTTGTTGTTGTTGTTTATTTGACGTAGTTGTTGTTGTTGTTGACGTTGTTGTTGTTTTTGTTGTTTATTTGACGTTTTTGTTGTTGTTGATGTTGTTGTTGTTGTTGTTGTATATTTGACGTTGTTGTAGTTGTTATTGTTGTTGTTGTTTATTTGACATTGTTGTTGTTGTTGTGGTTGTTTATTTGACGTTGTTGTTGTTGTTTATTTGACGTTGTTGTTGTTGTTTATTTGACGTTGTTGTTGTTGACGGTGTTGTTGTTGTTGTTGTTTATTTGACATTTTTGTTGTTGTTGTTGACGTTGTTGTTCTTCTTCTTCTTCTTCTTCTTCTTTATTTGACGTTGTTGTTGTTCTTCTTCTTCTTCTTCTTTATTTGACGTTGTTATTGTTTATTTGACGTTGTTGTTGTTGTTGTTTATTTAACGTTGTTGTTGTTGACGTTGTTGTTGTTGTTATTGTTTATTTGACATTGTTGTTGTTGTTTATTTGACGTAGTTGTTGTTGTTGACGTTGTTGTTGTTGTTTATTTGACGTTTTTGTTGTTATTGATGTTGTTGTTGTTGTTTATTTGACGTTGTTGTTGTTGTTGTTTATTTGACGTTGTTGTTGTTGACGGTGTTGTTGTTGTTATTTATTTGACGTTGTTGTTGTTGCTGTTTATTTGACGTTGTTGTTGTTGTTGACGTTGTTGTTGTTTTTGTTCATTTGACGTTGTTGTTGTTGATGACATAGTTGTTGTTGTTGTTGTTTATTTGACATTTTTTTGTTGTTGATGTTGTTGTTGTTTTCGTTGTTGTTTATTTGACGTTGTTGTAGTTGTTTAATTGACATCGTTGTTGTTGTTGTTGTTTATTTGACATTGTTGTTGTTGTTATTGTTGTTGTGTTTTGTTGTTTATTTGACGTTGTTATTGTTGTTCTTTATTTGACGTTGTTGTCGTTCTTGTTGTTTATTTGACGTTGTTGTTGTTGTTGACGTTGTTGTTATTGTTGTTTATTTGACATTGTTGTTGTTGTTGTTATTGTTTATTTGACGTTGTTGTTGTTGTTGGTTATTTGGCGTTGTTGTTGTTGTATTTGACATTGTTGTTGTAGTTTATTTGACGTTGTTGTTGTTGTTGACGTTGTTTTTGTTGTTGTTTGTTTGACGTTGGTGTTGTTGTTTATTTGACGTTATTGTTGTTGACGTTGTTGTTGTTGTTGTTTATTTGACATTGTTGTTGTTGTTGTTGACATAGTTGTTGTTGTTGTTGTTTATTTGACGTTTTTGTTGTTGTTGATGTTGTTGTTGTTTTCGTTGTTGTTTATTTGACGTTGTTGTAGTTGTTTAATTGACGTTGTTGTTGTTGTTGTTTATTTGACGTTGTTGTTGTTGTTGTTTATTTGACATTGTTGTTGTTGTTGACGTTGTTGTTGTTGTTGTTTATTTGACATTGTTGTTGTTGTTGTTGACGTTGTTGTTGTTGTTTATTTGACGTTGTTGTTGTTATTGTTTATTTGAAGTTGTTGTTGTTGTTGACTTAGTTGTTGTTGTTGTTTATTTGACGTTGTTGTTGTTGTTGACGATGTTGTTTATTTGACGTTGTTGTTGTTGTTGTTTATTTGACGTTGTTGTTGTTGTTGACGTTGTTGTTGTTGTTTATTTGACGTTGTTGTTGTTGTTGTTATTGTTGTTGTTGTTGTTTATTTGACGTTGTTGTTGTTGTTCTTTATTTGACGTTGTTGTCGTTGTTGTTGTTTATTTGACGTTGTTGTTGTTGCTGACGTTGTTGTTTTTGTTTATTTGACGTTGTTGTTGTTGATGACATAGTTGTTGTTGTTGTTGTTTATTTGACATTTTCGTTGTTGTTTATTTGACGTTGTTGTAGTTGTTTAATTGACGTCGTTGTTGTTGTTGTTGTTGTTTATTTGACGTTGTTATTGTTGTTATTGTTGTTGTTGTTGTTTATTTGACGTTGTTGTTGTTGTCGTTTATTTGACGTTGTTGTTGTTGACGGTGTTGTTTATTTGACGTTGTTGTTGTTGTTGACGTTGTTGTTATTGTTGTTTATTTGACATTGTTGTTGTTGTTATTGTTTATTTGACATTGTTGTTGTTGTTGTTGGTTATTTGGCGTTGTTGTTGTTGTATTTGACGTTGTTGTTGTTGTTTATTTGACGTTGTTGTTGTTGTTGTTGACGTTGTTTTTGTTGTTGTTTGTTTGACGTTGTTGTTGTTGTTTATTTGACGTTGTTGTTGTTGTTGTTTATTTGACATTGTTGTTGTTGTTGACATAGTTGTTGTTGTTGTTTATTTGACGTTTTTGTTGTTGTTGATGTTGTTGTTGTTTTCGTTGTTGTTTATTTGACGTTGTTGTAGTTGTTTAATTGACGTTGTTGTTGTTGTTGTTGTTTATTTGACGTTGTTGTTGTTGTTTATTTGACATTGTTGTTGTTGTTGACGTTGTTGTTGTTGTTTATTTGACATTGTTGTTGTTGTTGTTGTTGACGTTGTTGTTGTTGTTTATTTGACGTTGTTGTTGTTGTTGTTTATTTGAAGTTGTTGTTGTTGTTGACTTAGTTGTTGTTGTTGTTGACGTTGTTGTTTATTTGACGTTGTTGTTGTTGTTTATTTGACGTTGTTGTTGTTGTTGACGTTGTTGTTGTTGTTTATTTGACGTTGTTGTTGTTGTTGTTATTGTTGTTGTTGTTGTTTATTTGACGTTGTTGTTGTTGTTCTTTATTTGACGTTGTTGTCGTTGTTGTTGTTTATTTGACGTTGTTGTTGTTGACGTTGTTGTTGTTGTTGTTTATTTGACATTGTTGTTGTTGTTATTGTTTATTTGACGTTGTTGTTGTTTATTTGGCGTTGTTGTTGTTGTATTTGACGTTGTTGTTTTTTATTTGACGTTGTTGTTGTTGTTGACGTTGTTTTTGTTGTTGTTTATTTGACGTTGTTGTTGTTGTTGTTTAATTGACGTTGTTGTTGTTGTTTATTTGACATTGTTGTTATTGACGGTGTTGTTGTTGTTTATTTGACGTTGTTGTTGTTGTTGTTGTTTATTTGACGTTGTTGTTGTTGTTGTTTATTAGACATTGTTGTTGTTGACATAGTTGTTGTTGTTGTTGTTGTTTATTTGACGTTGTTGTTGTTGTTGACGTTGTTGTTGTTGTTGATGTTGTTGTTGTTGTTGTTTATTTGCCGTTGTTGACATAGTTGTTGTTAGTGTTGTTTATTTGACGTTGTTGTTGTTGACGTTGTTGTTGTTGTTGTTTATTTGACGTTGTTGTTGTTGTTGTTTATTTGACATTGTTGTTTTTGTTGACGTTGTTGTTGTTGTTGTTGTTTATTTGACATTGTTGTTGTTGTTGTTGACGTTGTTGTTGTTGTTTATTTGACTTTGTTGTTGTTGTTGTTGTTGTTGTTGTTTATTTGACGTTGTTGTTGTTGTTGACTTAGTTGTTGTTGTTGTTTATTTGACGTTGTTGTTGTGGTTGTTGACGGTGTTGTTTATTTGACGTTGTTGTTGTTGTTTATTTGACGTTGTTGTTGTTGTTGTTGTTTATTTGACGTTGTTGTTGTTATTTATTTGACATTGTTGTTGTTGTTGACGTTGTTGTTGTTGTTGTTGTTGTTGTTGTTGTTGTTGACGTTGTTGTTGTTGTTGTTGTTGTTTATTTGACGTTGTTTTAGTATTGTTTTTTATTTGACATTGTTGTTGTTATTTATTTGACGTTGTTGTGGGTGACATTGTTGTTGTTGTTGTTGTTTATTTGACGTTGTTGTTGTTGTTGTTGTTTATTTAACGTAGTTGTTGTTGTTGACGTTATTGTTGTTGTTGTTGTTTATTTGACGTTTTTGTTGTTGTTGATGTTGTTGTTGTTGTATATTTGACGTTGTTGTAGTTGTTATTGTTGTTGTTGTTTATTTGACATTATTGTTGTTGTTGTTGTTTATTTGACGTTGTTGTTGTTATTTATTTGACGTTGTTGTTGTTGACGGTGTTGTTGTTGTTGTTGTTTATTTGCCATTGTTGTTGTTCTTGTTATTGACGTTGTTGTTGTTTGTTTGACGTTGTTGTTGTTGTTCTTTATTTGACGTTGTTATTGTTTATTTGACGTTGTTGTTGTTGTTTATTTAACGTTGTTGTTGTTGACATTGTTGTTGTTGTTATTGTTTATTTGACATTGTTGTTGTTGTTGTTGTTTATTTGACGTTGTTGTTGTTGATGTTGTTGTTGTTGTTGTTGTTGTTGTTGTTGTTTATTTGACGTTGTTGTTGTTGTCGTTTATTTGACGTTGTTGTTGTTGACGGTGTTGTTGTTGTTATTTATTTGACGTTGTTGTTGTTGTTTATTTGACGTTGTTGTTGTTGACGTTGTTGTTGTTGTTGTTTATTTGACGTTTTTGTTGTTATTGATGTTGTTGTTGTTGTTTATTTGACGTTGTTGTTGTTGTTGTTGTTGTTTATTTGACATTGTTGTTGTTGACGGTGTTGTTGTTGTTATTTATTTGACGTTGTTGTTGTTGCTGTTTATTTGACGTTGTTGTTGTTGTTGACGTTGTTGTTGTTTTTGTTTATTTGACGTTGTTGTTGTTGATGACATAGTTGTTGTTGTTGTTGTTTATTTGACGTTTTTGTTGTTGTTGATGTTGTTGTTGTTTTCGTTGTTGTTTATTTGACGTTGTTGTAGTTGTTTAATTGACGTCGTTGTTGTTGTTGTTGTTGTTTATTTGACGTTGTTGTTGTTGTTATTGTTGTTGTTTATTTGACGTTGTTGTTGTTGTTCTTTATTTGACGTTGTTGTCGTTCTTGTTGTTTATTTGACGTTGTTGTTGTTGTTGACGTTGTTGTTATTGTTGTTTATTTGACATTGTTGTTGTTGTTGTTATTGTTTATTTGACGTTGTTGTTGTTGTTGTTGGTTATTTGGCGTTGTTGTTGTTGTATTTGACGTTGTTGTTGTTGTTTATTTGACGTTGTTGTTTTTGTTGACGTTGTTTTTGTTGTTGTTTGTTTGACGTTGTTGTTGTTGTTTATTTGACGTTGTTGTTGTTGACGTTGTTGTTGTTGTTGTTTATTTGACGTTGTTGTTGTTGTTGACATAGTTGTTGTTGTTGTTGTTTATTTGACGTTTTTGTTGTTGTTGATGTTGTTGTTGTTTTCGTTGTTGTTTATTTGACGTTGTTGTAGTTATTTAATTGACGTTGTTGTTGTTGTTGTTTATTTGACGTTGTTGTTGTTGTTTATTTGACATTGTTGTTGTTGTTGACGTTGTTGTTGTTGTTGTTTATTTGACATTGTTGTTGTTGTTGTTGACGTTGTTGTTGTTGTTTATTTGACGTTGTTGTTGTTGTTGTTTATTTGAAGTTGTTGTTGTTGTTGACTTAGTTGTTGTTGTTGTTTATTTGACGTTGTTGTTGTTGTTGACGTTGTTGTTTATTTGACGTTGTTGTTGTTGTTTATTTGACGTTGTTGTTGTTGTTGACGTTGTTGTTGTTGTTGTTTATTTGACGTTGTTGTTGTTGTTGTTATTGTTGTTGTTGTTGTTTATTTGACGTTGTTGTTGTTGTTCTTTATTTGACGTTGTTGTCGTTGTTGTTGTTTATTTGACGTTGTTGTTGTTGTTGACGTTGTTGTTGTTTTTGTTTATTTGACGTTGTTGTTGTTGATGACATAGTTGTTGTTGTTGTTGTTTATTTGACATTTTTGTTGTTGTTGATGTTGTTGTTGTTTTCGTTGTTGTTTATTTGACGTTGTTGTAGTTGTTTAATTGACGTTGTTGTTGTTGTTGTTGTTTATTTGACGTTGTTGTTGTTGTTATTGTTGTTGTTGTTGTTTATTTGACGTTGTTGTTGTTGTTCTTTATTTGACGTTGTTGTCGTTCTTGTTGTTTATTTGACATTGTTGTTGTTGTTGACGTTGTTGTTATTGTTGTTTATTTGACATTGTTGTTGTTGTTATTGTTTATTTGACATTGTTGTTGTTGTTGTTGGTTATTTGGCGTTGTTGTTGTTGTATTTGACGTTGTTGTTGTTGTTTATTTGACGTTGTTGTTGTTGTTGACGTTGTTTTTGTTGTTGTTTGTTTGACGTTGTTGTTGTTGTTGTTTATTTGACGTTGTTGTTGTTGACGTTGTTGTTGTTGTTGTTGTTTATTTGACGTTGTTGTTGTTGTTGACATAGTTGTTGTTGTTGTTGTTTATTTGACGTTTTTGTTGTTGTTGATGTTGTTGTTGTTTTCGTTGTTGTTTATTTGACGTTGTTGTAGTTGTTTAATTGACGTTGTTGTTGTTGTTGTTGTTGTTTATTTGACGTTGTTGTTGTTGTTTATTTGACATTGTTGTTGTTGTTGACGTTGTTGTTGTTGTTGTTTATTTGACATTGTTGTTGTTGTTGTTGTTGTTGACGTTGTTGTTGTTGTTGTTTATTTGACGTTGTTGTTGTTGTTGTTGTTTATTTGAAGTTGTTGTTGTTGTTGTTGACTTAGTTGTTGTTGTTGTTTATTTGACGTTGTTGTTGTTGTTGTTGACGTTGTTGTTTATTTGACGTTGTTGTTGTTGTTTATTTGACGTTGTTGTTGTTGTTGACGTTGTTGTTGTTGTTTATTTGACGTTGTTGTTGTTGTTGTTATTGTTGTTGTTGTTGTTTATTTGTTGTTGTTGTTGTTCTTTATTTGACGTTGTTGTCGTTGTTGTTGTTTATTTGACGTTGTTGTTGTTGACGTTGTTGTTGTTGTTGTTTATTTGACATTGTTGTTGTTGTTATTGTTTATTTGACGTTGTTGTTGTTTATTTGGCGTTGTTGTTGTTGTATTTGACGTTGTTGTTGTTTATTTGACGTTGTTGTTGTTGTTGACGTTGTTTTTGTTGTTGTTTATTTGACGTTGTTGTTGTCGTTGTTTATTTGACGTTGTTGTTGTTGTTGTTTATTTGACATTGTTGTTATTGACGGTGTTGTTGTTGTTTATTTGACGTTGTTGTTGTTGTTGTTGTTTATTTGACGTTGTTGTTGTTGTTGTTTATTAGACATTGTTGTTGTTGACATAGTTGTTGTTGTTGTTTATTTGACGTTGTTGTTGTTGTTGACGTTGTTGTTGTTGTTGACGTTGTTGTTGTTGTTTATTTGTCGTTGTTAACATAGTTGTTGTTAGTGTTGTTTATTTGACGTTGTTGTTGTTGTTGTTTATTTGACGTTGTTGTTGTTGTTTATTTGACATTGTTGTTTTTGTTGACGTTGTTGTTGTTGTTGTTTATTTGACATTGTTGTTGTTGTTGTTGACGTTGTTGTTGTTGTTGTTTATTTGACTTTGTTGTTGTTGTTGTTGTTGTTGTTGTTGTTTATTTGACGTTGTTGTTGTTGTTGACTTAGTTGTTGTTGTTGTTTATTTGACGTTGTTGTTGTTGTTGACGGTGTTGTTTATTTGACGTTGTTGTTGTTGTTTATTTGACGTTGTTGTTGTTGTTGTTGTTTATTTGACATTGTTGTTGTTTATTTGGCGTTGTTGTTGTTGTATTTGACGTTGTTGTTGTTTATTTGACGTTGTTGTTGTTGACGTTGTTTTTGTTGTTGTTTATTTGACGTTGTTGTTGTTGTTGTTTATTTGACGTTGTTGTTGTTGTTGTTTATTTGACATTGTTGTTATTGACGGTGTTGTTGTTGTTTATTTGACGTTGTTGTTGTTGTTGTTGTTTATTTGACGTTGTTGTTGTTGTTGTTTATTAGACATTGTTGTTGTTGACATAGTTGTTGTTGTTGTTGTTTATTTGACGTTGTTGTTGTTGTTGACGTTGTTGTTGTTGTTGACGTTGTTGTTGTTGTTGTTTATTTGCCGTTGTTGACATAGTTGTTGTTGTTGTTGTTTATTTGACGTTGTTGTTGTTGACGTTGTTGTTGTTGTTGTTTATTTGACGTTGTTGTTGTTGACGTTGTTGTTGTTGTTGTTTATTTGACGTTGTTGTTGTTGTTGTTGTTGTTTATTTGACATTGTTGTTTTTGTTGACGTTGTTATTGTTGTTGTTTATTTGACATTGTTGTTGTTGTTGTTGACGTTGTTGTTGTTGTTTATTTGACTTTGTTGTTGTTGTTGTTGTTGTTGTTGTTGTTGTTGTTTATTTGACGTTGTTGTTGTTGTTGACTTAGTTGTTGTTGTTGTTTATTTGACGTTGTTGTTGTTGTTGACGGTGTTGTTTATTTGACGTTGTTGTTGTTGTTTATTTGACGTTGTTGTTGTTGTTGTTGTTGTTGTTGTTGTTGTTGTTGTTGTTTATTTGACGTTGTTGTTGTTATTTATTTGACATTGTTGTTGTTGTTGACGTTGTTGTTGTTGTTGTTGTTGTTGACGTTGTTGTTGTTGTTGTTGTTTATTTGACGTTGTTTTAGTATTGTTTTTTATTTGACATTGTTGTTGTTATTTATTTGACGTTGTTGTGGGTGACATTGTTGTTGTTGTTGTTTATTTGACGTTGTTGTTGTTGTTGTTAGTTATTTGACGTAGTTGTTGTTGTTGACGTTATTGTTGTTGTTGTTGTTTATTTGACGTGTTTGTTGTTGTTGATGTTGTTGTTGTTGTATATTTGACGTTGTTGTAGTTGTTATTGTTGTTGTTGTTTATTTGACATTATTGTTGTTGTTGTTGTTTATTTGACGTTGTTGTTGTTATTTATTTGACGTTGTTGTTGTTGACGGTGTTGTTGTTGTTGTTTATTTGCCATTGTTGTTGTTCTTGTTATTGACGTTGTTGTTGTTTGTTTGACATTGTTGTTGTTGTTCTTTATTTGACGTTGTTATTGTTTATTTGACGTTGTTGTTGTTGTTTATTTAACGTTGTTGTTGTTGACATTGTTGTTGTTGTTATTGTTTATTTGACATTGTTGTTGTTGTTGTTGTTTATTTGACGTAATTTTTGTTGTTGACGTTGTTGTTGTTGTTGTTTATTTGACGTTTTTGTTGTTGTTGTTGTTGTTGTTGTTTATTTGACGTTGTTGTTGTTGTCGTTTATTTGACGTTGTTGTTGTTGACGGTGTTGTTGTTGTTATTTATTTGACGTTGTTGTTGTTGTTTATTTGACGTTGTTGTTGTTGACGTTGTTGTTGTTGTTTATTTGACGTTTTTGTTGTTATTGATGTTGTTGTTGTTGTTTATTTGACGTTGTTGTTGTTGTTGTTTATTTGACATTGTTGTTGTTGACGGTGTTGTTGTTGTTATTTATTTGACGTTGTTGTTGTTGTTGCTGTTTATTTGACGTTGTTGTTGTTGTTGACGTTGTTGTTGTTTTTGTTTATTTAACGTTGTTGTTGTTGATGACATAGTTGTTGTTGTTGTTGTTTATTTGACGTTTTTGTTGTTGTTGATGTTGTTGTTGTTTTCGTTGTTGTTTATTTGACGTTGTTGTAGTTGTTTAATTGACGTCGTTGTTGTTGTTGTTGTTTATTTGACGTTGTTGTTGTTGTTGTTGTTGTTGTTGTTGTTTATTTGACGTTGTTGTTGTTGTTCTTTATTTGACGTTGTTGTCGTTCTTGTTGTTTATTTGACGTTGTTGTTGTTGTTGACGTTGTTGTTATTGTTGTTTATTTGACATTGTTGTTGTTGTTGTTATTCTTTATTTGACGTTGTTGTTGTTGTTGTTTGTTATTTGGCGTTGTTGTTGTTGTATTTGACGTTGTTGTTGTTGTTGTTTATTTGACGTTGTTGTTTTTGTTGACGTTGTTTTTATTGTTGTTTGTTTGACGTTGTTGTTGTTGTTTATTTGACGTTGTTGTTGTTGACGTTGTTGTTGTTGTTGTTTATTTGACGTTGTTGTTGTTGTTGACATAGTTGTTGTTGTTGTTGTTTATTTGACGTTTTTGTTGTTGTTGATGTTGTTGTTGTTTTCGTTGTTGTTTATTTGACGTTGTTGTAGTTGTTTAATTGACGTTGTCGTTGTTGTCATTTATTTGACGTTGTTGTTGTTGTTGACGTTGTTGTTTATTTGACGTTGTTGTTGTTGTTTATTTGACGTTGTTGTTGTTGTTGACGTTGTTGTTGTTGTTTATTTGACGTTGTTGTTGTTGTTGTTATTGTTGTTGTTGTTGTTTATTTGTTGTTGTTGTTGTTCTTTATTTGACGTTGTTGTCGTTGTTGTTGTTTATTTGACGTTGTTGTTGTTGACGTTGTTGTTGTTGTTGTTTATTTGACATTGTTGTTGTTGTTATTGTTTATTTGACGTTGTTGTTGTTTATTTGGCGTTGTTGTTGTTGTATTTGACGTTGTTGTTGTTTATTTGACGTTGTTGTTGTTGTTGACGTTGTTTTTGTTGTTGTTTATTTGACGTTGTTGTTGTCGTTGTTTATTTGACGTTGTTGTTGTTGTTGTTTATTTGACATTGTTGTTATTGACGGTGTTGTTGTTGTTTATTTGACGTTGTTGTTGTTGTTGTTGTTGTTGTTTATTTGACGTTGTTGTTGTTGTTGTTTATTAGACATTGTTGTTGTTGACATAGTTGTTGTTGTTGTTTATTTGACGTTGTTGTTGTTGTTGACGTTGTTGTTGTTGTTGACGTTGTTGTTGTTGTTTATTTGCCGTTGTTAACATAGTTGTTGTTAGTGTTGTTTATTTGACGTTGTTGTTGTTGTTTATTTGACATTGTTGTTTTTGTTGACGTTGTTGTTGTTGTTGTTTATTTGACATTGTTGTTGTTGTTGTTGACGTTGTTGTTGTTGTTGTTTATTTGACTTTGTTGTTGTTGTTGTTGTTGTTGTTGTTTATTTGACGTTGTTGTTGTTGTTGACTTAGTTGTTGTTGTTGTTTATTTGACGTTGTTGTTGTTGTTGACGGTGTTGTTTATTTGACGTTGTTGTTGTTGTTTATTTGACGTTGTTGTTGTTGTTGTTGTTGTTGTTTATTTGACATTGTTGTTGTTTATTTGGCGTTGTTGTTGTTGTATTTGACGTTGTTGTTGTTTATTTGACGTTGTTGTTGTTGACGTTGTTTTTGTTGTTGTTTATTTGACGTTGTTGTTGTTGTTGTTTATTTGACGTTGTTGTTGTTGTTGTTTATTTGACATTGTTGTTATTGACGGTGTTGTTGTTGTTTATTTGACGTTGTTGTTGTTGTTGTTGTTTATTTGACGTTGTTGTTGTTGTTGTTTATTAGACATTGTTGTTGTTGACATAGTTGTTGTTGTTGTTGTTGTTTATTTGACGTTGTTGTTGTTGTTGACGTTGTTGTTGTTGTTGACGTTGTTGTTGTTGTTGTTTATTTGCCGTTGTTGACATAGTTGTTGTTGTTGTTGTTTATTTGACGTTGTTGTTGTTGACGTTGTTGTTGTTGTTGTTTATTTGACGTTGTTGTTGTTGACGTTGTTGTTGTTGTTGTTTATTTGACATTGTTGTTGTTGTTGTTGTTGTTTATTTGACATTGTTGTTTTTGTTGACGTTGTTATTGTTGTTGTTTATTTGACATTGTTGTTGTTGTTGTTGACGTTGTTGTTGTTGTTTATTTGACTTTGTTGTTGTTGTTGTTGTTGTTGTTGTTGTTGTTGTTTATTTGACGTTGTTGTTGTTGTTGACTTAGTTGTTGTTGTTGTTTATTTGACGTTGTTGTTGTTGTTGACGGTGTTGTTTATTTGACGTTGTTGTTGTTGTTTATTTGACGTTGTTGTTGTTGTTGTTGTTGTTGTTGTTGTTGTTTATTTGACGTTGTTGTTGTTATTTATTTGACATTGTTGTTGTTGTTGACGTTGTTGTTGTTGTTGTTGTTGTTGACGTTGTTGTTGTTGTTGTTGTTTATTTGACGTTGTTTTAGTATTGTTTTTTATTTGACATTGTTGTTGTTATTTATTTGACGTTGTTGTGGGTGACATTGTTGTTGTTGTTGTTGTTTATTTGACGTTGTTGTTGTTGTTGTTTATTTAACGTAGTTGTTGTTGTTGACGTTATTGTTGTTGTTGTTGTTTATTTGACGTTTTTGTTGTTGTTGATGTTGTTGTTGTTGTATATTTGACGTTGTTGTAGTTGTTATTGTTGTTGTTGTTTATTTGACATTATTGTTGTTGTTGTTGTTTATTTGACGTTGTTGTTGTTATTTATTTGACGTTGTTGTTGTTGACGTTGTTGTTGTTGACGGTGTTGTTGTTGTTGTTGACGGTGTTGTTCTTGTTATTGACGTTGTTGTTGTTTGTTTGACATTGTTGTTGTTGTTCTTTATTTGACGTTGTTATTGTTTATTTGACGTTGTTGTTGTTGTTTATTTAACGTTGTTGTTGTTGACATTGTTGTTGTTGTTATTGTTTATTTGACATTGTTGTTGTTGTTGTTGTTTATTTGACGTAATTTTTGTTGTTGACGTTGTTGTTGTTGTTTATTTGACGTTTTTGTTGTTGTTGATGTTGTTGTTGTTGTTGTTGTTTATTTGACGTTGTTGTTGTTGTCGTTTATTTGACGTTGTTGTTGTTGACGGTGTTGTTGTTGTTATTTATTTGACGTTGTTGTTGTTGTTTATTTGACGTTGTTGTTGTTGTTGACGTTGTTGTTGTTGTTGTTTATTTGACGTTTTTGTTGTTATTGATGTTGTTGTTGTTGTTTATTTGACGTTGTTGTTGTTGTTGTTGTTGTTTATTTGACATTGTTGTTGTTGACGGTGTTGTTGTTGTTATTTATTTGACGTTGTTGTTGTTGTTGCTGTTTATTTGACGTTGTTGTTGTTGTTGACGTTGTTGTTATTTTTGTTTATTTGACGTTGTTGTTGATGACATAGTTGTTGTTGTTGTTGTTTATTTGACGTTTTTGTTGTTGTTGATGTTGTTGTTGTTTTCGTTGTTGTTTATTTGACGTTGTTGTAGTTGTTTAATTGACGTCGTTGTTGTTGTTGTTGTTTATTTGACGTTGTTGTTGTTGTTGTTGTTGTTGTTGTTGTTGTTTATTTGACGTTGTTGTTGTTGTTCTTTATTTGACGTTGTTGTCGTTCTTGTTGTTTATTTGACGTTGTTGTTGTTGTTGACGTTGTTGTTATTGTTGTTTATTTGACATTGTTGTTGTTGTTGTTATTCTTTATTTGACGTTGTTGTTGTTGTTGTTGGTTATTTGGCGTTGTTGTTGTTGTATTTGACGTTGTTGTTGTTGTTGTTTATTTGACGTTGTTGTTTTTGTTGACGTTGTTTTTGTTGTTGTTTGTTTGACGTTGTTGTTGTTGTTTATTTGACGTTGTTGTTGTTGACGTTGTTGTTGTTGTTGTTTATTTGACGTTGTTGTTGTTGTTGACATAGTTGTTGTTGTTGTTGTTTATTTGACGTTTTTGTTGTTGTTGATGTTGTTGTTGTTTTCGTTGTTGTTTATTTGACGTTGTTGTAGTTGTTTAATTGACGTTGTCGTTGTTGTCATTTATTTGACGTTGTTGTTGTTGACGGTGTTGTTGTTGTTATTTATTTGACGTTGTTGTTGTTGTTTATTTGACGTTGTTGTTGTTGACGTTGTTGTTGTTGTTGTTTATTTGACGTTTTTGTTGTTATTGATGTTGTTGTTGTTGTTTATTTGACGTTGTTGTTGTTGTTGTTGTTGTTGTTTATTTGACATTGTTGTTGTTGACGGTGTTGTTGTTGTTATTTATTTGACGTTGTTGTTGTTGCTGTTTATTTGACGTTGTTGTTGTTGTTGACGTTGTTGTTGTTTTTGTTTATTTGACGTTGTTGTTGTTGATGACATAGTTGTTGTTGTTGTTGTTTATTTGACATTTTTGTTGTTGTTGATGTTGTTGTTGTTTTCGTTGTTGTTTATTTGACGTTGTTGTAGTTGTTTAATTGACGTCGTTGTTGTTGTTGTTGTTTATTTGACGTTGTTGTTGTTGTTGTTGTTGTTGTTGTTGTTTATTTGACGTTGTTGTTGTTGTTCTTTATTTGACGTTGTTGTCGTTCTTGTTGTTTATTTGACGTTGTTGTTGTTGTTGACGTTGTTGTTATTGTTGTTTATTTGACATTGTTGTTGTTGTTGTTATTGTTTATTTGACGTTGTTGTTGTTGTTGTTGTTGGTTATTTGGCGTTGTTGTTGTTGTATTTGACGTTGTTGTTGTTGTTTATTTGACGTTGTTGTTTTTGTTGACGTTGTTTTTGTTGTTGTTTGTTTGATGTTGTTGTTGTTGTTTATTTGACGTTGTTGTTGTTGACGTTGTTGTTGTTGTTGTTTATTTGACGTTGTTGTTGTTGTTGACATAGTTGTTGTTGTTGTTGTTTATTTGACGTTTTTGTTGTTGTTGATGTTGTTGTTGTTTTCGTTGTTGTTTATTTGACGTTGTTGTAGTTGTTTAATTGACGTTGTTGTTGTTGTTTATTTGACGTTGTTGTTGTTGTTTATTTGACATTGTTGTTGTTGTTGACGTTGTTGTTGTTGTTGTTTATTTGACATTGTTGTTGTTGTTGTTGACGTTGTTGTTGTTGTTTATTTGACGTTGTTGTTGTTGTTGTTTATTTGAAGTTGTTGTTGTTGTTGACTTAGTTGTTGTTGTTGTTTATTTGACGTTGTTGTTGTTGTTGACGATGTTGTTTATTTGACGTTGTTGTTGTTGTTTATTTGACGTTGTTGTTGTTGTTGACGTTGTTGTTGTTGTTGTTTATTTGACGTTGTTGTTGTTGTTGTTATTGTTGTTGTTGTTGTTTATTTGACGTTGTTGTTGTTGTTCTTTATTTGACGTTGTTGTCGTTGTTGTTGTTTATTTGATGTTGTTGTTGTTGTTGACGTTGTTGTTGTTTTTGTTTATTTGACGTTGTTGTTGTTGATGACATAGTTGTTGTTGTTGTTGTTGTTTATTTGACATTTTTGTTGTTGTTGATGTAGTTGTTGTTTTCGTTGTTGTTTATTTGACGTTGTTGCAGTTGTTTAATTGACGTTGTTGTTGTTGTTGTTGTTTATTTGACGTTGTTGTTGTTGTTATTGTTGTTGTTGTTGTTTATTTGACGTTGTTGTTGTTGTTCTTTATTTGACGTTGTTGTCGTTCTTTTTGTTTATTTGACATTGTTGTTGTTGTTGACGTTGTTGTTATTGTTGTTTATTTGACATTGTTGTTGTTGTTGTTATTGTTTATTTGACATTGTTGTTGTTGTTGTTGGTTATTTGGCGTTGTTGTTGTTGTATTTGACGTTGTTGTTGTTGTTTATTTGACGTTGTTGTTGTTGTTGACGTTGTTTTTGTTGTTGTTTGTTTGACGTTGTTGTTGTTGTTTATTTGACGTTGTTGTTGTTGACGTTGTTGTTGTTGTTGTTTATTTGACGTTGTTGTTGTTGTTGTTTATTTGAAGTTGTTGTTGTTGTTGTTGACTTAGTTGTTGTTGTTGTTTATTTGACGTTGTTGTTGTTGTTGACGTTGTTGTTTATTTGACGTTGTTGTTGTTGTTGTTTATTTGACGTTGTTGTTGTTGTTGACGTTGTTGTTGTTGTTTATTTGACGTTGTTGTTGTTGTTGTTATTGTTGTTGTTGTTGTTTATTTGACGTTGTTGTTGTTGTTCTTTATTTGACGTTGTTGTCGTTGTTGTTGTTTATTTGACGTTGTTGTTGTTGACGTTGTTGTTGTTGTTATTTATTTGGCATTGTTGTTGTTGTTATTATTTATTTGACGTTGTTGTTGTTTATTTGGCGTTGTTGTTGTTGTATTTGACGTTTTTGTTGTTTATTTGACGTTGTTGTTGTTGTTGACGTTGTTTTTGTTGTTGTTTATTTGACGTTGTTGTTGTCGTTGTTTATTTGACGTTGTTGTTGTTGTTGTTTATTTGACATTGTTGTTATTGACGGTGTTGTTGTTGTTTATTTGACGTTGTTGTTGTTGTTGTTGTTTATTTGACGTTGTTGTTGTTGTTGTTTATTAGACATTGTTGTTGTTGACATAGTTGTTGTTGTTGTTGTTTATTTGACGTTGTTGTTGTTGTTGACGTTGTTGTTGTTGTTGACGTTGTTGTTGTTGTTGTTTATTTGTCGTTGTTAACATAGTTTTTGTTAGTGTTGTTTATTTGACGTTGTTGTTGTTGTTGTTTATTTGACGTTGTTGTTGTTGTTTATTTGACATTGTTGTTTTTGTTGACGTTGTTGTTGTTGTTGTTTATTTGACATTGTTGTTGTTGTTGTTGACGTTGTTGTTGTTGTTGTTTATTTGACTTTGTTGTTGTTGTTGTTGTTGTTGTTTATTTGACGTTGTGGTTGTTGTTGACTTAGTTGTTGTTGTTGTTTATTTGACGTTGTTGTTGTTGTTGACGGTGTTGTTTATTTGACGTTGTTGTTGTTTATTTGACGTTGTTGTTGTTGTTGTTTATTTGACGTTGTTGTTGTTGTTTATTTGACGTTGTTGTTGTTGTTGACGTTGTTGTTGTTGTTTATTTGACGTTGTTGTTGTTGTTGTTGTTATTGTTGTTGTTGTTGTTTATTTGACGTTGTTGTTGTTGTTCTTTATTTGACGTTGTTGTCGTTGTTGTTGTTTATTTGACGTTGTTGTTGTTGACGTTGTTGTTGTTGTTGTTTATTTGACATTGTTGTTGTTGTTATTGTTTATTTGACGTTGTTGTTGTTTATTTGGCGTTGTTGTTGTTGTATTTGACGTTGTTGTTGTTTATTTAACGTTGTTGTTGTTGACGTTGTTTTTGTTGTTGTTTATTTGACGTTGTTGTTGTTGTTTATTTGACGTTGTTGTTTATTTGACATTGTTGTTATTGACGGTGTTGTTGTTGTTTATTTGACGTTGTTGTTGTTGTTGTTTATTTGACGTTGTTGTTGTTGTTTATTAGTCATTGTTGTTGTTGACATAGTTGTTGTTGTTGTTGTTTATTTGACGTTGTTGTTGTTGTTGACGTTGTTGTTGTTGTTGACGTTGTTGTTGTTGTTGTTTATTTGCCGTTGTTGACATAGTTGTTGTTGTTGTTGTTTATTTGACGTTGTTGTTGTTGACGTTGTTGTTGTTGTTGTTGTTTATTTGACGTTGTTGTTGTTGACGTTGTTGTTGTTGTTGTTTATTTGACGTTGTTGTTGTTGTTGTTTATTTGACATTGTTGTTTTTGTTGACGTTGTTGTTGTTGTTGTTTATTTGACATTGTTGTTGTTGTTGTTGACGTTGTTGTTGTTGTTTATTTGACTTTGTTGTTGTTGTTGTTGTTGTTGTTGTTGTTTATTTGACGTTGTTGTTGTTGTTGACTTAGTTGTTGTTGTTGTTTATTTGACGTTGTTGTTGTTGTTGACGGTGTTGTTTATTTGACGTTGTTGTTGTTGTTTA
Organism: Vicia faba; assembly: GCA_948472305.1. Taxonomy (NCBI): domain Eukaryota; kingdom Viridiplantae; phylum Streptophyta; class Magnoliopsida; order Fabales; family Fabaceae; genus Vicia; species Vicia faba. Next base: position 387,055,607 of record OX451739.1, on the reverse strand, counting down.
TTTGACGTTGTTGTTGTTGTTGTTGTTGTTGTTGTTGTTGTTGTTTATTTGACATTGTTGTTGTTATTTATTTGACATTGTTGTTGTTGTTGACGTTGTTGTTGTTGTTGTTGTTGACGTTGTTGTTGTTGTTGTTGTTTATATGACGTTGTTTTAGTATTGTTTTTTATTTGACATTGTTGTTGTTATTTATTTGACGTTGTTGTGGGTGACATTGTTGTTGTTGTTGTTGTTTATTTGACGTTGTTGTTGTTGTTGTTGTTTATTTGACGTAGTTGTTGTTGTTGACGTTATTGTTGTTGTGGTTGTTTATTTGACGTTTTTGTTGTTGTTGATGTTGTTGTTGTTGTATATTTGACGTTGTTGTAGTTGTTATTGTTGTTGTTGTTTATTTGACATTATTGTTGTTGTTGTTGTTTATTTGACGTTGTTGTTGTTATTTATTTGATGTTGTTGTTGTTGACGGTGTTGTTGTTGTTGTTGTTTATTTTCCATTGTTGTTGTTCTTGTTATTGACGTTGTTGTTGTTTGTTTGACGTTGTTGTTGTTGTTCTTTATTTGACGTTGTTATTGTTTATTTGACGTTGTTGTTGTTTATTTAACGTTGTTGTTGTTGACATTGTTGTTGTTGTTATTGTTTATTTGACATTGTTGTTGTTGTTGTTGTTTATTTGACGTAATTTTTGTTGTTGACGTTGTTGTTGTTGTTTATTTGACGTTTTTGTTGTTGTTGATGTTGTTGTTGTTGTTGTTGTTTATTTGACGTTGTTGTTGTTGTCGTTTATTTGACGTTGTTGTTGTTGACGGTGTTGTTGTTGTTATTTATTTGACGTTGTTGTTGTTGTTTATTTGACGTTGTTGTTGTTGACGTTGTTGTTGTTGTTGTTGTTTATTTGACGTTGTTGTTGTTGACGTTGTTGTTGTTGTTGTTGTTTATTTGACGTTGTTGTTGTTGTTGTTTATTTGACATTGTTGTTTTTGTTGACGTTGTTGTTGTTGTTGTTTATTTGACATTGTTGTTGTTGTTGTTGACGTTGTTGTTGTTGTTTATTTGACTTTGTTGTTGTTGTTGTTGTTGTTGTTGTTGTTGTTTATTTGACGTTGTTGTTGTTGTTGACTTAGTTGTTGTTGTTGTTTATTTGACGTTGTTGTTATTGTTGACGGTGTTGTTTATTTGACGTTGTTGTTGTTGTTTATTTGACGTTGTTGTTGTTGTTGTTGTTGTTGTTGTTTATTTGACATTGTTGTTGTTATTTATTTGACATTGTTGTTGTTGTTGACGTTGTTGTTGTTGTTGTTGTTGACGTTGTTGTTGTTGTTGTTGTTGTTGTTTATATGACGTTGTTTTAGTATTGTTTTTTATTTGACATTGTTGTTGTTATTTATTTGACGTTGTTGTGGGTGACATTGTTGTTGTTGTTGTTTATTTGACGTTGTTGTTGTTGTTGTTGTTTATTTGACGTAGTTGTTGTTGTTGACGTTATTGTTGTTGTGGTTGTTTATTTGACGTTTTTGTTGTTGTTGATGTTGTTGTTGTTGTATATTTGAAGTTGTTGTAGTTGTTATTGTTGTTGTTGTTTATTTGACATTATTGTTGTTGTTGTTGTTTATTTGACGTTGTTGTTGTTATTTATTTGACGTTGTTGTTGTTGACGGTGTTGTTGTTGTTGTTGTTTATTTTCCATTGTTGTTGTTCTTGTTATTGACGTTGTTGTTGTTTGTTTGACGTTGTTGTTGTTGTTCTTTATTTGACGTTGTTATTGTTTATTTGACGTTGTTGTTGTTTATTTAACGTTGTTGTTGTTGACATTGTTGTTGTTGTTATTGTTTATTTGACATTGTTGTTGTTGTTGTTGTTTATTTAACGTAATTTTTGTTGTTGACGTTGTTGTTGTTGTTTATTTGACGTTTTTGTTGTTGTTGATGTTGTTGTTGTTGTTGTTGTTTATTTGACGTTGTTGTTGTTGTCGTTTATTTGACGTTGTTGTTGTTGACGGTGTTGTTGTTGTTATTTATTTGACGTTGTTGTTGTTGTTTATTTGACGTTGTTGTTGTTGACGTTGTTGTTGTTGTTGTTGTTTATTTGACGTTTTTGTTGTTATTGATGTTGTTGTTGTTTATTTGACGTTGTTGTTGTTGTTGTTGTTTATTTGACATTGTTGTTGTTGACGGTGTTGTTGTTGTTATTTATTTGACGTTGTTGTTGTTGCTGTTTATTTGACGTTGTTGTTGTTGTTGACGTTGTTGTTGTTTTTGTTTATTTGACGTTATTGTTGTTGATGACATAGTTGTTGTTGTTGTTGTTTATTTGACGTTTTTGTTGTTGTTGATGTTGTTGTTGTTTTCGTTGTTGTTTATTTGACATTGTTGTAGTTGTTTAATTGACGTCGTTGTTGTTGTTGTTGTTTATTTGACGTTGTTGTTGTTGTTGTTGTTGTTTATTTGACGTTGTTGTTGTTGTTGTTGTTGTTGTTGTTTATTTGACGTTGTTGTTATTGTTCTTTATTTGACGTTGTTGTCGTTCTTGTTGTTTATTTGACGTTGTTGTTGTTGTTGACGTTGTTGTTATTGTTGTTTATTTGACATTGTTGTTGTTGTTGTTATTGTTTATTTGACATTGTTGTTGTTGTTGGTTATTTGGCGTTGTTGTTGTTGTACTTGACGTTGTTGTTGTTGTTTATTTGACGTTGTTGTTGTTGTTGACGTTGTTTTTGTTGTTGTTTGTTTGACGTTGTTGTTGTTGTTTATTTGACGTTGTTGTTGTTAACGTTGTTGTTGTTGTTGTTTATTTGACGTTGTTGTTGTTGTTGACATAGTTGTTGTTGTTGTTGTTTATTTGACGTTTTTGTTGTTGTTGATGTTGTTGTTGTTTTCGTTGTTGTTTATTTGACGTTGTTGTAGTTGTTTAATTGACATTGTTGTTGTTGTTGACGTTGTTGTTGTTGTTTATTTGACGTTGTTGTTGTTGTTGTTTATTTGAAGTTGTTGTTGTTGTTGTTGACTTAGTTGTTGTTGTTGTTTATTTGACGTTGTTGTTGTTGTTGACGTTGTTGTTTATTTGACGTTGTTGTTGTTGTTTATTTGACGTTGTTGTTGTTGTTGACGTTGTTGTTGTAGTTTATTTGACGTTGTTGTTGTTGTTGTTATTGTTGTTGTTGTTGTTTATTTGACGTTGTTGTTGTTGTTCTTTATTTGACGTTGTTGTCGTTGTTGTTGTTTATTTGACGTTGTTGTTGTTGACGTTGTTGTTGTTGTTATTTATTTGACATTGTTGTTGTTGTTATTGTTTATTTGACGTTGTTGTTGTTTATTTGGCGTTGTTGTTGTTGTATTTGACGTTGTTGTTGTTTATTTGACGTTGTTGGTGTTGTTGACGTTGTTTTTGTTGTTGTTTATTTGACATTGTTGTTGTCGTTGTTTATTTGACGTTGTTGTTGTTGTTGTTGTTTATTTGCCATTGTTGTTATTGACGGTGTTGTTGTTGTTTATTTGACGTTGTTGTTGTTGTTGTTGTTTATTTGACGTTGTTGTTGTCGTTGTTGTTTATTGGACATTGTTGTTGTTGACATAATTGTTGTTGTTGTTGTTTATTTGACGTTGTTGTTGTTGTTGACGTTGTTGTTGTTGTTGACGTTGTTGTTGTTGTTGTTTATTTGCCGTTGTTAACATAGTTGTTGTTAGTGTTGTTTATTTGACGTTGTTGTTGTTGACGTTGTTGTTGTTGTTGTTTATTTGACGTTGTTGTTGTTGTTTATTTGACATTGTTGTTTTTGTTGACGTTGTTGTTGTTGTTGTTGTTTATTTGACATTGTTGTTGTTGTTGTTGTTGTTGTTTATTTGACTTTGTTGTTGTTGTTGTTGTTGTTGTTATTGTTTATTTGACGTTGTTGTTGTTGACTTAGTTGTTGTTGTTGTTTATTTGACGTTGTTGTTGTTGTTGTTGTTGTTGTTTATTTGACGTTGTTGTTGTTGACGTTGTTGTTGTTGTTGTTGTTTATTTGACGTTGTTGTTGTTGACGTTGTTGTTGTTGTTGTTTATTTGACGTTGTTGTTGTTGTTGTTTATTTGACATTGTTGTTTTTGTTGACGTTGTTGTTGTTGTTGTTTATTTGACATTGTTGTTGTTGTTGTTGACGTTGTTGTTGTTGTTTATTTGACTTTGTTGTTGTTGTTGTTGTTGTTGTTGTTGTTTATTTGACGTTGTTGTTGTTGTTGACTTAGTTGTTGTTGTTGTTTATTTGACGTTGTTGTTGTTGTTGACGGTGTTGTTTATTTGACGTTGTTGTTGTTGTTTATTTGACGTTGTTGTTGTTGTTGTTGTTGTTGTTTATTTGACATTGTTGTTGTTATTTATTTGACATTGTTGTTGTTGTTGACGTTGTTGTTGTTGTTGTTGTTGACGTTGTTGTTGTTGTTGTTGTTGTTGTTTATATGACGTTGTTTTAGTATTGTTTTTTATTTGACATTGTTGTTGTTATTTATTTGACGTTGTTGTGGGTGACATTGTTGTTGTTGTTGTTTATTTGACGTTGTTGTTGTTGTTGTTGTTTATTTGACGTAGTTGTTGTTGTTGACGTTATTGTTGTTGTGGTTGTTTATTTGACGTTTTTGTTGTTGTTGATGTTGTTGTTGTTGTATATTTGAAGTTGTTGTAGTTGTTATTGTTGTTGTTGTTTATTTGACATTATTGTTGTTGTTGTTGTTTATTTGACGTTGTTGTTGTTATTTATTTGACGTTGTTGTTGTTGACGGTGTTGTTGTTGTTGTTGTTTATTTTCCATTGTTGTTGTTCTTGTTATTGACGTTGTTGTTGTTTGTTTGACGTTGTTGTTGTTGTTCTTTATTTGACGTTGTTATTGTTTATTTGACGTTGTTGTTGTTTATTTAACGTTGTTGTTGTTGACATTGTTGTTGTTGTTATTGTTTATTTGACATTGTTGTTGTTGTTGTTGTTGTTTATTTAACGTAATTTTTGTTGTTGACGTTGTTGTTGTTGTTTATTTGACGTTTTTGTTGTTGTTGATGTTGTTGTTGTTGTTGTTGTTTATTTGACGTTGTTGTTGTTGTCGTTTATTTGACGTTGTTGTTGTTGACGGTGTTGTTGTTGTTATTTATTTGACGTTGTTGTTGTTGTTTATTTGACGTTGTTGTTGTTGACGTTGTTGTTGTTGTTGTTGTTTATTTGACGTTTTTGTTGTTATTGATGTTGTTGTTGTTTATTTGACGTTGTTGTTGTTGTTGTTGTTTATTTGACATTGTTGTTGTTGACGGTGTTGTTGTTGTTATTTATTTGACGTTGTTGTTGTTGCTGTTTATTTGACGTTGTTGTTGTTGTTGACGTTGTTGTTGTTTTTGTTTATTTGACGTTATTGTTGTTGATGACATAGTTGTTGTTGTTGTTGTTTATTTGACGTTTTTGTTGTTGTTGATGTTGTTGTTGTTTTCGTTGTTGTTTATTTGACATTGTTGTAGTTGTTTAATTGACGTCGTTGTTGTTGTTGTTGTTTATTTGACGTTGTTGTTGTTGTTGTTGTTGTTTATTTGACGTTGTTGTTGTTGTTGTTGTTGTTGTTGTTTATTTGACGTTGTTGTTATTGTTCTTTATTTGACGTTGTTGTCGTTCTTGTTATTTATTTGACGTTGTTGTTGTTGTTGACGTTGTTGTTATTGTTGTTTATTTGACATTGTTGTTGTTGTTGTTATTGTTTATTTGACATTGTTGTTGTTGTTGGTTATTTGGCGTTGTTGTTGTTGTACTTGACGTTGTTGTTGTTGTTTATTTGACGTTGTTGTTGTTGTTGACGTTGTTTTTGTTGTTGTTTGTTTGACGTTGTTGTTGTTGTTTATTTGACGTTGTTGTTGTTAACGTTGTTGTTGTTGTTGTTTATTTGACGTTGTTGTTGTTGTTGACATAGTTGTTGTTGTTGTTGTTTATTTGACGTTTTTGTTGTTGTTGATGTTGTTGTTGTTTTCGTTGTTGTTTATTTGACGTTGTTGTAGTTGTTTAATTGACATTGTTGTTGTTGTTGACGTTGTTGTTGTTGTTTATTTGACGTTGTTGTTGTTGTTGTTTATTTGAAGTTGTTGTTGTTGTTGTTGACTTAGTTGTTGTTGTTGTTTATTTGACGTTGTTGTTGTTGTTGACGTTGTTGTTTATTTGACGTTGTTGTTGTTGTTTATTTGACGTTGTTGTTGTTGTTGACGTTGTTGTTGTAGTTTATTTGACGTTGTTGTTGTTGTTGTTATTGTTGTTGTTGTTGTTTATTTGACGTTGTTGTTGTTGTTCTTTATTTGACGTTGTTGTCGTTGTTGTTGTTTATTTGACGTTGTTGTTGTTGACGTTGTTGTTGTTGTTATTTATTTGACATTGTTGTTGTTGTTATTGTTTATTTGACGTTGTTGTTGTTTATTTGGCGTTGTTGTTGTTGTATTTGACGTTGTTGTTGTTTATTTGACGTTGTTGGTGTTGTTGACGTTGTTTTTGTTGTTGTTTATTTGACATTGTTGTTGTCGTTGTTTATTTGACGTTGTTGTTGTTGTTGTTGTTTATTTGACATTGTTGTTATTGACGGTGTTGTTGTTGTTTATTTGACGTTGTTGTTGTTGTTGTTGTTTATTTGACGTTGTTGTTGTTGTTGTTGTTTATTGGACATTGTTGTTGTTGACATAATTGTTGTTGTTGTTGTTTATTTGACGTTGTTGTTGTTGTTGACGTTGTTGTTGTTGTTGACGTTGTTGTTGTTGTTGTTTATTTGCCGTTGTTAACATAGTTGTTGTTAGTGTTGTTTATTTGACGTTGTTGTTGTTGACGTTGTTGTTGTTGTTGTTTATTTGACGTTGTTGTTGTTGTTTATTTGACATTGTTGTTTTTGTTGACGTTGTTGTTGTTGTTGTTGTTTATTTGACATTGTTGTTGTTGTTGTTGTTGACGTTGTTGTTGTTGTTGTTTATTTGACTTTGTTGTTGTTGTTGTTGTTGTTGTTATTGTTTATTTGACGTTGTTGTTGTTGACTTAGTTGTTGTTGTTGTTTATTTGACGTTGTTGTTGTTGTTGTTGTTGTTGTTTATTTGACGTTGTTGTTGTTGTTTATTTGACGTTGTTGTTGTTGTTGTTGTTGTTGTTGTTGTTTATTTGACGTTGTTGTTGTTGTTTATTTGACGTTGTTGTTGTTGTTGACGTTGTTGTTGTTGTTTATTTGACGTTGTTGTTGTTGTTGTTATTGTTGTTGTTGTTGTTTATTTGACGTTGTTGTTGTTGTTCTTTATTTGACGTTGTTGTCGTTGTTGTTGTTTATTTGACGTTGTTGTTGTTGACGTTGTTGTTGTTGTTGTTTATTTGACATTGTTGTTGTTGTTATTGTTTATTTGACGTTGTTGTTGTTTATTTGGCGTTGTTGTTGTTGTATTTGACGTTGTTGTTGTTTATTTAACGTTGTTGTTGTTGACGTTGTTTTTGTTGTTGTTTATTTGACGTTGTTGTTGTTGTTTATTTGACGCTGTTGTTGTTGTTGTTTATTTGACATTGTTGTTATTGACGGTGTTGTTGTTGTTTATTTGACGTTGTTGTTGTTGTTGTTGTTTATTTGACGTTGTTGTTGTTGTTGTTGTTTATTTGACGTTGTTGTTGTTGTTGTTTATTAGACATTGTTGTTGTTGACATAGTTGTTGTTGTTGTTGTTTATTTGACGTTGTTGTTGTTGTTGACGTTGTTGTTGTTGTTGACGTTGTTGTTGTTGTTGTTGTTTATTTGCCGTTGTTGACATAGTTGTTGTTGTTGTTGTTTATTTGACGTTGTTGTTGTTGACGTTGTTGTTGTTGTTGTTTATTTGACGTTGTTGTTGTTGACGTTGTTGTTGTTGTTGTTTATTTGACGTTGTTGTTGTTGTTGTTTATTTGACATTGTTGTTTTTGTTGACGTTGTTGTTGTTGTTGTTTATTTGACATTTTTGTTGTTGTTGTTGACGTTGTTGTTGTTGTTTATTTGACTTTGTTGTTGTTGTTGTTGTTGTTGTTGTTTATTTGACGTTGTTGTTGTTGTTGACTTAGTTGTTGTTGTTGTTTATTTGACGTTGTTGTTGTTGTTGACGGTGTTGTTTATTTGACGTTGTTGTTGTTGTTTATTTGACGTTGTTGTTGTTGTTGTTGTTGTTTATTTGACATTGTTGTTGTTATTTATTTGACATTGTTGTTGTTGTTGACGTTGTTGTTGTTGTTGTTGTTCTTGACGTTGTTGTTGTTGTTGTTGTTGTTGTTTATATGACGTTGTTTTAGTATTGTTTTTTATTTGACATTGTTGTTGTTATTTGTTTGACGTTGTTGTGGGTGACATTGTTGTTGTTGTTGTTTATTTGACGTTGTTGTTGTTGTTGTTTATTTGACGTAGTTGTTGTTGTTGACGTTATTGTTGTTGTGGTTGTTTATTTGACGTTTTTGTTGTTGTTGATGTTGTTGTTGTTGTATATTTGACGTTGTTGTAGTTGTTATTGTTGTTGTTGTTTATTTGACATTATTGTTGTTGTTGTTTATTTGACGTTGTTGTTGTTATTTATTTGACGTTGTTGTTGTTGACGGTGTTGTTGTTGTTGTTGTTTATTTTCCATTGTTGTTGTTCTTGTTATTGATGTTGTTGTTGTTTGTTTGACGTTGTTGTTGTTGTTCTTTATTTGACGTTGTTATTGTTTATTTGACGTTGTTGTTGTTTATTTAACGTTGTTGTTGTTGACATTGTTGTTGTTGTTATTGTTTATTTGACATTGTTGTTGTTGTTGTTGTTGTTTATTTGACGTAATTTTTGTTGTTGACGTTGTTGTTGTTGTTTATTTGACGTTTTTGTTGTTGTTGATGTTGTTGTTGTTGTTGTTGTTTATTTGACGTTGTTGTTGTCGTTTATTTGACGTTGTTGTTGTTGACGGTGTTGTTGTTGTTATTTATTTGACATTGTTGTTGTTGTTTATTTGACGTTGTTGTTGTTGACGTTGTTGTTGTTGTTGTTTATTTGACGTTTTTGTTGTTATTGATGTTGTTGTTGTTGTTTATTTGACGTTGTTGTTGTTGTTGTTGTTTATTTGACATTGTTGTTGTTGACGGTGTTGTTGTTGTTATTTATTTGACGTTGTTGTTGTTGCTGTTTATTTGACGTTGTTGTTGTTGTTGACGTTGTTGTTGTTTTTATTTATTTGACGTTGTTGTTGTTGATGACATAGTTGTTGTTGTTGTTGTTTATTTGACGTTTTTGTTGTTGTTGATGTTGTTGTTGTTTTCGTTGTTGTTTATTTGACGTTGTTGTAGTTGTTTAATTGACGTTGTTGTTGTTGTTGTTGTTTATTTGACGTTGTTGTTGTTGTTGTTGTTTATTTGACGTTGTTGTTGTTGTTGTTGTTGTTTATTTGACGTTGTTGTTGTTGTTCTTTATTTGACGTTGTTGTCGTTCTTGTTGTTTATTTGACGTTGTTGTTGTTGTTGACGTTGTTGTTATTGTTGTTTATTTGACATTGTTGTTGTTGTTGTTATTGTTTATTTGACGTTGTTGTTGTTGTTTTGGTTATTTGGCGTTGTTGTTGTTGTATTTGACGTTGTTGTTGTTGTTTATTTGACGTTGTTGTTTTTGTTGACGTTGTTTTTGTTGTTGTTTGTTTGACGTTGTTGTTGTTGTTTATTTGACGTTGTTGTTGTTGACGTTGTTGTTGTTGTTGTTTATTTGACGTTGTTGTTGTTGTTGACATAGTTGTTGTTGTTGTTGTTTATTTGACGTTTTTGTTGTTGTTGATGTTGTTGTTGTTTTCGTTGTTGTTTATTTGACGTTGTTGTAGTTGTTTAATTGACGTTGTCGTTGTTGTCGTTTATTTGACGTTGTTGTTGTTGACGATGTTGTTGTTGTTATTTATTTGACGTTGTTGTTGTTGTTTATTTGATGTTGTTGTTGTTGACGTTGTTGTTGTTGTTGTTGTTTATTTGACGTTTTTGTTGTTATTGATGTTGTTGTTGTTGTTTATTTGACGTTGTTGTTGTTGTTGTTGTTGTTTATTTGACATTGTTGTTGTTGACGGTGTTGTTGTTGTTATTTATTTGACGTTGTTGTTGTTGCTGTTTATTTGACGTTGTTGTTGTTGTTGACGTTGTTGTTGTTTTTGTTTATTTGACGTTGTTGTTGTTGATGACATAGTTGTTGTTGTTGTTGTTTATTTGACGTTTTTGTTGTTGTTGATGTTGTTGTTGTTTTCGTTGTTGTTTATTTGACGTTGTTGTAGTTGTTTAATTGACGTCGTTGTTGTTGTTGTTGTTTATTTGACGTTGTTGTTGTTGTTGTTGTTGTTTATTTGACGTTGTTGTTGTTGTTGTTCTTTATTTGACGTTGTTGTCGTTCTTGTTGTTTATTTGACGTTGTTGTTGTTGTTGACGTTGTTGTTATTGTTGTTTATTTGACATTGTTGTTGTTGTTGTTATTGTTTATTTGACGTTGTTGTTGTTGTTGTTGGTTATTTGGCGTTGTTGTTGTTGTATTTGACGTTGTTGTTGTTGTTTATTTGACGTTGTTGTTTTTGTTGACGTTGTTTTTGTTGTTGTTTGTTTGACGTTGTTGTTGTTGTTTATTTGACGTTGTTGTTGTTGACGTTGTTGTTGTTGTTGTTTATTTGACGTTGTTGTTGTTGTTGACATAGTTGTTGTTTGTTGTTTATTTGACGTTTTTGTTGTTGTTGATGTTGTTGTTGTTTTCGTTGTTGTTTATTTGACGTTGTTGTAGTTGTTTAATTGACGTTGTTGTTGTTGTTGTTTATTTGACGTTGTTGTTGTTGTTTATTTCACATTGTTGTTGTTGTTGTTTATTTGACATTGTTGTTGTTGTTGTTGTTGACGTTGTTGTTGTTGTTTATTTGACGTTGTTGTTGTTGTTGTTTATTTGAAGTTGTTGTTGTTGTTGACTTAGTTGTTGTTGTTGTTGTTTATTTGACGTTGTTGTTGTTGTTGACGATGTTGTTTATTTGACGTTGTTGTTGTTGTTTATTTGACGTTGTTGTTGTTGTTGACGTTGTTGTTGTTGTTGTTTATTTGACGTTGTTGTTGTTGTTGTTATTGTTGTTGTTGTTGTTTATTTGACGTTGTTGTTGTTGTTCTTTATTTGACGTTGTTGTCGTTGTTGTTGTTTATTTGACGTTGTTGTTGTTGTTGACGTTGTTGTTGTTTTTGTTTATTTGACGTTGTTGTTGTTGATGACATAGTTGTTGTTGTTGTTGTTTATTTGACATTTTTGTTGTTGTTGATGTAGTTGTTGTTTTCGTTGTTGTTTATTTGACGTTGTTGTAGTTGTTTAATTGACGTTGTTGTTGTTGTTGTTGTTGTTTATTTGACGTTGTTGTTGTTGTTATTGTTGTTGTTGTTGTTTATTTGACGTTGTTGTTGTTGTTCTTTATTTAACGTTGTTGTCGTTCTTGTTGTTTATTTGACATTGTTGTTGTTGTTGACGTTGTTGTTATTGTTGTTTATTTGACATTGTTGTTGTTGTTGTTATTGTTTATTTGACATTGTTGTTGTTGTTGTTGGTTATTTGGCGTTGTTGTTGTTGTATTTGACGTTGTTGTTGTTGTTTATTTGACGTTGTTGTTGTTGTTGACGTTGTTTTTGTTGTTGTTTGTTTGACGTTGTTGTTGTTGTTTATTTGACGTTGTTGTTGTTGACGTTGTTGTTGTTGTTGTTGTTTATTTGACGTTGTTGTTGTTGTTGACATAGTTATTGTTGTTGTTGTTTATTTGACGTTTTTGTTGTTGTTGATGTTGTTGTTGTTTTCGTTGTTGTTTATTTGACGTTGTTGTAGTTGTTTAATTGACGTTGTTGTTGTTGTTGTTGTTTATTTGACGTTGTTGTTGTTGTTTATTTGACATTGTTGTTGTTGTTGACGTTGTTGTTGTTGTTGTTTATTTGACATTGTTGTTGTTGTTGTTGTTGACGTTGTTGTTGTTGTTTATTTGACGTTGTTGTTGTTGTTGTTTATTTGAAGTTGTTGTTGTTGTTGTTGACTTAGTTGTTGTTGTTGTTTATTTGACGTTGTTGTTGTTGTTGACGTTGTTGTTTATTTGACGTTGTTGTTGTTGTTTATTTGACGTTGTTGTTGTTGTTGACGTTATTGTTGTTGTTTATTTGACGTTGTTGTTGTTGTTGTTATTGTTGTTGTTGTTGTTTATTTGACGTTGTTGTTGTTGTTCTTTATTTGACGTTGTTGTCGTTGTTGTTGTTTATTTGACGTTGTTGTTGTTGACGTTGTTGTTGTTGTTGTTTATTTGACATTGTTGTTGTTGTTATTATTTATTTGACGTTGTTGTTGTTTATTTGGGGTTGTTGTTGTTGTATTTGACGTTGTTGTTGTTTATTTGACGTTGTTGTTGTTGTTGACGTTGTTTTTGTTGTTGTTTATTTGACGTTGTTGTTGTCGTTGTTTATTTGACGTTGTTGTTGTTGTTGTTGTTTATTTGACATTATTGTTATTGACGGTGTTGTTGTTGTTTATTTGACGTTGTTGTTGTTGTTGTTTATTTGACGTTGTTGTTGTTGTTGTTTATTAGACATTGTTGTTGTTGACATAGTTGTTGTTGTTGTTGTTTATTTGACGTTGTTGTTGTTGTTGACGTTGTTGTTGTTGTTGTTTATTTGCCGTTGTTAACATAGTTGTTGTTAGTGTTGTTTATTTGACGTTGTTGTTGTTGACGTTGTTGTTGTTGTTGTTTATTTGACGTTGTTGTTGTTGTTTATTTGACATTGTTGTTTTTGTTGACGTTGTTGTTGTTGTTGTTTATTTGACATTGTTGTTGTTGTTGTTGACGTTGTTGTTGTTGTTGTTTATTTGACTTTGTTGTTGTTGTTATTGTTGTTGTTGTTGTTTATTTGACGTTGTTGTTGTTGTTGACTTAGTTGTTGTTGTTGTTTATTTGACGTTGTTGTTGTTGTTGACGGTGTTGTTTATTTGACGTTGTTGTTGTTATTTATTTGACGTTGTTGTTGTTATTTATTTGACATTGTTGTTGTTGTTGACGTTGTTGTTGTTGTTGTTGTTGACGTTGTTGTTGTTGTTGTTGTTGTTGTTGTTGTTTATTTGACGTTGTTTTAGTATTGTTTTTTATTTGACATTGTTGTTGTTATTTATTTGACGTTGTTGTGGGTGACATTGTTGTTGTTATTGTTTATTTGACGTTGTTGTTGTTGTTGTTTATTTGACGTAGTTGTTGTTGTTGACGTTATTGTTGTTGTTGTTGTTTATTTGACGTTTTTGTTGTTGTTGATGTTGTTGTTGTTGTATATTTGACGTTGTTGTAGTTGTTATTGTTGTTGTTGTTTATTTGACATTATTGTTGTTGTTGTTGTTTATTTGACGTTGTTGTTGTTATTTATTTGACGTTGTTGTTGTTGTTTATTTGACGTTGTTGTTGTTGACGGTGTTGTTGTTGTTGTTGTTTATTTGCCATTGTTGTTGTTCTTGTTATTGACGTTGTTGTTGTTTGTTTGACGTTGTTGTTGTTGTTCTTTATTTGACGTTGTTATTGTTTATTTGACGTTGTTGTTGTTGTTTATTTAACGTTGTTGTTGTTGTTGACATTGTTGTTGTTGTTATTGTTTATTTGACATTGTTGTTGTTGTTGTTGTTTATTTGACGTAATTTTTGTTGTTGACGTTGTTGTTGTTGTTTATTTGACGTTTTTGTTGTTGTTGATGTTGTTGTTGTTGTTGTTGTTTATTTGACGTTGTTGTTGTTGACGGTGTTGTTGTTGTTATTTATTTGACGTTGTTGTTGTTGTTTATTTGACGTTGTTGTTGTTGACGTTGTTGTTGTTGTTGTTTATTTGACGTTTTTGTTATTATTGATGTTGTTGTTGTTGTTTATTTGACGTTGTTGTTGTTGTTGTTGTTTATTTGACGTTGTTGTTATTGACGGTGTTATTGTTGTTATTTATTTGACGTTGTTGTTGTTGTTGTTTATTTGACGTTGTTGTTGTTGTTGACGTTGTTGTTGTTTTTGTTTATTTGACGTTGTTGTTGTTGATGACATAGTTGTTGTAGTTGTTGTTTATTTGATGTTTTTGTTGTTGTTGATGTTGTTGTTGTTTTCATTGTTGTTTATTTGACGTTGTTGTAGTTGTTTAATTGACGTCGTTGTTGTTGTTGTTGTTTATTTGACGTTGTTGTTGTTATTGTTGTTGTTGTTGTTTATTTGACGTTGTTGTTGTTGTTCTTTATTTGACGTTGTTGTCGTTCTTGTTGTTTATTTAAGGTTGTTGTTGTTGTTGACGTTATTGTTATTGTTGTTTATTTGACATTGTTGTTGTTGTTATTGTTTATTTGACGTTGTTGTTGTTGTTGTTTATTTGGCGTTGTTGTTGTTGTATTTGACGTTGTTGTTGTTGTTTATTTGACGTTGTTGTTATTGTTGACGTTGTTTTTGTTGTTGTTTGTTTGACGTTGTTGTTGTTGTTGTTTATTTGACGTTGTTGTTGTTGTTGTTTATTTGACGTTGTTGTTGTTGTTGACATAGTTGTTGTTGTTGTTTATTTGACGTTTTTGTTGTTGTTGATGTTGTTGTTGTTTTCGTTGTTGTTTATTTGACGTTGTTGTAGTTGTTTAATTGACGTTGTTGTTGTTGTTGTTTATTTGACGTTGTTGTTGTTGTTTATTTGACATTGTTGTTGTTGTTGACGTTGTTGTTGTTGTTGTTGTTGTTGTTGTTTATTTGACATTGTTGTTGTTGTTGTTGACGTTCTTGTTGTTGTGGTTTATTTGACGTTGTTGTTGTTGTTTATTTGAAGTTGTTGTTGTTGTTGTTGACTTAGTTGTTGTTGTTGTTTATTTGACGTTGTTGTTGTTGTTGACGTTGTTGTTTATTTGACGTTGTTGTTGTTGTTTATTTGACATTGTTGTTGTTGTTGACGTTGTTGTTGTTGTTTATTTGACGTTGTTGTTGTTGTTATTGTTGTTGTTGTTGTTTATTTGACGTTGTTGTTGTTGTTCTTTATTTGACGTTGTTGTCGTTGTTGTTGTTTATTTGACGTTGTTGTTGTTGACGTTGTTGTTGTTGTTGTTTATTTGACATTGTTGTTGTTGTTATTGTTTATTTGACGTTGTTGTTGTTTATTTGGCGTTGTTGTTGTTGTATTTGACGTTGTTGTTGTTTATTTGACGTTGTTGTTGTTGTTGTTTATTTGACGTTGTTGTTGTTGTTTATTAGTCATTGTTGTTGTTGACATAGTTGTTGTTGTTGTTGTTTATTTGACGTTGTTGTTGTTGTTGACGTTGTTGTTGTTGTTGACGTTGTTGTTGTTGTTGTTTATTTGCCGTTGTTGACATAGTTGTTGTTGTTGTTGTTTATTTGACGTTGTTGTTGTTGACGTTGTTGTTGTTGTTGTTGTTTATTTGACGTTGTTGTTGTTGACGTTGTTGTTGTTGTTGTTTATTTGACGTTGTTGTTGTTGTTGTTTATTTGACATTGTTGTTTTTGTTGACGTTGTTGTTGTTGTTGTTTATTTGACATTGTTGTTGTTGTTGTTGACGTTGTTGTTGTTGTTTATTTGACTTTGTTGTTGTTGTTGTTGTTGTTGTTGTTGTTTATTTGACGTTGTTGTTGTTGTTGACTTAGTTGTTGTTGTTGTTTATTTGACGTTGTTGTTGTTGTTGACGGTGTTGTTTATTTGACGTTGTTGTTGTTGTTTATTTGACGTTGTTGTTGTTGTTGTTGTTGTTGTTGTTGTTGTTGTTTATTTGACATTGTTGTTGTTATTTATTTGACATTGTTGTTGTTGTTGACGTTGTTGTTGTTGTTGTTGTTGACGTTGTTGTTGTTGTTGTTGTTTATATGACGTTGTTTTAGTATTGTTTTTTATTTGACATTGTTGTTGTTATTTATTTGACGTTGTTGTGGGTGACATTGTTGTTGTTGTTGTTGTTTATTTGACGTTGTTGTTGTTGTTGTTGTTTATTTGACGTAGTTGTTGTTGTTGACGTTATTGTTGTTGTGGTTGTTTATTTGACGTTTTTGTTGTTGTTGATGTTGTTGTTGTTGTATATTTGACGTTGTTGTAGTTGTTATTGTTGTTGTTGTTTATTTGACATTATTGTTGTTGTTGTTGTTTATTTGACGTTGTTGTTGTTATTTATTTGATGTTGTTGTTGTTGACGGTGTTGTTGTTGTTGTTGTTTATTTTCCATTGTTGTTGTTCTTGTTATTGACGTTGTTGTTGTTTGTTTGACGTTGTTGTTGTTGTTCTTTATTTGACGTTGTTATTGTTTATTTGACGTTGTTGTTGTTTATTTAACGTTGTTGTTGTTGACATTGTTGTTGTTGTTATTGTTTATTTGACATTGTTGTTGTTGTTGTTGTTTATTTGACGTAATTTTTGTTGTTGACGTTGTTGTTGTTGTTTATTTGACGTTTTTGTTGTTGTTGATGTTGTTGTTGTTGTTGTTGTTTATTTGACGTTGTTGTTGTTGTCGTTTATTTGACGTTGTTGTTGTTGACGGTGTTGTTGTTGTTATTTATTTGACGTTGTTGTTGTTGTTTATTTGACGTTGTTGTTGTTGACGTTGTTGTTGTTGTTGTTGTTTATTTGACGTTGTTGTTGTTGACGTTGTTGTTGTTGTTGTTGTTTATTTGACGTTGTTGTTGTTGTTGTTTATTTGACATTGTTGTTTTTGTTGACGTTGTTGTTGTTGTTGTTTATTTGACATTGTTGTTGTTGTTGACGTTGTTGTTGTTGTTTATTTGACTTTGTTGTTGTTGTTGTTGTTGTTGTTGTTGTTGTTTATTTGACGTTGTTGTTGTTGTTGACTTAGTTGTTGTTGTTGTTTATTTGACGTTGTTGTTGTTGTTGACGGTGTTGTTTATTTGACGTTGTTGTTGTTGTTTATTTGACGTTGTTGTTGTTGTTGTTGTTGTTGTTGTTTATTTGACATTGTTGTTGTTATTTATTTGACATTGTTGTTGTTGTTGACGTTGTTGTTGTTGTTGTTGTTGTTGTTGACGTTGTTGTTGTTGTTGTTGTTGTTGTTTATATGACGTTGTTTTAGTATTGTTTTTTATTTGACATTGTTGTTGTTATTTATTTGACGTTGTTGTGGGTGACATTGTTGTTGTTGTTGTTTATTTGACGTTGTTGTTGTTGTTGTTGTTTATTTGACGTAGTTGTTGTTGTTGACGTTATTGTTGTTGTGGTTGTTTATTTGACGTTTTTGTTGTTGTTGATGTTGTTGTTGTTGTATATTTGAAGTTGTTGTAGTTGTTATTGTTGTTGTTGTTTATTTGACATTATTGTTGTTGTTGTTGTTTATTTGACGTTGTTGTTGTTATTTATTTGACGTTGTTGTTGTTGACGGTGTTGTTGTTGTTGTTGTTTATTTTCCATTGTTGTTGTTCTTGTTATTGACGTTGTTGTTGTTTGTTTGACGTTGTTGTTGTTGTTCTTTATTTGACGTTGTTATTGTTTATTTGACGTTGTTGTTGTTTATTTAACGTTGTTGTTGTTGACATTGTTGTTGTTGTTATTGTTTATTTGACATTGTTGTTGTTGTTGTTGTTGTTGTTTATTTAACGTAATTTTTGTTGTTGACGTTGTTGTTGTTGTTTATTTGACGTTTTTGTTGTTGTTGATGTTGTTGTTGTTGTTGTTGTTTATTTGACGTTGTTGTTGTTGTCGTTTATTTGACGTTGTTGTTGTTGACGGTGTTGTTGTTGTTATTTATTTGACGTTGTTGTTGTTGTTTATTTGACGTTGTTGTTGTTGACGTTGTTGTTGTTGTTGTTGTTTATTTGACGTTTTTGTTGTTATTGATGTTGTTGTTGTTTATTTGACGTTGTTGTTGTTGTTGTTGTTTATTTGACATTGTTGTTGTTGACGGTGTTGTTGTTGTTATTTATTTGACGTTGTTGTTGTTGCTGTTTATTTGACGTTGTTGTTGTTGTTGACGTTGTTGTTGTTTTTGTTTATTTGACGTTATTGTTGTTGATGACATAGTTGTTGTTGTTGTTGTTTATTTGACGTTTTTGTTGTTGTTGATGTTGTTGTTGTTTTCGTTGTTGTTTATTTGACATTGTTGTAGTTGTTTAATTGACGTTGTTGTTGTTGTTGTTGTTTATTTGACGTTGTTGTTGTTGTTGTTGTTGTTTATTTGACGTTGTTGTTGTTGTTGTTGTTGTTGTTGTTTATTTGACGTTGTTGTTATTGTTCTTTATTTGACGTTGTTGTCGTTCTTGTTGTTTATTTGACGTTGTTGTTGTTGTTGACGTTGTTGTTATTGTTGTTTATTTGACATTGTTGTTGTTGTTGTTATTGTTTATTTGACATTGTTGTTGTTGTTGGTTATTTGGCGTTGTTGTTGTTGTACTTGACGTTGTTGTTGTTGTTTATTTGACGTTGTTGTTGTTGTTGACGTTGTTTTTGTTGTTGTTTGTTTGACGTTGTTGTTGTTGTTTATTTGACGTTGTTGTTGTTAACGTTGTTGTTGTTGTTGTTTATTTGACGTTGTTGTTGTTGTTGACATAGTTGTTGTTGTTGTTGTTTATTTGACGTTTTTGTTGTTGTTGATGTTGTTGTTGTTTTCGTTGTTGTTTATTTGACGTTGTTGTAGTTGTTTAATTGACATTGTTGTTGTTGTTGACGTTGTTGTTGTTGTTTATTTGACGTTGTTGTTGTTGTTGTTTATTTGAAGTTGTTGTTGTTGTTGTTGACTTAGTTGTTGTTGTTGTTTATTTGACGTTGTTGTTGTTGTTGACGTTGTTGTTTATTTGACGTTGTTGTTGTTGTTTATTTGACGTTGTTGTTGTTGTTGACGTTGTTGTTGTAGTTTATTTGACGTTGTTGTTGTTGTTGTTATTGTTGTTGTTGTTGTTTATTTGACGTTGTTGTTGTTGTTCTTTATTTGACGTTGTTGTCGTTGTTGTTGTTTATTTGACGTTGTTGTTGTTGACGTTGTTGTTGTTGTTATTTATTTGACATTGTTGTTGTTGTTATTGTTTATTTGACGTTGTTGTTGTTTATTTGGCGTTGTTGTTGTTGTATTTGACGTTGTTGTTGTTTATTTGACGTTGTTGGTGTTGTTGACGTTGTTTTTGTTGTTGTTTATTTGACATTGTTGTTGTCGTTGTTTATTTGACGTTGTTGTTGTTGTTGTTGTTTATTTGACATTGTTGTTATTGACGGTGTTGTTGTTGTTTATTTGACGTTGTTGTTGTTGTTGTTGTTTATTTGACGTTGTTGTTGTTGTTGTTGTTTATTGGACATTGTTGTTGTTGACATAATTGTTGTTGTTGTTGTTTATTTGACGTTGTTGTTGTTGTTGACGTTGTTGTTGTTGTTGACGTTGTTGTTGTTGTTGTTTATTTGCCGTTGTTAACATAGTTGTTGTTAGTGTTGTTTATTTGACGTTGTTGTTGTTGACGTTGTTGTTGTTGTTGTTTATTTGACGTTGTTGTTGTTGTTTATTTGACATTGTTGTTTTTGTTGACGTTGTTGTTGTTGTTGTTGTTTATTTGACATTGTTGTTGTTGTTGTTGTTGTTGTTTATTTGACTTTGTTGTTGTTGTTGTTGTTGTTGTTATTGTTTATTTGACGTTGTTGTTGTTGACTTAGTTGTTGTTGTTGTTTATTTGACGTTGTTGTTGTTGTTGTTGTTGTTGTTTATTTGACGTTGTTGTTGTTGACGTTGTTGTTGTTGTTGTTGTTTATTTGACGTTGTTGTTGTTGACGTTGTTGTTGTTGTTGTTTATTTGACGTTGTTGTTGTTGTTGTTTATTTGACATTGTTGTTTTTGTTGACGTTGTTGTTGTTGTTGTTTATTTGACATTGTTGTTGTTGTTGTTGACGTTGTTGTTGTTGTTTATTTGACTTTGTTGTTGTTGTTGTTGTTGTTGTTGTTGTTTATTTGACGTTGTTGTTGTTGTTGACTTAGTTGTTGTTGTTGTTTATTTGACGTTGTTGTTGTTGTTGACGGTGTTGTTTATTTGACGTTGTTGTTGTTGTTTATTTGACGTTGTTGTTGTTGTTGTTGTTGTTGTTGTTTATTTGACATTGTTGTTGTTATTTATTTGACATTGTTGTTGTTGTTGACGTTGTTGTTGTTGTTGTTGTTGACGTTGTTGTTGTTGTTGTTGTTGTTGTTTATATGACGTTGTTTTAGTATTGTTTTTTATTTGACATTGTTGTTGTTATTTATTTGACGTTGTTGTGGGTGACATTGTTGTTGTTGTTGTTTATTTGACGTTGTTGTTGTTGTTGTTGTTTATTTGACGTAGTTGTTGTTGTTGACGTTATTGTTGTTGTGGTTGTTTATTTGACGTTTTTGTTGTTGTTGATGTTGTTGTTGTTGTATATTTGAAGTTGTTGTAGTTGTTATTGTTGTTGTTGTTTATTTGACATTATTGTTGTTGTTGTTGTTTATTTGACGTTGTTGTTGTTATTTATTTGACGTTGTTGTTGTTGACGGTGTTGTTGTTGTTGTTGTTTATTTTCCATTGTTGTTGTTCTTGTTATTGACGTTGTTGTTGTTTGTTTGACGTTGTTGTTGTTGTTCTTTATTTGACGTTGTTATTGTTTATTTGACGTTGTTGTTGTTTATTTAACGTTGTTGTTGTTGACATTGTTGTTGTTGTTATTGTTTATTTGACATTGTTGTTGTTGTTGTTGTTGTTTATTTAACGTAATTTTTGTTGTTGACGTTGTTGTTGTTGTTTATTTGACGTTTTTGTTGTTGTTGATGTTGTTGTTGTTGTTGTTGTTTATTTGACGTTGTTGTTGTTGTCGTTTATTTGACGTTGTTGTTGTTGACGGTGTTGTTGTTGTTATTTATTTGACGTTGTTGTTGTTGTTTATTTGACGTTGTTGTTGTTGACGTTGTTGTTGTTGTTGTTGTTTATTTGACGTTTTTGTTGTTATTGATGTTGTTGTTGTTTATTTGACGTTGTTGTTGTTGTTGTTGTTTATTTGACATTGTTGTTGTTGACGGTGTTGTTGTTGTTATTTATTTGACGTTGTTGTTGTTGCTGTTTATTTGACGTTGTTGTTGTTGTTGACGTTGTTGTTGTTTTTGTTTATTTGACGTTATTGTTGTTGATGACATAGTTGTTGTTGTTGTTGTTGTTTATTTGACGTTTTTGTTGTTGTTGATGTTGTTGTTGTTTTCGTTGTTGTTTATTTGACATTGTTGTAGTTGTTTAATTGACGTCGTTGTTGTTGTTGTTGTTTATTTGACGTTGTTGTTGTTGTTGTTGTTGTTTATTTGACGTTGTTGTTATTGTTGTTGTTGTTGTTGTTTATTTGACGTTGTTGTTATTGTTCTTTATTTGACGTTGTTGTCGTTCTTGTTATTTATTTGACGTTGTTGTTGTTGTTGACGTTGTTGTTATTGTTGTTTATTTGACATTGTTGTTGTTGTTGTTATTGTTTATTTGACATTGTTGTTGTTGTTGGTTATTTGGCGTTGTTGTTGTTGTACTTGACGTTGTTGTTGTTGTTTATTTGACGTTGTTGTTGTTGTTGACGTTGTTTTTGTTGTTGTTTGTTTGACGTTGTTGTTGTTGTTTATTTGACGTTGTTGTTGTTAACGTTGTTGTTGTTGTTGTTTATTTGACGTTGTTGTTGTTGTTGACATAGTTGTTGTTGTTGTTGTTTATTTGACGTTTTTGTTGTTGTTGATGTTGTTGTTGTTTTCGTTGTTGTTTATTTGACGTTGTTGTAGTTGTTTAATTGACATTGTTGTTGTTGTTGACGTTGTTGTTGTTGTTTATTTGACGTTGTTGTTGTTGTTGTTTATTTGAAGTTGTTGTTGTTGTTGTTGACTTAGTTGTTGTTGTTGTTTATTTGACGTTGTTGTTGTTGTTGACGTTGTTGTTTATTTGACGTTGTTGTTGTTGTTTATTTGACGTTGTTGTTGTTGTTGACGTTGTTGTTGTAGTTTATTTGACGTTGTTGTTGTTGTTGTTATTGTTGTTGTTGTTGTTTATTTGACGTTGTTGTTGTTGTTCTTTATTTGACGTTGTTGTCGTTGTTGTTGTTTATTTGACGTTGTTGTTGTTGACGTTGTTGTTGTTGTTATTTATTTGACATTGTTGTTGTTGTTATTGTTTATTTGACGTTGTTGTTGTTTATTTGGCGTTGTTGTTGTTGTATTTGACGTTGTTGTTGTTTATTTGACGTTGTTGGTGTTGTTGACGTTGTTTTTGTTGTTGTTTATTTGACATTGTTGTTGTTGTTGTTTATTTGACGTTGTTGTTGTTGACGTTGTTGTTGTTGTTGTTGTTTATTTGACGTTGTTGTTGTTGTTGTTTATTTGACATTGTTGTTTTTGTTGACGTTGTTGTTGTTGTTGTTTATTTGACATTGTTGTTGTTGTTGACGTTGTTGTTGTTGTTTATTTGACTTTGTTGTTGTTGTTGTTGTTGTTGTTGTTGTTGTTTATTTGACGTTGTTGTTGTTGTTGACTTAGTTGTTGTTGTTGTTTATTTGACGTTGTTGTTGTTGTTGACGGTGTTGTTTATTTGACGTTGTTGTTGTTGTTTATTTGACGTTGTTGTTGTTGTTGTTGTTGTTGTTGTTTATTTGACATTGTTGTTGTTATTTATTTGACATTGTTGTTGTTGTTGACGTTGTTGTTGTTGTTGTTGTTGACGTTGTTGTTGTTGTTGTTGTTGTTGTTTATATGACGTTGTTTTAGTATTGTTTTTTATTTGACATTGTTGTTGTTATTTATTTGACGTTGTTGTGGGTGACATTGTTGTTGTTGTTGTTTATTTGACGTTGTTGTTGTTGTTGTTGTTTATTTGACGTAGTTGTTGTTGTTGACGTTATTGTTGTTGTGGTTGTTTATTTGACGTTTTTGTTGTTGTTGATGTTGTTGTTGTTGTATATTTGAAGTTGTTGTAGTTGTTATTGTTGTTGTTGTTTATTTGACATTATTGTTGTTGTTGTTGTTTATTTGACGTTGTTGTTGTTATTTATTTGACGTTGTTGTTGTTGACGGTGTTGTTGTTGTTGTTGTTTATTTTCCATTGTTGTTGTTCTTGTTATTGACGTTGTTGTTGTTTGTTTGACGTTGTTGTTGTTGTTCTTTATTTGACGTTGTTATTGTTTATTTGACGTTGTTGTTGTTTATTTAACGTTGTTGTTTATTTAACGTTGTTGTTGTTGACATTGTTGTTGTTGTTATTGTTTATTTGACATTGTTGTTGTTGTTGTTGTTGTTGTTTATTTAACGTAATTTTTGTTGTTGACGTTGTTGTTGTTGTTTATTTGACGTTTTTGTTGTTGTTGATGTTGTTGTTGTTGTTGTTGTTTATTTGACGTTGTTGTTGTTGTCGTTTATTTGACGTTGTTGTTGTTGACGGTGTTGTTGTTGTTATTTATTTGACGTTGTTGTTGTTGTTTATTTGACGTTGTTGTTGTTGACGTTGTTGTTGTTGTTGTTGTTTATTTGACGTTTTTGTTGTTATTGATGTTGTTGTTGTTTATTTGACGTTGTTGTTGTTGTTGTTGTTTATTTGACATTGTTGTTGTTTACGGTGTTGTTGTTGTTATTTATTTGACGTTGTTGTTGTTGCTGTTTATTTGACGTTGTTGTTGTTGTTGACGTTGTTGTTGTTTTTGTTTATTTGACGTTATTGTTGTTGATGACATAGTTGTTGTTGTTGTTGTTTATTTGACGTTTTTGTTGTTGTTGATGTTGTTGTTGTTTTCGTTGTTGTTTATTTGACATTGTTGTAGTTGTTTAATTGACGTCGTTGTTGTTGTTGTTGTTTATTTGACGTTGTTGTTGTTGTTGTTGTTGTTTATTTGACGTTGTTGTTGTTGTTGTTGTTGTTGTTGTTTATTTGACGTTGTTGTTATTGTTCTTTATTTGACGTTGTTGTCGTTCTTGTTGTTTATTTGACGTTGTTGTTGTTGTTGACGTTGTTGTTATTGTTGTTTATTTGACATTGTTGTTGTTGTTGTTATTGTTTATTTGACATTGTTGTTGTTGTTGGTTATTTGGCGTTGTTGTTGTTGTACTTGACGTTGTTGTTGTTGTTTATTTGACGTTGTTGTTGTTGTTGACGTTGTTTTTGTTGTTGTTTGTTTGACGTTGTTGTTGTTGTTTATTTGACGTTGTTGTTGTTAACGTTGTTGTTGTTGTTGTTTATTTGACGTTGTTGTTGTTGTTGACATAGTTGTTGTTGTTGTTGTTTATTTGACGTTTTTGTTGTTGTTGATGTTGTTGTTGTTTTCGTTGTTGTTTATTTGACGTTGTTGTAGTTGTTTAATTGACATTGTTGTTGTTGTTGACGTTGTTGTTGTTGTTTATTTGACGTTGTTGTTGTTGTTGTTTATTTGAAGTTGTTGTTGTTGTTGTTGACTTAGTTGTTGTTGTTGTTTATTTGACGTTGTTGTTGTTGTTGACGTTGTTGTTTATTTGACGTTGTTGTTGTTGTTTATTTGACGTTGTTGTTGTTGTTGACGTTGTTGTTGTAGTTTATTTGACGTTGTTGTTGTTGTTGTTATTGTTGTTGTTGTTGTTTATTTGACGTTGTTGTTGTTGTTCTTTATTTGACGTTGTTGTCGTTGTTGTTGTTTATTTGACGTTGTTGTTGTTGACGTTGTTGTTGTTGTTATTTATTTGACATTGTTGTTGTTGTTATTGTTTATTTGACGTTGTTGTTGTTTATTTGGCGTTGTTGTTGTTGTATTTGACGTTGTTGTTGTTTATTTGACGTTGTTGGTGTTGTTGACGTTGTTTTTGTTGTTGTTTATTTGACATTGTTGTTGTCGTTGTTTATTTGACGTTGTTGTTGTTGTTGTTGTTTATTTGACATTGTTGTTATTGACGGTGTTGTTGTTGTTTATTTGACGTTGTTGTTGTTGTTGTTGTTTATTTGACGTTGTTGTTGTTGTTGTTGTTTATTGGACATTGTTGTTGTTGACATAATTGTTGTTGTTGTTGTTTATTTGACGTTGTTGTTGTTGTTGACGTTGTTGTTGTTGTTGACGTTGTTGTTGTTGTTGTTTATTTGCCGTTGTTAACATAGTTGTTGTTAGTGTTGTTTATTTGACGTTGTTGTTGTTGACGTTGTTGTTGTTGTTGTTTATTTGACGTTGTTGTTGTTGTTTATTTGACATTGTTGTTTTTGTTGACGTTGTTGTTGTTGTTGTTGTTTATTTGACATTGTTGTTGTTGTTGTTGTTGTTGTTTATTTGACTTTGTTGTTGTTGTTGTTGTTGTTATTGTTTATTTGACGTTGTTGTTGTTGACTTAGTTGTTGTTGTTGTTTATTTGACGTTGTTGTTGTTGTTGTTGTTGTTGTTTATTTGACGTTGTTGTTGTTGACGTTGTTGTTGTTGTTGTTGTTTATTTGACGTTGTTGTTGTTGACGTTGTTGTTGTTGTTGTTTATTTGACGTTGTTGTTGTTGTTGTTTATTTGACATTGTTGTTTTTGTTGACGTTGTTGTTGTTGTTGTTTATTTGACATTGTTGTTGTTGTTGTTGACGTTGTTGTTGTTGTTTATTTGACTTTGTTGTTGTTGTTGTTGTTGTTGTTGTTGTTTATTTGACGTTGTTGTTGTTGTTGACTTAGTTGTTGTTGTTGTTTATTTGACGTTGTTGTTGTTGTTGACGGTGTTGTTTATTTGACGTTGTTGTTGTTGTTTATTTGACGTTGTTGTTGTTGTTGTTGTTGTTGTTGTTTATTTGACATTGTTGTTGTTATTTATTTGACATTGTTGTTGTTGTTGACGTTGTTGTTGTTGTTGTTGTTGACGTTGTTGTTGTTGTTGTTGTTGTTGTTTATATGACGTTGTTTTAGTATTGTTTTTTATTTGACATTGTTGTTGTTATTTATTTGACGTTGTTGTGGGTGACATTGTTGTTGTTGTTGTTTATTTGACGTTGTTGTTGTTGTTGTTTATTTGACGTAGTTGTTGTTGTTGACGTTATTGTTGTTGTGGTTGTTTATTTGACGTTTTTGTTGTTGTTGATGTTGTTGTTGTTGTATATTTGAAGTTGTTGTAGTTGTTATTGTTGTTGTTGTTTATTTGACATTATTGTTGTTGTTGTTGTTTATTTGACGTTGTTGTTGTTATTTATTTGACGTTGTTGTTGTTGACGGTGTTGTTGTTGTTGTTGTTTATTTTCCATTGTTGTTGTTCTTGTTATTGACGTTGTTGTTGTTTGTTTGACGTTGTTGTTGTTGTTCTTTATTTGACGTTGTTATTGTTTATTTGACGTTGTTGTTGTTTATTTAACGTTGTTGTTGTTGACATTGTTGTTGTTGTTATTGTTTATTTGACATTGTTGTTGTTGTTGTTGTTGTTTATTTAACGTAATTTTTGTTGTTGACGTTGTTGTTGTTGTTTATTTGACGTTTTTGTTGTTGTTGATGTTGTTGTTGTTGTTGTTGTTTATTTGACGTTGTTGTTGTTGTCGTTTATTTGACGTTGTTGTTGACGGTGTTGTTGTTGTTATTTATTTGACGTTGTTGTTGTTGTTTATTTGACGTTGTTGTTGTTGACGTTGTTGTTGTTGTTGTTGTTTATTTGACGTTTTTGTTGTTATTGATGTTGTTGTTGTTTATTTGACGTTGTTGTTGTTGTTGTTGTTTATTTGACATTGTTGTTGTTGACGGTGTTGTTGTTGTTATTTATTTGACGTTGTTGTTGTTGCTGTTTATTTGACGTTGTTGTTGTTGTTGACGTTGTTGTTGTTTTTGTTTATTTGACGTTATTGTTGTTGATGACATAGTTGTTGTTGTTGTTGTTTATTTGACGTTTTTGTTGTTGTTGATGTTGTTGTTGTTTTCGTTGTTGTTTATTTGACATTGTTGTAGTTGTTTAATTGACGTCGTTGTTGTTGTTGTTGTTTATTTGACGTTGTTGTTGTTGTTGTTGTTGTTTATTTGACGTTGTTGTTGTTGTTGTTGTTGTTGTTGTTTATTTGACGTTGTTGTTATTGTTCTTTATTTGACGTTGTTGTCGTTCTTGTTATTTATTTGACGTTGTTGTTGTTGTTGACGTTGTTGTTATTGTTGTTTATTTGACATTGTTGTTGTTGTTGTTATTGTTTATTTGACATTGTTGTTGTTGTTGGTTATTTGGCGTTGTTGTTGTTGTACTTGACGTTGTTGTTGTTGTTTATTTGACGTTGTTGTTGTTGTTGACGTTGTTTTTGTTGTTGTTTGTTTGACGTTGTTGTTGTTGTTTATTTGACGTTGTTGTTGTTAACGTTGTTGTTGTTGTTGTTTATTTGACGTTGTTGTTGTTGTTGACATAGTTGTTGTTGTTGTTGTTTATTTGACGTTTTTGTTGTTGTTGATGTTGTTGTTGTTTTCGTTGTTGTTTATTTGACGTTGTTGTAGTTGTTTAATTGACATTGTTGTTGTTGTTGACGTTGTTGTTGTTGTTTATTTGACGTTGTTGTTGTTGTTGTTTATTTGAAGTTGTTGTTGTTGTTGTTGACTTAGTTGTTGTTGTTGTTTATTTGACGTTGTTGTTGTTGTTGACGTTGTTGTTTATTTGACGTTGTTGTTGTTGTTTATTTGACGTTGTTGTTGTTGTTGACGTTGTTGTTGTAGTTTATTTGACGTTGTTGTTGTTGTTGTTATTGTTGTTGTTGTTGTTTATTTGACGTTGTTGTTGTTGTTCTTTATTTGACGTTGTTGTCGTTGTTGTTGTTTATTTGACGTTGTTGTTGTTGACGTTGTTGTTGTTGTTATTTATTTGACATTGTTGTTGTTGTTATTGTTTATTTGACGTTGTTGTTGTTTATTTGGCGTTGTTGTTGTTGTATTTGACGTTGTTGTTGTTTATTTGACGTTGTTGGTGTTGTTGACGTTGTTTTTGTTGTTGTTTATTTGACATTGTTGTTGTCGTTGTTTATTTGACGTTGTTGTTGTTGTTGTTGTTTATTTGACATTGTTGTTATTGACGGTGTTGTTGTTGTTTATTTGACGTTGTTGTTGTTGTTGTTGTTTATTTGACGTTGTTGTTGTTGTTGTTGTTTATTGGACATTGTTGTTGTTGACATAATTGTTGTTGTTGTTGTTTATTTGACGTTGTTGTTGTTGTTGACGTTGTTGTTGTTGTTGACGTTGTTGTTGTTGTTGTTTATTTGCCGTTGTTAACATAGTTGTTGTTAGTGTTGTTTATTTGACGTTGTTGTTGTTGACGTTGTTGTTGTTGTTGTTTATTTGACGTTGTTGTTGTTGTTTATTTGACATTGTTGTTTTTGTTGACGTTGTTGTTGTTGTTGTTGTTTATTTGACATTGTTGTTGTTGTTGTTGTTGACGTTGTTGTTGTTGTTGTTTATTTGACTTTGTTGTTGTTGTTGTTGTTGTTGTTATTGTTTATTTGACGTTGTTGTTGTTGACTTAGTTGTTGTTGTTGTTTATTTGACGTTGTTGTTGTTGTTGTTGTTGTTTATTTGACGTTGTTGTTGTTGTTTATTTGACGTTGTTGTTGTTGTTGTTGTTGTTGTTGTTGTTTATTTGACGTTGTTGTTGTTGTTTATTTGACGTTGTTGTTGTTGTTGACGTTGTTGTTGTTGTTTATTTGACGTTGTTGTTGTTGTTGTTATTGTTGTTGTTGTTGTTTATTTGACGTTGTTGTTGTTGTTCTTTATTTGACGTTGTTGTCGTTGTTGTTGTTTATTTGACGTTGTTGTTGTTGACGTTGTTGTTGTTGTTGTTTATTTGACATTGTTGTTGTTGTTATTGTTTATTTGACGTTGTTGTTGTTTATTTGGCGTTGTTGTTGTTGTATTTGACGTTGTTGTTGTTTATTTAACGTTGTTGTTGTTGACGTTGTTTTTGTTGTTGTTTATTTGACGTTGTTGTTGTTGTTTATTTGACGCTGTTGTTGTTGTTGTTTATTTGACATTGTTGTTATTGACGGTGTTGTTGTTGTTTATTTGACATTGTTGTTGTTGTTGTTGTTTATTTGACGTTGTTGTTGTTGTTGTTGTTTATTTGACGTTGTTGTTGTTGTTGTTTATTAGACATTGTTGTTGTTGACATAGTTGTTGTTGTTGTTGTTTATTTGACGTTGTTGTTGTTGTTGACGTTGTTGTTGTTGTTGACGTTGTTGTTGTTGTTGTTGTTTATTTGCCGTTGTTGACATAGTTGTTGTTGTTGTTGTTTATTTGACGTTGTTGTTGTTGACGTTGTTGTTGTTGTTGTTTATTTGACGTTGTTGTTGTTGACGTTGTTGTTGTTGTTGTTTATTTGACGTTGTTGTTGTTGTTGTTTATTTGACATTGTTGTTTTTGTTGACGTTGTTGTTGTTGTTGTTTATTTGACATTTTTGTTGTTGTTGTTGACGTTGTTGTTGTTGTTTATTTGACTTTGTTGTTGTTGTTGTTGTTGTTGTTGTTTATTTGACGTTGTTGTTGTTGTTGACTTAGTTGTTGTTGTTGTTTATTTGACGTTGTTGTTGTTGTTGACGGTGTTGTTTATTTGACGTTGTTGTTGTTGTTTATTTGACGTTGTTGTTGTTGTTGTTGTTGTTTATTTGACATTGTTGTTGTTATTTATTTGACATTGTTGTTGTTGTTGACGTTGTTGTTGTTGTTGTTGTTCTTGACGTTGTTGTTGTTGTTGTTGTTGTTTATATGACGTTGTTTTAGTATTGTTTTTTATTTGACATTGTTGTTGTTATTTGTTTGACGTTGTTGTGGGTGACATTGTTGTTGTTGTTGTTTATTTGACGTTGTTGTTGTTGTTGTTTATTTGACGTAGTTGTTGTTGTTGACGTTATTGTTGTTGTGGTTGTTTATTTGACGTTTTTGTTGTTGTTGATGTTGTTGTTGTTGTATATTTGACGTTGTTGTAGTTGTTATTGTTGTTGTTGTTTATTTGACATTATTGTTGTTGTTGTTTATTTGACGTTGTTGTTGTTATTTATTTGACGTTGTTGTTGTTGACGGTGTTGTTGTTGTTGTTGTTTATTTTCCATTGTTGTTGTTCTTGTTATTGATGTTGTTGTTGTTTGTTTGACGTTGTTGTTGTTGTTCTTTATTTGACGTTGTTATTGTTTATTTGACGTTGTTGTTGTTTATTTAACGTTGTTGTTGTTGACATTGTTGTTGTTGTTATTGTTTATTTGACATTGTTGTTGTTGTTGTTGTTGTTTATTTGACGTAATTTTTGTTGTTGACGTTGTTGTTGTTGTTTATTTGACGTTTTTGTTGTTGTTGATGTTGTTGTTGTTGTTGTTGTTTATTTGACGTTGTTGTTGTTGTCGTTTATTTGACGTTGTTGTTGTTGACGGTGTTGTTGTTGTTATTTATTTGACATTGTTGTTGTTGTTTATTTGACGTTGTTGTTGTTGACGTTGTTGTTGTTGTTGTTTATTTGACGTTTTTGTTGTTATTGATGTTGTTGTTGTTGTTTATTTGACGTTGTTGTTGTTGTTGTTGTTTATTTGACATTGTTGTTGTTGACGGTGTTGTTGTTGTTATTTATTTGACGTTGTTGTTGTTGCTGTTTATTTGACGTTGTTGTTGTTGTTGACGTTGTTGTTGTTTTTATTTATTTGACGTTGTTGTTGTTGATGACATAGTTGTTGTTGTTGTTGTTTATTTGACGTTTTTGTTGTTGTTGATGTTGTTGTTGTTTTCGTTGTTGTTTATTTGACGTTGTTGTAGTTGTTTAATTGACGTTGTTGTTGTTGTTGTTGTTTATTTGACGTTGTTGTTGTTGTTGTTGTTTATTTGACGTTGTTGTTGTTGTTGTTGTTGTTGTTTATTTGACGTTGTTGTTGTTGTTCTTTATTTGACGTTGTTGTCGTTCTTGTTGTTTATTTGACGTTGTTGTTGTTGTTGACGTTGTTGTTATTGTTGTTTATTTGACATTGTTGTTGTTGTTGTTATTGTTTATTTGACGTTGTTGTTGTTGTTTTGGTTATTTGGCGTTGTTGTTGTTGTATTTGACGTTGTTGTTGTTGTTTATTTGACGTTGTTGTTTTTGTTGACGTTGTTTTTGTTGTTGTTTGTTTGACGTTGTTGTTGTTGTTTATTTGACGTTGTTGTTGTTGACGTTGTTGTTGTTGTTGTTTATTTGACGTTGTTGTTGTTGTTGACATAGTTGTTGTTGTTGTTGTTTATTTGACGTTTTTGTTGTTGTTGATGTTGTTGTTGTTTTCGTTGTTGTTTATTTGACGTTGTTGTAGTTGTTTAATTGACGTTGTCGTTGTTGTCGTTTATTTGACGTTGTTGTTGTTGACGATGTTGTTGTTGTTATTTATTTGACGTTGTTGTTGTTGTTTATTTGATGTTGTTGTTGTTGACGTTGTTGTTGTTGTTGTTGTTTATTTGACGTTTTTGTTGTTATTGATGTTGTTGTTGTTGTTTATTTGACGTTGTTGTTGTTGTTGTTGTTGTTTATTTGACATTGTTGTTGTTGACGGTGTTGTTGTTATTTATTTGACGTTGTTGTTGTTGCTGTTTATTTGACGTTGTTGTTGTTGTTGACGTTGTTGTTGTTTTTGTTTATTTGACGTTGTTGTTGTTGATGACATAGTTGTTGTTGTTGTTGTTTATTTGACGTTTTTGTTGTTGTTGATGTTGTTGTTGTTTTCGTTGTTGTTTATTTGACGTTGTTGTAGTTGTTTAATTGACGTCGTTGTTGTTGTTGTTGTTTATTTGACGTTGTTGTTGTTGTTGTTGTTGTTTATTTGACGTTGTTGTTGTTGTTGTTCTTTATTTGACGTTGTTGTCGTTCTTGTTGTTTATTTGACGTTGTTGTTGTTGTTGACGTTGTTGTTATTGTTGTTTATTTGACATTGTTGTTGTTGTTGTTATTGTTTATTTGACGTTGTTGTTGTTGTTGTTGGTTATTTGGCGTTGTTGTTGTTGTATTTGACGTTGTTGTTGTTGTTTATTTGACGTTGTTGTTTTTGTTGACGTTGTTTTTGTTGTTGTTTGTTTGACGTTGTTGTTGTTGTTTATTTGACGTTGTTGTTGTTGACGTTGTTGTTGTTGTTGTTTATTTGACGTTGTTGTTGTTGTTGACATAGTTGTTGTTTGTTGTTTATTTGACGTTTTTGTTGTTGTTGATGTTGTTGTTGTTTTCGTTGTTGTTTATTTGACGTTGTTGTAGTTGTTTAATTGACGTTGTTGTTGTTGTTGTTTATTTGACGTTGTTGTTGTTGTTTATTTCACATTGTTGTTGTTGTTGTTTATTTGACATTGTTGTTGTTGTTGTTGACGTTGTTGTTGTTGTTTATTTGACGTTGTTGTTGTTGTTGTTTATTTGAAGTTGTTGTTGTTGTTGACTTAGTTGTTGTTGTTGTTGTTTATTTGACGTTGTTGTTGTTGTTGACGATGTTGTTTATTTGACGTTGTTGTTGTTGTTTATTTGACGTTGTTGTTGTTGTTGACGTTGTTGTTGTTGTTGTTTATTTGACGTTGTTGTTGTTGTTGTTATTGTTGTTGTTGTTGTTTATTTGACGTTGTTGTTGTTGTTCTTTATTTGACGTTGTTGTCGTTGTTGTTGTTTATTTGACGTTGTTGTTGTTGTTGACGTTGTTGTTGTTTTTGTTTATTTGACGTTGTTGTTGTTGATGACATAGTTGTTGTTGTTGTTGTTTATTTGACATTTTTGTTGTTGTTGATGTAGTTGTTGTTTTCGTTGTTGTTTATTTGACGTTGTTGTAGTTGTTTAATTGACGTTGTTGTTGTTGTTGTTGTTGTTGTTTATTTGACGTTGTTGTTGTTGTTATTGTTGTTGTTGTTGTTTATTTGACGTTGTTGTTGTTGTTCTTTATTTAACGTTGTTGTCGTTCTTGTTGTTTATTTGACATTGTTGTTGTTGTTGACGTTGTTGTTATTGTTGTTTATTTGACATTGTTGTTGTTGTTGTTATTGTTTATTTGACATTGTTGTTGTTGTTGTTGGTTATTTGGCGTTGTTGTTGTTGTATTTGACGTTGTTGTTGTTGTTTATTTGACGTTGTTGTTGTTGTTGACGTTGTTTTTGTTGTTGTTTGTTTGACGTTGTTGTTGTTGTTTATTTGACGTTGTTGTTGTTGACGTTGTTGTTGTTGTTGTTGTTTATTTGACGTTGTTGTTGTTGTTGACATAGTTATTGTTGTTGTTGTTTATTTGACGTTTTTGTTGTTGTTGATGTTGTTGTTGTTTTCGTTGTTGTTTATTTGACGTTGTTGTAGTTGTGTAATTGACGTTGTTGTTGTTGTTGTTGTTTATTTGACGTTGTTGTTGTTGTTTATTTGACATTGTTGTTGTTGTTGACGTTGTTGTTGTTGTTGTTTATTTGACATTGTTGTTGTTGTTGTTGTTGACGTTGTTGTTGTTGTTTATTTGACGTTGTTGTTGTTGTTGTTTATTTGAAGTTGTTGTTGTTGTTGTTGACTTAGTTGTTGTTGTTGTTTATTTGACGTTGTTGTTGTTGTTGACGTTGTTGTTTATTTGACGTTGTTGTTGTTGTTTATTTGACGTTGTTGTTGTTGTTGACGTTATTGTTGTTGTTTATTTGACGTTGTTGTTGTTGTTGTTATTGTTGTTGTTGTTGTTTATTTGACGTTGTTGTTGTTGTTCTTTATTTGACGTTGTTGTCGTTGTTGTTGTTTATTTGACGTTGTTGTTGTTGACGTTGTTGTTGTTGTTGTTTATTTGACATTGTTGTTGTTGTTATTATTTATTTGACGTTGTTGTTGTTTATTTGGGGTTGTTGTTGTTGTATTTGACGTTGTTGTTGTTTATTTGACGTTGTTGTTGTTGTTGACGTTGTTTTTGTTGTTGTTTATTTGACGTTGTTGTTGTCGTTGTTTATTTGACGTTGTTGTTGTTGTTGTTGTTTATTTGACATTATTGTTATTGACGGTGTTGTTGTTGTTTATTTGACGTTGTTGTTGTTGTTGTTTATTTGACGTTGTTGTTGTTGTTGTTTATTAGACATTGTTGTTGTTGACATAGTTGTTGTTGTTGTTGTTTATTTGACGTTGTTGTTGTTGTTGACGTTGTTGTTGTTGTTGTTTATTTGCCGTTGTTAACATAGTTGTTGTTAGTGTTGTTTATTTGACGTTGTTGTTGTTGACGTTGTTGTTGTTGTTGTTTATTTGACGTTGTTGTTGTTGTTTATTTGACATTGTTGTTTTTGTTGACGTTGTTGTTGTTGTTGTTTATTTGACATTGTTGTTGTTGTTGTTGACGTTGTTGTTGTTGTTGTTTATTTGACTTTGTTGTTGTTGTTATTGTTGTTGTTGTTGTTTATTTGACGTTGTTGTTGTTGTTGACTTAGTTGTTGTTGTTGTTTATTTGACGTTGTTGTTGTTGTTGACGGTGTTGTTTATTTGACGTTGTTGTTGTTATTTATTTGACGTTGTTGTTGTTATTTATTTGACATTGTTGTTGTTGTTGACGTTGTTGTTGTTGTTGTTGTTGACGTTGTTGTTGTTGTTGTTGTTGTGGTTGTTGTTTATTTGACGTTGTTTTAGTATTGTTTTTTATTTGACATTGTTGTTGTTATTTATTTGACGTTGTTGTGGGTGACATTGTTGTTGTTATTGTTTATTTGACGTTGTTGTTGTTGTTGTTTATTTGACGTAGTTGTTGTTGTTGACGTTATTGTTGTTGTTGTTGTTTATTTGACGTTTTTGTTGTTGTTGATGTTGTTGTTGTTGTATATTTGACGTTGTTGTAGTTGTTATTGTTGTTGTTGTTTATTTGACATTATTGTTGTTGTTGTTGTTTATTTGACGTTGTTGTTGTTATTTATTTGACGTTGTTGTTGTTGTTTATTTGACGTTGTTGTTGTTGACGGTGTTGTTGTTGTTGTTGTTTATTTGCCATTGTTGTTGTTCTTGTTATTGACGTTGTTGTTGTTTGTTTGACGTTGTTGTTGTTGTTCTTTATTTGACGTTGTTATTGTTTATTTGACGTTGTTGTTGTTGTTTATTTAACGTTGTTGTTGTTGTTGACATTGTTGTTGTTGTTATTGTTTATTTGACATTGTTGTTGTTGTTGTTGTTTATTTGACGTAATTTTTGTTGTTGACGTTGTTGTTGTTGTTTATTTGACGTTTTTGTTGTTGTTGATGTTGTTGTTGTTGTTGTTGTTTATTTGACGTTGTTGTTGTTGACGGTGTTGTTGTTGTTATTTATTTGACGTTGTTGTTGTTGTTTATTTGACGTTGTTGTTGTTGACGTTGTTGTTGTTGTTGTTTATTTGACGTTTTTGTTATTATTGATGTTGTTGTTGTTGTTTATTTGACGTTGTTGTTGTTGTTGTTGTTTATTTGACGTTGTTGTTATTGACGGTGTTATTGTTGTTATTTATTTGACGTTGTTGTTGTTGTTGTTTATTTGACGTTGTTGTTGTTGTTGACGTTGTTGTTGTTTTTGTTTATTTGACGTTGTTGTTGTTGATGACATAGTTGTTGTAGTTGTTGTTTATTTGATGTTTTTGTTGTTGTTGATGTTGTTGTTGTTTTCATTGTTGTTTATTTGACGTTGTTGTAGTTGTTTAATTGACGTCGTTGTTGTTGTTGTTGTTTATTTGACGTTGTTGTTGTTATTGTTGTTGTTGTTGTTTATTTGACGTTGTTGTTGTTGTTCTTTATTTGACGTTGTTGTCGTTCTTGTTGTTTATTTAAGGTTGTTGTTGTTGTTGACGTTATTGTTATTGTTGTTTATTTGACATTGTTGTTGTTGTTATTGTTTATTTGACGTTGTTGTTGTTGTTGTTTATTTGGCGTTGTTGTTGTTGTATTTGACGTTGTTGTTGTTGTTTATTTGACGTTGTTGTTATTGTTGACGTTGTTTTTGTTGTTGTTTGTTTGACGTTGTTGTTGTTGTTGTTTATTTGACGTTGTTGTTGTTGTTGTTTATTTGACGTTGTTGTTGTTGTTGACATAGTTGTTGTTGTTGTTTATTTGACGTTTTTGTTGTTGTTGATGTTGTTGTTGTTTTCGTTGTTGTTTATTTGACGTTGTTGTAGTTGTTTAATTGACGTTGTTGTTGTTGTTGTTTATTTGACGTTGTTGTTGTTGTTTATTTGACATTGTTGTTGTTGTTGACGTTGTTGTTGTTGTTGTTGTTGTTGTTGTTTATTTGACATTGTTGTTGTTGTTGTTGACGTTCTTGTTGTTGTGGTTTATTTGACGTTGTTGTTGTTGTTTATTTGAAGTTGTTGTTGTTGTTGTTGACTTAGTTGTTGTTGTTGTTTATTTGACGTTGTTGTTGTTGTTGACGTTGTTGTTTATTTGACGTTGTTGTTGTTGTTTATTTGACATTGTTGTTGTTGTTGACGTTGTTGTTGTTGTTTATTTGACGTTGTTGTTGTTGTTATTGTTGTTGTTGTTGTTTATTTGACGTTGTTGTTGTTGTTCTTTATTTGACGTTGTTGTCGTTGTTGTTGTTTATTTGACGTTGTTGTTGTTGACGTTGTTGTTGTTGTTGTTTATTTGACATTGTTGTTGTTGTTATTGTTTATTTGACGTTGTTGTTGTTTATTTGGCGTTGTTGTTGTTGTATTTGACGTTGTTGTTGTTTATTTGACGTTGTTGTTGTTGTTGACGTTGTTTTTGTTGTTGTTTATTTGACGTTGTTGTTGTCGTTGTTTATTTGACGTTGTTGTTGTTGTTGTTGTTTATTTGACATTATTGTTATTGACGGTGTTGTTGTTGTTTATTTGACGTTGTTGTTGTTGTTGTTGTTTATTTGACGTTGTTGTTGTTGTTGTTTATTAGACATTGTTGTTGTTGACATAGTTGTTGTTGTTGTTGTTTATTTGACGTTGTTGTTGTTGTTGACGTTGTTGTTGTTGTTGTTTATTTGCCGTTGTTAACATAGTTGTTGTTAGTGTTGTTTATTTGACGTTGTTGTTGTTGACGTTGTTGTTGTTGTTGTTTATTTGACGTTGTTGTTGTTGTTTATTTGACATTGTTGTTTTTGTTGACGTTGTTGTTGTTGTTGTTTATTTGACATTGTTGTTGTTGTTGTTGACGTTGTTGTTGTTGTTGTTTATTTGACTTTGTTGTTGTTGTTATTGTTGTTCTTGTTGTTTATTTGACGTTGTTGTTGTTGACTTAGTTGTTGTTGTTGTTTATTTGACGTTGTTGTTGTTGTTGACGGTGTTGTTTATTTGACGTTGTTGTTGTTGTTTATTTGACGTTGTTATTGTTATTTATTTGACATTGTTGTTGTTGTTGACGTTGTTGTTGTTGTTGTTGTTGTTGACGTTGTTGTTGTTGTTGTTGTTGTTGTTTATTTGACGTTGTTTTAGTATTGTTTTTTATTTGACATTGTTGTTGTTATTTATTTGACGTTGTTGTGGGTGACATTGTTGTTGTTATTGTTTATTTGACGTTGTTGTTGTTGTTGTTTATTTGACGTAGTTGTTGTTGTTGACGTTATTGTTGTTGTTGTTGTTTATTTGACGTTTTTGTTGTTGTTGATGTTGTTGTTGTTGTATATTTGACGTTGTTGTAGTTGTTATTGTTGTTGTTGTTTATTTGACATTATTGTTGTTTTTGTTGTTTATTTGACGTTGTTGTTGTTATTTATTTGACGTTGTTGTTGTTGTTTATTTGACGTTGTTGTTGTTGACGGTGTTTGTTGTTGTTGTTGTTTATTTGCCATTGTTGTTGTTCTTGTTATTGATGTTGTTGTTGTTTGTTTGACGTTGTTGTTGTTCTTTATTTGACGTTGTTATTGTTTATTTGACGTTGTTGTTGTTGTTTATTTAACGTTGTTGTTGTTGACATTGTTGTTGTTGTTATTGTTTATTTGACATTGTTGTTGTTGTTGTTTATTTGACGTAATTTTTGTTGTTGACGTTGTTGTTGTTGTTTATTTGACGTTTTTGTTGTTGTTGATGTTGTTGTTGTTGTTGTTGTTTATTTGACGTTGTTGTTGTTGACGGTGTTGTTGTTGTTATTTATTTGACTTTGTTGTTGTTGTTTATTTGACGTTGTTGTTGTTGACGTTGTTGTTGTTGTTGTTTATTTGACGTTTTTGTTATTATTGATGTTGTTGTTGTTGTTTATTTGACGTTGTTGTTGTTGTTGTTGTTTATTTGACGTTGTTGTTATTGACGGTGTTATTGTTGTTATTTATTTGACGTTGTTGTTGTTGTTGTTTATTTGACGTTGTTGTTGTTGTTGACGTTGTTGTTGTTTTTGTTTATTTGACGTTGTTGTTGTTGATGACATAGTTGTTGTAGTTGTTGTTTATTTGATGTTTTTGTTGTTGTTGATGTTGTTGTTGTTTTCATTGTTGTTTATTTGACGTTGTTGTAGTTGTTTAATTGACGTCGTTGTTGTTGTTGTTGTTTATTTGACGTTGTTGTTGTTATTGTTATTGTTGTTGTTTATTTGACGTTGTTGTTGTCGTTCTTGTTGTTTATTTGACGTTGTTGTTGTTGTTGACGTTATTGTTATTGTTGTTTATTTGACATTGTTGTTGTTGTTATTGTTTATTTGACGTTGTTGTTGTTGTTGTTTATTTGGCGTTGTTGTTGTTGTATTTGACGTTGTTGTTGTTGTTTATTTGACGTTGTTGTTATTGTTGACGTTGTTTTTGTTGTTGTTTGTTTGACGTTGTTGTTGTTGTTGTTTATTTGACGTTGTTGTTGTTGTTGTTTATTTGACGTTGTTGTTGTTGTTGACATAGTTGTTGTTGTTGTTTATTTGACGTTTTTGTTGTTGTTGATGTTGTTGTTGTTTTCGTTGTTGTTTATTTGACGTTGTTGTAGTTGTTTAATTGACGTTGTTGTTGTTGTTGTTTATTTGACGATGTTGTTGTTGTTTATTTGACATTGTTGTTGTTGTTGACGTTATTGTTGTTGTTGTTGTTTATTTGACATTGTTGTTGTTGTTGTTGACGTTCTTGTTGTTGTTGTTTATTTGACGTTGTTGTTGTTGTTTATTTGAAGTTGTTGTTGTTGTTGTTGAGTTAGTTGTTGTTGTTGTTTATTTGACGTTGTTGTTGTTGTTGACGTTGTTGTTTATTTGACGTTGTTGTTGTTGTTTATTTGACGTTGTTGTTGTTGTTGACGTTGTTGTTGTTGTTTATTTGACGTTGTTGTTGTTGTTGTTATTGTTGTTGTTGTTGTTTATTTGACGTTGTTGTTGTTGTTCTTTATTTGACGTTGTTGTCGTTGTTGTTGTTTATTTGACGTTGTTGTTGTTGACGTTGTTGTTGTTGTTGTTTATTTGACATTGTTGTTGTTGTTATTGTTTATTTGACGTTGTTGTTGTTTATTTGGCGTTGTTGTTGTTGTATTTGACGTTGTTGTTGTTTATTTGACGTTGTTGTTGTTGTTGACGTTGTTTTTGTTGTTGTTTATTTGACGTTGTTGTTGTCGTTGTTTATTTGACGTTGTTGTTGTTGTTGTTGTTTATTTGACATTATTGTTATTGACGGTGTTGTTGTTGTTTATTTGACGTTGTTGTTGTTGTTGTTGTTTATTTGACGTTGTTGTTGTTGTTGTTTATTAGACATTGTTGTTGTTGACATAGTTGTTGTTGTTGTTGTTTATTTGACGTTGTTGTTGTTGTTGACGTTGTTGTTGTTGTTGTTTATTTGCCGTTGTTAACATAGTTGTTGTTAGTGTTGTTTATTTGACGTTGTTGTTGTTGACGTTGTTGTTGTTGTTGTTTATTTGACGTTGTTGTTGTTGTTTATTTGACATTGTTGTTTTTGTTGACGTTGTTGTTGTTGTTGTTTATTTGACATTGTTGTTGTTGTTGACGTTGTTGTTGTTGTTGTTTATTTGACTTTGTTGTTGTTGTTATTGTTGTTGTTGTTGTTTATTTGACGTTGTTGTTGTTGTTGACTTAGTTGTTGTTGTTGTTTATTTGACGTTGTTGTTGTTGTTGACGGTGTTGTTTATTTGACGTTGTTGTTGTTGTTTATTTGACGTTGTTGTTGTTGTTGTTGTTGTTGTTTATTTGACGTTGTTGTTGTTATTTATTTGACATTGTTGTTGTTGTTGACGTTGTTGTTGTTGTTGTTGTTGACGTTGTTGTTGTTGTTGTTGTTGTTGTTGTTGTTTATTTGACGTTGTTTTAGTATTGTTTTTTATTTGACATTGTTGTTGTTATTTATTTGACGTTGTTGTGGGTGACATTGTTGTTGTTATTGTTTATTTGACGTTGTTGTTGTTGTTGTTTATTTGACGTAGTTGTTGTTGTTGACGTTATTGTTGTTGTTGTTGTTTATTTGACGTTTTTGTTGTTGTTGATGTTGTTGTTGTTGTATATTTGACGTTGTTGTAGTTGTTATTGTTGTTGTTGTTTATTTGACATTATTGTTGTTGTTGTTGTTTATTTGACGTTGTTGTTGTTATTTATTTGACGTTGTTGTTGTTGTTTATTTGACGTTGTTGTTGTTGACGGTGTTGTTGTTGTTGTTGTTTATTTGCCATTGTTGTTGTTCTTGTTATTGACGTTGTTGTTGTTTGTTTGACGTTGTTGTTGTTGTTCTTTATTTGACGTTGTTATTGTTTATTTGACGTTGTTGTTGTTGTTTATTTAACGTTGTTGTTGTTGACATTGTTGTTGTTGTTATTGTTTATTTGACATTGTTGTTGTTGTTGTTGTTTATTTGACGTAATTTTTGTTGTTGACGTTGTTGTTGTTGTTTATTTGACGTTTTTGTTGTTGTTGATGTTGTTGTTGTTGTTGTTGTTGTTTATTTGACGTTGTTGTTGTTGACGGTGTTGTTGTTGTTATTTATTTGACGTTGTTGTTGTTGTTTATTTGACGTTGTTGTTGTTGACGTTGTTGTTGTTGTTGTTTATTTGACGTTTTTGTTATTATTGATGTTGTTGTTGTTGTTTATTTGACGTTGTTGTTGTTGTTGTTGTTGTTTATTTGACGTTGTTGTTGTTGACGGTGTTATTGTTGTTATTTATTTGACGTTGTTGTTGTTGTTGTTTATTTGACGTTGTTGTTGTTGTTGACGTTGTTGTTGTTTTTGTTTATTTGACGTTGTTGTTGTTGATGACATAGTTGTTGTAGTTGTTGTTTATTTGATGTTTTTGTTGTTGTTGATGTTGTTGTTGTTTTCATTGTTGTTTATTTGACGTTGTTGTAGTTATTTAATTGACGTCGTTGTTGTTGTTGTTGTTTATTTGACGTTGTTGTTGTTATTGTTGTTGTTGTTGTTGTTTATTTGACGTTGTTGTTGTTGTTCTTTATTTGACGTTGTTGTCGTTCTTGTTGTTTATTTGACGTTGTTGTTGTTGTTGACGTTATTGTTATTGTTGTTTATTTGACATTGTTGTTGTTATTGTTTATTTGACGTTGTTGTTGTTGTTGTTTATTTGGCGTTGTTGTTGTTGTATTTGACGTTGTTGTTGTTGTTTATTTGACGTTGTTGTTGTTGTTGACGTTGTTTTTGTTGTTGTTTGTTTGACGTTGTTGTTGTTGTTGTTTATTTGATGTTGTTGTTGTTGTTGTTTATTTGACGTTGTTGTTGTTGTTGACATAGTTGTTGTTGTTGTTGTTTATTTGACGTTTTTGTTGTTGTTGATGTTGTTGTTGTTTTCGTTGTTGTTTATTTGACGTTGTTGTAGTTGTTTAATTGACGTTGTTGTTGTTGTTGTTTATTTGACGTTGTTGTTGTTGTTTATTTGACATTGTTGTTGTTGTTGACGTTGTTGTTGTTGTTGTTGTTGTTGTTTATTTGACATTGTTGTTGTTGTTGTTGACGTTCTTGTTGTTGTTGTTTATTTGACGTTGTTGTTGTTGTTGTTTATTTGAAGTTGTTGTTGTTGTTGTTGACTTAGTTGTTGTTGTTGTTTATTTGACGTTGTTGTTGTTGTTGACGTTGTTGTTTATTTGACGT
The DNA here is from genome assembly GCA_948472305.1 of Vicia faba. Taxonomy (NCBI): domain Eukaryota; kingdom Viridiplantae; phylum Streptophyta; class Magnoliopsida; order Fabales; family Fabaceae; genus Vicia; species Vicia faba. The sequence goes on along the minus strand of OX451739.1, from coordinate 387,013,814 downwards.
TGTTGTTGTTGTTTATTTGACGTTGTTGTTGTTGACGTTGTTATTGTTGTTTATTTGACGTTGTTGTTGTTGTTATTGTTGTTGTTGTTGTTTATTTGACGTTGTTGTTGTTGTTCTTTATTTGACGTTGTTGTCGTTGTTGTTGTTTATTTGACGTTGTTGATGTTGACGTTGTTGTTGTTGTTGTTTATTTGACATTGTTGTTGTTGTTATTGTTATTTGACGTTGTTGTTGTTTATTTGGCGTTGTTGTTGTATTTGACGTTGTTGTTGTTTATTTGACGTTGTTGTTGTTGTTGACGTTGTTTTTGTTGTTGTTTATTTGACGTTGTTGTTGTTGTTGTTTATTTGACGTTGTTGTTGTTATTGTTTATTTGACATTGTTGTTATTGACGGTGTTGTTGTTGTTTATTTGACGTTGTTGTTGTTGTTTTTTATTTGACGTTGTTGTTGTTGTTGTTATTTATTAGACATTGTTGTTGTTGTTGACATAGTTGTTGTTGTTGTTGTTTATTTGACGTTGTTGTTGTTGTTGACGTTGTTGTTGTTGTTGTTTATTTGCCGTTGTTGACATAGTTGTTGTTAGTGTTGTTTATTTGACGTTGTTGTTGTTGACGTTGTTGTTATTGTTGTTGTTTATTTGACGTTGTTGTTGTTGTTGTTTATTTGACATTGTTGTTTTTGTTGACGTTGTTGTTGTTGTTGTTTATTTGACATTGTTGTTGTTGTTGACGTTGTTGTTGGTGTTTATTTGACTTTGTTGTTGTTGTTGTTGTTGTTGTTGTTTATTTGACGTTGTTGTTGTTGTTGACTTAGTTGTTGTTGTTGTATATTTGACGTTGTTGTTGTTGTTGACGGTGTTGTTTATTTGACGTTGTTGTTGTTGTTTATTTGACGTTGTTGTTGTTGTTGACGTTGTTGTTGTTGTTGTATATTTGACGTTGTTGTTGTTGTTGAAGGTGTTGTTTATTTGACGTTGTTGTTGTTGTTTATTTGACGTTGTTGTTGTTGTTGACGTTGTTGTTGTTGTTTATTTGACGTTGTTGTTGTTATTTATTTGACATTGTTGTTGTTGTTGACGTTGTTGTTGTTGTTGTTGTTTATTTGACATTGTTGTTGTTGTTGTTGTTGACGTTGTTGTTGTTGTTGTTGTTGTTGTTGTTTATTTGACGTTGTTTTAGTATTGTTGTTTATTTGACATTGTTGTTGTTATTTATTTGACGTTGTTGTGGGTGACATTGTTGTTGTTGTTGTTGTTTATTTGACGTTGTTGTTGTTGTTGTTTATTTGACGTAGTTGTTGTTGTTGACGTTATTGTTGTTGTTGTTTATTTGACGTTTTTGTTGTTGTTGATGTTGTTGTTGTTGTTGTATATTTGACGTTGTTGTAGTTGTTATTGTTGTTGTTGTTTATTTGACATTATTGTTGTTGTTGTTGTTTATTTGACGTTGTTGTTGTTATTTATTTGACGTTGTTGTTGTTGTTTATTTGACGTTGTTGTTGTTGACGGTGTTGTTGTTGTTGTTTATTTGCCATTGTTGTTTTTCTTGTTATTGACGTTGTTGTTGTTTGTTTGACGTTGTTGTTGTTGTTCTTTATTTGACGTTGTTATTGTTTATTTGACGTTGTTGTTGTTGTTTATTTAACATTGTTGTTGTTCACATTGTTGTTGTTCTTATTATTTATTTGACATTGTTGTTGTTGTTGTTGTTTATTTGACGTAAGTTTTGTTGTTGACGTTGTTGTTGTTTATTTGACGTTTTTGTTGTTGTTGATGTTGTTGTTGTTGTTGTTGTTTATTTGATGTTGTTGTTGTTGTTGTTTATTTGACGTTGTTGTTGTTGACGGTGTTGTTGTTGTTATTTATTTGACGTTGTTGTTGTTGTTGTTGTTTATTTGACGTTGTTGTTGTTGACGTTGTTGTTGTTGTTGTTTATTTGACGTTGTTGTTGTTGTTGACATAGTTGTTGTTGTTGTTTATTTGACGTTTTTATTGTTGTTGATGTTGTTGTTGTTTTCGTTGTTGTTTATTTGACGTTTTTGTAGTTGTTTAATTGACGTTGTTGTTGTTGTTGTTTATTTGACGTTGTTGTTGTTGTTGTTGTTATTGTTGTTGTTGTTGTTGTTTATTTGACGTTGTTGTTGTTGTTTATTTGACGTTGTTGTTGTTGTTGTTTATTTGACGTTGTTGTTGTTATTTATTTGACGTTGTTGTGGGTGACATTGTTGTCGTTGTTTATTTGACGTTGTTGTTGTTGTTTATTTGACGTAGTTGTTGTTGTTGACGTTGTTGTTGTTGTTGTTGTTTTGTTTATTTGACGTTTTTGTTGTTGTTGATGTTGTTGTTATTATTGTTGTATATTTGACATTGTCGTAGTTGTTATTGTTGTTGTTGTTTATTTGACATTGTTGTTGTTGTTGTTGTTGTTTATTTGACATTGTTGTTGTTGTTTATTTGACGTTGTTGTTGTTGTTTATTTGACGTTGTTGTTGTTGACGGTGTTGTTGTTGTTGTTGTTGTTGTTTATTTGACATTGTTGTTGTTGTTGTTGACGTTGTTGTTGTTGTTGTTCTTCTTCTTTATTTGACGTTGTTATTGTTTATTTGACGTTGTTGTTGTTGTTGTTGTTTATTTAACGTTGTCGTTGTTGACGTTGTTGTTGTTGTTATTGTTTATTTGACATTGTTGTTGTTGTTTATTTGACGTAGTTGTTGTTGTTGACGTTGTTGTTGTTGTTGTTTATTTGACGTTTTTGTTGTTGTTGATGTTGTTGTTGTTGTTTATTTGACGTTGTTGTTGTTGTTGTTTATTTGACGTTGTTGTTGTTGACGGTGTTGTTGTTGTTATTTATTTGACGTTGTTGTTGTTGTTGTTTATTTGACGTTGTTGTTGTTGACGTTGTTGTTGTTTTTGTTTATTTGACGTTGTTGTTGTTGACATAGTTGTTGTTATTGTTGTTTATTTGACGTTTTTGTTGTTGTTGATGTTGTTGTTGTTTTCGTTGTTGTTTATTTCACGTTGTTGTAGTTGTTTAATTGACGTTGTTGTTGTTGTTGTTTATTTGACGTTGTTGTTGTTGTTGTTATTGTTGTTGTTGTTGTTTATTTGACGTTGTTGTTGTTGTTCTTTATTTGACGTTGTTGTCGTTCTTGTTGTTTATTTGACGTTGTTGTTGACATAGTTGTTGTTGTTGTTTATTTGACGTTTTTATTGTTGTTGATGTTGTTGTTGTTTTCGTTGTTGTTTATTTGACGTTTTTGTAGTTGTTTAATTGACGTTGTTGTTGTTGTTGTTTATTTGACGTTGTTGTTGTTGTTGTTGTTATTGTTGTTGTTGTTGTTGTTTATTTGACGTTGTTGTTGTTGTTTATTTGACGTTGTTGTTGTTGTTTATTTGACGTTGTTGTTGTTATTTATTTGACGTTGTTGTGGGTGACATTGTTGTTGTTGTTTATTTGACGTTGTTGTTGTTGTTTATTTGACGTAGTTGTTGTTGTTGACGTTGTTGTTGTTGTTGTTGTTTTGTTTATTTGACGTTTTTGTTGTTGTTGATGTTGTTGTTATTATTGTTGTATATTTGACATTGTCGTAGTTGTTATTGTTGTTGTTGTTTATTTGACATTGTTGTTGTTGTTGTTGTTGTTTATTTGACATTGTTGTTGTTGTTTATTTGACGTTGTTGTTGTTGTTTATTTGACGTTGTTGTTGTTGACGGTGTTGTTGTTGTTGTTGTTGTTGTTTATTTGACATTGTTGTTGTTGTTGTTGACGTTGTTGTTGTTGTTGTTCTTCTTCTTTATTTGACGTTGTTATTGTTTATTTGACGTTGTTGTTGTTGTTGTTGTTTATTTAACGTTGTCGTTGTTGACGTTGTTGTTGTTGTTATTGTTTATTTGACATTGTTGTTGTTGTTTATTTGACGTAGTTGTTGTTGTTGACGTTGTTGTTGTTGTTGTTTATTTGACGTTTTTGTTGTTGTTGATGTTGTTGTTGTTGTTTATTTGACGTTGTTGTTGTTGTTGTTTATTTGACGTTGTTGTTGTTGACGGTGTTGTTGTTGTTATTTATTTGACGTTGTTGTTGTTGTTGTTTATTTGACGTTGTTGTTGTTGACGTTGTTGTTGTTTTTGTTTATTTGACGTTGTTGTTGTTGACATAGTTGTTGTTATTGTTGTTTATTTGACGTTTTTGTTGTTGTTGATGTTGTTGTTGTTTTCGTTGTTGTTTATTTCACGTTGTTGTAGTTGTTTAATTGACGTTGTTGTTGTTGTTGTTTATTTGACGTTGTTGTTGTTGTTGTTATTGTTGTTGTTGTTGTTTATTTGACGTTGTTGTTGTTGTTCTTTATTTGACGTTGTTGTCGTTCTTGTTGTTTATTTGACGTTGTTGTTGACGTTGTTGTTATTGTTGTTTATTTGACATTGTTGTTGTTGTTGTTATTGTTTATTTGACGTTGTTGTTGTTGTTGTTTATTTGGCGTTGTTGTTGTTGTATTTGACGTTGTTGTTGTTGTTTATTTGACGTTGTTGTTGTTGTTGACGTTGTGTTTGTTGTTGTTTATTTGACGTTGTTGTTGTTATTTATTTGACGTTGTTGTTGTTGTTTATTTGACGTTGTTGTTGATGTTGTTTATTTGACGTTGTTGTTGTTGTTGTTAATTTGACATTGTTGTTATTGACGGTGTTGTTGTTGTTGTTTATTTGACGTTGTTGTTATTGTTGTTTATTTGACGTTGTTGTTGTTGTTTATTTGACGTTGTTGTTGTTGTTGACATAGTTGTTGTTGTTGTTGTTTATTTGACGTTGTTGTTGTTGTTGACGTTGTTGTTGTTGTTCATTTGACGTTGTTGTTGTTGTTGTTTATTTGATATTGTTGTTGTTGTTGACGTTGTTGTTGTTGTTGTTGTTGTTTATTTGACATTGTTGTTGTTGTTGTTGACGTTGTTGTTGTTGTTGTTTATTTGACTTAGTTGTTGTTGTTGTTGTTGTTGTTGTTTATTTGACGTTGTTCTCATTGTTGTTGACTTAGTTGTTGTTGTTGTTTATTTGACGTTGTTGTTGTTTATTTGACGTTGTTGTTGTTGACGTTGTTGTTGTTGTCGTTTATTTGATGTTGTTGTTGTTGACATGGTTGTTGTGGTTTATTGCACGTTGTTTTTATTGTTGACGTTGTTGTTTATTTGACGTTGTTGTTGTTGTTTATTTGACGTTGTTGTTGTTGTTGACGTTGTTTTTGTTGTTGTTTATTTGACGTTGTTGTTGTAGTTTATTTGACGTTGTTGTTGTTGTTTATTTGACGTTGTTGTTGATGTTGTTTATTTGACGTTGTTGTTGTTGTTGTTTATTTGACGTTGTTGTTGTTGTTGACATAGTTGTTGTTGTTGTTGTTTATTTGACGTTGTTGTTGTTGACATAGTTGTTGTTGTTGTTGTTTATTTGACGTTGTTGTTGTTATTTATTTGACATTGTTGTTGTTGTTGTTTATTTGACGTTTTTGTTGTTGTTGATGTTCTTGTTATTGTTGTATATTTGACGTTGTTGTAGTTGTTATTGTTGTTGTTGTTTATATGACATTATTGTTGTTGTTGGTGTTTATTTGACGTTGTTGTTGTTGTTTATTTGACGTTGTTGTTGTTGTTTGTTTGACGTTGTTGTTGTTGACGGTGTTTTTGTTGTTGTTGTTTATTTGACATTGTTGTTGTTGTTGTTATTGACGTTGTTGTTGTTTATTTGACGTTGTTGTTGTTGTTGTTCTTTATTTGACGTTGTTATTGTTTATTTGACGTTGTTGTTGTTGTTTATTTAACGTTGTTGTTGTTGACATTGTTGTTGTTGTTATTGTTTATTTGACGTTGTTGTTGTTGTTTATTTGATCTTGTTGTTGTTGACGTTGTTGTTGTTGTTGTTGTTTATTTGCCATTGTTGTTGTTCTTGTTATTGACGTTGTTGTTGTTTATTAGACGTTGTTGTTGTTGTTCTTTATTTGACGTTGTTATTGTTTATTTGACGTTGTTGTTGTTGTTTATTTAACGTTGTTGTTGTTGACATTGTTGTTGTTGTTATTGTTTATTTGACATTGTTGTTGTTGTTGTTGTTGTTTATTTGACGTAATTTTTGTTGTTGACGTTGTTGTTGTTGTTGTTTATTTGACGTTTTTGTTGTTGTTGTTGTTGTTGTTTATTTGACGTTGTTGTTATTGTTGTTTATTTGAAGTTGTTGTTGTTGACGGTGTTGTTATTGTTATTTATTTGACGTTGTTGTTGTTGTTGTTGTTTATTTGACGTTGTTGTTGTTGTTGTTTATTTGACGTTGTTGTTGTTGTTGACATAGTTGTTGTAGTTGTTTAATTGACGTTTTTGTTTTTGTTTATTTGACGTTGTTGTTGTTGTTGTTGTTATTGTTGTTGTTGTTGTTTATTTGACATTGTTGTTGTTGTTGTTGTTTATTTGACGTTGTTGTTGTTGTTGTTTATTTGACGTTGTTGTTGTTATTTATTTGATGTTGTTGTGGGTGACATTGTTGTTGTTGTTTATTTGACGTTGTTGTTGTTGTTTATTTGACGTAGTTGTTGTTTATTTGACGTTGTTGTTGTTGTTGTTTATTTGACGTTGTTGTTGTTGTTGTTTATTTGACATTGTTGTTTTTGTTGACGTTGTTGTTGTTGTTGTTTATTTGACATTGTTGTTGTTGTTGTTGACGTTGTTGTTGTTGTTTATTTGACTTTGTTGTTGTTGTTGTTGTTGTTGTTGTTGTTGTTTATTTGACGTTGTTGTTGTTGTTGACTTAGTTGTTGTTGTTGTTTATTTGACGTTGTTGTTGTTGTTGACGGTGTTGTTTATTTGACGTTGTTGTTGTTTATTTGACGTTGTTGTTGTTGTTGTTGTTGTTTATTTGACGTTGTTGTTGTTATTTATTTGACATTGTTGTTGTTGTTGACGATGTTGTTGTTGTTGTTGTTTATTTGACATTGTTGTTGTTGTTGTTGTTGACGTTGTTGTTGTTGTTGTTGTTGTTGTTTATTTGACGTTGTTTTAGTATTGTTTTTTATTTGACATTGTTGTTGTTATTTATTTGACGTTGTTGTGGGTGACATTGTTGTTGTTGTTTATTTGACGTTGTTGTTGTTGTTGTTTATTTGACGTAGTTGTTATTGTTGACGTTATTGTTGTTGTTGTTGTTTATTTGACGTTTTTGTTGTTGATGTTGTTGTTGTTGTTGTATATTTGACGTTGTTGTAGTTGTTATTGTTGTTGTTGTTTATTTGACATTATTGTTGTTGTTGTTGTTTATTTGACGTTGTTGTTGTTATTTATTTGATGTTGTTGTTGTTGTTTATTTGACGTTGTTGTTGACGGTGTTGTTGTTGTTGTTGTTGTTTATTTGCCATTGTTGTTGTTCTTGTTATTGACGTTGTTGTTGTTTGTTTGACGTTGTTGTTGTTGTTGTTCTTTATTTGACGTTGTTATTGTTTATTTGACGTTGTTGTTGTTGTTTATTTAACGTTGTTGTTGTTGACATTGTTGTTGTTGTTATTGTTTATTTGACATTGTTGTTGTTGTTGTTGTTTATTTGATGTAATTTTTGTTGTTGACGTTGTTGTTGTTGTTGTTTATTTGACGTTTTTGTTATTGTTGATGTTGTTGTTGTTGTTGTTGTTTATTTGACGTTGTTGTTGTTGTTGTTTATTTGACGTTGTTGTTGTTGACAGTGTTGTTGTTGTTATTTATTTGACGTTGTTGTTGTTTATTTGACGTTGTTGTTGTTGACGTTGTTGTTGTTGTTGTTGTTTATTTGACGTTTTTGTTGTTATTGATGTTGTTGTTGTTGTTTATTTGACGTTGTTATTGTTGTTGTTTATTTGACGTTGTTGTTGTTGACGGTGTTGTTGTTGTTATTTATTTGACGTTGTTGTTGTTGTTTATTTGACGTTGTTGTTGTTTTTGACGTTGTTGTTGTTTTTGTTTATTTGACGTTGTTGTTGTTGATGACATAGTTGTTGTTGTTGTTGTTTATTTGACGTTTTTGTTGTTGTTGATGTTGTTGTTGTTTTCGTTGTTGTTTATTTGACGTTGTTGTAGTTGTTTAATTGACGTCGTTGTTGTTGTTGTTGTTGTTTATTTGACGTTGTTGTTGTTGTTATTGTTGTTGTTGTTGTTGTTTATTTGACGTTGTTGTTGTTGTTCTTTATTTGACGTTGTTGTCGTTCTTGTTGTTTATTTGACGTTGTTGTTGTTGTTGACGTTGTTGTTATTGTTGTTTATTTGACATTGTTGTTGTTGTTGTTATTGTTTATTTGATGTTGTTGTTGTTGTTGTTGTTGTTTATTTGGCGTTGTTGTTGTTGTATTTGACGTTGTTGTTGTTGTTGTTTATTTGACGTTGTTGTTGTTGTTGACGTTGTTTTTGTTGTTGTTTGTTTGACGTTGTTGTTGTTGTTGTTTATTTGACGTTGTTGTTGTTGTTGTTGTTGTTTATTTGACGTTGTTGTTGTTGACATAGTTGTTGTTGTTGTTTATTTGACGTTTTTGTTGTTGTTGATGTTGTTGTTGTTTTCGTTGTTGTTTATTTGACGTTGTTGTAGTTGTTTAATTGACGTTGTTGTTGTTGTTGTTTATTTGACGTTGTTGTTGTTGTTGTTATTGTTGTTGTTGTTGTTGTTTATTTGACGTTGTTGTTGTTGTTTATTTGACGTTGTTGTTGTTGTTGTTTATTTGACGTTGTTGTTGTTATTTATTTGACGTTGTTGTGGGTGACATTGTTGTTGTTGTTTATTTGACGTTGTTGTTGTTGTTTATTTAACGTAGTTGTTGTTGTTGACGTTGTTGTTGTTGTTGTTGTTGTTGTTGTTTATTTGACGTTTTTGTTGTTGTTGATGTTGTTGTTGTTGTTGTTGTATATTTGACGTTGTTGTAGTTGTTATTGTTGTTGTTGTTTATTTGACATTGTTGTTGTTGTTGTTGTTGTTGTTTATCTGACATTGTTGTTGTTGTTTATTTGACGTTGTTGTTGTTGTTTATTTGACGTTGTTGTTGTTGACGGTGTTGTTGTTGTTGTTGTTTATGTGACATTGTTGTTGTTATTGTTGACGTGGTTGTTGTTGTTCTTCTTCTTCTATATTTGACATTGTTATTGTTTATTTGACGTTGTTGTTGTTGTTGTTTATTTAACGTTGTCGTTGTTGACGTTGTTGTTGTTGTTATTGTTTATTTGACATTGTTGTTGTTGTTTATTTGACGGTGTTGTTGTTGTTTATTTGACGTTGTTGTTGTTGTTGTTTATTTGACGTTGTTGTTGTTGTTGTTGTTGTTTATTTGACGTTGTTATTGTTGTTGACATAGTTGTTGTTGTTGTTGTTTATTTGACGTTGTTGTTGTTGACATAGTTGTTGTTGTTGTTGTTTATTTGACGTTGTTGTTGTTGTTGACGTTGTTGTTGTTGTTGTTTATTTGACTTAGTTGTTGTTGTTGTTGTTGTTGTTTATTTGACGTTGTTCTTATTGTTGTTGACTTAGTTGTTGTTGTTGTTTATTTGACGTTGTTGTTGTTTATTTGACGTTGTTGTTGTTGACGTTGTTGTTGTTGTCGTTTATTTGATGTTGTTGTTGTTGACATGGTTGTTGTGGTTTATTGCACGTTGTTTTTATTGTTGACGTTGTTGTTTATTTGACGTTGTTGTTGTTTATTTGACGTTGTTGTTGTTGTTTATTTGACGTTGTTGTTGTTTTTGTTGTTGTTTATTTGACGTTGTTGTTGTAGTTTATTTGACGTTGTTGTTGTTGTTTATTTGACGTTGTTGTTGATGTTGTTTATTTGACTTTGTTGTTGTTGTTGTTTATTTGACGTTGTTGACATAGTTGTTGTTGTTGTTGTTTATTTGACGTTGTTGTTGTTGACATAGTTGTTGTTGTTGTTGTTTATTTGACGTTGTTGTTGTTGTTTATTTGACATTGTTGTTGTTGTTGTTTATTTGACGTTTTTGTTGATGTTGATGTTGTTGTTATTGTTGTATATTTGACGTTGTTGTAGTTGTTATTGTTGTTGTTGTTTATTTGACATTATTGTTGTTGTTGTTGTTGTTTATTTGACGTTGTTGTTGTTGTTTATTTGACGTTGTTGTTGTTGTTTGTTTGACGTTGTTGTTGTTGACGGTGTTTTTGTTGTTGTTGTTTATTTGACATTGTTGTTGTTGTTGTTATTGACGTTGTTGTTGTTTATTTGACGTTGTTGTTGTTGTTGTTCTTTATTTGACGTTGTTATTGTTTATTTGACGTTGTTGTTGTTGTTTATTTAACGTTGTTGTTGTTGACATTGTTGTTGTTGTTATTGTTTATTTGACGTTGTTGTTGTTGACGTTGTTGTTGTTGTTGTTTATTTGCCATTATTGTTGTTCTTGTTATTGACGTTGTTGTTCTTTATTTGACGTTGTTGTTGTTGTTCTTTATTTGACGTTGTTATTGTTTATTTGACGTTGTTGTTGTTGTTTATTTAACGTTGTTGTTGTTGACATTGTTGTTGTTGTTATTGTTTATTTGGCATTGTTGTTGTTGTTGTTTATTTGACGTAATTTTTGTTGTTGACGTTGTTGTTGTTGTTTTATTTGACGTTTTTGTTGTTGTTGTTGTTGTTTATTTGACGTTGTTGTTATTGTTGTTTATTTGAAGTTGTTGTTGTTGACGGTGTTGTTATTGTTATTTATTTGACGTTGTTGTTGTTGTTGTTGTTTATTTGACGTTGTTGTTGTTGACGTTGTTGTTGTTGTTTATTTGACGTTGTTGTTGTTGTTGACATAGTTGTTGTTGTTGTTTATTTGACGTTTTTGTTTTTGTTGTTGTTGTTGTTGTTTTCGTTGTTGTTTATTTGACGTTGTTGTAGTTGTTTAATTGACGTTGTTGTTGTTGTTTATTTGACGTTGTTGTTGTTGTTGTTGTTATTGTTGTTGTTGTTGTTTATTTGACGTTGTTGTTGTTGTTGTTTATTTGACGTTGTTGTTGTTGTTGTTTATTTGACGTTGTTGTTGTTATTTATTTGACGTTGTTGTGGGTGACATTGTTGTTGTTGTTTATTTGACGTTGTTGTTGTTGTTTATTTGACGTAGTTGTTGTTTATTTGACGTTGTTGTTGTTGTTGTTGTTTATTTGACGGTGTTGTTGTTGTTGTTTATTTGACATTGTTGTTTTTGTTGACGTTGTTGTTGTTGTTGTTTATTTGACATTGTTGTTGTTGTTGACGTCGTTGTTGTTGTTTATGTGACTTTGTTGTTGTTGTTGTTGTTGTTTATTTGACGTTGTTGTTGTTGTTGACTTAGTTGTTGTTGTTGTTTATTTGACGTTGTTGTTGTTGACGGTGTTGTTTATTTGACGTTGTTGTTGTTTATTTGACGTTGTTGTTGTTGTTGTTTATTTGACGTTGTTGTTGTTATTTATTTGACATTGTTGTTGTTGTTGACGATGTTGTTGTTGTTGTTTATTTGACATTGTTGTTGTTGTTGTTGTTGACGTTGTTGTTGTTGTTGTTGTTGTTGTTTATTTGACGTTGTTTTAGTATTGTTTTTTATTTGACATTGTTGTTGTTATTTATTTGACGTTGTTGTGGGTGACATTGTTGTTGTTGTTTATTTGACGTTGTTGTTGTTGTTGTTTATTTGACGTAGTTGTTGTTGTTGACGTTATTGTTGTTGTTGGTATTTATTTGACGTTTTTGTTGTTGATGTTGTTGTTGTTGTTGTATATTTGACGTTGTTGTAGTTGTTATTGTTGTTGTTGTTTATTTGACATTATTGTTGTTGTTGTTGTTTATTTGACGTTGTTGTTGTTATTTATTTGACGTTGTTGTTGTTGTTGTTTATTTGACGTTGTTGTTGTTGACGGTGTTGTTGTTGTTGTTGTTTATTTTCCATTGTTGTTTTTCTTGTTATTGACGTTGTTGTTGTTTGTTTGACGTTGTTGTTGTTGTTCTTTATTTGACGTTGTTATTGTTTATTTGACGTTGTTGTTGTTGTTTATTTAACGTTGTTGTTGTTGACATTGTTGTTGTTGTTATTGTTTATTTGACATTGTTGTTGTTGTTGTTGTTTATTTGACGTAATTTTTGTTGTTGACGTTGTTGTTGTTGTTTATTTGACATTTTTGTTGTTGTTGATGTTGTTGTTGTTGTTGTTGTTTATTTGACGTTGTTGTTGTTGTTGTTTATTTGACGTTGTTGTTGTTGACGGTGTTGTTGTTATTTATTTGACGTTGTTGTTGTTGTTTATTTGACGATGTTGTTGTTGACGTTGTTGTTGTTGTTGTTTATTTGACGTTTTTGTTGTTATTGATGTTGTTGTTGTTGTTTATTTGACGTTGTTGTTGTTGTTTATTTGACGTTGTTGTTGTTGACGGTGTTGTTGTTGTTATTTATTTGACGTTCTTGTTGTTGTTTATTTGACGTTGTTGTTGTTGTTGACGTTGTTGTTGTTTTTGTTTATTTGACGTTGTTGTTGTTGATGACATAGTTGTTGTTGTTGTTGTTTATTTGACGTTTTTGTTGTTGTTGATGTTGTTGTTGTTTTCGTTGTTGTTTATTTGACGTTGTTGTAGTTGTTTAATTGACGTCGTTATTGTTGTTGTTGTTTATTTGACGTTGTTGTTGTTGTTATTGTTGTTGTTGTTGTTTATTTGACGTTGTTGTTGTTGTTCTTTATTTGACGTTGTTGTCGTTCTTGTTGTTTATTTGACGTTGTTGTTGTTGTTGACGTTGTTGTTATTGTTGTTTATTTGACATTGTTGTTGTTGTTGTTATTGTTTATTTGACGTTGTTGTTGTTGTTGTTTATTTGGCGTTGTTGTTGTTGTATTTGACGTTGTTGTTGTTGTTTATTTGACGTTGTTGTTGTTGTTGACGTTGTTTTTGATGTTGTTTGTTTGACGTTGTTGTTGTTGTTGTTTATTTGACGTTGTTGTTGTTGTTGTTTATTTGACGTTGTTGTTGACATAGTTGTTGTTGTTGTTTATTTGACGTTTTTGTTGTTGTTGATGTTGTTGTTGTTTTCGTTGTTGTTTATTTGACGTTGTTGTTGTTGTTGACTTAGTTGTTGTTGTTGTTTATTTGACGTTGTTGTTGTTATTTATTTGACGTTGTTGTTGTTGTTGTTTATTTGACGTTGTTGTTGATGTTGTTTATTTGACGTTGTTGTTGTTATTTATTTGACATTGTTGTTGTTGTTGACGATGTTGTTGTTGTTGTTTATTTGACATTGTTGTTGTTGTTGTTGTTGACGTTGTTGTTGTTGTTGTTGTTTATTTGACGTTGTTTTAGTATTGTTTTTTATTTGACATTGTTGTTGTTATTTATTTGACGTTGTTGTGGGTGACATTAGTGTTGTTGTTTATTTGACGTTGTTGTTGTTGTTGTTTATTTGACGTAGTTGTTGTTGTTGACGTTATTGTTGTTGTTGGTATTTATTTGACGTTTTTGTTGTTGATGTTGTTCTTGTTGTTGTATATTTGACGTTGTTGTAGTTGTTATTGTTTTTGTTGTTTATTTGACATTATTGTTGTTGTTGTTGTTTATTTGACGTTGTTGTTGTTATTTATTTGACGTTGTTGTTGTTGTTGTTTATTTGACGTTGTTGTTGTTGACGGTGTTGTTGTTGTTATTTATTTGACGTTCTTGTTGTTGTTTATTTGACGTTGTTGTTGTTGTTGACGTTGTTGTTGTTTTTGTTTATTTGACGTTGTTGTTGTTGATGACATAGTTGTTGTTGTTGTTGTTTATTTGACGTTTTTGTTGTTGTTGATGTTGTTGTTGTTTTCGTTGTTGTTTATTTGACGTTGTTGTAGTTGTTTAATTGACGTCGTTATTGTTGTTGTTATTTATTTGACGTTGTTGTTGTTGTTATTGTTGTTGTTGTTGTTTATTTGACGTTGTTGTTGTTGTTCTTTATTTGACGTTGTTGTCGTTCTTGTTGTTTATTTGACGTTGTTGTTGTTGTTGACGTTGTTGTTATTGTTGTTTATTTGACATTGTTGTTGTTGTTGTTATTGTTTATTTGACGTTGTTGTTGTTGTTGTTTATTTGGCGTTGTTGTTGTTGTATTTGACGTTGTTGTTGTTGTTTATTTGACGTTGTTGTTGTTGTTGACGTTGTTTTTGTTGTTGTTTGTTTGACGTTGTTGTTGTTGTTGTTTATTTGACGTTGTTGTTGTTGTTGTTTATTTGACGTTGTTGTTGACATAGTTGTTGTTGTTGTTTATTTGACGTTTTTGTTGTTGTTGATGTTGTTGTTGTTTTCGTTGTTGTTTATTTGACGTTGTTGTTGTTGTTGACTTAGTTGTTGTTGTTGTTTATTTGACGTTGTTGTTGTTATTTATTTGACGTTGTTGTTGTTGTTTATTTGACGTTGTTGTTGATGTTGTTTATTTGACGTTATTGTTGTTATTTATTTGACGTTGTTGTGGGTGACATTGTTGTTGTTGTTTATTTGACGTTGTTGTTGTTGTTTATTTGACGTACTTGTTGTTGTTGACGTTGTTGTTGTTGTTGTTGTTGTTGTTTATTTGACGTTTTTGTTGTTGTTGATGTTGTTGTTGTTGTTGTTGTATATTTGACGTTGTTGTAGTTGTTATTGTTGTTGTTGTTTATTTGACATTGTTGTTGTTGTTGTTTATTTGACATTGTTGTTGTTGTTGTTGTTGTTTATTTGACATTGTTGTTGTTGTTTATTTGACGTTGTTATTGTTGTTTATTTGACGTTGTTGTTGTTGACGGTGTTGTTGTTGTTGTTGTTGTTTATTTGACATTGTTGTTGTTGTTGTTGACGTGGTTGTTGTTGTTGTTGTTCTTCTTCTTTATTTGACGTTGTTATTGTTTATTTGACGTCGTTGTTGTTGTTGTTTATTTAACATTGTCTTTGTTGACGTTGTTGTTGTTGTTATTGTTTATTTGACATTGTTGTTGTTGTTTATTTGACGTAGTTGTTGTTGTTGACGTTGTTGTTGTTGTTGTTGTTTATTTGACGTTTTTGTTGTTGTTGATGTTGTTGTTGTTGTTTATTTGACGTTGTTGTTGTTGTTTATTTGACGTTGTTGTTGTTGATGGTGTTTTTGTTGTTATTCATTTGACGTTGTTGTTTTGACGTTGTTGTTGTTTTTGTTTATTTGACGTTGTTGTTGTTGACATAGTTGTTGTTGTTTTTGTTTATTTGACGTTTTTGTTGTTGTTGATGTTGTTGTTTTCGTTGTTGTTTATTTGACGTTGTTGTAGTTGTTTAATTGACGTTGTTGTTGTTGTTGTTTATTTGACGTTGTTGTTGTTGTTGTTATTGTTTATTTGACGTTGTTGTTGTTGTTCTTTATTTGACGTTGTTGTCGTTCTTGTTGTTTATTTGACGTTGTTGTTGTTGTTGACGTTGTTGTTATTGTTGTTTATTTGACATTGTTGTTGTTGTTTTTATTGTTTATTTGACGTTGTTGTTGTTGTTGTTGTTTATTTGGCGTTGTTGTTGTTGTTGTATTTGACGTTGTTGTTGTTGTTTATTTGACGTTGTTGTTGTTGTTGACGTTGTTTTTGTTGTTGTTTATTTGACGTTGTTGTTGTTGTTTATTTGACGTTGTTGTTGTTGTTGTTTATTTGACGTTGTTATTGATGTTGTTTATTTGACGTTGTTGTTGTTGTTGTTTATTTGACGTTGTTGTTGTTGTTGTTTATTTGACGTTGTTGTTGTTGTTGTTGTTGTTTATTTGACGTTGTTGTTGTTGTTGTTTATTTGACGTTGTTGTTGTTGTTGACATAGTTGTTGTTGTTGTTGTTTATTTGACGTTTTTGTTGTTGTTGACATAGTTGTTATTGTTGTTGTTTATTTGACGTTGTTGTTGTTGTTGACGTTGTTGTTGTTGTTGTTCATTTGACGTTGTTGTTGTTGTTGTTTATTTGATATTGTTGTTGTTGTTGACGTTGTTGTTGTTGTTGTTGTTGTTGTTGTTGTTTATTTGACATTGTTGTTGTTGTTGACGTTGTTGTTGTTGTTTATTTGACTTAGTTGTTGTTGTTGTTGTTTATTTGACGTTGTTCTTATTGTTGTTGACTTAGTTGTCGTTGTTGTTTATTTAACGTTGTTGTTGTTTATTTGACGTTGTTGTTGTTGACGTTGTTGTTGTTGTCGTTTATTTGATGTTGTTGTTGTTGACATGGTTGTTGTGGTTTATTGCACGTTGTTTTTATTGTTGACGTTGTTGTTTATTTGACGTTGTTGTTGTTGTTTATTTGACGTTGTTGTTGTTGTTTATTTGACGTTGTTGTTGTTGTTAACGTTGTTTTCGATGTTGTTTATTTGACGTTGTTGTTGTTGTTTATTTGACGTTGTTGTTGTTGTTTATTTGACGTTGTTGTTGATGTTGTTTATTTGACGTTGTTGTTGTTGTTTATTTGACATTGTTGTTATTGACGGTGTTGTTGTTGTTGTTTATTTGACGTTGTTGTTGTTGTTGGTTATTTGACGTTGTTGTTGTTGTTTATTTGACATTGTTGTTGTTGTTGTTTATTTGACGTTGTTGTTGTTGTTGACATAGTTGTTGTTGTTGTTGTTTATTTGACGTTGTTGTTGTTGACATAGTTGTTGTTGTTGTTGTTTATTTGACGTTGTTGTTGTTGTTTATTTGACATTGTTGTTGTTGTTGTTTATTTGACGTTTTTGTTGTTGTTGTTGTTGTTGTTATTGTTGTATATTTGACGTTGTTGTAATTGTTATTGTTGTTGTTGTTGTTTATTTGACATTATTGTTGTTGTTGTTGTTTATTTGACGTTGTTGTTGTTGTTGTTTATTTGACGTTGTTGTTGTTGTTTGTTTGACGTTGTTGTTGTTGACGGTGTTGTTGTTGTTGTTGTTGTTTATTTGACATTGTTGTTGTTGTTGTTATTGACGTTGTTGTTGTTTATTTGACGTTGTTGTTGTTGTTGTTCTTTATTTGACGTTGTTATTGTTTATTTGACGTTGTTGTTGTTGTTTATTTAACGTTGTTGTTGTTGACATTGTTGTTGTTGTTATTGTTTATTTGACATTGTTGTTGTTGTTGTTATTTATTTGACGTAATTGTTGTTGTTGACGCTGTTGTTGTTGTTGTTCTTTATTTGACGTTTTTGTTGTTGTTGATGTTCTTGTTGTTGTTGTTGTTTATTTGACGTTGTTGTTGTTGACGGTGTTGTTGTTGTTGTTTATTTGCCATTGTTGTTGTTCTTGTTATTGACGTTGTTGTTGTTTATTTGACGTTGTTGTTATTGTTCTTTATTTGACGTTGTTATTGTTTATTTGACGTTGTTGTTGTTGTTTATTTAACGTTGTTGTTGTTGACATTGTTGTTGTTGTTATTGTTTATTTGACATTGTTGTTGTTGTTGTTGTTTATTTGACGTAATTTTTGTTGTTGACGTTGTTGTTGTTGTTTATTTGACGTTTTTGTTGTTGTTGATGTTGTTGTTGTTGTTGTTTATTTGACGTTGTTGTTATTGTTGTTTATTTGACGTTGTTGTTGTTGACGGTGTTGTTGTTGTTATTTATTTGACGTTGTTGTTGTTGTTTATTTGACGTTGTTGTTGTTGACGTTGTTGTTGTTGTTGTTTATTTGACGTTGTTGTTGTTGTTGACATAGTTGTTGTTGTTGTTTATTTGACGTTTTTGTTGTTGTTGATGTTATTGTTGTTTTCGTTGTTGTTTATTTGACGTTGTTGTAGTTGTTTAATTGACGTTGTTGTTGTTGTTGTTTATTTGATGTTGTTGTTGTTGTTGTTATTGTTGTTGTTGTTGTTTATTTGACGTTGTTGTTGTTGTTGTTTATTTGACGTTGTTGTTGTTATTTATTTGACGTTGTTGTGGGTGACATTGTTGTTGTTGTTTATTTGACGTTGTTGTTGTTGTTTATTTGACGTAGTTGTTGTTGTTGACGTTGTTGTTGTTGTTGTTTATTTGACGTTTTTGTTGTTGTTGATGTTGTTGTTGTTGTTGTTGTATATTTGACGTTGTTGTAGTTGTTATTGTTGTTGTTGTTTATTTGACATTGTTGTTGTTATTGTTGTTTATTTGACGTTGTTGTTGTTGTTGTTGTTTATTTGACGTTGTTGTTGTTGTTTATTTGACGTTGTTGTTGTTGACGGTGTTGTTGTTGTTGTTGTTTATTTGACATTGTTGTTGTTGTTGACGTTGTTGTTGTTCTTCTTCTTCTTATTTATCTGACGTTGTTATTGTTTATTTGACGTTGTTGTTGTTGTTGTTTATTTAATGTTGTCGTTGTTGACGTTGTTGTTGTTGTTATTATTTATTTGACATTGTTGTTGTTGTTTATTTGACGTAGTTGTTGTTGTTGACGTTGTTGTTGTGGTTGTTTATTTGACGTTTTTGTTATTGTTGATGTTGTTGTTGTTGTTTATTTGACGTTGTTGTTGTTGTTTATTTGACGTTGTTGTTGTTGACGGTGTTGTTGTTGTTATTTATTTGACGTTGTTGGTATTGTTGTTTATTTGACGTTGTTGTTGTTGACGTTGTTGTTGTTTTTGTTTATTTGACGTTGTTGTTGTTGTTATTGTTGTTGTTGTTGATTATTTGACGTTGTTGTTGTTGTTCTTTATTTGACGTTGCTGTCGTTCTTGTTGTTTATTTGACGTTGTTGTTGTTGTTGTTATTGTTGTTAATTTGACATTGTTGTTGTTGTTATTGTTTATTTGACATTGTTGTTGATGTTGTTGTTTATTTGGCGTTGTTGTTGTTGTATTTGACGTTGTTGTTGTTGTTTATTTGACGTTGTTGTTGTTGTTGACGTTGTTTTTATTGTTGTTTATTTGACGTTGTTGTTGTTGTTGTTTATTTGACGTTGTTGTTGTTGTTTATTTGACGTTGTTGTTGTTGTTTATTTGACGTTGTTGTGGATGTTGTTTATTTGACGTTGTTGTTGTTGTTGTTGTTGTTTATTTGACATTGTTGTTATTGACGGTGTTGTTGTTGTTGTTTATTTGACGTTGTTGTTGTTGTTGTTTATTTGACGTTGTTGTTGTTGTTGTTGTTGTTGTTGTTGTTGTTGTTTATTTGACGTTGTTGTTGTTGTTGTTTATTTGACGTTGTTGTTGTTGTTGACATAATTGTTGTTGTTGTTGTTGTTTATTTGACGTTGTTGTTGTTGTTGACATAGTTGTTATAGTTGTTGTTTATTTGACGTTGTTGTTGTTGTTGATGTTGTTGTTGTTGTTGTTCATTTGACGTTGTTGTTGTTGTTGTTTATTTGATATTGTTGTTGTTGTTGACGTTGTTGTTGTTGTTGTTGTTTATTTGACATTGTTGTTGTTGTTGACGTTGTTGTTGTTGTTGTTTATTTGACTTAGTTGTTGTTGTTGTTGTTGTTTATTTGACGTTGTTCTTATTGTTGTTGACTTAGTTGTTGTTGTTGTTTACTTGACGTTGTTGTTGTTTATTTGACGTTGTTGTTGTTGACGTTGTTGTTGTTGTCGTTTATTTGATGTTGTTGTTGTTGACATGGTTGTTGTGGTTTATTGCACGTTGTTTCTATTGTTGACGTTGTTGTTTATTTGACGTTGTTGTTGTTGTTTATTTGACGTTGTTGTTGTTGTTTATTTGACGTTGTTGTTGTTGTTGACGTTGTTTTTGTTGTTGTTTATTTGACGTTGTTGTTGTTGTTTATTTGACGTTGTTGTTGTTGTTTATTTGACGTTGTTGTTGTTGACGGTGTTGTTGTTGTTATTTATTTGACGTTGTTGTTGTTGTTGTTTATTTGGCGTTGTTGTTGTTGACGTTGTTGTTGTTTTTGTTTATTTGACGTTGTTGTTGTTGTTGTTGACGTTGTTGTTGTTGTTGTTTATTTGACGTTGTTGTTGTTGTTGACATAGTTGTTGTTGTTGTTTATTTGACGTTATTGTTGTCGTTGATGTTGTTGTTGTTTTCGTTGTTGTTTATTTGACGTTGTTGTAGTTGTTTAATTGACGTTGTTGTTGTTGTTGTTTATTTGACGTTGTTGTTGTTGTTGTTGTTGTTATTAATGTTGTTGTTGTTGTTTATTTGACGTTGTTGTTGTTGTTTATTTGACGTTGTTGTTGTTGTTTATTTGACGTTGTTGTTGTTATTTATTTGACGTTGTTGTGGGTGACATTGTTGTTGTTGTTTATTTGACGTTGTTGTTGTTGTTTATTTGACGTAGTTGTTGTTGTTGACGTTGTTGTTGTTGTTGTTGTTGTTGTTTATTTGACGTTTTTGTTGTTGTTGATGTTGTTGTTGTTGTATATTTGACGTTGTTGTAGTTGTTATTGTTGTTGTTGTTTATTTGACATTGTTGTTATTGTTGTTGTTGTTTATTTGACATTGTTGTTGTTGTTTATTTGACGTTGTTGTTGTTGTTGTTTATTTGACGTTGTTGTTGTAGACGGTGTTGTTGTTGTTGTTGTTGTTCATTTGACATTGTTGTTGTTGTTGTTGACGTTGTTGTTGTTGTTGTTCTTCTTCTTTATTTGACGTTGTTATTGTTTATTTGACGTTGTTGTTGTTCTTCTTCTTCTTTATTTGACGTTGTTATTGTTTATTTGACGTTGTTGTTGTTGTTGTTTATTTAACGTTGTCGTTGTTGACGTTGTT
Source organism: Vicia faba (assembly GCA_948472305.1). Classification (NCBI taxonomy): domain Eukaryota; kingdom Viridiplantae; phylum Streptophyta; class Magnoliopsida; order Fabales; family Fabaceae; genus Vicia; species Vicia faba. The sequence goes on along the minus strand of OX451739.1, from coordinate 386,993,220 downwards.
GTTGTTGTTGTTATTGTTTATTTGACATTGTTGTTGTTGTTGTTTATTTGACGTAGTTGTTGTTGTTGACGTTGTTGTTGTTGTTATTGTTTATTTGACGTTTTTGTTGTTGTTGACGTTGTTGTTGTTGTCGTTTATTTGATGTTGTTGTTGTTGACATGGTTGTTGTGGTTTATTGCACGTTGTTTTTATTGTTGACGTTGTTGTTTATTTGACGTTGTTGTTGTTGTTTATTTGACGTTGTTGTTGTTGTTTATTTGACGTTGTTGTTGTTGTTGACGTTGTTTTTGTTGTTGTTTATTTGACGTTGTTGTTGTTGTTTATTTGACTTTGTTGTTGTTGACGGTGTTGTTGTTGTTATTTATTTGACGGTGTTGTTGTTGTTGTTTATTTGACGTTGTTGTTGTTGACGTTGTTGTTGTTTTTGTTTATTTGACGTTGTTGTTGTTGTTGACGTTGTTGTTGTTGTTGTTTATTTGACATTGTTGTTGTTGTTGACATAGTTGTTGTTGTTGTTTATTTGACGTTTTTGTTGTTGTTGATGTTGTTGTTGTTTTCGTTGTTGTTTATTTGACGTTGTTGTAGTTGTTTAATTGACGTTGTTGTTGTTGTTTATTTGACGTTGTTGTTGTTGTTGTTATTAATGTTGTTGTTGTTGTTTATTTGACGTTGTTGTTGTTGTTGTTGTTTATTTGACGTTGTTGTTGTTGTTTATTTGACGTTGTTGTTGTTATTTATTTGACGTTGTTGTGGGTGACATTGTTGTTGTTGTTTATTTGACGTTGTTGTTGTTGTTTATTTGACGTAGTTGTTGTTGTTGACGTTGTTGTTGTTGTTGTTGTTGTTGTTTATTTGACGTTTTTGTTGTTGTTGATGTTGTTGTTGTTGTTGTATATTTGACGTTGTTGTAGTTGTTATTGTTGTTGTTGTTTATTTGACATTGTTGTTGTTGTTGTTGTTGTTTATTTGACATTGTTGTTGTTGTTTATTTGACGTTGTTGTTGTAGACGGTGTTGTTGTTGTTGTTGTTGTTTATTTGACATTGTTGTTGTTGTTGTTGTTGACGTTGTTGTTGTTGTTGTTCTTCTTCTTCTTTATTTGACGTTGTTATTGTTTATTTGACGTTGTTGTTGTTGTTGTTGTTTATTTAACGTTGTCGTTGTTGACGTTGTTGTTGTTGTTGTTATTGTTTATTTGACATTGTTGTTGTTGTTTATTTGACGTAGTTGTTGTTGTTGACGTTGTTGTTGTTGTTGTTTATTTGACGTTTTTGTTGTTGTTGATGTTGTTATTGTTGTTTATTTGACGTTGTTGTTGTTGTTGTTGTTTATTTGACGTTGTTGTTGTTGACGGTGTTGTTGTTGTTATTTATTTGACGTTGTTGTTGTTGTTTATTTGACGTTGTTGTTGTTGACGTTGTTGTTGTTTTTGTTTATTTGACGTTGTTGTTGTTGACATAGTTGTTGTTGTTGTTGTTGTTTATTTGACGTTTTTGTTGTTGTTGATGTTGTTGTTGTTTTCGTTGTTGTTTATTTGACGTTGTTGTAGTTGTTTAATTGACGTTGTTGTTGTTGTTGTTTATTTGACGTTGTTGTTGTTGTTGTTATTGTTGTTGTTGTTGTTTATTTCACGTTGTTGTTGTTGTTCTTTATTTGACGTTGTTGTCGTTCTTGTTGTTTATTTGACGTTGTTGTTGTTGTTGACGTTGTTGTTATTGTTGTTAATTTGACATTGTTGTTGTTGTTATTGTTTATTTGACATTGTTGTTGTTGTTGTTGTTTATTTGGCGTTGTTGTTGTTGTATTTGACGTTGTTGTTGTTGTTTATTTGACGTTGTTGTTGTTGTTGACGTTGTTTTTGTTGTTGTTTATTTGACGTTGTTGTTGTTGTTTATTTGACGTTGTTGTTGTTGTTTATTTGACGTTGTTGTTGTTGTTTATTTGACGTTGTTGTTGATGTTGTTTATTTGACGTTGTTGTTGTTGTTGACATAATTGTTGTTGTTGTTGTTGTTGTTTATTTGACGTTGTTGTTGTTGTTGACATAGTTGTTATAGTTGTTGTTTATTTGACGTTGTTGTTGTTGTTGATGTTGTTGTTGTTGTTGTTTATTTGACATTGTTGTTGTTGTTGACGTTGTTGTTGTTGTTGTTTATTTGACTTAGTTATTGTTGTTGTTGTTGTTTATTTGACGTTGTTCTTATTGTTGTTGACTTAGTTGTTGTTGTTGTTTACTTGACGTTGTTGTTGTTTATTTGACGTTGTTGTTGTTGACGTTGTTGTTGTTGTCGTTTATTTGATGTTGTTGTGGTTGACATGGTTGTTGTGGTTTATTGCACGTTGTTTTTATTGTTGACGTTGTTGTTTATTTGACGTTGTTGTTGTTGTTTATTTGACGTTGTTGTTGTTGTTTATTTGACGTTGTTGTTGTTGTTGTCGTTGTTTTTGATATTGCTTATTTGACGTTGTTGTTGTTGTTTATTTGACGTTGTTGTTGTTGTTTATTTGACGTTGTTGTTGATGTTGTTTATTTGACGTTGTTGTTGTTGTTGTTGTTGTTTATTTGACATTGTTGTTATTGACGGTGTTGTTGTTGTTGTTGTTTATTTGACGTTGTTGATGTTGTTGTTGTTTATTTGACGTTGTTGTTGTTGTTGTTTATTTGACGTTGTTGTTGTTGTTGTTTATTTGACGTTGTTGTTGTTGTTGACATAGTTGTTGTTGTTGTTGTTATTTGACGTTGTTGTTGTTGACATAGTTGTTGTTGTTGTTGTTTATTTGACGTTGTTGTTGTTGTTTATTTGACATTGTTGTTGTTGTTTATTTGACGTTTTTGTTGTTGTTGATGTTGTTGTTATTGTTGTATATTTGACGTTGTTGTAGTTGTTATTGCTGTTGTTGTTTATTTTACATTATTGTTGTTGTTGTTGTTGTTTATTTGACGTTGTTGTTGTTGTTTATTTGACGTTGTTGTTGTTGTTTGTTTGACGTTGTTATTGTTGACGGTGTTGTTGTTGTTGTGGTTTATTTGACATTGTTGTTGTTGTTGTTATTGACGTTGTTGTTGTTTATTTGACGTTGTTGTTGTTGTTCTTTATTTGACGTTGTTATTGTTTATTTGACGTTGTTGTTGTTTATTTAACGTTGTTGTTGTTGACATTGTTGTTGTTGTTATTGTTTATTTGACATTGTTGTTGTTGTTGTTATTTATTTGACGTAATTGTTGTTGTTGACGTTGTTGTTGTTGTTGTTCTTTTTTTGACGTTTTTGTTGTTGTTGATGTTCTTGTTGTTGTTGTTGTTGTTTATTTGACGTTGTTGTTGTTGACGGTGTTGTTGTTGTTGTTTATTTGCCATTATTGTTGTTCTTGTTATTGACGTTGTTGTTGTTTATTTGACGTTGTTGTTGTTGTTCTTTATTTGACGTTGTTATTGTTTATTTGACGTTGTTGTTGTTGTTTATTTAACGTTGTTGTTGTTGACATTGTTGTTGTTGTTATTGTTTATTTTACATTGTTGTTGTTGTTGTTTATTTGACGTAATTTTTGTTGTTGACGTTGTTGTTTTTGTTTATTTGACGTTTTTGTTGTTGTTGATGTTGTTGTTGTTGTTGTTGTTGTTTATTTGACGTTGTTGTTATTGTTGTTTATTTGACGTTGTTGTTGTTGACGGTGTTGTTGTTGTTATTTATTTGACGTTGTTGTTGTTGTTGTTTATTTGACGTTGTTGTTGTTGACGTTGTTGTTGTTGTTGTTTATTTGACGTTGTTGTTGTTGTTGACATAGTTGTTGTTGTTGTTTATTTGACGTTTTTGTTGTTGTTGATGTTGTTGTTGTTTTCGTTGTTGTTTATTTGACGTTGTTGTAGTTGTTTAATTGACGTTGTTGTTGTTGTTGTTGTTTATTTGACTTTGTTGTTGTTGTTGTTATTGTTGTTGTTGTTGTTGTTGTTGTTTATTTGACGTTGTTGTTGTTGTTGTTGTTTATTTGACGTTGTTGTTTTTATTTATTTGACGTTGTTGTGGGTGACATTGTTGTTGTTGTTTATTTGACGTTGTTGTTGTTGTTTATTTGACGTAGTTATTGTTGTTGACGTTGTTGTTGTTGTTGTTTTTTATTTGACGTTTTTGTTGTTGTTGATGTTGTTGTTGTTGTTGTTGTTGTATATTTGACGTTGTTGTAGTTGTTATTGTTGTTGTTGTTTATTTGACATTGTTGTTGTTATTGTTGTTTATTTGACGTTGTTGTTGTTGTTTATTTGACGTTGTTGTTGTTGTTTATTTGACGTTGTTGTTGTTGACGGTGTTGTTGTTGTTGTTTATTTGACATTGTTGTTGTTGTTGTTGACGTTGTTGTTGTTGTTCTTCTTCTTCTTTATTTGACGTTGTTATTCTTTATTTGACGTTGTTGTTGTTTATTTAACGTTGTCGTTGTTGACGTTGTTGTTGTTGTTATTGTTTATTTGACATTGTTGTTGTTGTTTATTTGACGTAGTTGTTGTTGTTGACGTTGTTGTTGTTGTTGTTTATTTGACGTTTTTGTTATTGTTGATGTTGTTGTTGTTGTTTATTTGACGTTGTTGTTGTTGTTTATTTGACGTTGTTGTTGTTGACGTTGTTGTTGTTTTTGTTTATTTGACGTTGTTGTTGTTGACATAGTTGTTGTTGTTGTTGTTTATTTGACGTTTTTGTTGTTGTTGTTTATTTGACGTTGTTGTTGTTGTTTATTTGACGTTGTTGTTGTTGTTGTTTATTTGACGTTGTTGTTGTTGTTTATTTGACGTTGTTGTTGTTGTTTATTTGACGTTGTTGTTGTTGTTGACATAGTTGTTGTTGTTGTTGTTTATTTGACGTTGTTGTTGTTGACATAGTTGTTGTTGTTGTTTATTTGACGTTGTTGTTGTTGTTTATTTGACATTGTTGTTGTTGTTGTTGTTTATTTGACGTTTTTGTTGTTGTTGATGTTGTTGTTATTGTTGTATATTTGACGTTGTTGTAGTTGTTATTGTTGTTGTTGTTTATTTGACATTATTGTTGTTGTTGTTGTTGTTTATTTGACGTTGTTGTTGTTGTTTATTTGACGTTGTTGTTGTTGTTTGTTTGACGTTGTTGTTGTTGACGGTGTTGTTGTTTTTGTTTATTTGACATTGTTGTTGTTGTTGTTATTGACGTTGTTGTTGTTTATTTGACGTTGTTGTTGTTGTTGTTCTTTATTTGATGTTGTTATTGTTTATTTGACGTTGTTGTTGTTGTTGTTTATTTAACATTGTTGTTGTTGACATTGTTGTTGTTGTTATTGTTTATTTGACATTGTTGTTGTTGTTGTTATTTATTTGACGTAATTGTTGTTGTTGACGTTGTTGTTGTTGTTGTTCTTTTTTTGACATTTTTGTTGTTGTTGATGTTCTTGTTGTTGTTGTTGTTTATTTGACGTTGTTGTTTTTGACGGTGTTGTTGTTGTTGTTTATTTGCCATTATTGTTGTTCTTGTTATTGACGTTGTTGTTGTTTATTTGACGTTGTTGTTGTTGTTCTTTATTTGACGTTGTTATTGTTTATTTGACGTTGTTGTTGTTGTTTATTTAACGTTGTTGTTGTTGACATTGTTGTTGTTGTTATTGTTTATTTGACATTGTTGTTGTTGTTGTTTATTTGACGTAATTTTTGTTGTTGACGTTGTTGTTTTTGTTTATTTGACGTTTTTTTTTGTTGTTGATGTTGTTGTTGTTGATGTTTATTTGACGTTGTTGTTATTGTTGTTTATTTGACGTTGTTGTTGTTGACGGTGTTGTTGTTGTTATTTATTTGACGTTGTTGTTGTTGTTGTTTATTTGACGTTGTTGTTGACGTTGTTGTTGTTGTTGTTTATTTGACGTTGTTGTTGTTGTTGACATAGTTGTTGTTGTTGTTTATTTGACGTTTTTGTTGTTGTTGATGTTGTTGTTGTTTTCGTTGTTGTTTATTTGACGTTGTTGTAGTTGTTTAATTGACGTTGTTGTTGTTGTTGTTTATTTGACGTTGTTGTTGTTGTTATTGTTATTGTTGTTGTTGTTGTTGTTTATTTGACGTTGTTGTTGTTGTTTATTTGACGTTGTTGTTGTTGTTGTTGTTTATTTGACGTTGTTGTTGTTATTTATTTGACGTTGTTGTGGGTGACATTGTTGTTGTTGTTTATTTGACGTTGTTGTTGTTGTTTATTTGACGTAGTTGTTGTTGTTGACGTTCTTGTTGTTGTTGTTTTTTATTTGACGTTTTTGTTGTTGTTGATGTTGTTGTTGTTGTTGTATATTTGACGTTGTTGTAGTTGTTATTGTTGTTGTTGTTTATTTGACATTGTTGTTGTTATTGTTGTTTATTTGACGTTGTTGTTGTTGTTGTTGTTTATTTGACGTTGTTGTTGTTATTTATTTGACGTTGTTGTTGTTGACGGTGTTGTCGTTGTTGTTGTTGTTTATTTGACATTGTTGTTGTTGTTGTTGACGTTGTTGTTGTTGTTGTTGTTCTTCTTCTTTATTTGACGTTGTTATTCTTTATTTGACGTTGTTGTTGTTGTTTATTTAACGTTCTCGTTGTTGACGTTGTTGTTGTTGTTATTGTTTATTTGACATTGTTGTTGTTGTTTATTTGACGTAGTTGTTGTTGTTGACGTTGTTGTTGTTGTTCTTTATTTGACGTTTTTGTTATTGTTGATGTTGTTGTTGTTGTTTATTTGACGTTGTTGTTGTTGTTTATTTGACGTTGTTGTTGTTGACGGTGTTGTTGTTGTTATTTATTTGACGTTGTTGTTGTTGTTGTTTATTTGACGTTGTTGTTGTTGACGTTGTTGTTATTTTTGTTTATTTGACGTTGTTGTTGTTGACATAGTTGTTGTTGTTGTTGTTTATTTGACGTTTTTGTTGTTGTTGATGTTGTTGTTGTTTTCGTTGTTGTTTATTTGACGTTGTTGTAGTTGTTTAATTGACTTTGTTGTTGTTGTTGTTTATTTGACGTTGTTGTTGTTGTTGTTGTTATTGTTGTTGTTGTTGTTTATTTGACGTTGTTGTTGTTGTTCTTTATTTGACGTTGTTGTCGTTCTTGTTGTTTATTTGACGTTGTTGTTGTTGTTGACGTTGTTGTTATTGTTGTTTATTTGACATTGTTGTTGTTGTTGTTATTGTTTATTTGACGTTGTTGTTGTTGTTGTTGTTTATTTGGCGTTGTTGTTGTAGTATTTGACGTTGTTGTTGTTGTTGTTTATTTGACGTTGTTGTTGTTGTTGACGTTGTTTTTGTTGTTGTTTATTTGACGTTGTTGTTGTTGTTTATTTAACGTTGTTGTTGTTGTTTATTTGACGTTGTTGTTGATGTTGTTTATTTGACGTTGTTGTTGTTGTTGTTTATTTGACATTGTTGTTATTGATGGTGTTGTTGTTGTTGTTTATTTGACGTTGTTGTTGTTGTTGTTTATTTGACGTTGTTGTTGTTTATTTGACGTTGTTGTTGTTGTTTATTTGACGTTGTTGTTGTTGTTGACATAGTTGTTGTTGTTGTTGTTTATTTGACGTTGTTGTTGTTGTTGACATAGTTGTTGTTGTTGTTGTTTATTTGACGTTGTTGTTGTTGTTTATTTGACATTGTTGTTGTTGTTTATTTGACGTTTTTGTTGTTGTTGTTGATGTTGTTGTTATTGTTGTATATTTGAAGTTGTTGTAGTTGTTATTGTTGTTGTTGTTTATTTGACATTATTGTTGTTGTTGTTTATTTGACGTTGTTGTTGTTGTTTATTTGACGTTGTTGTTGTTGTTTGTCTGACGTTGTTATTGATGACGGTGTTGTTGTTGTTTATTTGACATTGTTGTTGTTGTTATTGACGTTGTTGTTGTTTATTTGACGTTGTTGTTGTTGTTGTTCTTTATTTGACGTTGTTATTGTTTATTTGACATTGTTGTTGTTGTTGTTTATTTAACGTTGTTGTTGTTATTGTTTATTTGACATTGTTGTTGTTGTTGTTATTTATTTGACGTAATTGTTGTTGTTGACGTTGTTGTTGTTGTTGTTCTTTATTTGACGTTTTTGTTGTTGTTGATGTTCTTGTTATTGTTGTTGTTTATTTGACGTTGTTGTTGTTGACGGTGTTGTTGTTGTTGTTTATTTGCCATTGTTGTTGTTCTTGTTATTGACGTTGTTGTTGTTTATTTGACGTTGTTGTTGTTGTTCTTTATTTGACGTTGTTATTGTTTATTTGACATTGTTGTTGTTGTTTATTTAACGTTGTTGTTGTTGACATGGTTGTTGTTGTTATTGTTTATTTGACATTGTTGTTGTTGTTGTTGTTTATTTGACGTAATTTTTGTTGTTGACGTTGTTGTTGTTGTTTATTTGACGTTTTTGTTGTTGTTGATGTTGTTGTTGTTGTTGTTGTTTATTTGACGTTGTTGTTATTGTTGTTTATTTGACGTTGTTGTTTATTTGACGTTGTTGTTGTTGACGGTGTTATTGTTGTTATTTATTTGACGTTGTTGTTATTGTTGTTGTTTATTTGACGTTGTTGTTGTTGTTGTTTATTTGACGTTGTTGTTGTTGTTGACATAGTTGTTGTTGTTGTTTATTTGATGTTTTTGTTGTTGTTGATGTTGTTGTTGTTTTCGTTGTTGTTTATTTGACGTTGTTGTAGTTGTTTAATTGACGTTGTTGTTGTTGTTGTTGTTTATTTGACGTTGTTGTTATTGTTGTTGTTGTTGTTGTTATTGTTGTTTAATTGACGTTGTTGTTGTTGTTGTTTATTTGACGTTGTTGTTGTTGTTGTTTATTTGACGTTGTTGTTGTTATTTATTTGACGTTGTTGTGGGTGACATTGTTGTTGTTGTTTATTTGACGTTGTTGTTGTTGTTTATTTGACGTAGTTGTTGTTGTTGACGTTGTTGTTGTTGTTGTTTATTTGACATTTTTGATGTTGTTGATGTTGTTGTTGTTGTTGTTGTATATTTGACGTTGTTGTAGTTGTTATTGTTGTTGTTGTTTATTTGACATTGTTGTTGTTGTTGTTTATTTGACGTTGTTGTTGTTGTTTATTTGACGTTGTTGTTGTTGACGGTGTTGTTGTTGTTGTAGTTTATTTGACATTGTTGTTGTTGTTGTTGACGTTGTTGTTGTTGTTCTTCTTCTTCTTTATTTGACGTTGTTATTGTTTATTTGACGTTGTTGTTGTTGTTGTTTATTTAACGTTGTCGTTGTTGACGTTGTTGTTGTTGTTATTGTTTATTTGACATTGTTGTTGTTGTTTATTTGACGTAGTTGTTGTTGTTGACTTTGTTGTTGTTGTTGTTGTTTATTTAACGTTTTTGTTGTTGTTGACGTTGTTGTTGTTATTTATTTGACGTTGTTGTGGGTGACATTGTTGTTGTTGTTTATTTGACGTTGTTGTTGTTGTTTATTTGACGTAGTTGTTGTTGTTGACGTTGTTGTTGTTGTTGTTTATTTGACGTTTTTGTTGTTGTTGATGTTGTTGTTGTTGTTGTTGTATATTTGACGTTGTTGTAGTTGTTATTGTTGTTGTTGTTTATTTGACATTGTTGTTGTTGTTGTTGTTTATTTGACGTTGTTGTTGTTGTTGTTGTTTATTTGACGTTGTTGTTGTTGACGTTGTTGTTGTTTTTGTTTATTTGACGTTGTTGTTGTTGACATAGTTGTTGTTGTTGTTGTTGTTTATTTGACGTTTTTGTTGTTGTTGTTTATTTGACGTTGTTGTTGTTGTTTATTTGACGTTGTTGTTGTTGTTGTTTATTTGACGTTGTTGTTGTTTATTTGACGTTGTTGTTGTTGTTGTTTATTTGACGTTGTTGTTGTTGTTGACATAGTTGTTGTTGTTGTTGTTTATTTGACGTTGTTGTTGTTGACATAGTTGTTGTTGTTGTTGTTTATTTGACGTTGTTGTTGTTGTTTATTTGACATTGTTGTTGTTGTTTATTTGACGTTTTTGTTGTTGTTGATGTTGTTGTTATTGTTGTATATTTGACGTTGTTGTAGTTGTTATTGTTGTTGTTGTTTATTTGACATTATTGTTGTTGTTGTTGTTGTTTATTTGACGTTGTTGTTGTTGTTTATTTGACGTTGTTGTTGTTGTTTGTTTGACGTTGTTGTTGTTGACGGTGTTGTTGTTGTTGTTTATTTGACATTGTTGTTGTTGTTGTTATTGACGTTGTTGTTGTTTATTTGACGTTGTTGTTGTTGTTGTTCTTTATTTGACGTTGTTATTGTTTATTTGACGTTGTTGTTGTTGTTGTTGTTTATTTAACGTTGTTGTTGTTGACATTGTTGTTGTTGTTATTGTTTATTTGACATTGTTGTTGTTGTTGTTATTTATTTGACGTAATTGTTGTTGTTGACGTTGTTGTTGTTGTTGTTCTTTTTTTGACGTTTTTGTTGTTGTTGATGTTCTTGTTGTTGTTGTTGTTTATTTGACGTTGTTGTTTTTGACGGTGTTGTTGTTGTTGTTCATTTGCCATTATTGTTGTTCTTGTTATTGACATTGTTGTTGTTTATTTGACGTTGTTGTTGTTGTTCTTTATTTGACGTTGTTATTGTTTATTTGACGTTGTTGTTGTTGTTTATTTAACGTTGTTGTTGTTGACATTGTTGTTATTGTTATTGTTTATTTGACATTGTTGTTGTTGTTGTTTATTTGACGTAATTTTTGTTGTTGACGTTGTTGTTTTTGTTTATTTGACGTTTTTGTTGTTGTTGATGTTGTTGTTGTTGATGTTTATTTGACGTTGTTGTTATTGTTGTTTATTTGACGTTGTTGTTGTTGACGGTGTTTTGTTGTTATTTATTTGACGTTGTTGTTGTTGTTGTTTATTTGACGTTGTTGTTGACGTTGTTGTTGTTGTTGTTTATTTGACGTTGTTGTTGTTGTTGACATAGTTGTTGTTGTTTATTTGACGTTTTTGTTGTTGTTGATGTTGTTGTTGTTTTCGTTGTTGTTTATTTGACGTTGTTGTAGTTGTTTAATTGACGTTGTTGTTGTTGTTGTTGTTTATTTGACGTTGTTGTTGTTGTTATTGTTATTGTTGTTGTTGTTGTTGTTTATTTGACGTTGTTGTTGTTGTTTATTTGACGTTGTTGTTGTTGTTGTTTATTTGACGTTGTTGTTGTTATTTATTTGACGTTGTTGTGGGTGACATTGTTGTTGTTGTTTATTTGACGTTGTTGTTGTTGTTTATTTGACGTAGTTGTTGTTGTTGACGTTCTTGTTGTTGTTGTTTTTTATTTGACGTTTTTGTTGTTGTTGATGTTGTTGTTGTTGTTGTATATTTGACGTTGTTGTAGTTGTTATTGTTGTTGTTGTTTATTTGACATTGTTGTTGTTATTGTTGTTTATTTGACGTTGTTGTTGTTGTTGTTGTTGTTGTTTATTTGACGTTGTTGTTGTTATTTATTTGACGTTGTTGTTGTTGACGGTGTTGTCGTTGTTGTTGTTGTTTATTTGACATTGTTGTTGTTGTTGTTGACGTTGTTGTTGTTGTTGTTGTTCTTCTTCTTTATTTGACGTTGTTATTCTTTATTTGACGTTGTTGTTGTTGTTTATTTAATGTTCTCGTTGTTGACGTTGTTGTTGTTGTTATTGTTTATTTGACATTGTTGTTGTTGTTTATTTGACGTAGTTGTTGTTGTTGACGTTGTTGTTGTTGTTGTTTATTTGACGTTTTTGTTATTGTTGATGTTGTTGTTGTTGTTTATTTGACGTTGTTGTTGTTGTTTATTTGACGTTGTTGTTGTTGACGGTGTTGTTGTTGTTATTTATTTGACGTTGTTGTTGTTGTTGTTTATTTGACGTTGTTGTTGTTGACGTTGTTGTTATTTTTGTTTATTTGACGTTGTTGTTGTTGACATAGTTGTTGTTGTTGTTGTTTATTTGACGTTTTTGTTGTTGTTGATGTTGTTGTTGTTTTCGTTGTTGTTTATTTGACGTTGTTGTAGTTGTTTAATTGACTTTGTTGTTGTTGTTGTTTATTTGACGTTGTTGTTGTTGTTGTTATTGTTGTTGTTGTTGTTTATTTGACGTTGTTGTTGTTGTTCTTTATTTGACGTTGTTGTCGTTCTTGTTGTTTATTTGACGTTGTTGTTGTTGTTGACGTTGTTGTTATTGTTGTTTATTTGACATTGTTGTTGTTGTTGTTATTGTTTATTTGACGTTGTTGTTGTTGTTGTTGTTTATTTGGCGTTGTTGTTGTAGTATTTGACGTTGTTGTTGTTGTTGTTTATTTGACGTTGTTGTTGTTGTTGACGTTGTTTTTGTTGTTGTTTATTTGACGTTGTTGTTGTTGTTTATTTAACGTTGTTGTTGTTGTTTATTTGACGTTGTTGTTGATGTTGTTTATTTGACGTTGTTGTTGTTGTTGTTTATTTGACATTGTTGTTATTGATGGTGTTGTTGTTGTTGTTTATTTGACGTTGTTGTTGTTGTTGTTTATTTGACGTTGTTGTTGTTTATTTGACGTTGTTGTTGTTGTTTATTTGACGTTGTTGTTGTTGTTGACATAGTTGTTGTTGTTGTTGTTTATTTGACGTTGTTGTTGTTGTTGACATAGTTGTTGTTGTTGTTGTTTATTTGACGTTGTTGTTGTTGTTTATTTGACATTGTTGTTGTTGTTTATTTGACGTTTTTGTTGTTGTTGTTGATGTTGTTGTTATTGTTGTATATTTGAAGTTGTTGTAGTTGTTATTGTTGTTGTTGTTTATTTGACATTATTGTTGTTGTTGTTTATTTGACGTTGTTGTTGTTGTTTATTTGACGTTGTTGTTGTTGTTTGTTTGACGTTGTTATTGATGACGGTGTTGTTGTTGTTTATTTGACATTGTTGTTGTTGTTGTTATTGACGTTGTTGTTGTTTATTTGACGTTGTTGTTGTTGTTGTTCTTTATTTGACGTTGTTATTGTTTATTTGACGTTGTTGTTGTTGTTGTTTATTTAACGTTGTTGTTGTTGACATTGTTGTTGTTGTTATTGTTTATTTGACATTGTTGTTGTTGTTGTTATTTATTTGACGTAATTGTTGTTGTTGACGTTGTTGTTGTTGTTGTTCTTTATTTGACGTTGTTGTTGTTGTTTATTTGACGTTGTTGTTGTTGACGGTGTTGTTGTTGTTGTTGTTTATTTGCCATTGTTGTTGTTCTTGTTAGTGACGTTGTTGTTGTTTATTTGACGTTGTTGTTGTTGTTCTTTATTTGACGTTGTTATTGTTTATTTGACATTGTTGTTGTTGTTTATTTAACGTTGTTGTTGTTGACATGGTTGTTGTTGTTATTGTTTATTTGACATTGTTGTTGTTGTTGTTGTTTATTTGACGTAATTTTTGTTGTTGACGTTGTTGTTGTTGTTTATTTGACGTTTTTGTTGTTGTTGATGTTGTTGTTGTTGTTGTTGTTTATTTGACGTTGTTGTTATTGTTGTTTATTTGACGTTGTTGTTGTTGACGGTGTTATTGTGTTATTTATTTGACGTTGTTGTTATTGTTGTTGTTTATTTGACGTTGTTGTTGTTGTTGTTGTTTATTTGACGTTGTTGTTGTTGTTGACATAGTTGTTGTTGTTGTTTATTTGATGTTTTTGTTGTTGTTGATGTTGTTGTTGTTTTCGTTGTTGTTTATTTGACGTTGTTGTAGTTGTTTAATTGACGTTGTTGTTGTTGTTGTTGTTTATTTGACGTTGTTGTTATTGTTGTTGTTGTTGTTGTTATTGTTGTTTAATTGACGTTGTTGTTGTTGTTGTTTATTTGACGTTGTTGTTGTTGTTGTTTATTTGACGTTGTTGTTGTTATTTATTTGACGTTGTTGTGGGTGACATTGTTGTTGTTGTTTATTTGACGTTGTTGTTGTTGTTTATTTGACGTAGTTGTTGTTGTTGACGTTGTTGTTGTTGTTTATTTGACATTTTTGATGTTGTTGATGTTGTTGTTGTTGTTGTTGTATATTTGACGTTGTTGTAGTTGTTATTGTTGTTGTTGTTTATTTGACATTGTTGTTGTTGTTGTTTATTTGACGTTGTTGTTGTTGTTTATTTGACGTTGTTGTTGTTGACGGTGTTGTTGTTGTTGTAGTTTATTTGACATTGTTGTTGTTGTTGTTGACGTTGTTGTTGTTGTTCTTCTTCTTCTTTATTTGACGTTGTTATTGTTTATTTGACGTTGTTGTTGTTGTTGTTGTTTATTTAACGTTGTCGTTGTTGACGTTGTTGTTGTTGTTATTGTTTATTTGACATTGTTGTTGTTGTTTATTTGACGTAGTTGTTGTTGTTGACGTTGTTGTTGTTGTTGTTGTTTATTTAACGTTTTTGTTGTTGTTGACGTTGTTGTTGTTATTTATTTGACGTTGTTGTGGGTGACATTGTTGTTGTTGTTTATTTGACGTTGTTGTTGTTGTTTATTTGACGTAGTTGTTGTTGTTGACGTTGTTGTTGTTGTTGTTTATTTGACGTTTTTGTTGTTGTTGATGTTGTTGTTGTTGTTGTTGTATATTTGACGTTGTTGTAGTTGTTATTGTTGTTGTTGTTTATTTGACATTGTTGTTGTTGTTGTTGTTTATTTGACGTTGTTGTTGTTGTTGTTTATTTGACGTTGTTGTTGTTGACGTTGTTGTTGTTTTTGTTTATTTGACGTTGTTGTTGTTGACATAGTTGTTGTTGTTGTTGTTGTTTATTTGACGTTTTTGTTGTTGTTGTTTATTTGACGTTGTTGTTGTTGTTTATTTGACGTTGTTGTTGTTGTTGTTTATTTGACGTTGTTGTTGTTTATTTGACATTGTTGTTGTTGTTGTTTATTTGACGTTGTTGTTGTTGTTGACATAGTTGTTGTTGTTGTTGTTTATTTGACGTTGTTGTTGTTGACATAGTTGTTGTTGTTGTTGTTTATTTGACGTTGTTGTTGTTGTTTATTTGACATTGTTGTTGTTGTTTATTTGACGTTTTTGTTGTTGTTGATGTTGTTGTTATTGTTGTATATTTGACGTTGTTGTAGTTGTTATTGTTGTTGTTGTTTATTTGACATTATTGTTGTTGTTGTTGTTGTTTATTTGACGTTGTTGTTGTTGTCTATTTGACGTTGTTGTTGTTGTTTGTTTGACGTTGTTGTTGTTGACGGTGTTGTTGTTGTTGTTTATTTGACATTGTTGTTGTTGTTGTTATTGACGTTGTTGTTGTTTATTTGACGTTGTTGTTGTTGTTGTTCTTTATTTGACGTTGTTATTGTTTATTTGACGTTGTTGTTGTTGTTGTTGTTTATTTAACGTTGTTGTTGTTGACATTGTTGTTGTTGTTATTGTTTATTTGACATTGTTGTTGTTGTTGTTATTTATTTGACGTAATTGTTGTTGTTGACGTTGTTGTTGTTGTTGTTCTTTTTTTGACGTTTTTGTTGTTGTTGATGTTCTTGTTGTTGTTGTTGTTTATTTGACGTTGTTGTTTTTGACGGTGTTGTTGTTGTTGTTCATTTGCCATTATTGTTGTTCTTGTTATTGACATTGTTGTTGTTTATTTGACGTTGTTGTTGTTGTTCTTTATTTGACGTTGTTATTGTTTATTTGACGTTGTTGTTGTTGTTTATTTAACGTTGTTGTTGTTGACATTGTTGTTATTGTTATTGTTTATTTGACATTGTTGTTGTTGTTGTTTATTTGACGTAATTTTTGTTGTTGACGTTGTTGTTTTTGTTTATTTGACGTTTTTGTTGTTGTTGATGTTGTTGTTGTTGATGTTTATTTGACGTTGTTGTTATTGTTGTTTATTTGACGTTGTTGTTGTTGACGGTGTTTTGTTGTTATTTATTTGACGTTGTTGTTGTTGTTGTTGTTTATTTGACGTTGTTGTTGACGTTGTTGTTGTTGTTGTTGTTTATTTGACGTTGTTGTTGTTGTTGACATAGTTGTTGTTGTTTATTTGACGTTTTTGTTGTTGTTGATGTTGTTGTTGTTTTCGTTGTTGTTTATTTGACGTTGTTGTAGTTGTTTAATTGACGTTGTTGTTGTTGTTGTTGTTTATTTGACGTTGTTGTTGTTGTTATTGTTATTGTTGTTGTTGTTGTTGTTTATTTGACGTTGTTGTTGTTGTTTATTTGACGTTGTTGTTGTTGTTGTTTATTTGACGTTGTTGTTGTTATTTATTTGACGTTGTTGTGGGTGACATTGTTGTTGTTGTTTATTTGACGTTGTTGTTGTTGTTTATTTGACGTAGTTGTTGTTGTTGACGTTCTTGTTGTTGTTGTTTTTTATTTGACGTTTTTGTTGTTGTTGATGTTGTTGTTGTTGTTGTATATTTGACGTTGTTGTAGTTGTTATTGTTGTTGTTGTTTATTTGACATTGTTGTTGTTATTGTTGTTTATTTGACGTTGTTGTTGTTGTTGTTGTTTATTTGACGTTGTTGTTGTTATTTATTTGACGTTGTTGTTGTTGACGGTGTTGTTGTTGTTGTAGTTGTTTATTTGACATTGTTGTTGTTGTTGTTGACGTTGTTGTTGTTCTTCTTCTTCTTCTTTATTTGACGTTGTTATTCTTTATTTGACGTTGTTGTTGTTGTTTATTTAACGTTGTCGTTGTTGACGTTGTTGTTGTTGTTATTGTTTATTTGACATTGTTGTTGTTGTTTATTTGACGTAGTTGTTGTTGTTGACGTTGTTGTTGTTGTTGTTGTTTATTTGACGTTTTTGTTATTGTTGATGTTGTTGTTGTTGTTTATTTGACGTTGTTGTTGTTGTTTATTTGACGTTGTTGTTGTTGACGGTGTTGTTGTTGACGGTGTTGTTGTTGTTATTTATTTGAAGTTGTTGTTGTTGTTGTTTATTTGACGTTGTTGTTGTTGACGTTGTTGTTATTTTTGTTTATTTGACGTTGTTGTTGTTGACATAGTTGTTGTTGTTGTTGTTTATTTGACGTTTTTGTTGTTGTTGATGTTGTTGTTGTTTTCGGTGTTGTTTATTTGACGTTGTTGTAGTTGTTTAATTGACTTTGTTGTTGTTGTTTATTTGACGTTGTTGTTGTTGTTGTTATTGTTGTTGTTGTTGTTTATTTGACGTTGTTGTTGTTGTTCTTTATTTGACGTTGTTGTCGTTCTTGTTGTTTATTTGACGTTGTTGTTGTTGTTGACGTTGTTGTTATTGTTGTTTATTTGACATTGTTGTTGTTGTTGTTATTGTTTATTTGACGTTGTTGTTGTTGTTGTTGTTTATTTGGCGTTGTTGTTGTAGTATTTGACGTTGTTGTTGTTGTTGTTTATTTGATGTTGTTGTTGTTGTTGACGTTGTTTTTGTTGTTGTTTATTTGACGTTGTTGTTGTTGTTTATTTAACGTTGTTGTTGTTGTTTATTTGACGTTGTTGTTGATGTTGTTTATTTGACGTTGTTGTTGTTGTTGTTTATTTGACATTGTTGTTATTGATGGTGTTGTTGTTGTTGTTTATTTGACGTTGTTGTTGTTGTTGTTTATTTGACGTTGTTGTTGTTTATTTGACGTTGTTGTTGTTGTTTATTTGACGTTGTTGTTGTTGTTGACATAGTTGTTGTTGTTGTTGTTTATTTGACGTTGTTGTTGTTGTTGACATAGTTGTTGTTGTTGTTGTTTATTTGACGTTGTTGTTGTTGTTTATTTGACATTGTTGTTGTTGTTTATTTGACGTTTTTGTTGTTGTTGTTGATGTTATTGTTATTGTTGTATATTTGACGTTGTTGTAGTTGTTATTGTTGTTGTTGTTTATTTGACATTATTGTTGTTGTTGTTTATTTGACGTTGTTGTTGTTGTTTATTTGACGTTGTTGTTGTTGTTGTTGTTTGTTTGACGTTGTTATTGATGACGGTGTTGTTGTTGTTTATTTGACATTGTTGTTGTTGTTGTTATTGACGTTGTTGTTGTTTATTTGACGTTGTTGTTGTTGTTGTTCTTTATTTGACGTTGTTATTGTTTATTTGACGTTGTTGTTGTTGTTTATTTAACGTTGTTGTTGTTGACATTGTTGTTGTTGTTATTGTTTATTTGACATTGTTGTTGTTGTTGTTATTTATTTGACGTAATTGTTGTTGTTGACGTTGTTGTTGTTCTTTATTTGACGTTTTTGTTGTTGTTGATGTTCTTGTTATTGTTGTTGTTTATTTGACGTTGTTGTTGTTGACGGTGTTGTTGTTGTTGTTTATTTGCCATTGTTGTTGTTCTTGTTATTGACGTTGTTGTTGTTTATTTGACGTTGTTGTTGTTGTTCTTTATTTGACGTTGTTATTGTTTATTTGACATTGTTGTTGTTGTTTATTTAACGTTGTTGTTGTTGACATTGTTGTTGTTGTTATTGTTTATTTGACATTGTTGTTGTTGTTGTTTATTTGACGTAATTTTTGTTGTTGACGTTGTTGTTGTTGTTTATTTGACGTTTTTGTTGTTGTTGATGTTGTTGTTGTTGTTGTTGTTTATTTGACATTGTTGTTATTGTTGTTTATTTGACGTTGTTGTTGTTGACGGTGTTGTTGTTGTTATTTATTTGACGTTGTTGTTATTGTTGTTGTGTATTTGACGTTGTTGTTGTTGACGTTGTTGTTGTTGTTGTTTATTTGACGTTGTTGTTGTTGTTGACATAGTTGTTGTTGTTGTTTATTTGATGTTTTTGTTGTTGTTGATGTTGTTGTTGTTTTCGTTGTTGTTTATTTGACGTTGTTGTAGTTGTTTAATTGACGTTGTTGTTGTTGTTGTTTATTTGACGTTGTTGTTATTGTTGTTGTTATTGTTGTTGTTGTTGTTTATTTGACGTTGTTGTTGTTGTTGTTGTTTATTTGACGTTGTTGTTGTTGTTGTTTATTTGACGTTGTTGTTGTTATTTATTTGACGTTGTTGTGGGTGACATTGTTGTTGTTGTTTATTTGACGTTGTTGTTGTTGTTTATTTGACGTAGTTGTTGTTGTTGACGTTGTTGTTGTTGTTGTTTATTTGACATTTTTGTTGTTGTTGATGTTGTTGTTGTTGTTGTTGTATATTTGACGTTGTTGTAGTTGTTATTGTTGTTGTTGTTTATTTGACATTGTTGTTGTTGTTGTTGTTGTTTATTTGACGTTGTTGTTGTTGTTGTTGTTTATTTGACGTTGTTGTTGTTGTTGTTTATTTGACGTTGTTGTTGTTGACGGTGTTGTTGTTGTTGTAGTTTATTTGACATTGTTGTTGTTGTTGTTGACGTTGTTGTTGTTGTTCTTCTTCTTCTTTATTTGACGTTGTTATTGTTTATTTGACGTTGTTGTTGTTGTTTATTTAACGTTGTCGTTGTTGACGTTGTTGTTGTTGTTATTGTTTATTTGACATTGTTGTTGTTGTTTATTTGACGTAGTTGTTGTTGTTGACGTTGTTGTTGTTATTGTTGTTTATTTAACGTTTTTGTTGTTGTTGACGTTGTTGTTGTTATTTATTTGACGTTGTTGTGGGTGACATTGTTGTTGTTGTTTATTTGACGTTGTTGTTGTTGTTTATTTGACGTAGTTGTTGTTGTTGACGTTGTTGTTGTTGTTGTTTATTTGACGTTTTTGTTGTTGTTGATGTTGTTGTTGTTGTTGTTGTATATTTGACGTTGTTGTAGTTGTTATTGTTGTTGTTGTTTATTTGACATTGTTGTTGTTGTTGTTGTTTATTTGACGTTGTTGTTGTTGTTGTTGTTTATTTGACGTTGTTGTTGTTGTTTATTTGACGTTGTTGTTGTTGACGGTGTTGTTGTTGTTGTAGTTTATTTGACATTGTTGTTGTTGTTGTTGACGTTGTTGTTGTTCTTCTTCTTCTTCTTTATTTGACGTTGTTATTGTTTATTTGACGTTGTTGTTGTTGTTGTTGTTTATTTAATGTTGTCGTTGTTGACGTTGTTGTTGTTGTTATTGTTTATTTGACATTGTTGTTGTTGTTTATTTGACGTAGTTGTTGTTGTTGACGTTGTTGTTGTTGTTGTTTATTTAACGTTTTTGTTGTTGTTGATGTTGTTGTTGTTGTTTATTTGACGTTGTTATTGTTGTTGTTTATTTGACGTTGTTGTTGTTGACGGTGTTGTTGTTGTTATTTATTTGACGTTGTTGTTGTTGTTGTTTATTTGACGTTGTTGTTGTTGACGTTGTTGTTGTTTTTGTTTATTTGACGTTGTTGTTGTTAACATAGTTGTTGTTGTTGTTGTTTATTTGACGTTTTTGTTGTTGTTGATGTTGTTGTTGTTTTCGTTGTTGTTTATTTGACGTTGTTGTAGTTGTTTAATTGACGTTGTTGTTGTTGTTGTTGTTTATTTGACGTTGTTGTTGTTGTTGTTTATTTGACGTTGTTGTTGTTGTTCTTTATTTGACGTTGTTGTTGTTGTTGTTTATTTGACGTAGTTGTTGTTGTTGTTGACATAGTTGTTATTATTGTTATTTATTTGACGTTGTTGTTGTTGTTGACGTTGTTGTTGTTGTTGTTGTTCATTTGACGTTGTTGTTGTTGTTTATTTGATATTGTTGTTGTTGTTGACGTTGTCGTTGTTGTTGTTGTTGTTTACTTGACATTGTTGTTGTTGATGTTGTTGTTGTTTATTTGACTTAGTTGTTGTTGTTGTTGTTTATTTGACGTTCTTCTTATTGTTGTTGACTTAGTTGTTGTTGTTGTTTATTTGACGTTGTTGTTGTTAATTGACGTTGTTGTTGTTGACGTTGTTGTTGTTGTCGTTTATTTGATGTTGTTGTTGTTGACATGGTTGTTGTGGTTTATTTCACGTTGTTGTTATTGTTGACGTTGTTGTTTATTTGACGTTGTTGTTGTTGTTTATTTGACGTTGTTGTTGTTGTTGTTGTTGTTGTTGTTGACGTTGTTGTTGTTTATTTGACATTGTTGTTGTTTATTTGACATTGTTGTTGTTGTTGACGGTGTTGTTGTTGTTGTTATTGTTGTTGTTTATTTGACGTTGTTGTTGTTGTTGTTTATTTGACGTTGTTGTTGTTGTATATTTGACGTTGTTGTTGTTTATTTGACATTGTTGTTGTTGTTGTTGTTTATTTGACATTGTTGCTGTTGTTGTTTATTTGACGTTGTTGTTATTGTTGTTTATTTGACGTTGTTGTTGATGGTGTTGTTGTTGTTGTTGTTTGTTTGACATTGTTGTCGTCGTTGTTGTTGTTGTTGACGTTGTTGTTGTTTATTTGACGTTGTTGTTCTTTATTTGACGTTGTTATTGTTTATTTGACGTTGTTGTTGTTTATTTAATGTTGTTGTTGTTGTTGTTGTTTATTTGATGTTGTTGTTGTTTATTTGACGTAGTTGTTGTTGTTGACGTTGTTGTTGTTTATTTGACGTTTTTGTTGTTGTTGATGTTGTTGTTGTTGTCGTTGTTTATTTGACGTTGTTGTTGTTCTTGTTGTTGTTGTTTATTTGACGTTGTTGTAGTTGATGGTGTTGTTGTTGTTGTTTATTTGATGTTGTTGTTGTTGTTGTTTATTTGACGTTTTTGTTGTTGACGTTGTTGTTGTTGTTGTTGTTTATTTGTCGTTGTTGTTGTTGTTGACATAGTTGTTGTTGTTGTTGTTGTTGTTTATTTGACTTTGTTGTTGTTGTGGACGTTGTTGTTGTTGTTTATTTGACATTGTTGTTGTTGTTGTTTATTTGACATTGTTGTTGTTGTTGACGTTGTTGTTGTTGTTTATTATTTGACATTGTTGTTGTTGTTGACGTTGTTGTTGTGGTTGTTTATTTGTCTTTGTTGTTGTTGTTGTTTATTTGACGTTGTTGTTGTTGTTGTTGACTTAATTGTTGTTGTTGTTTATTTGACATTGTTGTTGTTGTTGACATTGTTGTTTATTTGACATTGTTGTTGTTGTTTATTTGACGTTGTTGTTGTTGACGTTGTTGTTGTTGTTTATTTGACGTTGTTGTTGTTATTTATTTGACATTGTTGTTGTTGTTGTTTATTTGACATTGTTGTTGTTGTTGTTGTTGACGTTGTTGTTGTTGTTGTTGTTGTTGTTTATTTGACGTTGTTTTAGGATTGTTGTTTATTTGACATTGTTGTATTTGTTGTTGTTGTTGACGTTGTTGTAATTGTTATTGTTTATTTGACGTTTTTGTTGTTGTTGTTGATGTTGTTGTTGTTGTTGTATATTTGACGTTGTTGTAGTTGTTATTGTTGTTGTTGTTTATTTGACATTGTTGTTGTTGTTGTTGTTGTTTATATGACGTTGTTGTTGTTGTTTATTTGACGTTGTTGTTGTTGTTCTTTATTAGACGTTGTTGTCGTTCTTGTTGTTTATTTGACGTTGTTGTTGTTGTTGACGTTGTTGTTATTGTTGTTTATTTGACATTGTTGTTGTTGTTGTTATTGTTTATTTGACGTTGTTGTTGTTGTTGTTGTTTATTTGGCGTTGTTGTTGTAGTATTTGACGTTGTTGTTGTTGTTGTTTATTTGACGTTGTTGTTGTTGTTGACGTTGTTTTTGTTGTTGTTTATTTGACGTTGTTGTTGTTGTTTATTTAACGTTGTTGTTGTTGTTTATTTGACGTTGTTGTTGATGTTGTTTATTTGACGTTGTTGTTGTTGTTTATTTGACATTGTTGTTATTGATGGTGTTGTTGTTGTTGTTTATTTGACGTTGTTGTTGTTGTTGTTTATTTGACGTTGTTGTTGTTTATTTGACGTTGTTGTTGTTGTTTATTTGACGTTGTTGTTGTTGTTGACATAGTTGTTGTTGTTGTTGTTTATTTGACGTTGTTGTTGTTGTTGACATAGTTGTTGTTGTTGTTGTTTATTTGACGTTGTTGTTGTTGTTTATTTGACATTGTTGTTGTTGTTTATTTGACGTTTTTGTTGTTGTTGTTGATGTTGTTGTTATTGTTGTATATTTGACGTTGTTGTAGTTGTTATTGTTGTTGTTGTTTATTTGACATTATTGTTGTTGTTGTTTATTTGACGTTGTTGTTGTTGTTGTTTATTTGACGTTGTTGTTGTTGTTTGTTTGACGTTGTTATTGATGACGGTGTTGTTGTTGTTTATTTGACATTGTTGTTGTTGTTGTTATTGACGTTGTTGTTGTTTATTTGACGTTGTTGTTGTTGTTGTTGTTCTTTATTTGACGTTGTTATTGTTTATTTGACGTTGTTGTTGTTGTTTATTTAACGTTGTTGTTGTTGACATTGTTGTTGTTGTTATTGTTTATTTGACATTGTTGTTGTTGTTGTTATTTATTTGACGTAATTGTTGTTGTTGACGTTGTTGTTGTTGTTGTTCTTTATTTGACGTTTTTGTTGTTGTTGATGTTCTTGTTATTGTTGTTGTTTATTTGACGTTGTTGTTGTTGACGGTGTTGTTGTTGTTGTTTATTTGCCATTGTTGTTGTTCTTGTTATTGACGTTGTTGTTATTTATTTGACGTTGTTGTTGTTGTTCTTTATTTGACGTTGTTATTGTTTATTTGACATTGTTGTTGTTGTTTATTTAACGTTGTTGTTGTTGACATTGTTGTTGTTGTTATTGTTTATTTGATATTGTTGTTGTTGTTGTTGTTTATTTGACGTAATTTTTGTTGTTGACGTTGTTGTTGTTGTTTATATGACGTTTTTGTTGTTGTTGATGTTGTTGTTGTTGTTGTTGTTTATTTGACATTGTTGTTATTGTTGTTTATTTGACGTTGTTGTTGTTGACGGTGTTGTTGTTGTTATTTATTTGACGTTGTTGTTATTGTTGTTGTGTATTTGACGTTGTTGTTGTTGACGTTGTTGTTGTTGTTGTTTATTTGACGTTGTTGTTGTTGTTGACATAGTTGTTGTTGTTGTTTATTTGATGTTTTTGTTGTTGTTGATGTTGTTGTTGTTTTCGTTGTTGTTTATTTGACGTTGTTGTAGTTGTTTAATTGACGTTGTTGTTGTTGTTGTTTATTTGACGTTGTTGTTATTGTTGTTGTTATTGTTGTTATTGTTGTTTATTTGACGTTGTTGTTGTTGTTGTTTATTTGACGTTGTTGTTGTTGTTGTTTATTTGACGTTGTTGTTGTTATTTATTTGACGTTGTTGTGGGTGACATTGTTGTTGTTGTTTATTTGACGTTGTTGTTGTTGTTTATTTGACGTAGTTGTTGTTGTTGACGTTGTTGTTGTTGTTGTTTATTTGACATTTTTGTTGTTGTTGATGTTGTTGTTGTTGTTGTTGTTGTTGTATATTTGACGTTGTTGTAGTTGTTATTGTTGTTGTTGTTTATTTGACATTGTTGTTGTTGTTGTTGTTTATTTGACGTTGTTGTTGTTGTTGTTGTTTATTTGACGTTGTTGTTGTTGTTTATTTGACGTTGTTGTTGTTGACGGTGTTGTTGTTGTTGTAGTTTATTTGACATTGTTGTTGTTGTTGTTGACGTTGTTGTTGTTGTTGTTCTTCTTCTTTATTTGACGTTGTTATTGTTTATTTGACGTTGTTGTTGTTGTTTATTTAACGTTGTCGTTGTTGACGTTGTTGTTGTTGTTAATGTTTATTTGACATTGTTGTTGTTGTTTATTTGACGTAGTTGTTGTTGTTGACGTTGTTGTTGTTGTTGTTGTTTATTTAACGTTTTTGTTGTTGTTGACGTTGTTGTTGTTATTTATTTGACGTTGTTGTGGGTGACATTGTTGTTGTTGTTTATTTGACGTTGTTGTTGTTGTTTATTTGACGTAGTTGTTGTTGTTGACGTTGTTGTTGTTGTTGTTTATTTGACGTTTTTGTTGTTGATGATGTTGTTGTTGTTGTTGTTGTATATTTGACGTTGTTGTAGTTGTTATTGTTGTTGTTGTTTATTTGACATTGTTGTTGTTGTTGTTTATTTGACGTTGTTGTTGTTGTTGTTGTTTATTTGACGTTGTTGTTGTTGTTTATTTGACGTTGTTGTTGTTGACGGTGTTGTTGTTGTTGTAGTTTATTTGACATTGTTGTTGTTGTTGTTGACGTTGTTGTTGTTCTTCTTCTTCTTCTTTATTTGACGTTGTTATTGTTTATTTGACGTTGTTGTTGTTGTTGTTGTTTATTTAACGTTGTCGTTGTTGACGTTGTTGTTGTTGTTATTGTTTATTTGACATTGTTGTTGTTGTTTATTTGACGTAGTTGTTGTTGTTGACGTTGTTGTTGTTGTTGTTGTTTATTTAACGTTTTTGTTGTTGTTGATATTGTTGTTGTTGTTTATTTGACGTTGTTGTTGTTGTTGTTTATTTGACGTTGTTGTTGTTGACGGTGTTGTTGTTTTTATTTATTTGACGTTGTTGTTGTTGTTGTTTATTTGACGTTGTTGTTGTTGACGTTGTTGTTGTTTTTGTTTATTTGACGTTGTTGTTGTTGACATAGTTGTTGTTGTTGTTGTTTATTTGACGTTTTTGTTGTTGTTGATGTTGTTGTTGTTTTCGTTGTTGTTTATTTGACGTTGTTGAAGTTGTTTAATTGACGTTGTTGTTGTTGTTGTTGTTTATTTGACGTTGTTGTTGTTGTTGTTTATTTGACGTTGTTGTTGTTGTTCTTTATTTGACGTTGTTGTTGTTGTTGTTTATTTGACGTAGTTGTTGTTGTTGTTGACATAGTTGTTATTATTGTTATTTATTTGACGTTGTTGTTGTTGTTGACGTTGTTGTTGTTGTTGTTCATTTGACGTTGTTGTTGTTGTTTATTTGATATTGTTGTTGTTGTTGACGTTGTCGTTGTTGTTGTTGTTGTTTATTTGACATTGTTGTTGTTGATGTTGTTGTTGTTTATTTGACTTAGTTGTTGTTGTTGTTGTTTATTTGACGTTGTTCTTATTGTTGTTGACTTAGTTGTTGTTGTTGTTTATTTGACATTGTTGTTGTTAATTGACGTTGTTGTTGTTGACGTTGTTGTTGTTGTCGTTTATTTGATGTTGTTGTTGTTGACATGGTTGTTGTGGTTTATTTCACGTTGTTGTTATTGTTGACGTTGTTGTTTATTTGACGTTGTTGTTGTTGTTTATTTGACGTTGTTGTTGTTGTTGTTGTTGTTGTTGTTGACGTTGTTGTTGTTTATTTGACATTGTTGTTGTTTATTTGACATTGTTGTTGTTGTTGACGGTGTTGTTGTTGTTGTTATTGTTATTGTTTATTTGACGTTGTTGTTGTTGTTGTTTATTTGACGTTGTTGTTGTTGTATATTTGACGTTGTTGTTGTTTATTTGACATTGTTGTTGTTGTTGTTGTTTATTTGACATTGTTGCTGTTGTTGTTTATTTGACGTTGTTGTTGTTGTTGTTTATTTGACGTTGTTGTTTATTTGACGTTGTTGTTGATGGTGTTGTTGTTGTTGTTGTTTGTTTGACATTGTTGTCGTCATTGTTGTTGTTGTTGTCGTTGTTGTTGTTTATTTGACGTTGTTGTTCTTTATTTGACATTGTTATTGTTTATTTGACGTTGTTGTTGTTTATTTCATGTTGTTGTTGTTGTTGTTGTTTATTTGATGTTGTTGTTGTTTATTTGACGTAGTTGTTGTTGTTGACGTTGTTGTTGTTTATTTGACGTTTTTGTTGTTGTTGATGTTGTTGTTGTTGTCGTTGTTTATTTGACGTTGTTGTTGTTGTTGTTGTTGTTGTTGTTTATTTGACGTTGTTGTAGTTGATGGTGTTGTTGTTGTTGTTTATTTGATGTTGTTGTTATTGTTGTTTATTTGACGTTTTTGTTGTTGACGTTGTTGTTGTTGTTGTTGTTTATTTGTCGTTGTTGTTGTTGTTGACATAGTTGTTGTTGTTGTTGTTGTTGTTTATTTGACTTTGTTGTTGTTGTGGACGTTGTTGTTGTTGTTTATTTGACATTGTTGTTGTTGTTGTTTATTTGACATTGTTGTTGTTGTTGACGTTGTTGTTGTTGTTTATTATTTGACATTGTTGTTGTTGTTGACGTTGTTGTTGTGGTTGTTTATTTGTCTTTGTTGTTGTTGTTGTTTATTTGACGTTGTTGTTGTTGTTGTTGACTTAATTGTTGTTGTTGTTTATTTGACATTGTTGTTGTTGTTGACGTTGTTGTTTATTTGACATTGTTGTTGTTGTTTATTTGACGTTGTTGTTGTTGACGTTGTTGTTGTTGTTTATTTGACGTTGTTGTTGTTATTTATTTGACATTGTTGTTGTTGTTGTTGTTTATTTGACATTGTTGTTGTTGTTGTTGTTGACGTTGTTGTTGTTGTTGTTGTTGTTTATTTGACGTTGTTTTAGGATTGTTGTTTATTTGACATTGTTGTTGTTGTTGTTGTTGTTGACGTTGTTGTAATTGTTATTGTTTATTTGACGTTTTTGTTGTTGTTGTTGATGTTGTTGTTGTTGTTGTATATTTGACGTTGTTGTAGTTGTTATTGTTGTTGTTGTTTATTTGACATTGTTGTTGTTGTTGTTTATATGACGTTGTTGTTGTTGTTTATTTGACGTTGTTGTTGTTGTTCTTTATTTGACGTTGTTGTCGTTCTTGTTGTTTATTTGACGTTGTTGT
This sequence comes from Vicia faba, assembly GCA_948472305.1. Lineage (NCBI taxonomy): Eukaryota > Viridiplantae > Streptophyta > Magnoliopsida > Fabales > Fabaceae > Vicia > Vicia faba. Next base: position 386,965,800 of record OX451739.1, on the reverse strand, counting down.
TGTTGTTGACGTTGTTGTTATTGTTGTTTATTTGACATTGTTGTTGTTGTTGTTATTGTTTATTTGACGTTGTTGTTGTTGTTGTTATTTATTTGGCGTTGTTGTTGTAGTATTTGACGTTGTTGTTGTTGTTGTTTATTTGACGTTGTTGTTGTTGTTGACGTTGTTTTTGTTGTTGTTTATTTGACGTTGTTGTTGTTGTTTATTTAACGTTGTTATTGTTGTTTATTTGACGTTGTTGTTGATGTTGTTTATTTGACGTTGTTGTTGTTGTTGTTTATTTGACATTGTTGTTATTGATGGTGTTGTTGTTGTTGTTTATTTGACGTTGTTGTTGTTGTTGTTTATTTGACGTTGTTGTTGTTTATTTGACGTTGTTGTTGTTGTTTATTTGACGTTGATGTTGTTGTTGTCATAGTTGTTGTTGTTGTTGTTTATTTGACGTTGTTGTTGTTGTTGACATAGTTGTTGTTGTTGTTGTTTATTTGACGTTGTTGTTGTTGTTTATTTGACATTGTTGTTGTTGTTTATTTGACGTTTTTGTTGTTGTTGTTGATGTTGTTGTTATTGTTGTATATTTGACGTTGTTGTAGTTGTTATTGTTGTTGTTGTTTATTTGACATTATTGTTGTTGTTGTTTATTTGACGTTGTTGTTGTTGTTTATTTGACGTTGTTGTTGTTGTTTGTTTGACGTTGTTATTGATGACGGTGTTGTTGTTGTTTATTTGACATTGTTGTTGTTGTTGTTGTTGACGTTGTTGTTGTTTATTTGACGTTGTTGTTGTTGTTGTTCTTTATTTGACGTTGTTATTGTTTATTTGACGTTGTTGTTGTTGTTTATTTAACGTTGTTGTTGTTGACATTGTTGTTGTTGTTATTGTTTATTTGACATTGTTGTTGTTGTTATTTATTTGACGTAATTGTTGTTGTTGACGTTGTTGTTGTTGTTGTTCTTTATTTGACGTTTTTGTTGTTGTTGATGTTCTTGTTATTGTTGTTGTTTATTTGACGTTGTTGTTGTTGACGGTGTTGTTGTTGTTGTTTATTTGCCATTGTTGTTGTTCTTGTTATTGACGTTGTTGTTGTTTATTTGACGTTGTTGTTGTTGTTCTTTATTTGACGTTGTTATTGTTTATTTGACATTGTTGTTGTTGTTTATTTAACGTTGTTGTTGTTGACATTGTTGTTGTTGTTATTGTTTATTTGACATTGTTGTTGTTGTTGTTGTTTATTTGACGTAATTTTTGTTGTTGACGTTGTTGTTGTTGTTTATATGACGTTTTTGTTGTTGTTGATGTTGTTGTTGTTGTTGTTTATTTGACATTGTTGTTATTGTTGTTTATTTGACGTTGTTGTTGTTGACGGTGTTGTTGTTGTTATTTATTTGACGTTGTTGTTATTGTTGTTGTGTATTTGACGTTGTTGTTGTTGACGTTGTTGTTGTTGTTGTTTATTTGACGTTGTTGTTGTTGTTGACATAGTTGTTGTTGTTGTTTATTTGATGTTTTTGTTGTTGTTGATGTTGTTGTTGTTTTCGTTGTTGTTTATTTGACGTTGTTGTAGTTGTTTAATTGACGTTGTTGTTGTTGTTGTTTATTTGACGTTGTTGTTATTGTTGTTGTTATTGTTGTTGTTGTTGTTTATTTGACGTTGTTGTTGTTGTTGTTGTTTATTTGACGTTGTTGTTGTTGTTGTTTATTTGACGTTGTTGTTGTTATTTATTTGACGTTGTTGTGGGTGACATTGTTGTTGTTGTTTATTTGACGTTGTTGTTGTTGTTTATTTGACGTAGTTGTTGTTGTTGACGTTGTTGTTGTTGTTGTTTATTTGACATTTTTGTTGTTGTTGATGTTGTTGTTGTTGTTGTTGTATATTTGACGTTGTTGTAGTTGTTATTGTTGTTGTTGTTTATTTGACATTGTTGTTGTTGTTGTTGTTTATTTGACGTTGTTGTTGTTGTTGTTTATTTGACGTTGTTGTTGTTGTTTATTGAACGTTGTTGTTGTTGACGGTGTTGTTGTTGTTGTAGTTTATTTGACATTGTTGTTGTTGTTGTTGACGTTGTTGTTGTTGTTCTTCTTCTTCTTTATTTGACGTTGTTATTGTGTATTTGACGTTGTTGTTGTTGTTTATTTAACGTTGTCGTTGTTGACGTTGTTGTTGTTGTTATTGTTTATTTGACATTGTTGTTGTTGTTTATTTGACGTAGTTGTTGTTGTTGACGTTGTTGTTGTTGTTGTTGTTTATTTAACGTTTTTGTTGTTGTTGACGTTGTTGTTGTTATTTATTTGACGTTGTTGTGGGTGACATTGTTGTTGTTGTTTATTTGACGTTGTTGTTGTTGTTTATTTGACGTAGTTGTTGTTGTTGACGTTGTTGTTGTTGTTGTTTATTTGACGTTTTTGTTGTTGTTGATGTTGTTGTTGTTGTTGTTGTATATTTGACGTTGTTGTAGTTGTTATTGTTGTTGTTGTTTATTTGACATTGTTGTCGTTGTTGTTGTTTATTTGACGTTGTTGTTGTTGTTGTTTATTTGACGTTGTTGTTGTTGTTTATTTGACGTTGTTGTTGTTGACGGTGTTGTTGTTGTTGTAGTTTATTTGACATTGTTGTTGTTGTTGTTGACGTTGTTGTTCTTCTTCTTCTTCTTCTTTATTTGACGTTGTTATTGTTTATTTGACGTTGTTGTTGTTGTTGTTTATTTAACGTTGTCGTTGTTGACGTTGTTGTTGTTGTTGTTATTGTTTATTTGACATTGTTGTTGTTGTTGTTTATTTGACGTAGTTGTTGTTGTTGACGTTGTTGTTGTTGTTATTGTTTATTTGACGTTTTTGTTGTTTATTTGACGTTGTTGTTGTTGTTGACGTCGTTGTTGTTGTTGTTGTTGTTTATTTGACGTTGTTGTTGTTGTTGTTGTTTATTTGACGTTGTTGTTGTTGTTTTTTATTTGACGTTGTTGTTGTTGTTGTTTATTTGACGTAGTTGTTGTTGTTGTTGACATAGTTGTTATTGTTGTTATTTATTTGACGTTGTTGTTGTTGTTGACGTGGTTGTTGTTGTTGTTGTTCATTTGACGTTGTTGTTGTTGTTTATTTGATATTGTTGTTGTTGTTGACGTTGTCGTTGTTGTTGTTGTTGTTTATTTGACATTGTTGTTGTTGATGTTGTTGTTGTTTATTTGACTTAGTTGTTGTTGTTGTTGTTTATTTGACGTTGTTCTTATTGTTGTTGACTTAGTTGTTGTTGTTGTTTATTTGACGTTGTTGTTGTTAATTGACGTTGTTGTTGTTGACGTTGTTGTTGTTGTCGTTTATTTGATGTTGTTGTTGTTGACATGGTTGTTGTGGTTTATTTCACGTTGTTGTTATTGTTGACGTTGTTGTTTATTTGACGTTGTTGTTGTTGTTTATTTGACGTTCTTGTTGTTGTTGTTGTTGTTGACGTTGTTGTTGTTTATTTGACATTGTTGTTGTTTATTTGACATTGTTGTTGTTGTTGACGGTGTTGTTGTTGTTGTTATTGTTGTTGTTTATTTGACGTTGTTGTTGTTGTTGTTTATTTGACGTTGTTGTTGTTGTATATTTGACGTTGTTGTTGTTTATTTGACATTGTTGTTGTTGTTGTTTATTTGATATTGTTGTTGTTGTTGTTTATTTGACGTTGTTGTTGTTGTTGTTTATTTGACGTTGTTGTTTATTTGACGTTGTTGTTGATGGTGTTGTTGTTGTTGTTGTTTGTTTGACATTGTTGTCGTTGTTGTTGTTGTTGTTGATGTTGTTGTTGTTTATTTGATGTTGTTGTTCTTTATTTGACGTTGTTATTGTTTATTTGACGTTGTTGTTGTTTATTTAATGTTGTTGTTGTTGTTGTTGTTGTTTATTTGATGTTGTTGTTGTTTATTTGACGTAGTTGTTGTTGTTGACGTTGTTGTTGTTTATTTGACGTTTTTGTTGTTGTTGATGTTGTTGTTGTTGTCGTTGTTTATTTGACGTTGTTGTTGTTGTTGTTGTTGTTGTTTATTTGACGTTGTTGTAGTTGATGGTGTTGTTGTTGTTGTTTATTTGATGTTGTTGTTGTTGTTGTTGTTTATTTGACGTTTTTGTTGTTGACGTTGTTGTTGTTGTTGTTGTTTATTTGTCGTTGTTGTTGTTGTTGACATAGTTGTTGTTGTTGTTGTTGTTTATTTGACTTTGTTGTTGTTGTGGACATTGTTGTTGTTGTTTATTTGACATTGTTGTTGTTGTTGTTTATTTGACATTGTTGTTGTTGTTGACGTTGTTGTTGTTGTTTATTATTTGACATTGTTGTTGTTGTTGACGTTGTTGTTGTGGTTGTTTATTTGTCTTTGTTGTTGTTGTTGTTTATTTGACGTTGTTGTTGTTGTTGTTGACTTAATTGTTGTTGTTGTTTATTTGACATTGTTGTTGTTGTTGACGTTGTTGTTTATTTGACATTGTTGTTGTTGTTTATTTGACGTTGTTGTTGTTGACGTTGTTGTTGTTGTTTATTTGACGTTGTTGTTGTTATTTATTTGACATTGTTGTTGTTGTTGTTTATTTGACATTGTTGTTGTTGTTGTTGTTGACGTTGTTGTTGTTGTTGTTGTTGTTGTTTATTTGACGTTGTTTTAGGATTGTTGTTTATTTGACATTGTTGTTGTTGTTGTTGTTGTTGTTGACGTTGTTGTAATTGTTATTGTTTATTTGACGTTTTTGTTGTTGTTGTTGATGTTGTTGTTGTTGTTGTATATTTGACGTTGTTGTAGTTGTTATTGTTGTTGTTGTTTATTTGACATTGTTGTTGTTGTTGTTGTTTATATGACGTTGTTGTTGTTGTTTATTTGACGTTGTTGTTGTTGTTTATTTGACGTTGTTGTTGTTGACGGTGTTGTAGTTGTTGTTGTTTATTTGACATTGGTGTTGTTGTTGTTGACGTTGTTGTTGTTTATTTGACGTTGTTGTTGTTGTTGTTGTTGTTCTTTATTTGACGTTGTTATTGTTTATTTGACGTTGTTGTTGTTGTTTATTTAACGTTGTTGTTGTTGACGTTGTTGTTGTTATTGTTTATTTGACGTTGTTGTTGTTGTTTATTTGACGTAGTTGTTCTTGTTGACGTTGTTGTTGTTGTTGTTTATTTGACGTTTTTGTTGTTGTTGATGTTGTTGTTGTTGTTGTTTATTTGACGTTGTTGTTGTTGACGGTGTTGTTGTTGTTATTTATTTGACGCTGTTGTTGTTGTTCTTTATTTGACGTTGTTGTTGTTTACGTTGTTGTTGTTGTTGTTTATTTGACGTTGTTGTTATTGTTGACATAATTGTTGTTGTTGTTGTTTATTTAACGTTTTTGATGTTGTTGATGTTGTTGTTGTTTTCGTTGTTGTTTATTTGACGTTGTTGTAGTTGTTTAATTGACGTTGTTGTTGTTGTTGTTGTTGTTTATTTGACGTTGTTGTTGTTGTTGTTTATTTGACGTTGTTGTTGTTGTTCTTTATTTGACGATGTTGTCGTTGTTGTTGTTGTTTATTTGACGTTGTTGTTGTTGTTGACGTTGTTGTTGTTGTTATTGTTTATTTAACATTGTTGTTGTTGTTTTTATTGTTTATTTGACGTAGTTGTTGTTGTTGTTTATTTGGCGTTGTTGTTGTTGTTGTTGACGTCGTTGTTGCTGTTTATTTGACGTTGTTGTTGTTGACGTTGTTTTTGTTGTTATTTATTTGACGTTGTTGTTGTTGTTGTTCATTTGACGTTGTTGTTGTTGTTTATTTGACGTTGTCGTTGTTGTTGTTTATTTGACGTTGTTGTTGTTGTTGACATAGTTGTTGTTGTTGTTGTTGTTTATTTGACGTTGTTGTTGTTGTTGACGTTGTTGTTGTTGTTGTTGTTGTTGTTTATTTGACGTTGTTGTTGTTGTTGACATAGTTGTTGTTGTTGTTATTTATTTGACGTTGTTGTTGTTGTTGACGTTGTTGTTGTTGTTTATTTGACGTTGTTGAAGTTGTTGTTTATTTGACATTGTTGTTGTTGTTGACGTTGTTGTTGTTGTTGTTTATTTGACATTGTTGTTGTTGTTGTTGTTGACGTTGTTGTTGTTGTTGTTTATTTGACTTTGTTGTTGTTGTTGTTGTTTATTTGACGTTGTTGTTGTTGTTGTTGACTTAGTTGTTGTTGTTGTTTATTTGACATTGTTGTTGTTGTTGACGTTGTTGTTTATTTGACGTTGTTGTTGTTGTTGTTGACGTTGTTGTTGTTGTTTATTTGACATTGTTGTTGTTATTTATTTGACATTGTTGTTGTTGTTGTTGACGTTGTTGTTGTTGTTGTTGTTTATTTGACATTGTTGTTGTTGTTGTTGACATTGTTGTTGTTGTTGTTTCTTTGACGTTGTTTTAGTATTGTTGTTCATTTGACATTGTTGTTGTTATTTATTTGACGTTGTTGTGGGTGACATTGTTGTTGTTGTTGTTTATTTGACGTTGTTATTGTTGTTCATTTGACGTAGTTGTTGTTGTTGACGTTGTTGTTGTTGTTGTTGTTTATTTGACGTTTTTGTTGTTGTTGATGTTGTTGTTGTTGTTGTTTATTTGACGTTGTTGTTGTTGACGGTGTTGTTGTTGTTATTTATTTGACGCTGTTGTTGTTGTTCTTTATTTGACGTTGTTGTTGTTTACGTTGTTGTTGTTGTTGTTTATTTGACGTTGTTGTTATTGTTTACATAATTGTTGTTGTTGTTGTTGTTTATTTAACGTTTTTGATGTTGTTGATGTTGTTGTTGTTTTCGTTGTTGTTTATTTGACGTTGTTGTAGTTGTTTAATTGATGTTGTTGTTGTTGTTGTTGTTGTTGTTGTTTATTTGACGTTGTTGTTGTTGTTGTTTATTTGACGTTGTTGTTGTTGTTCTTTATTTGACGCTGTTGTCGTTGTTGTTGTTGTTTATTTGACGTTGTTGTTGTTGTTGACGTTGTTGTTGTTGTTATTGTTTATTTAACATTGTTGTTGTTGTTTTTATTGTTTATTTGACGTAGTTGTTGTTGTTGTTTATTTGGCGTTGTTGTTGTTGTTGTTGACGTCGTTGTTGTTGTTTATTTGACGTTGTTGTTGTTGACGTTGTTTTTGTTGTTATTTATTTGACGTTGTTGTTGTTGTTGTTCATTTGACGTTGTTGTTGTTGTTTATTTGATGTTGTTGTTGTTGTTGACATAGTTGTTGTTGTTGTTGTTGTTTATTTGACGTTGTTGTTGTTGTTGTTGACGTTGTTGTTGTTGTTGTTGTTTATTTGACGTTGTTGTTGTTGTTGACATAGTTGTTGTTGTTGTTGTTATTTATTTGACGTTGTTGTTGTTGTTGTTTATTTGACGTTGTTGAAGTTGTTGTTTATTTGACATTGTTGTTGTTGTTGACGTTGTTGTTGTTGTTGTTTATTTGACATTGTTGTTGTTGTTGTTGTTGACGTTGTTGTTGTTGTTGTTTATTTGACTTTGTTGTTGTTGTTGTTTATTTGACGTGGTTGTTGTTGTTGTTGACTTAGTTGTTGTTGTTGTTTATTTGACATTGTTGTTGTTGTTGACGTTGTTGTTTATTTGACGTTGTTGTTGTTGTTTATTTGACGTTGTTGTTGTTGTTGTTGACGTTGTTGTTGTTGTTTATTTGACATTGTTGTTGTTATTTATTTGACATTGTTGTTGTTGTTGTTGACGTTGTTGTTGTTGTTGTTTATTTGACATTGTTGTTGTTGTTGTTGACATTGTTGTTGTTGTTGTTTCTTTGACGTTGTTTTAGTATTGTTGTTTATTTGACATTGTTGTTGTTATTTATTTGACGTTGTTGTGGGTGACATTGTTGTTGTTGTTGTTGTTTATTTGACGTTGTTATTGTTGTTCATTTGACGTAGTTGTTGTTGTTGACGTTGTTGTTGTTGTTGTTGTTTATTTGACGTTTTTGTTGTTGTTGATGTTGTTGTTGTTGTTGTATATTTGATGTTGTTGTAGTTGTTATTGTTGTTGTTGTTTATTTGACATTGTTGTTGTTGTTGTTTATTTGACGTTGTTGTTGTTGTTTATTTGACGTTGTTGTTGTTGTTGTTTATTTGACGTTGTTGTTGTTGACGGTGTTGTTGTTGTTGTTTATTTGACATTGTTGTTATTGTTGTTGGCATTGTTGTTGTTGTTTTTTTGACGTTGTTGTTGTTGTTGTTGTTCTTTATTTGACGTTGTTATTGTTTATTTGACGTTGTTGTTGTTTATTTAACGTGGTTGTTGTTGACGTTGTTATTGTTGTTATTGTTTATTTGACATTGTTGTTGTTGTTTATTTGACGTAGTTGTTGTTGTTGACGTTGTTGTTGTTGTTTATTTGACGTTTTTGTTGTTGATGTTGTTGTTGTTGTTTATTTGACGTTGTTGTTGTTGTTGTTTATTTGACGTTGTTGTTGTTGACGGTGTTGTTGTTGTTATTTATTTGATGTTGTTGTTGTTGACATAGTTGTTGTTGTTGTTTATTTAATGTTTTTGTTGTTGTTGATGTTGTTGTTGTTTTCGTTGTTGTTTATTTGACGTTGTTGTAGTTGTTTAATTGACGTTGTTGTTGTTGTTGTTGTTGTTGTTTATTTGACGTCGTCGTTGTTGTTGTTATTGTTGTTGTTGTTATTGTTGTTGTTGTTTATTTCACGTTGTTGTTGTTGTTTATTTGACGCTATTGTTGTTGTTTATTTGACGTTGTTGTTGTTGTTGTCATTGTTGTTGTTGTTTATTTGACGTCGTTGTTGTTGTTGTTATTGTTGTTGTTGTTGACGTTGTTGTTGTTGTTGTTTATTTGACATTGTTGTTGTTGTTGTTTATTTGACATTGTTGTTGTTGTTGACGTTGTTGTTGTTGTTTATTATTTGACATTGTTGTTGTTGTTGACGTTGTTGTTGTGGTTGTTTATTTGTCTTTGTTGTTGTTGTTGTTTATTTGACGTTGTTGTTGTTGTTGTTGACTTAATTGTTGTTGTTGTTTATTTGACATTGTTGTTGTTGTTGACGTTGTTGTTTATTTGACATTGTTGTTGTTGTTTATTTGACGTTGTTGTTGTTGACGTTGTTGTTGTTGTTTATTTGACGTTGTTGTTGTTATTTATTTGACATTGTTGTTGTTGTTGTTTATTTGACATTGTTGTTGTTGTTGTTGTTGACGTTGTTGTTGTTGTTGTTGTTGTTGTTTATTTGACGTTGTTTTAGGATTGTTGTTTATTTGACATTGTTGTTGTTGTTGTTGTTGTTGTTGTTGACGTTGTTGTAATTGTTATTGTTTATTTGACGTTTTTGTTGTTGTTGTTGATGTTGTTGTTGTTGTTGTATATTTGACGTTGTTGTAGTTGTTATTGTTGTTGTTGTTTATTTGACATTGTTGTTGTTGTTGTTGTTTATATGACGTTGTTGTTGTTGTTTATTTGACGTTGTTGTTGTTTATTTGACGTTGTTGTTGTTGACGGTGTTGTTGTTGTTGTTGTTTATTTGACATTGGTGTTGTTGTTGTTGACGTTGTTGTTGTTTATTTGACGTTGTTGTTGTTGTTGTTCTTCTTTATTTGACGTTGTTATTGTTTATTTGACGTTGTTGTTGTTGTTTATTTAACGTTGTTGTTGTTGACGTTGTTGTTGTTGTTATTGTTTATTTGACGTTGTTGTTGTTGTTTATTTGACGTAGTTGTTCTTGTTGACGTTGTTGTTGTTTATTTGACGTTTTTGTTGTTGTTGATGTTGTTGTTGTTGTTGTTTATTTGACGTTGTTGTTGTTGACGGTGTTGTTGTTGTTATTTATTTGACGCTGTTGTTGTTGTTCTTTATTTGACGTTGTTGTTGTTTACGTTGTTGTTGTTGTTGTTTATTTGACGTTGTTGTTATTGTTGACATAATTGTTGTTGTTGTTGTTTATTTAACGTTTTTGATGTTGTTGATGTTGTTGTTGTTTTCGTTGTTGTTTATTTGACGTTGTTGTAGTTGTTTAATTGACGTTGTTGTTGTTGTTGTTGTTTATTTGACGTTGTTGTTGTTTATTTGACGTTGTTGTTGTTGTTCTTTATTTGACGCTGTTGTCGTTGTTGTTGTTGTTTATTTGACGTTGTTGTTGTTGTTGACGTTGTTGTTGTTGTTATTGTTTATTTAACATTGTTGTTGTTGTTTTTATTGTTTATTTGACGTAGTTGTTGTTGTTGTTTATTTGGCGTTGTTGTTGTTGTTGTTGACGTCGTTGTTGCTGTTTATTTGACGTTGTTGTTGTTGACGTTGTTTTTGTTGTTATTTATTTGACGTTGTTGTTGTTGTTGTTCATTTGACGTTGTTGTTGTTGTTTATTTGACGTTGTTGTTGTTGTTGTTTATTTGATGTTGTTGTTGTTGTTGACATAGTTGTTGTTGTTGTTGTTGTTTATTTGACGTTGTTGTTGTTGTTGACGTTGTTGTTGTTGTTGTTGTTGTTTATTTGACGTTGTTGTTGTTGTTGACATAGTTGTTGTTGTTGTTATTTATTTGACGTTGTTGTTGTTGTTGACGTTGTTGTTGTTGTTTATTTGACGTTGTTGACGTTGTTGTTGTTGTTGTTTATTTGACATTGTTGTTGTTGTTGTTGTTGACGTTGTTGTTGTTGTTGTTTATTTGACTTTGTTGTTGTTGTTGTTTATTTGACGTTGTTGTTGTTGTTGTTGACTTAGTTGTTGTTGTTGTTTATTTGACATTGTTGTTATTGTTGACGTTGTTGTTTATTTGACGTTGTTGTTGTTGTTGTTGACGTTGTTGTTGTTGTTTATTTGACATTGTTGTTGTTATTTATTTGACATTGTTGTTGTTGTTGTTGACGTTGTTGTTGTTGTTGTTTATTTGACATTGTTGTTGTTGTTGTTGACATTGTTGTTGTTGTTGTTTCTTTGACGTTGTTTTAGTATTGTTGTTTATTTGACATTGTTGTTGTTATTTATTTGACGTTGTTGTGGGTGACATTGTTGTTGTTGTTGTTGTTTATTTGACGTTGTTATTGTTGTTCATTTGACGTAGTTGTTGTTGTTGACGTTGTTGTTGTTGTTGTTGTTTATTTGACGTTTTTGTTGTTGTTGATGTTGTTGTTGTTGTTGTATATTTGATGTTGTTGTAGTTGTTATTGTTGTTGTTGTTTATTTGACATTGTTGTTGTTGTTGTTTATTTGACGTTGTTGTTGTTGTTTATTTGACGTTGTTGTTGTTGTTGTTTATTTGACGTTGTTGTTGTTGACGGTGTTGTTGTTGTTGTTTATTTGACATTGTTGTTATTGTTGTTGGCATTGTTGTTGTTGTTTTTTTGACGTTGTTGTTGTTGTTGTTGTTCTTTATTTGACGTTGTTATTGTTTATTTGACGTTGTTGTTGTTTATTTAACGTGGTTGTTGTTGACGTTGTTATTGTTGTTATTGTTTATTTGACATTGTTGTTGTTGTTTATTTGACGTAGTTGTTGTTGTTGACGTTGTTGTTGTTGTTTATTTGACGTTTTTGTTGTTGATGTTGTTGTTGTTGTTTATTTGACGTTGTTGTTGTTGTTGTTGTTTATTTGACGTTGTTGTTGTTGACGGTGTTGTTGTTGTTATTTATTTGATGTTGTTGTTGTTGACATAGTTGTTGTTGTTGTTTATTTAATGTTTTTGTTGTTGTTGATGTTGTTGTTGTTTTCGTTGTTGTTTATTTGACGTTGTTGTAGTTGTTTAATTGACGTTGTTGTTGTTGTTGTTGTTGTTGTTTATTTGACGTCGTCGTTGTTGTTGTTATTGTTGTTGTTGTTATTGTTGTTGTTGTTTATTTCACGTTGTTGTTGTTGTTTATTTGACGCTATTGTTGTTGTTTATTTGACGTTGTTGTTGTTGTTGTCATTGTTGTTGTTGTTTATTTGACGTCGTTGTTGTTGTTGTTATTGTTGTTGTTGTTGACGTTGTTGTTGTTGTTGTTTATTTGACATTGTTGTTGTTGTTGTTTATTTGACATTGTTGTTGTTGTTGACGTTGTTGTTGTTGTTTATTATTTGACATTGTTGTTGTTGTTGACGTTGTTGTTGTGGTTGTTTATTTGTCTTTGTTGTTGTTGTTGTTTATTTGACGTTGTTGTTGTTGTTGTTGACTTAATTGTTGTTGTTGTTTATTTGACATTGTTGTTGTTGTTGACGTTGTTGTTTATTTGACATTGTTGTTGTTGTTTATTTGACGTTGTTGTTGTTGACGTTGTTGTTGTTGTTTATTTGACGTTGTTGTTGTTATTTATTTGACATTGTTGTTGTTGTTGTTTATTTGACATTGTTGTTGTTGTTGTTGTTGACGTTGTTGTTGTTGTTGTTGTTGTTGTTTATTTGACGTTGTTTTAGGATTGTTGTTTATTTGACATTGTTGTTGTTGTTGTTGTTGTTGTTGTTGACGTTGTTGTAATTGTTATTGTTTATTTGACGTTTTTGTTGTTGTTGTTGATGTTGTTGTTGTTGTTGTATATTTGACGTTGTTGTAGTTGTTATTGTTGTTGTTGTTTATTTGACATTGTTGTTGTTGTTGTTGTTTATATGACGTTGTTGTTGTTGTTTATTTGACGTTGTTGTTGTTTATTTGACGTTGTTGTTGTTGACGGTGTTGTTGTTGTTGTTGTTTATTTGACATTGGTGTTGTTGTTGTTGACGTTGTTGTTGTTTATTTGACGTTGTTGTTGTTGTTGTTGTTCTTTATTTGACGTTGTTATTGTTTATTTGACGTTGTTGTTGTTGTTTATTTAACGTTGTTGTTGTTGACGTTGTTGTTGTTGTTATTGTTTATTTGACGTTGTTGTTGTTGTTTATTTGACGTAGTTGTTCTTGTTGACGTTGTTGTTGTTTATTTGACGTTTTTGTTGTTGTTGATGTTGTTGTTGTTGTTGTTTATTTGACGTTGTTGTTGTTGACGGTGTTGTTGTTGTTATTTATTTGACGCTGTTGTTGTTGTTCTTTATTTGACGTTGTTGTTGTTTACGTTGTTGTTGTTGTTGTTTATTTGACGTTGTTGTTATTGTTGACATAATTGTTGTTGTTGTTGTTTATTTAACGTTTTTGATGTTGTTGATGTTGTTGTAGTTTTCGTTGTTGTTTATTTGACGTTGTTGTAGTTGTTTAATTGACGTTGTTGTTGTTGTTGTTGTTTATTTGACGTTGTTGTTGTTTATTTGACGTTGTTGTTGTTGTTCTTTATTTGACGCTGTTGTCGTTGTTGTTGTTGTTTATTTGACGTTGTTGTTGTTGTTGACGTTGTTGTTGTTGTTATTGTTTATTTAACATTGTTGTTGTTGTTTTTATTGTTTATTTGACGTAGTTGTTGTTGTTGTTTATTTGGCGTTGTTGTTGTTGTTGTTGACGTCGTTGTTGCTGTTTATTTGACGTTGTTGTTGTTGACGTTGTTTTTGTTGTTATTTATTTGACGTTGTTGTTGTTGTTGTTCATTTGACGTTGTTGTTGTTGTTTATTTGACGTTGTTGTTGTTGTTGTTTATTTGATGTTGTTGTTGTTGTTGACATAGTTGTTGTTGTTGTTGTTGTTTATTTGACGTTGTTGTTGTTGTTGACGTTGTTGTTGTTGTTGTTGTTGTTTATTTGACGTTGTTGTTGTTGTTGACATAGTTGTTGTTGTTGTTATTTATTTGACGTTGTTGTTGTTGTTGACGTTGTTGTTGTTGTTTATTTGACGTTGTTGACGTTGTTGTTGTTGTTGTTTATTTGACATTGTTGTTGTTGTTGTTGTTGACGTTGTTGTTGTTGTTGTTTATTTGACTTTGTTGTTGTTGTTGTTTATTTGACGTTGTTGTTGTTGTTGTTGACTTAGTTGTTGTTGTTGTTTATTTGACATTGTTGTTGTTGTTGACGTTGTTGTTTATTTGACGTTGTTGTTGTTGTTGTTGACGTTGTTGTTGTTGTTTATTTGACATTGTTGTTGTTATTTATTTGACATTGTTGTTGTTGTTGTTGACGTTGTTGTTGTTGTTGTTTATTTGACATTGTTGTTGTTGTTGTTGACATTGTTGTTGTTGTTGTTTCTTTGACGTTGTTTTAGTATTGTTGTTTATTTGACATTGTTGTTGTTATTTATTTGACGTTGTTGTGGGTGACATTGTTGTTGTTGTTGTTTATTTGACGTTGTTATTGTTGTTCATTTGACGTAGTTGTTGTTGACGTTGTTGTTGTTGTTGTTGTTTATTTGACGTTTTTGTTGTTGTTGATGTTGTTGTTGTTGTTGTTTATTTGACGTTGTTGTTGTTGACGGTGTTGTTGTTGTTATTTATTTGACGCTGTTGTTGTTGTTCTTTATTTGACGTTGTTGTTGTTTACGTTGTTGTTGTTGTTGTTTATTTGACGTTGTTGTTATTGTTGACATAATTGTTGTTGTTGTTGTTGTTTATTTAACGTTTTTGATGTTGTTGATGTTGTTGTTGTTTTCGTTGTTGTTTATTTGACGTTGTTGTAGTTGTTTAATTGATGTTGTTGTTGTTGTTGTTGTTGTTGTTGTTGTTGTTGTTGTTTATTTGACGTTGTTGTTGTTGTTGTTTATTTGACGTTGTTGTTGTTGTTGTTCTTTATTTGACGCTGTTGTCGTTGTTGTTGTTGTTTATTTGACGTTGTTGTTGTTGTTGACGTTGTTGTTGTTGTTATTGTTTATTTAACATTGTTGTTGTTGTTTTTATTGTTTATTTGACGTAGTTGTTGTTGTTGTTTATTTGGCGTTGTTGTTGTTGTTGACGTCGTTGTTGTTGTTTATTTGACATTGTTGTTGTTGACGTTGTTTTTGTTGTTATTTATTTGACGTTGTTGTTGTTGTTGTTCATTTGACGTTGTTGTTGTTGTTTATTTGATGTTGTTGTTGTTGTTGACATAGTTGTTGTTGTTGTTGTTGTTTATTTGACGTTGTTGTTGTTGTTGTTGTTGTTGACGTTGTTGTTGTTGTTGTTGTTTATTTGACGTTGTTGTTGTTGTTGACATAGTTGTTGTTGTTGTTATTTATTTGACGTTGTTGTTGTTGTTTATTTGACGTTGTTGAAGTTGTTGTTTATTTGACATTGTTGTTGTTGTTGACGTTGTTGTTGTTGTTGTTTATTTGACATTGTTGTTGTTGTTGTTGACGTTGTTGTTGTTGTTGTTTATTTGACTTTGTTGTTGTTGTTGTTTATTTGACGTTGTTGTTGTTGTTGTTGACTTAGTTGTTGTTGTTGTTTATTTGACATTGTTGTTGTTGTTGACGTTGTTGTTTATTTGACGTTGTTGTTGTTGTTTATTTGACGTTGTTGTTGTTGTTGTTGACGTTGTTGTTGTTGTTTATTTGACATTGTTGTTGTTATTTATTTGACATTGTTGTTGTTGTTGTTGACGTTGTTGTTGTTGTTGTTTATTTGACATTGTTGTTGTTGTTGTTGACATTGTTGTTGTTGTTGTTTCTTTGACGTTGTTTTAGTATTGTTGTTTATTTGACATTGTTGTTGTTATTTATTTGACGTTGTTGTGGGTGACATTGTTGTTGTTGTTGTTTATTTGACGTTGTTATTGTTGTTCATTTGACGTAGTTGTTGTTGTTGACGTTGTTGTTGTTGTTGTTGTTTATTTGACGTTTTTGTTGTTGTTGATGTTGTTGTTGTTGTTGTATATTTGATGTTGTTGTAGTTGTTATTGTTGTTGTTGTTTATTTGACATTGTTGTTGTTGTTGTTTATTTGACGTTGTTGTTGTTGTTTATTTGACGTTGTTGTTGTTGTTGTTTATTTGACGTTGTTGTTGTTGACGGTGTTGTTGTTGTTGTTGTTTATTTGACATTGTTGTTATTGTTGTTGGCATTGTTGTTGTTGTTTATTTGACGTTGTTGTTGTTGTTGTTGTTCTTTATTTGACGTTGTTATTGTTTATTTGACGTTGTTGTTGTTTATTTAACGTGGTTGTTGTTGACGTTGTTATTGTTGTTATTGTTTATTTGACATTGTTGTTGTTGTTTATTTGACGTAGTTGTTGTTGTTGACGTTGTTGTTGTTGTTTATTTGACGTTTTTGTTGTTGATGTTGTTGTTGTTGTTTATTTGACGTTGTTGTTGTTGTTTATTTGACGTTGTTGTTGTTGACGGTGTTGTTGTTGTTATTTATTTGATGTTGTTGTTGTTGACATAGTTGTTGTTGTTGTTTATTTAATGTTTTTGTTGTTGTTGATGTTATTGTTGTTTTCGTTGTTGTTTATTTGACGTTGTTGTAGTTGTTTAATTGACGTTGTTGTTGTTGTTGTTGTTGTTGTTTATTTGACGTCGTCGTTGTTGTTGTTATTGTTGTTGTTGTTATTGTTGTTGTTGTTTATTTCACGTTGTTGTTGTTGTTGTTTATTTGACGCTATTGTTGTTGTTTATTTGACGTTGTTGTTGTTGTTGTTATTGTTGTTGTTGTTTATTTGACGTCGTTGTTGTTGTTGTTATTGTTGTTGTTGTTGACGTTGTTGTTGTTGTTGTTTATTTGACATTGTTGTTGTTGTTGTTGTTATTGTTTATTTGACGTTGTTGTTGTTGTTGTTTATTTGGCGTTGTTGTTGTTGTTGTTGTTATTGTTTATTTGACGTTGTTGTTGTTGTTGTTGTTTATTTGGCGTTGTTGTTGTTGTTGTCGTTGACGTTGTTGTTGTTGTTGTTTATTTGACGTTGTTGTTGTTGTTGACATAGTTGTTGTTGTTGTTTATTTGACTTTGTTGTTGTTGTGGACGTTGTTGTTGTTGTTTATTTGACGTTGTTGTTGTTATTGTTTATTTGACATTGTTGTTGTTGTTGACGTTGTTGTTGTTGTTGTTTATTTGACATTGTTGTTGTTGTTGACGTTGTTGTTGTTGTGGTTGTTTATTTGTCTTTGTTGTTGTTGTTGTTGTTTATTTGACGTTGTTGTTGTTGTTGTCTACTTAATTGTTGTTGTTGTTTATTTGACATTGTTGTTGTTGTTGACGTTGTTGTTTATTTGACATTGTTCTTGTTGTTTATTTGACGTTGTTGTTGTTGACGTTGTTGTTGTTGTTTTTTTGACGTTGTTGTTGTTATTTATTTGACATTGTTGTTGTTGTTGACGTTGTTGTTGTTGTTGTTTATTTGACATTGTTGTTGTTGTTGTTGTTGTTGACGTTGTTGTTGTTGTTGTTGTTGTTGTTGTTTATTTGACGTTGTTTTAGTATTGTTGTTTATTTGACATTGTTGTTGTTGTTGTTGTTGTTGTTTATATGACGCTGTTGTTGTTGTTTATTTGACGTTGTTGTTGTTGTTGTTTATTTGACGTTGTTGTTGTTGACGGTGTTGTTGTTGTTTATTTGACGTTGTTGTTGTTGACGTTGTTGTTGTTGTTGTTGTTTATTTGACATTGGTGTTGTTGTTGTTGATGTTGTTGTTGTTTATTTGACGTTGTTGTTGTTGTTGTTGTTGTTCTTTATTTGACGTTGTTATTGTTTATTTGACGTTGTTGTTGTTGTTTATTTAACGTTGTTGTTGTTGACGTTGTTGTTGTTGTTATTGTTTATTTGACGTTGTTGTTGTTGTTGTTTATTTGACGTAGTTGTTCTTGTTGACGTTGTTGTTGTTGTTGTTTATTTGACGTTTTTGTTGTTGTTGATGTTGTTGTTGTTGTTGTTTATTTGACGTTGTTGTTGTTGACGGTGTTGTTGTTGTTATTTATTTGACGCTGTTGTTGTTGTTCTTTATTTGACGTTGTTGTTGTTTACGTTGTTGTTGTTGTTGTTTATTTGACGTTGTTGTTATTGTTGACATAATTGTTGTTGTTGTTGTTTATTTAACGTTTTTGATGTTGTTGATGTTGTTGTTGTTTTCGTTGTTGTTTATTTGACGTTGTTGTAGTTGTTTAATTGACGTTGTTGTTGTTGTTGTTGTTGTTTATTTGACGTTGTTGTTGTTGTTGTTTATTTGACGTTGTTGTTGTTGTTCTTTATTTGACGCTGTTGTCGTTGTTGTTGTTGTTTATTTGACGTTGTTGTTGTTGTTGACGTTGTTGTTGTTGTTATTGTTTATTAACATTGTTGTTGTTGTTTTTATTGTTTATTTGACGTAGTTGTTGTTGTTGTTTATTTGGCGTTGTTGTTGTTGTTGTTGACGTCGTTGTTGTTGTTTATTTGACGTTGTTGTTGTTGACGTTGTTTTTGTTGTTATTTATTTGACGTTGTTGTTGTTGTTGTTCATTTGACGTTGTTGTTGTTGTTTATTTGACGTTGTTGTTGTTGTTTATTTGACGTTGTTGTTGTTGTTGACATAGTTGTTGTTGTTGTTGTTGTTTATTTGACGTTGTTGTTGTTGTTGACGTTGTTGTTGTTGTTGTTGTTTATTTGACGTTGTTGTTGTTGTTGACATAGTTGTTGTTGTTGTTATTTATTTGACGTTGTTGTTGTTGTTGACGTTGTTGTTGTTGTTTATTTGACGTTGTTGAAGTTGTTGTTTATTTGACATTGTTGTTGTTGTTGACGTTGTTGTTGTTGTTGTTTATTTGACATTGTTGTTGTTGTTGTTGTTGACGTTGTTGTTGTTGTTGTTTATTTGACTTTGTTGTTGTTGTTGTTTATTTGACGTTGTTGTTGTTGTTGTTGTTGACTTAGTTGTTGTTGTTGTTTATTTGACATTGTTGTTGTTGTTGACGTTGTTGTTTATTTGACGTTGTTGTTGTTGTTGACGTTGTTGTTGTTGTTTATTTGACATTGTTGTTGTTGTTGACGTTGTTGTTTATTTGACGTTGTTGTTGTTGTTGTTGACGTTGTTGTTGTTGTTTATTTGACATTGTTGTTGTTGTTGTTTATTTGACATTGTTGTTGTTGTTGACGTTGTTGTTGTTGTTTATTATTTGACATTGTTGTTGTTGTTGACGTTGTTGTTGTGGTTGTTTATTTGTCTTTGTTGTTGTTGTTGTTTATTTGACGTTGTTGTTGTTGTTGTTGACTTAATTGTTGTTGTTGTTTATTTGACATTGTTGTTGTTGTTGACGTTGTTGTTTATTTGACATTGTTGTTGTTGTTTATTTGACGTTGTTGTTGTTGACGTTGTTGTTGTTGTTTATTTGACGTTGTTGTTGTTATTTATTTGACATTGTTGTTGTTGTTGTTTATTTGACATTGTTGTTGTTGTTGTTGTTGACGTTGTTGTTGTTGTTGTTGTTGTTGTTTATTTGACGTTGTTTTAGGATTGTTGTTTATTTGACATTGTTGTTGTTGTTGTTGTTGTTGTTGTTGACGTTGTTGTAATTGTTATTGTTTATTTGACGTTTTTGTTGTTGTTGTTGATGTTGTTGTTGTTGTTGTATATTTGACGTTGTTGTAGTTGTTATTGTTGTTGTTGTTTATTTGACATTGTTGTTGTTGTTGTTGTTTATATGACGTTGTTGTTGTTGTTTATTTGACGTTGTTGTTGTTTATTTGACGTTGTTGTTGTTGACGGTGTTGTTGTTGTTGTTGTTTATTTGACATTGGTGTTGTTGTTGTTGACGTTGTTGTTGTTTATTTGACGTTGTTGTTGTTGTTGTTGTTCTTTATTTGACGTTGTTATTGTTTATTTGACGTTGTTGTTGTTGTTTATTTAACGTTGTTGTTGTTGACGTTGTTGTTGTTGTTATTGTTTATTTGACGTTGTTGTTGTTGTTTATTTGACGTAGTTGTTCTTGTTGACGTTGTTGTTGTTTATTTGACGTTTTTGTTGTTGTTGATGTTGTTGTTGTTGTTGTTTATTTGACGTTGTTGTTGTTGACGGTGTTGTTGTTGTTATTTATTTGACGCTGTTGTTGTTGTTCTTTATTTGACGTTGTTGTTGTTTACGTTGTTGTTGTTGTTGTTTATTTGACGTTGTTGTTATTGTTGACATAATTGTTGTTGTTGTTGTTTATTTAACGTTTTTGATGTTGTTGATGTTGTTGTTGTTTTCGTTGTTGTTTATTTGACGTTGTTGTAGTTGTTTAATTGACGTTGTTGTTGTTGTTGTTGTTTATTTGACGTTGTTGTTGTTTATTTGACGTTGTTGTTGTTGTTCTTTATTTGACGCTGTTGTCGTTGTTGTTGTTGTTTATTTGACGTTGTTGTTGTTGTTGACGTTGTTGTTGTTGTTATTGTTTATTTAACATTGTTGTTGTTGTTTTTATTGTTTATTTGACGTAGTTGTTGTTGTTGTTTATTTGGCGTTGTTGTTGTTGTTGTTGACGTCGTTGTTGCTGTTTATTTGACGTTGTTGTTGTTGACGTTGTTTTTGTTGTTATTTATTTGACGTTGTTGTTGTTGTTGTTCATTTGACGTTGTTGTTGTTGTTTATTTGACGTTGTTGTTGTTGTTGTTTATTTGATGTTGTTGTTGTTGTTGACATAGTTGTTGTTGTTGTTGTTGTTTATTTGACGTTGTTGTTGTTGTTGACGTTGTTGTTGTTGTTGTTGTTGTTTATTTGACGTTGTTGTTGTTGTTGACATAGTTGTTGTTGTTGTTATTTATTTGACGTTGTTGTTGTTGTTGACGTTGTTGTTGTTGTTTATTTGACGTTGTTGACGTTGTTGTTGTTGTTGTTTATTTGACATTGTTGTTGTTGTTGTTGTTGACGTTGTTGTTGTTGTTGTTTATTTGACTTTGTTGTTGTTGTTGTTTATTTGACGTTGTTGTTGTTGTTGTTGACTTAGTTGTTGTTGTTGTTTATTTGACATTGTTGTTGTTGTTGACGTTGTTGTTTATTTGACGTTGTTGTTGTTGTTGTTGACGTTGTTGTTGTTGTTTATTTGACATTGTTGTTGTTATTTATTTGACATTGTTGTTGTTGTTGTTGACGTTGTTGTTGTTGTTGTTTATTTGACATTGTTGTTGTTGTTGTTGACATTGTTGTTGTTGTTGTTTCTTTGACGTTGTTTTAGTATTGTTGTTTATTTGACATTGTTGTTGTTATTTATTTGACGTTGTTGTGGGTGACATTGTTGTTGTTGTTGTTTATTTGACGTTGTTATTGTTGTTCATTTGACGTAGTTGTTGTTGACGTTGTTGTTGTTGTTGTTGTTTATTTGACGTTTTTGTTGTTGTTGATGTTGTTGTTGTTGTTGTTTATTTGACGTTGTTGTTGTTGACGGTGTTGTTGTTGTTATTTATTTGACGCTGTTGTTGTTGTTCTTTATTTGACGTTGTTGTTGTTTACGTTGTTGTTGTTGTTGTTTATTTGACGTTGTTGTTATTGTTGACATAATTGTTGTTGTTGTTGTTGTTTATTTA
Organism: Vicia faba; assembly: GCA_948472305.1. Classification (NCBI taxonomy): domain Eukaryota; kingdom Viridiplantae; phylum Streptophyta; class Magnoliopsida; order Fabales; family Fabaceae; genus Vicia; species Vicia faba. The sequence goes on along the minus strand of OX451739.1, from coordinate 386,944,583 downwards.
ACGTTTTTGATGTTGTTGATGTTGTTGTTGTTTTCGTTGTTGTTTATTTGACGTTGTTGTAGTTGTTTAATTGATGTTGTTGTTGTTGTTGTTGTTGTTGTTGTTGTTGTTGTTTATTTGACGTTGTTGTTGTTGTTGTTTATTTGACGTTGTTGTTGTTGTTGTTCTTTATTTGACGCTGTTGTCGTTGTTGTTGTTGTTTATTTGACGTTGTTGTTGTTGTTGACGTTGTTGTTGTTGTTATTGTTTATTTAACATTGTTGTTGTTGTTTTTATTGTTTATTTGACGTAGTTGTTGTTGTTGTTTATTTGGCGTTGTTGTTGTTGTTGTTGACGTCGTTGTTGTTGTTTATTTGACGTTGTTGTTGTTGACGTTGTTTTTGTTGTTATTTATTTGACGTTGTTGTTGTTGTTGTTCATTTGACGTTGTTGTTGTTGTTTATTTGATGTTGTTGTTGTTGTTGACATAGTTGTTGTTGTTGTTGTTGTTTATTTGACGTTGTTGTTGTTGTTGTTGTTGTTGACGTTGTTGTTGTTGTTGTTGTTGTTTATTTGACGTTGTTGTTGTTGTTGACATAGTTGTTGTTGTTGTTATTTATTTGACGTTGTTGTTGTTGTTGTTTATTTGACGTTGTTGAAGTTGTTGTTTATTTGACATTGTTGTTGTTGTTGACGTTGTTGTTGTTGTTGTTTATTTGACATTGTTGTTGTTGTTGTTGTTGACGTTGTTGTTGTTGTTGTTTATTTGACTTTGTTGTTGTTGTTGTTTATTTGACGTTGTTGTTGTTGTTGTTGACTTAGTTGTTGTTGTTGTTTATTTGACATTGTTGTTGTTGTTGACGTTGTTGTTTATTTGACGTTGTTGTTGTTGTTTATTTGACGTTGTTGTTGTTGTTGTTGACGTTGTTGTTGTTGTTTATTTGACATTGTTGTTGTTATTTATTTGACATTGTTGTTGTTGTTGTTGACGTTGTTGTTGTTGTTGTTTATTTGACATTGTTGTTGTTGTTGTTGACATTGTTGTTGTTGTTGTTTCTTTGACGTTGTTTTAGTATTGTTGTTTATTTGACATTGTTGTTGTTATTTATTTGACGTTGTTGTGGGTGACATTGTTGTTGTTGTTGTTTATTTGACGTTGTTATTGTTGTTCATTTGACGTAGTTGTTGTTGTTGACGTTGTTGTTGTTGTTGTTGTTTATTTGACGTTTTTGTTGTTGTTGATGTTGTTGTTGTTGTTGTATATTTGATGTTGTTGTAGTTGTTATTGTTGTTGTTGTTTATTTGACATTGTTGTTGTTGTTGTTTATTTGACGTTGTTGTTGTTGTTTATTTGACGTTGTTGTTGTTGTTGTTTATTTGACGTTGTTGTTGTTGACGGTGTTGTTGTTGTTGTTGTTTATTTGACATTGTTGTTATTGTTGTTGGCATTGTTGTTGTTGTTTATTTGACGTTGTTGTTGTTGTTGTTGTTCTTTATTTGACGTTGTTATTGTTTATTTGACGTTGTTGTTGTTTATTTAACGTGGTTGTTGTTGACGTTGTTATTGTTGTTATTGTTTATTTGACATTGTTGTTGTTGTTTATTTGACGTAGTTGTTGTTGTTGACGTTGTTGTTGTTGTTTATTTGACGTTTTTGTTGTTGATGTTGTTGTTGTTGTTTATTTGACGTTGTTGTTGTTGTTTATTTGACGTTGTTGTTGTTGACGGTGTTGTTGTTGTTATTTATTTGATGTTGTTGTTGTTGACATAGTTGTTGTTGTTGTTTATTTAATGTTTTTGTTGTTGTTGATGTTATTGTTGTTTTCGTTGTTGTTTATTTGACGTTGTTGTAGTTGTTTAATTGACGTTGTTGTTGTTGTTGTTGTTGTTGTTTATTTGACGTCGTCGTTGTTGTTGTTATTGTTGTTGTTGTTATTGTTGTTGTTGTTTATTTCACGTTGTTGTTGTTGTTGTTTATTTGACGCTATTGTTGTTGTTTATTTGACGTTGTTGTTGTTGTTATTGTTGTTGTTGTTTATTTGACGTCGTTGTTGTTGTTGTTATTGTTGTTGTTGTTGACGTTGTTGTTGTTGTTGTTTATTTGACATTGTTGTTGTTGTTGTTGTTATTGTTTATTTGACGTTGTTGTTGTTGTTGTTTATTTGGCGTTGTTGTTGTTGTTGTTGTTATTGTTTATTTGACGTTGTTGTTGTTGTTGTTGTTTATTTGGCGTTGTTGTTGTTGTTGTCGTTGACGTTGTTGTTGTTGTTGTTTATTTGACGTTGTTGTTGTTGTTGACATAGTTGTTGTTGTTGTTTATTTGACTTTGTTGTTGTTGTGGACGTTGTTGTTGTTGTTTATTTGACGTTGTTGTTGTTATTGTTTATTTGACATTGTTGTTGTTGTTGACGTTGTTGTTGTTGTTGTTTATTTGACATTGTTGTTGTTGTTGACGTTGTTGTTGTTGTGGTTGTTTATTTGTCTTTGTTGTTGTTGTTGTTGTTTATTTGACGTTGTTGTTGTTGTTGTCTACTTAATTGTTGTTGTTGTTTATTTGACATTGTTGTTGTTGTTGACGTTGTTGTTTATTTGACATTGTTCTTGTTGTTTATTTGACGTTGTTGTTGTTGACGTTGTTGTTGTTGTTTTTTTGACGTTGTTGTTGTTATTTATTTGACATTGTTGTTGTTGTTGACGTTGTTGTTGTTGTTGTTTATTTGACATTGTTGTTGTTGTTGTTGTTGTTGACGTTGTTGTTGTTGTTGTTTATTTGACATTGTTGTTGTTGTTGTTGTTGTTGACGTTGTTGTTGTTGTTGTTGTTGTTGTTGTTGTTTATTTGACGTTGTTTTAGTATTGTTGTTTATTTGACATTGTTGTTGTTGTTGTTGTTGTTTATATGACGCTGTTGTTGTTGTTTATTTGACGTTGTTGTTGTTGTTGTTTATTTGACGTTGTTGTTGTTGACGGTGTTGTTGTTGTTTATTTGACGTTGTTGTTGTTGACGTTGTTGTTGTTGTTGTTGTTTATTTGACATTGGTGTTGTTGTTGTTGATGTTGTTGTTGTTTATTTGACGTTGTTGTTGTTGTTGTTGTTGTTCTTTATTTGACGTTGTTATTGTTTATTTGACGTTGTTGTTGTTGTTTATTTAACGTTGTTGTTGTTGACGTTGTTGTTGTTGTTATTGTTTATTTGACGTTGTTGTTGTTGTTGTTTATTTGACGTAGTTGTTCTTGTTGACGTTGTTGTTGTTGTTGTTTATTTGACGTTTTTGTTGTTGTTGATGTTGTTGTTGTTGTTGTTTATTTGACGTTGTTGTTGTTGACGGTGTTGTTGTTGTTATTTATTTGACGCTGTTGTTGTTGTTCTTTATTTGACGTTGTTGTTGTTTACGTTGTTGTTGTTGTTGTTTATTTGACGTTGTTGTTATTGTTGACATAATTGTTGTTGTTGTTGTTTATTTAACGTTTTTGATGTTGTTGATGTTGTTGTTGTTTTCGTTGTTGTTTATTTGACGTTGTTGTAGTTGTTTAATTGACGTTGTTGTTGTTGTTGTTGTTGTTTATTTGACGTTGTTGTTGTTGTTGTTTATTTGACGTTGTTGTTGTTGTTCTTTATTTGACGCTGTTGTCGTTGTTGTTGTTGTTTATTTGACGTTGTTGTTGTTGTTGACGTTGTTGTTGTTGTTATTGTTTATTAACATTGTTGTTGTTGTTTTTATTGTTTATTTGACGTAGTTGTTGTTGTTGTTTATTTGGCGTTGTTGTTGTTGTTGTTGACGTCGTTGTTGTTGTTTATTTGACGTTGTTGTTGTTGACGTTGTTTTTGTTGTTATTTATTTGACGTTGTTGTTGTTGTTGTTCATTTGACGTTGTTGTTGTTGTTTATTTGACGTTGTTGTTGTTGTTTATTTGACGTTGTTGTTGTTGTTGACATAGTTGTTGTTGTTGTTGTTGTTTATTTGACGTTGTTGTTGTTGTTGACGTTGTTGTTGTTGTTGTTGTTTATTTGACGTTGTTGTTGTTGTTGACATAGTTGTTGTTGTTGTTATTTATTTGACGTTGTTGTTGTTGTTGACGTTGTTGTTGTTGTTTATTTGACGTTGTTGAAGTTGTTGTTTATTTGACATTGTTGTTGTTGTTGACGTTGTTGTTGTTGTTGTTTATTTGACATTGTTGTTGTTGTTGTTGTTGACGTTGTTGTTGTTGTTGTTTATTTGACTTTGTTGTTGTTGTTGTTTATTTGACGTTGTTGTTGTTGTTGTTGTTGACTTAGTTGTTGTTGTTGTTTATTTGACATTGTTGTTGTTGTTGACGTTGTTGTTTATTTGACGTTGTTGTTGTTGTTGACGTTGTTGTTGTTGTTTATTTGACATTGTTGTTGTTGTTGACGTTGTTGTTTATTTGACGTTGTTGTTGTTGTTGTTGACGTTGTTGTTGTTGTTTATTTGACATTGTTGTTGTTATTTATTTGACATTGTTGTTGTTGTTGACGTTGTTGTTGTTGTTGTTGTTTATTTGACATTGTTGTTGTTGTTGTTGACATTGTTGTTGTTGTTGTTTCTTTGACGTTGTTTTAGTATTGTTGTTTATTTGACATTGTTGTTGTTATTTATTTGACGTTGTTGTGGGTGACATTGTTGTTGTTGTTGTTGTTTATTTGACGTTGTTATTGTTGTTCATTTGACGTAGTTGTTGTTGTTGACGTTGTTGTTGTTGTTGTTTATTTGACGTTTTTGTTGTTGTTGATGTTGTTGTTGTTGTTGTTTATTTGACGTTGTTGTTGTTGACGGTGTTGTTGTTGTTATTTATTTGACGCTGTTGTTGTTGTTCTTTATTTGACGTTGTTGTTGTTTACGTTGTTGTTGTTGTTGTTTATTTGACGTTGTTGTTATTGTTGACATAATTGTTGTTGTTGTTGTTGTTTATTTAACGTTTTTGATGTTGTTGATGTTGTTGTTGTTTTCGTTGTTGTTTATTTGACGTTGTTGTAGTTGTTTAATTGACGTTGTTGTTGTTGTTTATTTGACGTTGTTGTTGTTGTTGTTTATTTGACGTTGTTGTTGTTGTTCTTTATTTGACGCTGTTGTCGTTGTTGTTGTTGTTTATTTGACGTTGTTGTTGTTGTTGACGTTGTTGTTGTTGTTATTGTTTATTTAACATTGTTGTTGTTGTTTTTATTGTTTATTTGACGTAGTTGTTGTTGTTGTTTATTTGGCGTTGTTGTTGTTGTTGTTGACGTCGTTGTTGTTGTTTATTTGACGTTGTTGTTGTTGACGTTGTTTTTGTTGTTATTTATTTGACGTTGTTGTTGTTGTTGTTGTTCATTTGACGTTGTTGTTGTTGTTTATTTGACGTTGTTGTTGTTGTTTATTTGACGTTGTTGTTGTTGTTGACATAGTTGTTGTTGTTGTTGTTGTTTATTTGACGTTGTTGTTGTTGTTGTTGTTGACGTTCTTGTTGTTGTTGTTTATTTGACGTTGTTGTTGTTGTTGACATAGTTGTTGTTGTTGTTATTTATTTGACGTTGTTGTTGTTGTTGACGTTGTTGTTGTTGTTGTGTATTTGACGTTGTTGAAGTTGTTGTTTATTTGACATTGTTGTTGTTGTTGACGTTGTTGTTGTTGTTGTTTATTTGACATTGTTGTTGTTGTTGTTGACGTTGTTGTTGTTGTTGTTTATTTGACTTTGTTGTTGTTGTTGTTTATTTGACGTTGTTGTTGTTGTTGTTGACTTAGTTGTTGTTGTTGTTTATTTGACATTGTTGTTGTTGTTGACGTTGTTGTTTATTTGACGTTGTTGTTGTTGTTTATTTGACGTTGTTGTTGTTGTTGACGTTGTTGTTGTTGTTTATTTGACATTGTTGTTGTTATTTATTTGACATTGTTGTTGTTGTTGTTGACGTTGTTGTTGTTGTTGTTTATTTGACATTGTTGTTGTTGTTGTTGACATTGTTGTTGTTGTTGTTTCTTTGACGTTGTTTTAGTATTGTTGTTTATTTGACATTATTGTTGTTATTTATTTGACGTTGTTGTGGGTGACATTGTTGTTGTTGTTGTTTATTTGACGTTGTTATTGTTGTTCATTTGACGTAGTTGTTGTTGTTGACGTTGTTGTTGTTGTTGTTGTTGTTGTTGTTGTTTATTTGACGTTTTTGTTGTTGTTGATGTTGTTGTTGTTGTTGTATATTTGACGTTGTTGTAGTTGTTATTGTTGTTGTTGTTTATTTGACATTGTTGTTGTTGTTGTTTATTTGACGTTGTTGTTGTTGTTTATTTGACGTTGTTGTTGTTGTTTATTTGACGTTGTTGTTGTTGACGGTGTTGTTGTTGTTGTTTATTTGACATTGTTGTTATTGTTGTTGGCATTGTTGTTGTTGTTTATTTGACGTTGTTGTTGTTGTTGTTGTTCTTTATTTGACGTTGTTATTGTTTATTTGACGTTGTTGTTGTTTATTTAACGTGGTTGTTGTTGACGTTGTTATTGTTGTTATTGTTTATTTGACATTGTTGTTGTTGTTTATTTGACGTAGTTGTTGTTGTTGACGTTGTTGTTGTTGTTTATTTGACGTTTTTGTTGTTGTTGATGTTGTTGTTGTTGTTGTTGTTGTTTATTTGACGTTGTTGTTGTTGTTGTTTATTTGACGTTGTTGTTGTTGACGGTGTTGTTGTTGTTATTTATTTGATGTTGTTGTTGTTGACATAGTTGTTGTTGTTGTTTATTTAATGTTTTTGTTGTTGTTGATGTTGTTGTTGTTTTCGTTGTTGTTTATTTGACGTTGTTGTAGTTGTTTAATTGACGTTGTTGTTGTTGTTGTTGTTGTTTATTTGACGTCGTTGTTGTTGTTGTTATTGTTGTTGTTGTTATTGTTATTGTTGTTTATTTGACGTTGTTGTTGTTGTTTATTTGACGCTATTGTTGTTGTTTATTTGACGCTGTTGTTGTTGTTGTTATTGTTGTTGTTGTTTATTTGACGTCGTTGTTGTTGTTGTTATTGTTGTTGTTGTTGACGTTGTTGTTGTTGTTGTTTATTTGACATTGTTGTTGTTGTTGTTGTTATTGTTTATTTGACGTTGTTGTTGTTGTTGTTTATTTGGCGTTGTTGTTGTTGTTGTTGTTATTGTTTATTTGACGTTGTTGTTGTTGTTGTTTATTTGGCGTTGTTGTTGTCGTTGTCGCTGACGTTGTTGTTGTTGTTGTTTATTTGACGTTGTTGTTGTTGTTGACATAGTTGTTGTTGTTGTTGTTTATTTGACTTTGTTGTTGTTGTGGACGTTGTTGTTGTTGTTGTTTATTTGACGTTGTTGTTGTTATTGTTTATTTGACATTGTTGTTGTTGTTGACGTTGTTGTTGTTGTTGTTTATTTGACATTGTTGTTGTTGTTGACGTTGTTGTTGTTGTGGTTGTTTATTTGTCTTTGTTGTTGTTGTTGTTGTTTATTTGACGTTGTTGTTGTTGTTGTTGACTTAATTGTTGTTGTTGTTTATTTGACATTGTTGTTGTTGTTGACGTTGTTGTTTATTTGACATTGTTGTTGTTATTTATTTGACGTTGTTGTTGTTGACGTTGAAGTTGTTGTTTATTTGACATTGTTGTTGTTGTTGACGTTGTTGTTGTTGTTGTTTATTTGACATTGTTGTTGTTGTTGTTATTGACGTTGTTGTTGTTGTTGTTTATTTGACTTTGTTGTTGTTGTTGTTTATTTGACGTTGTTGTTGTTGTTGTTGTTGACTTAGTTGTTGTTGTTGTTTATTTGACATTGTTGTTGTTGTTGACGTTGTTGTTTATTTGACGTTGTTGTTGTTGTTGTTGACGTTGTTGTTGTTGTTTATTTGACATTGTTGTTGTTGTTGACGTTGTTGTTTATTTGACGTTGTTGTTGTTGTTGTTGACGTTGTTGTTGTTGTTTATTTGACATTGTTGTTGTTATTTATTTGACATTGTTGTTGTTGTTGTTGACGTTGTTGTTGTTGTTGTTGTTTATTTGACATTGTTGTTGTTGTTGTTGACATTGTTGTTGTTGTTGTTTCTTTGACGTTGTTTTAGTATTGTTGTTTATTTGACATTGTTGTTGTTATTTATTTGACGTTGTTGTGGGTGACATTGTTGTTGTTGTTGTTGTTTATTTGACGTTGTTATTGTTGTTCATTTGACGTAGTTGTTGTTGTTGACGTTGTTGTTGTTGTTGTTTATTTGACGTTTTTGTTGTTGTTGATGTTGTTATTGTTGTTGTTTATTTGACGTTGTTGTTGTTGACGGTGTTGTTGTTGTTATTTATTTGACGCTGTTGTTGTTGTTCTTTATTTGACGTTGTTGTTGTTTACGTTGTTGTTGTTGTTGTTTATTTGACGTTGTTGTTATTGTTGACATAATTGTTGTTGTTGTTGTTGTTTATTTAACGTTTTTGATGTTGTTGATGTTGTTGTTGTTTTCGTTGTTGTTTATTTGACGTTGTTGTAGTTGTTTAATTGACGTTGTTGTTGTTGTTTATTTAACGTTGTTGTTGTTGTTGTTTATTTGACGTTGTTGTTGTTGTTCTTTATTTGACGCTGTTGTCGTTGTTGTTGTTGTTTATTTGACGTTGTTGTTGTTGTTGACGTTGTTGTTGTTGTTATTGTTTATTTAACATTGTTGTTGTTGTTTTTATTGTTTATTTGACGTAGTTGTTGTTGTTGTTTATTTGGCGTTGTTGTTGTTGTTGTTGACGTCGTTGTTGTTGTTTATTTGACGTTGTTGTTGTTGACGTTGTTTTTGTTGTTATTTATTTGACGTTGTTGTTGTTGTTGTTGTTCATTTGACGTTGTTGTTGTTGTTTATTTGACGTTGTTGTTGTTGTTTATTTGACGTTGTTGTTGTTGTTGACATAGTTGTTGTTGTTGTTGTTGTTTATTTGACGTTGTTGTTGTTGTTGACGTTGTTGTTGTTGTTGTTTATTTGACGTTGTTGTTGTTGTTGACATAGTTGTTGTTGTTGTTATTTATTTGACGTTGTTGTTGTTGTTGACGTTGTTGTTGTTGTTGTTTATTTGACGTTGTTGAAGTTGTTGTTTATTTGACATTGTTGTTGTTGTTGACGTTGTTGTTGTTGTTGTTGTTTATTTGACATTGTTGTTGTTGTTGTTGTTGACGTTGTTGTTGTTGTTGTTTATTTGACTTTGTTGTTGTTGTTGTTTATTTGACGTTGTTGTTGTTGTTGTTGACTTAGTTGTTGTTGTTGTTTATTTGACATTGTTGTTGTTGTTGACGTTGTTGTTTATTTGACGTTGTTGTTGTTGTTTATTTGACGTTGTTGTTGTTGTTGTTGACGTTGTTGTTGTTGTTTATTTGACATTGTTGTTGTTATTTATTTGACATTGTTGTTGTTGTTGTTGACGTTGTTGTTGTTGTTGTTTATTTGACATTGTTGTTGTTGTTGTTGACATTGTTGTTGTTGTTGTTTCTTTGACGTTGTTTTAGTATTGTTGTTTATTTGACATTATTGTTGTTATTTATTTGACGTTGTTGTGGGTGACATTGTTGTTGTTGTTTATTTGACGTTGTTATTGTTGTTCATTTGACGTAGTTGTTGTTGTTGACGTTGTTGTTGTTGTTGTTGTTGTTGTTGTTTATTTGACGTTTTTGTTGTTGTTGATGTTGTTGTTGTTGTTGTATATTTGACGTTGTTGTAGTTGTTATTGTTGTTGTTGTTTATTTGACATTGTTGTTGTTGTTGTTTATTTGACGTTGTTGTTGTTGTTTATTTGACGTTGTTGTTGTTGTTTATTTGACGTTGTTGTTGTTGTTTATTTGACGTTGTTGTTGTTGACGGTGTTGTTGTTGTTGTTTATTTGACATTGTTGTTATTGTTGTTGGCATTGTTGTTGTTGTTTATTTGACGTTGTTGTTGTTGTTGTTGTTCTTTATTTGACGTTGTTATTGTTTATTTGACGTTGTTGTTGTTTATTTAACGTGGTTGTTGTTGACGTTGTTATTGTTGTTATTGTTTATTTGACATTGTTGTTGTTGTTTATTTGACGTAGTTGTTGTTGTTGACGTTGTTGTTGTTGTTTATTTGACGTTTTTGTTGTTGTTGATGTTGTTGTTGTTGTTGTTGTTGTTGTTTATTTGACGTTGTTGTTGTTGTTGTTTATTTGACGTTGTTGTTGTTGACGGTGTTGTTGTTGTTATTTATTTGATGTTGTTGTTGTTGACATAGTTGTTGTTGTTGTTTATTTAATGTTTTTGTTGTTGTTGATGTTGTTGTTGTTTTCGTTGTTGTTTATTTGACGTTGTTGTAGTTGTTTAATTGACGTTGTTGTTGTTGTTGTTGTTGTTGTTGTTTATTTGACGTCGTTGTTGTTGTTGTTATTGTTGTTGTTGTTATTGTTATTGTTGTTTATTTGACGTTGTTGTTGTTGTTTATTTGACGCTATTGTTGTTGTTTATTTGACGCTGTTGTTGTTGTTGTTATTGTTGTTGTTGTTTATTTGACGTCGTTGTTGTTGTTGTTATTGTTGTTGTTGTTGACGTTGTTGTTGTTGTTGTTTATTTGACATTGTTGTTGTTGTTGTTGTTATTGTTTATTTGACGTTGTTGTTGTTGTTGTTTATTTGGCGTTGTTGTTGTTGTTGTTGTTATTGTTTATTTGACGTTGTTGTTGTTGTTGTTTATTTGGCGTTGTTGTTGTCGTTGTCGCTGACGTTGTTGTTGTTGTTGTTTATTTGACGTTGTTGTTGTTGTTGACATAGTTGTTGTTGTTGTTGTTTATTTGACTTTGTTGTTGTTGTGGACGTTGTTGTTGTTGTTGTTTATTTGACGTTGTTGTTGTTATTGTTTATTTGACATTGTTGTTGTTGTTGACGTTGTTGTTGTTGTTGTTTATTTGACATTGTTGTTGTTGTTGACGTTGTTGTTGTTGTGGTTGTTTATTTGTCTTTGTTGTTGTTGTTGTTGTTTATTTGACGTTGTTGTTGTTGTTGTTGACTTAATTGTTGTTGTTGTTTATTTGACATTGTTGTTGTTGTTGACGTTGTTGTTTATTTGACATTGTTGTTGTTGTTTATTTGACGTTGTTGTTGTTGACGTTGTTGTTGTTATTTATTTGACATTGTTGTTGTTGTTGACGTTGTTGTTGTTGTTGTTTATTTGACATTGTTGTTGTTGTTGTTGTTGACGTTGTTGTTGTTGTTGTTGTTGTTATTTATTTGACGTTGTTTTAGTATTGTTGTTTATTTGACATTGTTGTTGTTGTTGTTGTTGTTGACGTTGTTGTTGTTGTTGTTGTTGTTTATTTGACGTTTTTGTTGTTGTTGATGTTGTTGTTGTTGTATATTTGACGTTGTTGTAGTTGTTATTGTTGTTGTTGTTTATTTGACATTGTTGTTGTTGTTGTTGTTGTTGTTTATATGACGTTGTTGTTGTTGTTTATTTGACGTTGTTGTTGTTGTTGTTTATTTGACGTTGTTGTTGTTGACGGTGTTGTTGTTGTTGTTTATTTGACATTGTTGTTGTTGTTGTTTATTTGACGTTGTTGTTGTTGTTGTTGTTCTTTATTTGACGTTGTTATTGTTTATTTGACGTTGTTGTTGTTGTTTATTTAACGTTGTTGTTGTTGACGTTGTTGTTGTTGTTATTGTTTATTTGACGTTGTTGTTGTTGTTTATTTGACGTAGTTGTTCTTGTTGACGTTGTTGTTGTTGTTTATTTGACGTAGTTATTCTTGTTGACGTTGTTGTTGTTGTTGTTTATTTGACGTTTTTGTTGTTGTTGATGTTGTTGTTGTTGTTGTTTATTTGACGTTGTTGTTGTTGACGGTGTTGTTGTTGTTATTTATTTGACATTGTTGTTGTTGTTGTTTATTTGACGTTGTTGTTGTTTACGTTGTTGTTGTTGTTGTTTATTTGACGTTGTTGTTATTGTTGACATAGTTGTTGTTGTTGTTGTTTATTTGACGTTTTTGATGTTGTTGATGTTGTTGTTGTTTTCGTTCTTGTTTATTTGACGTTGTTGTAGTTGTTTAATTGACGTTGTTGTTGTTGTTGTTGTTGTTGTTTATTTGACGTTGTTGTTGTTGTTGTTTATTTGACGTTGTTGTTGTTGTTCTTTATTTGACGCTGTTGTCGTTGTTGTTGTTGTTTATTTGACGTTGTTGTTGTTGTTGACGTTGTTGTTGTTGTTATTGTTTATTTAACAGTGTTGTTGTTGTTTTTATTGTTTATTTGACGTAGTTGTTGTTGTTGTTTATTTGGCGTTGTTGTTTTTGACGTCGTTGTTGTTGTTTATTTGACGTTGTTGTTGTTGACGTTGTTTTTGTTGTTGTTTATTTGACGTTGTTGTTGTTGTTCATTTGACGTTGTTGTTGTTGTTTATTTGACGTTGTTGGTGTTCTTTATTTGACGTTGTTGTTGTTGTTGTTTATTTGAAATTGTTGTTGTTGACGGTGTTGTTCTTGTTTCTTTGACGTTGTTGTTGTTGTTTATTTGACGTTGTTGTTGTTGTTGACATAATTGTTATTGTTGTTGTTGTTGTTTATTTGACGTTGCTATTGTTGTTGACGTTGTTGTTGTTGTTGTTTATTTGACGTTGTTGTTGTTGTTGACATAGTTGTTGTTGTTGTTATTTATTTGACGTTGTTGTTGTTGTTGACGTTGTTGTGGTTGTTGTTTATTTGACGTTGTTGTTGTTGTTGTTTATTTGACATTGTTGTTGTTGTTGACGTTGTTGTTGTTGTTGTTGTTTATTTGACATTGTTGTTGTTGTTGTTGACGTTGTTGTTGTTTATTTGACTTTGTTGTTGTTGTTGTTTATTTGACATTGTTGTTGTTGTTGTTGACTTAGTTGTTGTTGTTGTTTATTGGACATTGTTGTTGTTGTTGACGTTGTTGTTTATTTGACGTTGTTGTTGTTGTTGTTGACGTTGTTGTTGTTGTTTATTTGACATTGTTGTTGTTATTTATTTGACATTGTTGTTGTTGTTGTTGACGTTGTTGTTGTTGTTGTTGTTGTTTATTTGACATTGTTGTTGTTGTTGTTGACATTGTTGTTGTTGTTGTTGTTTCTTTGACGTTGTTTTAGTATTGTTGTTTATTTGACATTGTTGTTGTTATTTATTTGACGTTGTTGTGGGTGACATTGTTGTTGTTGTTGTTTATTTGACGTTGTTATTGTTGTTCATTTGACGTAGTTGTTGTTGTTGACGTTGTTGTTGTTGTTGTTGTTTATTTGACGTTTTTGTTGTTGTTGATGTTGTTGTTGTTGTTGTTTATTTGACGTTGTTGTTGTTGACGGTGTTGTTGTTGTTATTTATTTGACGCTGTTGTTGTTGTTCTTTATTTGACGTTGTTGTTGTTTACGTTGTTGTTGTTGTTGTTTATTTGACGTTGTTGTTATTGTTGACATAATTGTTGTTGTTGTTGTTGTTTATTTAACGTTTTTGATGTTGTTGATGTTGTTGTTGTTTTCGTTGTTGTTTATTTGACGTTGTTGTAGTTGTTTAATTGACGTTGTTGTTGTTGTTGTTGTTGTTGTTTATTTGACGTTGTTGTTGTTGTTGTTTATTTGACGTTGTTGTTGTTGTTCTTTATTTGACGCTGTTGTCGTTGTTGTTGTTGTTTATTTGACGTTGTTGTTGTTGTTGACGTTGTTGTTGTTGTTATTGTTTATTTAACATTGTTGTTGTTGTTTTTATTGTTTATTTGACGTAGTTGTTGTTGTTGTTTATTTGGCGTTGTTGTTGTTGTTGTTGACGTCGTTGTTGTTGTTTATTTGACATTGTTGTTGTTGACGTTGTTTTTGTTGTTATTTATTTGACGTTGTTGTTGTTGTTGTTCATTTGACGTTGTTGTTGTTGTTTATTTGACGTTGTTGTTGTTGTTTATTTGACGTTGTTGTTGTTGTTGACATAGTTGTTGTTGTTGTTGTTGTTGTTGTTGTTTATATGACGTTGTTGTTGTTGTTGACGTTGTTGTTGTTGTTGTTGTTTATTTGACGTTGTTGTTGTTGTTGACATAGTTGTTGTTGTTGTTATTTATTTGACATTGTTGTTGTTGTTGACGTTGTTGTTGTTGTTTATTTGACGTTGTTGAAGTTGTTGTTTATTTGACATTGTTGTTGTTGTTGACGTTGTTGTTGTTGTTGTTGTTTATTTGACATTGTTGTTGTTGTTGTTGTTGACGTTGTTGTTGTTGTTGTTTATTTGACTTTGTTGTTGTTGTTGTTTATTTGACGTTGTTGTTGTTGTTGTTGACTTAGTTGTTGTTGTTGTTTAGTTGACATTGTTGTTGTTGTTGACGTTGTTGTTTATTTGACGTTGTTGTTGTTGTTTATTTGACGTTGTTGTTGTTGTTGTTGACGTTGTTGTTGTTGTTTATTTGACATTGTTGTTGTTATTTATTTGACATTGTTGTTGTTGTTGACGTTGTTGTTGTTGTTGTTTATTTGACATTGTTGTTGTTGTTGTTGACATTGTTGTTGTTGTTTTTTCTTTGACGTTGTTTTAGTATTGTTGTTTATTTAACATTGTTGTTGTTATTTATTTGACGTTGTTGTGGGTGACATTGTTGTTGTTGTTGTTGTTTATTTGACGTTGTTATTGTTGTTCATTTGACGTAGTTGTTGTTGTTGACGTTGTTGTTGTTGTTGTTGTTTATTTGACGTTTTTGTTGTTGTTGATGTTGTTGTTGTTGTTGTATATTTGACGTTGTTGTAGTTGTTATTGTTGTTGTTGTTTATTTGACATTGTTGTTGTTGTTGTTTATTTGACGTTGTTGTTGTTGTTTATTTGACGTTGTTGTTGTTGTTTATTTGACGTTGTTGTTGTTGACGGTGTTGTTGTTGTTGTTGTTTATTTGACATTGTTGTTATTGTTGTTGGCATTGTTGTTGTTGTTTATTTGACGTTGTTGTTGTTGTTGTTGTTCTTTATTTGACGTTGTTATTGTTTATTTGACGTTGTTGTTGTTTATTTAACGTGGTTGTTGTTGACGTTGTTATTGTTGTTATTGTTTATTTGACATTGTTGTTGTTGTTTATTTGACGTAGTTGTTGTTGTTGACGTTGTTGTTGTTGTTTATTTGACGTTTTTGTTGTTGTTGATGTTGTTGTTGTTGTTTATTTGACGTTGTTGTTGTTGTTGTTTATTTGACGTTGTTGTTGTTGACGGTGTTGTTGTTGTTATTTATTTGATGTTGTTGTTGTTGACATAGTTGTTGTTGTTGTTTATTTAATGTTTTTGTTGTTGTTGATGTTGTTGTTGTTTTCGTTGTTGTTTATTTGACATTCTTGTAGTTGTTTAATTGACGTTGTTGTTGTTGTTGTTGTTGTTTATTTGACGTCGTTGTTGTTGTTGTTATTGTTGTTGTTGTTATTGTTGTTGTTGTTTATTTGATGTTGTTGTTGTTGTTTATTTGACGCTATTGTTGTTGTTTATTTGACGTTGTTGTTGTTGTTGTTATTGTTGTTGTTGTTTATTTGACGTCGTTGTGGTTGTTGTTATTGTTGTTGTTGTTGACGTTGTTGTTGTTGTTGTTTATTTGACATTGTTGTTGTTGTTGTTGTTATTGTTTATTTGACGTTGTTGTTGTTGTTGTTTATTTGGCGTTGTTGTTGTTGTTGTTATTGTTTATTTGACGTTGTTGTTGTTGTTGTTTATTTGGCGTTGTTGTTGTTGTTGTCGTTGACGTTGTTGTTGTTGTTGTTGTTTATTTGACGTTGTTGTTGTTGTTGACATAGTTGTTGTTGTTGTTGTTTATTTGACTTTGTTGTTGTTGTGGACGTTGTTGTTGTTGTTGTTTATTTGACGTTGTTGTTGTTATTGTTTATTTGACATTGTTGTTGTTGTTGACGTTGTTGTTGTTGTTTATTTGACATTGTTGTTGTTGTTGACGTTGTTGTTGTTGTGGTTGTTTATTTGTCTTTGTTGTTGTTGTTGTTGTTTATTTGACGTTGTTGTTGTTGTTGTTGACTTAATTGTTGTTGTTGTTTATTTGACATTGTTGTTGACGTTGTTGTTTATTTGACATTGTTGTTGTTTATTTGACGTTGTTGTTGTTGACGTTGTTGTTGTTGTTTTTTTGACGTTGTTGTTGTTATTTATTTGACATTGTTGTTGTTGTTGACGTTGTTGTTGTTGTTGTTTATTTGACATTGTTGTTGTTGTTGTTGACGTTGTTGTTGTTGTTTATTTGACATTGTTTTAGTATTGTTGTTTATTTGACATTGTTGTTGTTGTTGTTGTTGTTGACGTTGTTGTTGTTGTTGTTGTTGTTTATTTGACTTTTTGTTGTTGTTGATGTTGTTGTTGTTGTTGTATATTTGATGTTGTTGTAGTTGTTATTGTTGTTGTTGTTTATTTGACATTGTTGTTGTTGTTGTTGTTGTTGTTTATATGACGTTGTTGTTGTTGTTTATTTGACGTTGTTGTTGTCTTTGTTTATTTGACGTTGTTGTTGTTGACGGTGTTGTTGTTGTTGTTGTTTATTTGACATTGTTGTTGTTGTTGTTGACGTTGTTGTTGTTTATTTGACGTTGTTGTTGTTGTTGTTGTTGTTCTTTATTTGACGTTGTTATTGTTTATTTGACGTTGTTGTTGTTGTTTATTTAACGTTGTTGTTGTTGACGTTGTTGTTGTTGTTATTGTTTATTTGACGTTGTTGTTGTTGTTTATTTGACGTAGTTGTTCTTGTTGACGTTGTTGTTGTTGTTTATTTGACGTAGTTGTTCTTGTTGACGTTGTTGTTGTTGTTGTTTATTTGACGTTTTTGTTGTTGTTGATGTTGTTGTTGTTGATGTTGTTGTTGTTGTTGTTTATTTGGCGTTGTTGTTGTTGACGGTGTTGTTGTTGTTATTTATTTGACGTTGTTGTTGTTGTTGTTGTTTATTTGACGTTGTTGTTGTTTACGTTGTTGTTGTTGTTGTTTATTTGACGTTGTTGTTATTGTTGACATAGTTGTTGTTGTTGTTGTTTATTTGACATTTTTGATGTTGTTGATGTTGTTGTTGTTTTCGTTGTTGTTTATTTGACGTTGTTGTAGTTGTTTAATTGACGTTGTTGTTGTTGTTGTTGTTTATTTGACGTTGTTGTTGTTGTTTATTTGACGTTGTTGTTGTTGTTCTTTATTTGACGCTGTTGTCGTTGTTGTTGTTGTTTATTTGACGTTGTTGTTGTTGTTGACGTTGTTGTTGTTGTTATTGTTTATTTAACATTGTTGTTGTTGTTTTTATTGTTTATTTGACGTAGTTGTTGTTGTTGTTTATTTGGCGTTGTTGTTGTTGTTGACGTCGTTGTTGTTGTTTATTTGACGTTGTTGTTGTTGACGTTGTTTTTGTTGTTGTTTATTTGACGTTGTTGTTGTTGTTGTTCATTTAACGTTGTTGTTATTGTTTATTTGACGTTGTTGGTGTTCTTTATTTGACGTTGTTGTTGTTGTTGTTTATTTGAAATTGTTGTTGTTGACGGTGTTGTTCTTGTTTCTTTGACGTTGTTGTTGTTGTTTATTTGACGTTGTTGTTGTTGTTGACATAGTTGTTGTTGTTGTTGTTGTTGTTTATTTGACGTTGCTATTGTTGTTGACGTTGTTGTTGTTGTTGTTTATTTGACGTTGTTGTTGTTGTTGACATAGTTGTTGTTGTTGTTATTTATTTGATGTTGTTGTTGTTGTTGACGTTGTTGTTGTTGTTGTTGTTTATTTGACGTTGTTGTTGTTGTTGTTTATTTGACATTGTTGTTGTTGTTGACGTTGTTGTTGTTGTTGTTTATTTGACATTGTTGTTGTTGTTGTTGACGTTGTTGTTGTTTATTTGACTTTGTTGTTGTTGTTGTTTATTTGACATTGTTGTTGTTGTTGTTGACTTAGTTGTTGTTGTTGTTTATTGGACATTGTTGTTGTTGTTGTTGACGTTGTTGTTTATTCGACGTTGTTGTTGTTGTTGTTTATTTGACGTTGTTGTTGTTGTTGTTGACGTTGTTGTTGTTGTTTATTTGACATTGTTATTGTTATTTATTTGACATTGTTGTTGTTGTTGTTGACGTTGTTGTTGTTGTTGTTGTTGTTTATTTGACATTGTTGTTGTTGTTGTTGACGTTGTTGTTGTTGTTGTTTCTTTGACGTTGTTTTAGTATTGTTGTTTATTTGACATTGTTGTTGTTATTTATTTGACGTTGTTGTGGGTGACATTGTTGTTGTTGTTGTTTATTTGACGTTGTTATTGTTGTTCATTTGACGTAGTTGTTGTTGTTGACGTTGTTGTTGTTGTTGTTATTTATTTGACGTTTTTGTTGTTGTTGATGTGGTTGTTGTTGTTGTATATTTGACGTTGTTGTAGTTGTTATTGTTGTTGTTGTTTATTTGATATTGTTGTTGTTGTTGTTTATTTGACGTTGTTGTTGTTGTTTATTTGACGTTGTTGTTGTTGTTTATTTGACGTTGTTGTTGTTGTTGTTTATTTTACACTGTAGTTATTGTTGTTGGCATTGTTGTTGTTGTTTATTTGACGTTGTTGTTGTTGTTGTTGTTCTTTATTTGACGTTGTTATTGTTTATTTGATGTTGTTGTTGTTTATTTAACGTGGTTGTTGTTGACGTTGTTGTTGTTGTTATTGTTTATTTGACGTTGTTGTTGTTGTTTATTTGACGTTTTTGTTGTTGTTGATGTTGTTGTTGTTGTTTATTTGACGTTGTTGTTGTTGTTGTTTATTTGACGTTGTTGTTGTTGACGGTGTTGTTGTTGTTATTTATTTGATGTTGTTGTTGTTGTTTATTTGACGTTGTTGTTGTTGACGTTGTTGTTGTTGTTGTTTATTTGACGTTGTTGTTGTTGACATAGTTGTTGTTGTTGTTGACGTTGTTGTTGTTGTTGTTTATTTGACGTTGTTGTTGTTGTTGACATAGTTGTTGTTGTTGTTTATTTAACGTTTTTGTTGTTGTTGATGTTGTTGTTGTTTTCGTTGTTGTTTATTTGACGTTGTTGTAGTTGTTTAATTGACGTTGTTGTTGTTGTTGTTGTTGTTGTTTATTTGACGTCGTTGTTGTTGTTGTTATTGTTGTTGTTGTTATTGTTGTTGTTGTTTATTTGATGTTGTTGTTGTTGTTTATTTGACGCTATTGTTGTTGTTTATTTGACGCTGTTGTTGTTGTTGTTGTTATTGTTGTTAATGTTTACTTGACGTCGTTGTTGTTGTTGTTATTGTTGTTGTTGTTGACGTTGTTGTTGTTGACGTTGTTGTTGTTGTTGTTTATTTGACATTGTTGTTGTTGTTGTTATTGTTTATTTGACATTGTTGTTGTTGTTTATTTGACGTTGTTGTTGTTGACGGTGTTGTTGTTGTTGTTTATTTGACATTGTAGTTATTGTTGTTGGCATTGTTATTGTTGTTTATTTGACGTTGTTGTTGTTGTTGTTGTTGTTCTTTATTTGACGTTGTTATTGTTTATTTGACGTTGTTCTTGTTTATTTAACGTGGTTGTTGT
The DNA here is from genome assembly GCA_948472305.1 of Vicia faba. Classification (NCBI taxonomy): domain Eukaryota; kingdom Viridiplantae; phylum Streptophyta; class Magnoliopsida; order Fabales; family Fabaceae; genus Vicia; species Vicia faba. The sequence continues at coordinate 386,925,162 of OX451739.1, read as the reverse complement.
TGACGTTGCTGTTGTTGTTATTGTTTATTTGACGTTGTTGTTGTTGTTTATTTGACGTAGTTGTTGTTGTTGACGTTGTTGTTGTTGTTTATTTGACGTTTTTGTTGTTGTTGATGTTGTTGTTGTTGTTTATTTGACGTTGTTGTTGTTGTTGTTTATTTGACGTTGTTGTTGTTGACGGTGTTGTTGTTGTTATTTATTTGATGTTGTTGTTGTTGTTTATTTGACGTTGTTGTTGTTGACGTTGTTGTTGTTGTTGTTTATTTGACGTTGTTGTTGTTGTTGACATAGTTGTTGTTGTTGTTTATTTAACGTTTTTGTTGTTGTTGATGTTGTTGTTGTTTTCGTTGTTGTTTATTTGACGTTGTTGTAGTTGTTTAATTGACGTTGTTGTTGTTGTTGTTTATTTGACGTCGTTGTTGTTGTTGTTATTGTTGTTGTTGTTTATTTGACGTTGTTGTTGTTGTTTATTTGACGCTATTGTTGTTGTTTATTTGACGCTGTTGTTGTTGTTGTTATTGTTGTTGTTGTTTATTTGACGTCGTTGTTGTTGTTGTTATTGTTGTTGTTGTTGACGTTGTTGTTGTTGTTGTTTATTTGACATTGTTGTTGTTGTTGTTGTTATTGTTTATTTGACGTTGTTGTTGTTGTTGTTTATTTGGCGTTGTTGTTGTTGTTGACGTTGTTGTTGTTGTTGTTTATTTGACGTTGTTGTTATTGTTGTTTATTTGACGTTGTTGTTATTGTTGTTTATTTGACATTGTTGTTGTTGACGGTGTTGTTGTTGTTGTTTATTTAACGTTGTGGTTGTTGTTGTTTATTTGACGATGTTGTTGTTGAAGTTGTTGTTGTTGTTGTTGTTTATTTAACGTTGTTGTTGTTGTTGTTGTTGTTTATTTGATGTTGTTGTTGTTGACGTTGTTGTTGTTGTTGTTTGTTTGTCGTTGTTGTTGTTGTTGACATAGTTGTTGTTGTTGTTGTTTATTTGACGTTGTTGTTGTTGTGGTTGTTTATTTGACGTTGTTGTTGTTGTTGTTTATTTGATGTTGTTGTTGTTGTTTATTTGACATTGTTGTTGTTGTTGACGTTGTTGTTGTTGTTGTTTATTTGACATTGTTTTTGTTGTTGTTGTTGTTTATTTGACTTTGTTGTTATTGTTGTTGTTTATTTGACGTTGTTGTTGTTGTTGACTTAGTTGTTGTTGTTGTTGACGTTGTTTATTATTTGATGTTGTTTATTGTTTATTTGACGTTGTTAAGGTTGTTGACGTTGTTGTTGTTGTTTATTTGAAGTTGTTGTTGTTGACGTTGTTGTTGTTGTTGTTATTATTTATTTGACATAGTTGTTGTTGTTGACGTTGTTGTTGTTGTTGTTGTTTATTTGATGTTGTTGTTGTTGACGGTGTTGTTGTTGTTGTTATTGTCTGTTTGACATTGTTGTCGTTGTTGTTGTTGTTGACGTTGTTGTTGTTTATTTGACGTTGTTGTTTTTGTTGTTGTTCTTTATTTGACGTTGTTATTGATTATTTGATGTGGTTGTTGTTGTTTCTTTAACGTTGTTGTTGTTGATGTTGTTGTTGTTGTTATTGTTTATTTGACGTTGTTGTTGTTGTTTATTTGACGTAGTTGTTGTTGTTGACGTTGTTGTTGTTGTTGTTGTTTATTTGATGTTTTTGTTGTTGTTGATGTTGTTGTTGTTGTTTATTTGACGTCGTTGTTGTTGTTGTTTATTTGACGTTGTTGTTGTTGACGGTGTTGTTGTTGTTGTTGTTTATTTGACGTTGTTGTTGTTGTTGTTGCCTATTTAACGTTGTTGTTGTTGACGTTGTTGTTGTTGTTTATTTGACGTTGTTGTTGTTGACATAGTTGTTGTTGTTGTTGTTGTTTATTTGACGTTGTTGTTGTTGTTGACGTTGTTGTTGTTGTTGTTTATTTGACGTTGTTGTTGTTGTTTATTTGACATTGTTATTGTTGTTGACGTTGTTGTTGTTGTTTATTTTACATTGTTGTTGTTGTTGTTGTTGTTGACGTTGTTGTTGTTGTTGTTGTTTATTTGACTTTGTTGTTGTTGTTGTTGTTTATTTAACGTTGTTGTTGTTGTTGTTGACTTAATTGTTATTGTTGTTTATTTGACGTTGTTGTTGTTGACGTTGTTGTTGCTGTTTATTTGACGTTGTTGTTGTTATTTATTTGACATTGTTGTTGTTGTTGACGTTGTTGTTGTTGTTGTTTATTTGACATTGTTGTTGTTGTTGTTGACGTTATTGTTGTTGTTGTTTATTTGACGTTGTTTTAGTATTGTTGTTTATTTGACATTGTTGTTGTTATTTATTTGACATTGTTGTGGGTGACATTGTTGTTGTTGTTTATTTGACGTTGTTGTTGTTGTTTATTTGACGTAGTTGTTGTTATTGACGTTGTTGTTGTTGTTGTTGTTATTTATTTGACGTTTTTGTTGTTGTTGATGTTGTTGTTGTTGTTGTTGTATATTTGACGTTGTTGTAGTTGTTATTGTTGTTGTTGTTTATTTGACATTGTTGTTGTTGTTGTTTATTTGACGTTGTTCTTGTTGTTTATTTGACGTTGTTGTTGTTGTTTATTTGACGTTGTTGTTGTTGACGGTGTTGTTGTTGTTGTTGTTGTTTATTTTACACTGTAGTTATTGTTGTTGGCATTGTTGTTGTTGTTTATTTGACGTTGTTGTTGTTGTTGTTGTTCTTTATTTGACGTTGTTATTGTTTATTTGACGTTGTTGTTGTTTATTTAACGTGGTTGTTGTTGACGTTATTGTTGTTGTTATTGTTTATTTGACGTTGTTGTTGTTGTTTATTTGACGTAGTTGTTGTTGTTAACGTTGTTGTTGTTGTTTATTTGACGTTTTTGTTGTTGTTGATGTTGTTGTTGTTGTTTATTTGACGTTGTTGTTTTTGTTGTTTATTTGACGTTGTTGTTGTTGACGGTGTTGTTGTTGTTATTTATTTGATGTTGTTGTTGTTGTTTATTTGACGTTGTTGTTGTTGACGTTGTTGTTGTTGTTGTTTATTTGACGTTGTTGTTGTTGTTGACATAGTTGTTGTTGTTGTTGACGTTGTTGTTGTTGTTGTTGTTTATTTGACGTTGTTGTTGTTGTTGACATAGTTGTTGTTGTTGTTTATTTAACGTTTTTGTTGTTGTTGATGTTGTTGTTGTTTTCGTTGTTGTTTATTTGACGTTGTTGTAGTTGTTTAATTGACGTTGTTGTTGTTGTTGTTGTTGTTTATTTGACGTCGTTGTTGTTGTTGTTATTGTTGTTGTTGTTATTGTTGTTGTTGTTTATTTGACGTTGTTGTTGTTGTTTATTTGACGCTATTGTTGTTGTTTATTTGACGTTGTTGTTGTTGTTGTTGTTATTGTTGTTAATGTTTATTTGACGTCGTTGTTGTTGTTGTTATTGTTGTTGTTGTTGACGTTGTTGTTGTTGACGTTGTTGTTGTTGTTGTTTATTTGACATTGTTGTTGTTGTTGTTGTTATTGTTTATTTGACATTGTTGTTGTTGTTTATTTGACGTTGTTGTTGTTGACGGTGTTGTTGTTGTTGTTTATTTGACATTGTAGTTATTGTTGTTGGCATTGTTATTGTTGTTTATTTGACGTTGTTGTTGTTGTTGTTGTTCTTTATTTGACGTTGTTATTGTTTATTTGACGTTGTTGTTGTTTATTTAACGTGGTTGTTGTTGACGTTGCTGTTGTTGTTATTGTTTATTTGACGTTGTTGTTGTTGTTTATTTGACGTAGTTGTTGTTGTTGACGTTGTTGTTGTTGTTGTTTATTTGACGTTTTTGTTGTTGTTGATGTTGTTGTTGTTGTTGTTTATTTGACGTTGTTGTTGTTGTTGTTTATTTGACGTTGTTGTTGTTGACGGTGTTGTTGTTGTTATTTATTTGATGTTGTTGTTGTTGTTTATTTGACGTTGTTGTTGTTGACGTTGTTGTTGTTGTTGTTTATTTGACGTTGTTGTTGTTGTTGACATAGTTGTTGTTGTTGTTTATTTAACGTTTTTGTTGTTGTTGATGTTGTTGTTGTTTTCGTTGTTGTTTATTTGACGTTGTTGTAGTTGTTTAATTGACGTTGTTGTTGTTGTTGTTTATTTGACGTCGTTGTTGTTGTTGTTATTGTTGTTGTTGTTTATTTGACGTTGTTGTTGTTGTTTATTTGACGCTATTGTTGTTGTTTATTTGACGCTGTTGTTGTTGTTGTTATTGTTGTTGTTGTTTATTTGACGTCGTTGTTGTTGTTGTTATTGTTGTTGTTGTTGACGTTGTTGTTGTTGTTGTTTATTTGACATTGTTGTTGTTGTTGTTGTTATTGTTTATTTGACGTTGTTGTTGTTGTTGTTTATTTGGCGTTGTTGTTGTTGTTGACGTTGTTGTTGTTGTTGTTTATTTGACGTTGTTGTTATTGTTGTTTATTTGACGTTGTTGTTATTGTTGTTTATTTGACATTGTTGTTGTTGACGGTGTTGTTGTTGTTGTTTATTTAACGTTGTGGTTGTTGTTGTTTATTTGATGATGTTGTTGTTGAAGTTGTTGTTGTTGTTGTTGTTTATTTAACGTTGTTGTTGTTGTTGTTGTTGTTTATTTGATGTTGTTGTTGTTGACGTTGTTGTTGTTGTTGTTGTTTGTTTGTCGTTGTTGTTGTTGTTGACATAGTTGTTGTTGTTGTTGTTTATTTGACGTTGTTGTTGTTGTGGTTGTTTATTTGACGTTGTTGTTGTTGTTGTTTATTTGATGTTGTTGTTGTTGTTTATTTGACATTGTTGTTGTTGTTGACGTTGTTGTTGTTGTTGTTTATTTGACATTGTTTTTGTTGTTGTTGTTGTTTATTTGACTTTGTTGTTGTTGTTGTTGTTTATTTGACGTTGTTGTTGTTGTTGACTTAGTTGTTGTTGTTGTTGACGTTGTTTATTATTTGATGTTGTTTATTGTTTATTTGACATTGTTAAGGTTGTTGACGTTGTTGTTGTTGTTTATTTGAAGTTGTTGTTGTTGACGTTGTTGTTGTTGTTGTTATTATTTATTTGACGTAGTTGTTGTTGTTGACGTTGTTGTTGTTGTTGTTGTTTATTTGATGTTGTTGTTGTTGACGGTGTTGTTGTTGTTGTTATTGTCTGTTTGACATTGTTGTCGTTGTTGTTGTTGTTGACGTTGTTGTTGTTTATTTGACGTTGTTGTTTTTGTTGTTGTTCTTTATTTGACGTTGTTATTGATTATTTGATGTGGTTGTTGTTGTTTCTTTAACGTTGTTGTTGTTGATGTTGTTGTTGTTGTTATTGTTTATTTGACGTTGTTGTTGTTGTTTATTTGACGTAGTTGTTGTTGTTGACGTTGTTGTTGTTGTTGTTGTTGTTTATTTGATGTTTTTGTTGTTGTTGATGTTGTTGTTGTTGTTGTTTATTTGACGTCGTTGTTGTTGTTGTTTATTTGACGTTGTTGTTGTTGACGGTGTTGTTGTTGTTGTTGTTTATTTGACGTTGTTGTTGTTGTTGTTGCCTATTTAACGTTGTTGTTGTTGACGTTGTTGTTGTTGTTTATTTGACGTTGTTGTTGTTGACATAGTTGTTGTTGTTGTTGTTGTTTATTTGACGTTGTTGTTGTTGTTGACGTTGTTGTTGTTGTTGTTTATTTGACGTTGTTGTTGTTGTTTATTTGACATTGTTATTGTTGTTGACGTTGTTGTTGTTGTTTATTTTACATTGTTGTTGTTGTTGTTGTTGACGTTGTTGTTGTTGTTGTTGTTGTTGTTTATTTGACTTTGTTGTTGTTGTTGTTGTTTATTTAACGTTGTTGTTGTTGTTGTTGACTTAATTGTTATTGTTGTTTATTTGACGTTGTTGTTGTTGTTGACGTTGTTGTTGTTGTTTATTTGACGTTGTTGTTGTTATTTATTTGACATTGTTGTTGTTGTTGACGTTGTTGTTGTTGTTGTTTATTTGACATTGTTGTTGTTGTTGTTGACGTTGTTGTTGTTGTTGTTTATTTGACGTTGTTTTAGTATTGTTGTTTATTTGACATTGTTGTTGTTATTTATTTGACATTGTTGTGGGTGACATTGTTGTTGTTGTTTATTTGACGTTGTTGTTGTTGTTTTTTTGACGTAGTTGTTGTTATTGACGTTGTTGTTGTTGTTATTTATTTGACGTTTTTGTTGTTGTTGATGTTGTTGTTGTTGTTGTTGTATATTTGACGTTGTTGTAGTTGTTATTGTTGTTGTTGTTTATTTGACATTGTTGTTGTTGTTGTTTATTTGACGTTGTTCTTGTTGTTTATTTGACGTTGTTGTTGTTGTTTATTTGACGTTGTTGTTGTTGACGGTGTTGTTGTTGTTGTTGTTTATTTGACATTGTAGTTATTGTTGTTGGCATTGTTGTTGTTGTTTATTTGACGTTGTTGTTGTTGTTGTTGTTCTTTATTTGACGTTGTTATTGTTTATTTGACGTTGTTGTTGTTTATTTAACGTGGTTGTTGTTGACGTTGTTGTTGTTGTTATTGTTTATTTGACGTTGTTGTTGTTGTTTATTTGACGTAGTTTTTGTTGTTGACGTTGTTGTTGTTGTTTATTTGACGTTTTTGTTGTTGTTGATGTTGTTGTTGTTGTTTATTTGACGTTGTTGTTGTTGTTGTTTATTTGACGTTGTTGTTGTTGACGGTGTTGTTGTTGTTATTTATTTGATGTTGTTGTTGTTGTTGTTTATTTGACGTTGTTGTTGTTGACGTTGTTGTTGTTGTTGTTGTTTATTTGACGTTGTTGTTGTTGTTGACATAGTTGTTGTTGTTGTTTATTTAACGTTTTTGTTGTTGTTGATGTTGTTGTTGTTTTCGTTGTTGTTTATTTGACGTTGTTGTAGTTGTTTAATTGACGTTGTTGTTGTTGTTGTTGTTGTTGTTGTTTATTTGACGTCGTTGTTGTTGTTGTTATTGTTGTTATTGTTATTGTTGTTGTTGTTTATTTGACGTTGTTGTTGTTGTTTATTTGACGCTATTGTTGTTGTTTATTTGACGTTGTTGTTGTTGTTGTTATTGTTGTTGTTGTTTATTTGACGTTGTTGTTGTTGTTGTTGTTATTGTTGTTGTTGTTGACGTTGTTGTTGTTGTTGTTTATTTGACATTGTTGTTGTTGTTGTTGTTATTGTTTATTTGACGTTGTTGTTGTTGTTGTTTATTTGGCGTTGTTGTTGTTGTTGTTGACGTTGTTGTTGTTGTTGTTGTTTATTTGACGTTGTTGTTATTGTTGTTTATTTGACGTTGTTGTTGTTGTTGTTTATTTGACATTGTTGTTGTTGACGGTGTTGTTGTTGTTTATTTAACGTTGTGGTTGTTATTGTTTATTTGACGTTGTTGTTGTTGATGTTGTTGTTGTTGACGTTGTTGTTGTTGTTGTTGTTTATTTGACGTTGTTGTTTTTGTTGACATAGTTGTTGTTGTTGTTGTTTATTTGATGTTGTTGTTGTTGACGTTGTTGTTGTTGTTGTTTGTTTGTCGTTGTTGTTGTTGTTGACATAGTTGTTGTTGTTGTCGTTTATTTGACGTTGTTGTTGTTGTGGTTGTTTATTTGACGTTGTTGTTGTTGTTGTTGTTTATTTGACGTTGTTGTTGTTGTTTATTTGACATTGTTGTTGTTGTTGACGTTGTTGTTGTTGTTGTTTATTTGACATTGTTTTTGTTGTTGTTGTTATTTATTTGACTTTGTTGTTGTTGTTGTTGTTGACTTAGTTGTTGTTGTTGTTGACGTTGTTTATTATTTGATGTTGTTTATTGTTTATTTGACGTTGTTAAGGTTGTTGACGTTGTTGTTGTTGTTTATTTGAAGTTGTTGTTGTTGACGTTGTCGTTGTTGTTATTATTTATTTGACGTAGTTGTTGTTGTTGACGTTGTTGTTGTTGTTGTTTATTTGACGTTTTTGTTGTTGTTGATGTTGTTGTTGTTGTTGTATATTTGACGTTGTTGTAGTTGTTATTGTTGTTGTTGTTGTTGTTGTTGTTGTTTATTTGACATTGTTGTTGTTGTTTATTTGACGTTGTTGTTGTTGTTTATTTGACGTTGTTGTTTATTTGATGTTGTTGTTGTTGACGGTGTTGTTGTTGTTGTTATTGTCTGTTTGACATTGTTGTCGTTGTTGTTGTTGTTGACGTTGTTGTTGTTTATTTGACGTTGTTGTTTTTGTTGTTGTTCTTTATTTGACGTTGTTATTGTTTATTTGATGTTGTTGTTGTTGTTTCTTTAACGTTGTTGTTGTTGATGTTGTTGTTGTTGTTATTGTTTATTTGACGTTGTTGTTGTTGTTTATTTGACGTAGTTGTTGTTGTTGACGTTGTTGTTGTTGTTGTTGTTTATTTGATGTTTTTGTTGTTGTTGATGTTGTTGTTGTTGTTTATTTGACGTCGTTGTTATTGTTGTTTATTTGACGTTGTTGTTGTTGACGTTGTTGTTGTTGTTGTTGTTTATTTGACGTTGTTGTTGTTGTTGTTGCCTATTTAACGTTGTTGTTGTTGACATTGTTGTTGTTGTTTATTTGACGTTGTTGTTGTTGTTGACATAGTTGTTGTTGTTGTTGTTTATTTGACGTTGTTGTTGTTGTTGACGTTGTTGTTGTTGTTGTTGTTTATTTGACGTTGTTGTTGTTGTTTATTTGACATTGTTATTGTTGTTGACGTTGTTGTTGTTGTTTATTTGACATTGTTGTTGTTGTTGTTGTTGTTGACGTTGTTGTTGTTGTTGTTGACGTTGTTGTTGTTGTTGTTTATTTGACTTTGTTGTTGTTGTTGTTTTATTTGACGTTGTTCTTGTTGTTATTGTTGACTTAATTGTTGTTGTTGTTTATTTGACGTTGTTGTTGTTGTTGACGTTGCTGTTGTTGTTTATTTGACGTTGTTGTTGTTATTTATTTGACATTGTTGTTGTTGTTGACGTTGTTGTTGTTGTTGTTGTTTATTTGACATTGTTGTTGTTGTTGTTGACGTTGTTGTTGTTGTTGTTTATTTGACGTTGTTTTAGTATTGTTGTTTATTTGACATTGTTGTTGTTATTTATTTGACGTTGTTGTGGGTGACATTGTTGTTGTTGTTTATTTGACGTTTTTGTTGTTGTTTATTTGACGTAGTTGTTGTTGTTGACGTTATTGTTGTTGTTGTTTATTTGACGTTTTTGTTGTTGTTGATGTTGTTGTTGTTGTTGTTGTTGTATATTTGACGTTGTTGTTGTTATTGTTGTTGTTGTTGTTGTATATTTGACGTTGTTGTTGTTATTGTTGTTGTTGTTGTTGTTGTTGTTTATTTGACATTGTTGTTGTTGTTGTTTATTTGACGTTGTTGTAGTTGTTTAATTGACGTTGTTGTTGTTGTTGTTGTTTATTTGACGTCGTTGTTGTTGTTGTTATTATTTATTTGACGTAGTTGTTGTTGTTGACGTTGTTGTTGTTGTTGTTGTTTATTTGATGTTGTTGTTGTTGACGGTGTTGTTGTTGTTGTTATTGTCTGTTTGACATTGTTGTCGTTGTTGTTGTTGTTGACGTTGTTGTTGTTTATTTGACGTTGTTGTTTTTGTTGTTGTTCTTTATTTGACGTTGTTATTGATTATTTGATGTGGTTGTTGTTGTTTCTTTAACGTTGTTGTTGTTGATGTTGTTGTTGTTGTTGTTGTTGTTGTTGTATATTTGACGTTGTTGTTGTTATTGTTGTTGTTGTTGTTGTATATTTGACGTTGTTGTTGTTATTGTTGTTGTTGTTGTTGTTGTTGTTTATTTGACATTGTTGTTGTTGTTGTTTATTTGACGTTGTTGTAGTTGTTTAATTGACGTTGTTGTTGTTGTTGTTGTTGACGTTGTTGTTGTTGTTGTTATTATTTATTTGACGTAGTTGTTGTTGTTGACGTTGTTGTTGTTGTTGTTGTTGTTTATTTGATGTTGTTGTTGTTGACGGTGTTGTTGTTGTTGTTATTGTCTGTTTGACATTGTTGTCGTTGTTGTTGTTGTTGACGTTGTTGTTGTTTATTTGACGTTGTTGTTTTTGTTGTTGTTCTTTATTTGACGTTGTTATTGATTATTTGATGTGGTTGTTGTTGTTTCTTTAACGTTGTTGTTGTTGATGTTGTTGTTGTTGTTATTGTTTATTTGACGTTGTTGTTGTTGTTTATTTGGCGTAGTTGTTGTTGTTGACGTTGTTGTTGTTGTTGTTGTTTATTTGATGTTTTTGTTGTTGTTGATGTTGTTGTTGTTGTTTATTTGACGTCGTTGTTGTTGTTGTTTATTTGACGTTGTTGTTGTTGACGGTGTTGTTGTTGTTATTGTTTATTTGACGTTGTTGTTGTTGTTGTTGCCTATTTAACGTTGTTGTTGTTGACGTTGTTGTTTTGTTTATTTGACGTTGTTGTTGTTGACATAGTTGTTGTTGTTGTTGTTGTTGTTTATTTGACGTTGTTGTTGTTGTTGACGTTGTTGTTGTTGTTGTTTATTTGACGTTGTTGTTGTTGTTTATTTGACATTGTTATTGTTGTTGACGTTGTTGTTGTTGTTTATTTTACATTGTTGTTGTTGTTGTTGTTGACGTTGTTGTTGTTGTTGTTGTTTATTTGACTTTGTTGTTGTTGTTGTTGTTTATTTAACGTTGTTGTTGTTGTTGTTGACTTAATTGTTATTGTTGTTTATTTGACGTTGTTGTTGTTGTTGACGTTGTTGTTGTTGTTTATTTGACGTTGTTGTTGTTATTTATTTGACATTGTTGTTGTTGTTGACGTTGTTGTTGTTGTTGTTTATTTGACATTGTTGTTGTTGTTGTTGACGTTGTTGTTGTTGTTGTTTATTTGACGTTGTTTTAGTATTGTTGTTTATTTGACATTGTTGTTGTTATTTATTTGACATTGTTGTGGGTGACATTGTTGTTGTTGTTTATTTGACGTTGTTGTTGTTGTTTATTTGACGTAGTTGTTGTTATTGACGTTGTTGTTGTTGTTGTTATTTATTTGACGTTTTTGTTGTTGTTGATGTTGTTGTTGTTGTTGTTGTATATTTGACGTTGTTGTAGTTGTTATTGTTGTTGTTGTTTATTTGACATTGTTGTTGTTGTTGTTTATTTGACGTTGTTCTTGTTGTTTATTTGACGTTGTTGTTGTTGTTTATTTGACGTTGTTGTTGTTGACGGTGTTGTTGTTGTTGTTTATTTGACATTGTAGTTATTGTTGTTGGCATTGTTGTTGTTGTTTATTTGACGTTGTTGTTGTTGTTGTTGTTCTTTATTTGACGTTGTTATTGTTTATTTGACGTTGTTGTTGTTTATTTAACGTGGTTGTTGTTGACGTTGTTGTTGTTGTTATTGTTTATTTGACGTTGTTGTTGTTGTTTATTTGACGTAGTTGTTGTTGTTGACGTTGTTGTTGTTGTTTATTTGACGTTTTTGTTGTTGTTGATGTTGTTGTTGTTGTTTATTTGACGTTGTTGTTGTTGTTGTTTATTTGACGTTGTTGTTGTTGACGGTGTTGTTGTTGTTATTTATTTGATGTTGTTGTTGTTGTTTATTTGACGTTGTTGTTGTTGACGTTGTTGTTGTTGTTGTTTATTTGACGTTGTTGTTGTTGTTGACATAGTTGTTGTTGTTGTTTATTTAACGTTTTTGTTGTTGTTGATGTTGTTGTTGTTTTCGTTGTTGTTTATTTGACGTTGTTGTAGTTGTTTAATTGACGTTGTTGTTGTTGTTGTTGTTGTTGTTGTTGTTTATTTGACGTCGTTGTTGTTGTTATTGTTGTTATTGTTATTGTTGTTGTTGTTTATTTGACGTTGTTGTTGTTGTTTATTTGACGCTATTGTTGTTGTTTATTTGACGATGTTGTTGTTGTTGTTATTGTTGTTGTTGTTTATTTGACGTTGTTGTTGTTGTTGTTGTTATTGTTGTTGTTGTTGACGTTGTTGTTGTTGTTGTTTATTTGACATTGTTGTTGTTGTTGTTGTTATTGTTTATTTGACGTTGTTGTTGTTGTTGTTTATTTGGCGTTGTTGTTGTTGTTGTTGACGTTGTTGTTGTTGTTGTTGTTTATTTGACGTTGTTGTTATTGTTGTTTATTTGACGTTGTTGTTGTTGTTGTTTATTTGACATTGTTGTTGTTGACGGTGTTGTTGTTGTTTATTTAACGTTGTGGTTGTTATTGTTTATTTGACGTTGTTGTTGTTGATGTTGTTGTTGTTGACGTTGTTGTTGTTGTTGTTGTTTATTTGACGTTGTTGTTTTTGTTGACATAGTTGTTGTTGTTGTTGTTTATTTGATGTTGTTGTTGTTGACGTTGTTGTTGTTGTTGTTTGTTTGTCGTTGTTGTTGTTGTTGACATAGTTGTTGTTGTTGTCGTTTATTTGACGTTGTTGTTGTTGTGGTTGTTTATTTGACGTTGTTGTTGTTGTTGTTGTTTATTTGACGTTGTTGTTGTTGTTTATTTGACATTGTTGTTGTTGTTGACGTTGTTGTTGTTGTTGTTTATTTGACATTGTTTTTGTTGTTGTTGTTATTTATTTGACTTTGTTGTTGTTGTTGTTGTTGACTTAGTTGTTGTTGTTGTTGACGTTGTTTATTATTTGATGTTGTTTATTGTTTATTTGACGTTGTTAAGGTTGTTGACGTTGTTGTTGTTGTTTATTTAAAGTTGTTGTTGTTGACGTTGTCGTTGTTGTTATTATTTATTTGACGTAGTTGTTGTTGTTGACGTTGTTGTTGTTGTTGTTTATTTGACGTTTTTGTTGTTGTTGATGTTGTTGTTGTTGTTGTATATTTGACGTTGTTGTAGTTGTTATTGTTGTTGTTGTTGTTGTTGTTGTTTATTTGACATTGTTGTTGTTGTTTATTTGACGTTGTTGTTGTTGTTTATTTGACGTTGTTGTTTATTTGATGTTGTTGTTGTTGACGGTGTTGTTGTTGTTGTTATTGTCTGTTTGACATTGTTGTCGTTGTTGTTGTTGTTGACGTTGTTGTTGTTTATTTGACGTTGTTGTTTTTGTTGTTGTTCTTTATTTGACGTTGTTATTGTTTATTTGATGTTGTTGTTGTTGTTTCTTTAACGTTGTTGTTGTTGATGTTGTTGTTGTTGTTATTGTTTATTTGACGTTGTTGTTGTTGTTTATTTGACGTAGTTGTTGTTGTTGACGTTGTTGTTGTTGTTGTTGTTTATTTGATGTTTTTGTTGTTGTTGATGTTGTTGTTGTTGTTTATTTGACGTCGTTGTTATTGTTGTTTATTTGACGTTGTTGTTGTTGACGTTGTTGTTGTTGTTGTTGTTTATTTGACGTTGTTGTTGTTGTTGTTGCCTATTTAACGTTGTTGTTGTTGACATTGTTGTTGTTGTTTATTTGACGTTGTTGTTGTTGTTGACATAGTTGTTGTTGTTGTTGTTTATTTGACGTTGTTGTTGTTGTTGACGTTGTTGTTGTTGTTGTTGTTTATTTGACGTTGTTGTTGTTGTTTATTTGACATTGTTATTGTTGTTGACGTTGTTGTTGTTGTTTATTTGACATTGTTGTTGTTGTTGTTGTTGTTGACGTTGTTGTTGTTGTTGTTGACGTTGTTGTTGTTGTTGTTTATTTGACTTTGTTGTTGTTGTTGTTTTATTTGACGTTGTTCTTGTTGTTATTGTTGACTTAATTGTTGTTGTTGTTTATTTGACGTTGTTGTTGTTGTTGACGTTGCTGTTGTTGTTTATTTGACGTTGTTGTTGTTATTTATTTGACATTGTTGTTGTTGTTGACGTTGTTGTTGTTGTTGTTTATTTGACATTGTTGTTGTTGTTGTTGACGTTGTTGTTGTTGTTGTTTATTTGACGTTGTTTTAGTATTGTTGTTTATTTGACATTGTTGTTGTTATTTATTTGACGTTGTTGTGGGTGACATTGTTGTTGTTGTTTATTTGACGTTTTTGTTGTTGTTTATTTGACGTAGTTGTTGTTGTTGACGTTATTGTTGTTGTTGTTTATTTGACGTTTTTGTTGTTGTTGATGTTGTTGTTGTTGTTGTTGTTGTATATTTGACGTTGTTGTTGTTATTGTTGTTGTTGTTGTTGTATATTTGACGTTGTTGTTGTTATTGTTGTTGTTGTTGTTGTTGTTGTTGTTTATTTGACATTGTTGTTGTTGTTGTTTATTTGACGTTGTTGTAGTTGTTTAATTGACGTTGTTGTTGTTGTTGTTGTTTATTTGACGTCGTTGTTGTTGTTGTTATTATTTATTTGACGTAGTTGTTGTTGTTGACGTTGTTGTTGTTGTTGTTGTTTATTTGATGTTGTTGTTGTTGACGGTGTTGTTGTTGTTGTTATTGTCTGTTTGACATTGTTGTCGTTGTTGTTGTTGTTGACGTTGTTGTTGTTTATTTGACGTTGTTGTTTTTGTTGTTGTTCTTTATTTGACGTTGTTATTGATTATTTGATGTGGTTGTTGTTGTTTCTTTAACGTTGTTGTTGTTGATGTTGTTGTTGTTGTTGTTGTTGTTGTTGTTGTATATTTGACGTTGTTGTTGTTATTGTTGTTGTTGTTGTTGTATATTTGACGTTGTTGTTGTTATTGTTGTTGTTGTTGTTGTTGTTGTTTATTTGACATTGTTGTTGTTGTTGTTTATTTGACGTTGTTGTAGTTGTTTAATTGACGTTGTTGTTGTTGTTGTTGTTGACGTTGTTGTTGTTGTTGTTATTATTTATTTGACGTAGTTGTTGTTGTTGACGTTGTTGTTGTTGTTGTTGTTGTTTATTTGATGTTGTTGTTGTTGACGGTGTTGTTGTTGTTGTTATTGTCTGTTTGACATTGTTGTCGTTGTTGTTGTTGTTGACGTTGTTGTTGTTTATTTGACGTTGTTGTTTTTGTTGTTGTTCTTTATTTGACGTTGTTATTGATTATTTGATGTGGTTGTTGTTGTTTCTTTAACGTTGTTGTTGTTGATGTTGTTGTTGTTGTTATTGTTTATTTGACGTTGTTGTTGTTGTTTATTTGACGTAGTTGTTGTTGTTGACGTTGTTGTTGTTGTTGTTGTTTATTTGATGTTTTTGTTGTTGTTGATGTTGTTGTTGTTGTTTATTTGACGTCGTTGTTGTTGTTGTTTATTTGACGTTGTTGTTGTTGACGGTGTTGTTGTTGTTATTGTTTATTTGACGTTGTTGTTGTTGTTGTTGCCTATTTAACGTTGTTGTTGTTGACGTTGTTGTTTTGTTTATTTGACGTTGTTGTTGTTGACATAGTTGTTGTTGTTGTTGTTGTTGTTTATTTGACGTTGTTGTTGTTGTTGACGTTGTTGTTGTTGTTGTTTATTTGACGTTGTTGTTGTTGTTTATTTGACATTGTTATTGTTGTTGACGTTGTTGTTGTTGTTTATTTTACATTGTTGTTGTTGTTGTTGTTGACGTTGTTGTTGTTGTTGTTGTTTATTTGACTTTGTTGTTGTTGTTGTTGTTTATTTAACGTTGTTGTTGTTGTTGTTGACTTAATTGTTATTGTTGTTTATTTGACGTTGTTGTTGTTGTTGACGTTGTTGTTGTTGTTTATTTGACGTTGTTGTTGTTATTTATTTGACATTGTTGTTGTTGTTGACGTTGTTGTTGTTGTTGTTTATTTGACATTGTTGTTGTTGTTGTTGACGTTGTTGTTGTTGTTGTTTATTTGACGTTGTTTTAGTATTGTTGTTTATTTGACATTGTTGTTGTTATTTATTTGACATTGTTGTGGGTGACATTGTTGTTGTTGTTTATTTGACGTTGTTGTTGTTGTTTATTTGACGTAGTTGTTGTTATTGACGTTGTTGTTGTTGTTGTTATTTATTTGACGTTTTTGTTGTTGTTGATGTTGTTGTTGTTGTTGTTGTATATTTGACGTTGTTGTAGTTGTTATTGTTGTTGTTGTTTATTTGACATTGTTGTTGTTGTTGTTTATTTGACGTTGTTCTTGTTGTTTATTTGACGTTGTTGTTGTTGTTTATTTGACGTTGTTGTTGTTGACGGTGTTGTTGTTGTTGTTGTTTATTTGACATTGTAGTTATTGTTGTTGGCATTGTTGTTGTTGTTTATTTGACGTTGTTGTTGTTGTTGTTGTTCTTTATTTGACGTTGTTATTGTTTATTTGACGTTGTTGTTGTTTATTTAACGTGGTTGTTGTTGACGTTGTTGTTGTTGTTATTGTTTATTTGACGTTGTTGTTGTTGTTTATTTGACGTAGTTGTTGTTGTTGACGTTGTTGTTGTTGTTTATTTGACGTTTTTGTTGTTGTTGATGTTGTTGTTGTTGTTTATTTGACGTTGTTGTTGTTGTTGTTTATTTGACGTTGTTGTTGTTGACGGTGTTGTTGTTGTTATTTATTTGATGTTGTTGTTTTTGTTTATTTGACGTTGTTGTTGTTGACGTTGTTGTTGTTGTTGTTTATTTGACGTTGTTGTTGTTGTTGACATAGTTGTTGTTGTTGTTTATTTAACGTTTTTGTTGTTGTTGATGTTGTTGTTATTTTCGTTGTTGTTTATTTGACGTTGTTGTAGTTGTTTAATTGACGTTGTTGTTGTTGTTGTTGTTGTTGTTGTTTATTTGACGTCGTTGTTGTTGTTATTGTTGTTATTGTTATTGTTGTTGTTGTTTATTTGACGTTGTTGTTGTTGTTTATTTGACGCTATTGTTGTTGTTTATTTGACGATGTTGTTGTTGTTGTTATTGTTGTTGTTGTTTATTTGACGTTGTTGTTGTTGTTGTTATTGTTGTTGTTGTTGACGTTGTTGTTGTTGTTGTTTATTTGACATTGTTGTTGTTGTTGTTGTTATTGTTTATTTGACGTTGTTGTTGTTGTTGTTTATTTGGCGTTGTTGTTGTTGTTGTTGACGTTGTTGTTGTTGTTGTTGTTTATTTGACGTTGTTGTTATTGTTGTTTATTTGACGTTGTTGTTGTTGTTGTTTATTTGACATTGTTGTTGTTGACGGTGTTGTTGTTGTTTATTTAACGTTGTGGTTGTTATTGTTTATTTGACGTTGTTGTTGTTGATGTTGTTGTTGTTGACGTTGTTGTTGTTGTTGTTGTTTATTTGACGTTGTTGTTTTTGTTAACATAGTTGTTGTTGTTGTTGTTTATTTGATGTTGTTGTTGTTGACGTTGTTGTTGTTGTTGTTTGTTTGTCGTTGTTGTTGTTGTTGACATAGTTGTTGTTGTTGTCGTTTATTTGACGTTGTTGTTGTTGTGGTTGTTTATTTGACGTTGTTGTTGTTGTTGTTGTTTATTTGACGTTGTTGTTGTTGTTTATTTGACATTGTTGTTGTTGTTGACGTTGTTGTTGTTGTTGTTTATTTGACATTGTTTTTGTTGTTGTTGTTATTTATTTGACTTTGTTGTTGTTGTTGTTGTTGACTTAGTTGTTGTTGTCGTTGACGTTGTTTATTATTTGATGTTGTTTATTGTTTATTTGACGTTGTTAAGGTTGTTGACGTTGTTGTTGTTGTTTATTTGAAGTTGTTGTTGTTGACGTTGTCGTTGTTGTTATTATTTATTTGACGTAGTTGTTGTTGTTGACGTTGTTGTTGTTGTTGTTTATTTGACGTTTTTGTTGTTGTTGATGTTGTTGTTGTTGTTGTATATTTGACGTTGTTGTAGTTGTTATTGTTGTTGTTGTTGTTGTTGTTGTTGTTTATTTGACATTGTTGTTGTTGTTTATTTGACGTTGTTGTTGTTGTTTATTTGACGTTGTTGTTTATTTGATGTTGTTGTTGTTGACGGTGTTGTTGTTGTTGTTATTGTCTGTTTGACATTGTTGTCGTTGTTGTTGTTGTTGACGTTGTTGTTGTTTATTTGACGTTGTTGTTTTTGTTGTTGTTCTTTATTTGACGTTGTTATTGTTTATTTGATGTTGTTGTTGTTGTTTCTTTAACGTTGTTGTTGTTGATGTTGTTGTTGTTGTTATTGTTTATTTGACGTTGTTGTTGTTGTTTATTTGACGTAGTTGTTGTTGTTGACGTTGTTGTTGTTGTTGTTGTTTATTTGATGTTTTTGTTGTTGTTGATGTTGTTGTTGTTGTTTATTTGACGTCGTTGTTATTGTTGTTTATTTGACGTTGTTGTTGTTGACGTTGTTGTTGTTGTTGTTGTTTATTTGACGTTGTTGTTGTTGTTGTTGCCTATTTAACGTTGTTGTTGTTGACATTGTTGTTGTTGTTTATTTGACGTTGTTGTTGTTGTTGACATAGTTGTTGTTGTTGTTGTTTATTTGACGTTGTTGTTGTTGTTGACGTTGTTGTTGTTGTTGTTGTTTATTTGACGTTGTTGTTGTTGTTTATTTGACATTGTTATTGTTGTTGACGTTGTTGTTGTTGTTTATTTGACATTGTTGTTGTTGTTGTTGTTGTTGACGTTGTTGTTGTTGTTGTTGACGTTGTTGTTGTTGTTGTTTATTTGACTTTGTTGTTGTTGTTGTTGTTTTATTTGACGTTGTTCTTGTTGTTATTGTTGACTTAATTGTTGTTGTTGTTTATTTGACGTTGTTGTTGTTGTTGACGTTGCTGTTGTTGTTTATTTGACGTTGTTGTTGTTATTTATTTGACATTGTTGTTGTTGTTGACGTTGTTGTTGTTGTTGTTTATTTGACATTGTTGTTGTTGTTGTTGACGTTGTTGTTGTTGTTGTTTATTTGACGTTGTTGTTGTTGATGTTGTTGTTGTTGTTATTGTTTATTTGACGTTGTTGTTGTTGTTTATTTGACGTAGTTGTTGTTGTTGACGTTGTTGTTGTTGTTGTTGTTTATTTGATGTTTTTGTTGTTGTTGATGTTGTTATTGTTGTTTATTTGACGTCGTTGTTATTGTTGTTTATTTGACGTTGTTGTTGTTGACGGTGTTGTTGTTGTTGTTGTTTATTTGACGTTGTTGTTGTTGTTGTTGCCTATTTAACGTTGTTGTTGTTGACGTTGTTGTTGTTGTTGTTTATTTGACGTTGTTGTTGTTGTTGACATAGTTGTTGTTGTTGTTGTTGTTTATTTGACGTTGTTGTTGTTGTTGACGTTGTTGTTGTTGTTGTTTATTTGACGTTGTTGTTGTTGTTTATTTGACATTGTTATTGTTGTTGACGTTGTTGTTGTTGTTTATTTGACATTGTTGTTGTTGTTGTTGTTGACGTTGTTGTTGTTGTTGTTTATTTGACTTTGTTGTTGTTGTTGTTTTATTTGACGTTGTTGTTGTTGTTATTGTTGACTTAATTGTTGTTGTTGTTTATTTGACGTTGTTGTTGTTGTTGACGTTGTTGTTGTTGTTTATTTGACGTTGTTGTTGTTATTTATTTGACATTGTTGTTGTTGTTGACGTTGTTGTTGTTGTTGTTTATTTGACATTGTTGTTGTTGTTGTTGACGTTGTTGTTGTTGTTGTTTATTTGACGTTGTTTTAGTATTGTTGTTTATTTGACATTGTTGTTGTTATTTATTTGACGTTGTTGTGGGTGACATTGTTGTTGTTGTTTATTTGACGTTTTTGTTGTTGTTTATTTGACGTAGTTGTTGTTGTTGACGTTATTGTTGTTGTTGTTTATTTGACGTTTTTGTTGTTGTTGATGTTGTTGTTGTTGTTGTATATTTGACGTTGTTGTTGTTATTGTTGTTGTTGTTGTTGTATATTTGACGTTGTTGTTGTTATTGTTGTTGTTGTTGTTGTTGTTGTTTATTTGACATTGTTGTTGTTGTTGTTTATTTGACGTTGTTGTAGTTGTTTAATTGACGTTGTTGTTGTTGTTGTTTATTTGACGTCGTTGTTGTTGTTGTTATTATTTATTTGACGTAGTTGTTGTTGTTGACGTTGTTGTTGTTGTTGTTGTTTATTTGATGTTGTTGTTGTTGACGGTGTTGTTGTTGTTGTTATTGTCTGTTTGACATTGTTGTCGTTGTTGTTGTTGTTGACGTTGTTGTTGTTTATTTGACGTTGTTGTTTTTGTTGTTGTTCTTTATTTGACGTTGTTATTGATTATTTGATGTGGTTGTTGTTGTTTCTTTAACGTTGTTGTTGTTGATGTTGTTGTTGTTGTTGTTGTTGTTGTTGTTGTATATTTGACGTTGTTGTTGTTATTGTTGTTGTTGTTGTTGTATATTTGACGTTGTTGTTGTTATTGTTGTTGTTGTTGTTGTTGTTGTTTATTTGACATTGTTGTTGTTGTTGTTTATTTGACGTTGTTGTAGTTGTTTAATTGACGTTGTTGTTGTTGTTGTTGTTGACGTTGTTGTTGTTGTTGTTATTATTTATTTGACGTAGTTGTTGTTGTTGACGTTGTTGTTGTTGTTGTTGTTGTTTATTTGATGTTGTTGTTGTTGACGGTGTTGTTGTTATTGTCTGTTTGACATTGTTGTCGTTGTTGTTGTTGTTGACGTTGATGTTGTTTATTTGACGTTGTTGTTTTTGTTGTTGTTCTTTATTTGACGTTGTTATTGATTATTTGATGTGGTTGTTGTTGTTTCTTTAACGTTGTTGTTGTTGATGTTGTTGTTGTTGTTATTGTTTATTTGACG
Organism: Vicia faba; assembly: GCA_948472305.1. Classification (NCBI taxonomy): domain Eukaryota; kingdom Viridiplantae; phylum Streptophyta; class Magnoliopsida; order Fabales; family Fabaceae; genus Vicia; species Vicia faba. Next base: position 386,904,669 of record OX451739.1, on the reverse strand, counting down.
TTGTTGTTGTTGTTTATTTGACGTAGTTGTTGTTGTTGACGTTGTTGTTGTTGTTGTTGTTGTTTATTTGATGTTTTTGTTGTTGTTGATGTTGTTGTTGTTGTTTATTTGACGTCGTTGTTGTTGTTGTTTATTTGACGTTGTTGTTGTTGACGGTGTTGTTGTTGTTATTGTTTATTTGACGTTGTTGTTGTTGTTGTTGCCTATTTAACGTTGTTGTTGTTGACGTTGTTGTTTTGTTTATTTGACGTTGTTGTTGTTGACATAGTTGTTGTTGTTGTTGTTGTTGTTTATTTGACGTTGTTGTTGTTGTTGACGTTGTTGTTGTTGTTGTTTATTTGACGTTGTTGTTGTTGTTTATTTGACATTGTTATTGTTGTTGACGTTGTTGTTGTTGTTTATTTTACATTGTTGTTGTTGTTGTTGTTGACGTTGTTGTTGTTGTTGTTGTTTATTTGACTTTGTTGTTGTTGTTGTTGTTTATTTAACGTTGTTGTTGTTGTTGTTGACTTAATTGTTATTGTTGTTTATTTGACGTTGTTGTTGTTGTTGACGTTGTTGTTGTTGTTTATTTGACGTTGTTGTTGTTATTTATTTGACATTGTTGTTGTTGTTGACGTTGTTGTTGTTGTTGTTTATTTGACATTGTTGTTGTTGTTGTTGACGTTGTTGTTGTTGTTGTTTATTTGACGTTGTTTTAGTATTGTTGTTTATTTGACATTGTTGTTGTTATTTATTTGACATTGTTGTGGGTGACATTGTTGTTGTTGTTTATTTGACGTTGTTGTTGTTGTTTATTTGACGTAGTTGTTGTTATTGACGTTGTTGTTGTTGTTGTTATTTATTTGACGTTTTTGTTGTTGTTGATGTTGTTGTTGTTGTTGTTGTATATTTGACGTTGTTGTAGTTGTTATTGTTGTTGTTGTTTATTTGACATTGTTGTTGTTGTTGTTTATTTGACGTTGTTCTTGTTGTTTATTTGACGTTGTTGTTGTTGTTTATTTGACGTTGTTGTTGTTGACGGTGTTGTTGTTGTTGTTGTTTATTTGACATTGTAGTTATTGTTGTTGGCATTGTTGTTGTTGTTTATTTGACGTTGTTGTTGTTGTTGTTCTTTATTTGACGTTGTTATTGTTTATTTGACGTTGTTGTTGTTTATTTAACATGGTTGTTGTTGACGTTGTTGTTGTTGTTATTGTTTATTTGACGTTGTTGTTGTTGTTTATTTGACGTAGTTGTTGTTGTTGACGTTGTTGTTGTTGTTTATTTGACGTTTTTGTTGTTGTTGATGTTGTTGTTGTTGTTTATTCGACGTTGTTGTTGTTGTTGTTTATTTGACGTTGTTGTTGTTGACGGTGTTGTTGTTGTTATTTATTTGATGTTGTTGTTGTTGTTTATTTGACGTTGTTGTTGTTGACGTTGTTGTTGTTGTTGTTTATTTGACGTTGTTGTTGTTGTTGACATAGTTGTTGTTGTTGTTTATTTAACGTTTTTGTTGTTGTTGATGTTGTTGTTGTTTTCGTTGTTGTTTATTTGACGTTGTTGTAGTTGTTTAATTGACGTTGTTGTTGTTGTTGTTGTTGTTGTTGTTTATTTGACGTCGTTGTTGTTGTTATTGTTGTTATTGTTATTGTTGTTGTTGTTTATTTGACGTTGTTGTTGTTGTTTATTTGACGCTATTGTTGTTGTTTATTTGACGATGTTGTTGTTGTTGTTATTGTTGTTGTTGTTTATTTGACGTTGTTGTTGTTGTTGTTGTTATTGTTGTTGTTGTTGACGTTGTTGTTGTTGTTGTTTATTTGACATTGTTGTTGTTGTTGTTGTTATTGTTTATTTGACGTTGTTGTTGTTGTTGTTTATTTGGCATTGTTGTTGTTGTTGTTGACGTTGTTGTTGTTGTTCTTTATTTGACGTTGTTGTTATTGTTGTTTATTTGACGTTGTTGTTGTTGTTGTTTATTTGACATTGTTGTTGTTGACGGTGTTGTTGTTGTTTATTTAACGTTGTGGTTGTTATTGTTTATTTGACGTTGTTGTTGTTGATGTTGTTGTTGTTGACGTTGTTGTTGTTGTTGTTGTTTATTTGACGTTGTTGTTTTTGTTGACATAGTTGTTGTTGTTGTTGTTTATTTGATGTTGTTGTTGTTGACGTTGTTGTTGTTGTTGTTTGTTTGTCGTTGTTGTTGTTGTTGACATAGTTGTTGTTGTTGTCGTTTATTTGACGTTGTTGTTGTTGTGGTTGTTTATTTGACGTTGTTGTTGTTGTTGTTGTTTATTTGACGTTGTTGTTGTTGTTTATTTGACATTGTTGTTGTTGTTGACGTTGTTGTTGTTGTTGTTTATTTGACATTGTTTTTGTTGTTGTTGTTATTTATTTGACTTTGTTGTTGTTGTTGTTGTTTATTTGACGTTGTTGTTGTTGTTGACTTAGTTGTTGTTGTTGTTGACGTTGTTTATTATTTGATGTTGTTTATTGTTTATTTGACGTTGTTAAGGTTGTTGACGTTGTTGTTGTTGTTTATTTGAAGTTGTTGTTGTTGACGTTGTTGTTGTTGTTATTATTTATTTGACGTAGTTGTTGTTGTTGACGTTGTTGTTGTTGTTGTTTATTTGACGTTTTTGTTGTTGTTGATGTTGTTGTTGTTGTTGTATATTTGACGTTGTTGTAGTTGTTATTGTTGTTGTTGTTGTTGTTGTTGTTGTTGTTGTTTATTTGACATTGTTGTTGTTGTTTATTTGACGTTGTTGTTGTTGTTTATTTGACGTTGTTGTTTATTTGATGTTGTTGTTGTTGACGGTGTTGTTGTTGTTGTTATTGTCTGTTTGACATTGTTGTCGTTGTTGTTGTTGTTGACGTTGTTGTTGTTTATTTGACGTTGTTGTTTTTGTTGTTGTTCTTTATTTGACGTTGTTATTGTTTATTTGATGTTGTTGTTGTTGTTTCTTTAACGTTGTTGTTGTTGATGTTGTTGTTGTTGTTATTGTTTATTTGACGTTGTTGTTGTTGTTTATTTGACGTAGTTGTTGTTGTTGACGTTGTTGTTGTTGTTGTTGTTTATTTGATGTTTTTGTTGTTGTTGATGTTGTTGTTGTTGTTTATTTGACGTCGTTGTTATTGTTGTTTATTTGACGTTGTTGTTGTTGACGTTGTTGTTGTTGTTGTTGTTTATTTGACGTTGTTGTTGTTGTTGTTGCCTATTTAACGTTGTTGTTGTTGACGTTGTTGTTGTTGTTTATTTGACGTTGTTGTTGTTGTTGACATAGTTGTTGTTGTTGTTGTTTATTTGACGTTGTTGTTGTTGTTGACGTTGTTGTTGTTGTTGTTGTTTATTTGACGTTGTTGTTGTTGTTTATTTGACATTGTTATTGTTGTTGACGTTGTTGTTGTTGTTTATTTGACATTGTTGTTGTTGTTGTTGTTGACGTTGTTGTTGTTGTTGTTTATTTGACTTTGTTGTTGTTGTTGTTTTATTTGACGTTGTTCTTGTTGTTATTGTTGACTTAATTGTTGTTGTTGTTTATTTGACGTTGTTGTTGTTGTTGACGTTGTTGTTGTTGTTTATTTGACGTTGTTGTTGTTATTTATTTGACATTGTTGTTGTTGTTGACGTTGTTGTTGTTGTTGTTTATTTGACATTGTTGTTGTTATTGTTGACGTTGTTGTTGTTGTTGTTTATTTGACGTTGTTTTAGTATTGTTGTTTATTTGACATTGTTGTTGTTATTTATTTGACGTTGTTGTGGGTGACATTGTTGTTGTTGTTTATTTGACGTTGTTGTTGTTGTTTATTTGACGTAGTTGTTGTTGTTGACGTTATTATTGTTGTTGACGTTATTGTTGTTGTTGTTTATTTGACGTTTTTGTTGTTGTTGATGTTGTTGTTGTTGTTGTTGTATATTTGACGTTGTTGTTGTTATTGTTGTTGTTGTTGTTGTATATTTGACGTTGTTGTTGTTATTGTTGTTGTTGTTGTTGTTGTTGTTGTTTATTTGACATTGTTGTTGTTGTTGTTTATTTGACGTTGTTGTAGTTGTTTAATTGACGTTGTTGTTGTTGTTGTTGTTTATTTGACGTCGTTGTTGTTGTTGTTATTGTTGTTATTGTTGTTTTTTATTTGACGTTGTTGTTGTTGTTGTTGTTTATTTGACGCTGTTGTTGTTGTTGTTGTTTATTTAACGTTGTTGTTGTTGTTGACGTTGTTGTTGATGTTGTGTATTTGACATTGTTGTTGTTGTTGTTGTTATTGTTTATTTGACATTGTTGTTGTTGTTGTTTTTGTTTATTTGGCGTTGTTGTTGTTGTTGACGTTGTTGTTGTTGTTGACGTTGTTGTTGTTGTTGTTGTTGTTCATTTGACGTTGTTGTTGTTGTTGTTTATTTGACGTTGTTGTTGTTGACGGTGTTGTTGTTGTTATTTATTTGATGTTGTTGTTGTTGTTGTTTATTTGACGTTGTTGTTGTTGACGTTGTTGTTGTTGTTTATTTGACGTTGTTGTTGTTGTTGACATAGTTGTTGTTGTTATTTATTTAACGTTTTTGTTGTTGTTGATGTTGTTGTTGTTTTCGTTGTTGTTTATTTGACGTTGTTGTAGTTGTTTAATTGACGTTGTTGTTGTTGTTGTTGTTGTTTATTTGACGTCGTTGTTGTTGTTGTTATTGTTGTTGTTGTTTATTTGACGTTGTTGTTGTTGTTGTTTATTTGACGCTATTGTTGTTGTTTATATGACGCTGTTGTTGTTGTTGTTGTTATTGTTGTTGTTGTTTATTTGACGTCGTTGTTGTTGTTGTTATTGTTGTTGTTGTTGACGTTGTTGTTGTTGTTGTTTATTTGACATTGTTGTTGTTGTTGTTGTTATTGTTTATTTGACGTTGGTGTTGTTGTTGTTTATTTGGCGTTGTTGTTGTTGTTATTGTTTATTTGACGTTGTTGTTGTTGTTGTTGTTTATTTGGCGTTGTTGTTGTTGTTGACGTTGTTGTTGTTGTTGTTTATTTGACGTTGTTGTTGTTGTTGACATAGTTGTTGTTGTTGTTGTTGTTTATTTGACTTTGTTGTTGTTGTGGACGTTGTTGTTGTTGTTGTTGTTTATTTGACGTTGTTGTTGTTATTGTTTATTTGACATTGTTGTTGTTGTTGACGTTGTTATTGTTGTTGTTTATTTGACATTGTTGTTGTTGTTGACGTTGTTGTTGTGGTTGTTTATTTGTCTTTGTTGTTGTTGTTTATTTGACGTTGTTGTTGTTGTTGTTGACTTAATTGTTATTGTTGTTTATTTGACATTGTTGTTGTTGTTGACGTTGTTGTTTATTTGACATTGTTGTTGTTGTTTATTTGACGTTGTTGTATTTGACGTTGTTGTTGTTGTTTATTTGACGTTGTTGTTGTTATTTATTTGACATTGTTGTTGTTGTTGACGTTGTTGTTGTTGTTGTTGACGTTGTTGTTGTTGTTGTTGTTGTTGTTTATTTGACGTTGTTTTAGTATTGTTGTTTATTTGACATTGTTGTTGTTGTTGTTGTTGTTGACGTTGTTGTTGTTGTTGTTGTTTATTTGACGTTTTTGTTGTTGTTGATGTTGTTGTTGTTGTTGTATATTTGACGTTGTTGTAGTTGTTATTGTTGTTGTTGTTTATTTGACATTGTTGTTGTTGTTGTTGTTTATTTGACGTTGTTGTTGTTGTTGTTTATTTGACGTTGTTGTTGTTGACGGTGTTGTTGTTGTTGTTGTTTATTTGACATTGTTGTTGTTGTTGTTGTTGTTGTTGTTGTTGTTGTTTATTTGACGTTGTTGTTGTTGTTGTTCTTTATTTGACGTTGTTATTGTTTATTTGACGTTGTTGTTGTTGTTTATTTAACGTTGTTGTTGTTGACGTTGTTGTTGTTGTTATTGTTTATTTGACGTTGTTGTTGTTGTTGTTTATTTGACGTAGTGGTTCTTGTTGACGTTGTTGTTGTTGTTGTTTATTTGACGTTTTTGTTGTTGTTGATGTTGTTGTTGTTGTTTATTTGACGTTGTTGTTGTTGACGGTGTTGTTGTTGTTATTTATTTGACGTTGTTGTTGTTGTTGTTTATTTGACGTTGTTGTTGTTTACGTTGTTGTTGTTGTTGTTTATTTGACGTTGTTGTTATTGTTGACATAGTTGTTGTTGTTGTTGTTTATTTGACGTTTTTGATGTTGTTGATGTTGTTGTTGTTTTCGTTGTTGTTTATTTGACGTTGTTGTAGTTGTTTAATTGACGTTGTTGTTGTTGTTGTTGTTTATTTGACGTTGTTGTTGTTGTTGTTTATTTGACGTTGTTGTTGTTGTTCTTGATTTGACGCTGTTGTTGTTGTTGTTGATTATTTGAAGTTGTTGTTGTTGTTGACGTTGTTGTTGTTGTTATTGTTTATTTAACATTGTTGTTGTTGTTTTTATTGTTTATTTGACGTAGTTGTTGTTGTTGTTTATTTGGCGTTGTTGTTGTTGTTGACGTCGTTGTTGTTGTTTATTTGATGTTGTTGTTGTTGACGTTGTTTTTGTTGTTGTTTATTTGACGTTGTTGTTGTTGTTTTTCATTTGACGTTGTTGTTGTTGTTTATTTGACGTTGTTGTTGTTCTTTATTTGACGTTGTTGTTGTTATTGTTGTTTATTTGAAATTGTTGTTGTTGACGGTGTTGTTCTTGTTTCTTTGACGTTGTTGTTGTTGTTTATTTGACGTTGTTGTTGTTGTTGACATAGTTGTTGTTGTTGTTGTTGTTTATTTGAAGTTGTTGTTGTTGTTGACGTTGTTGTTGTTGTTGTTTATTTGACGTTGTTGTTGTTGTTGTTGACATAGTTGTTGTTGTTGTTATTTATTTGACGTAGTTGTTGTTGTTGACGTTGTTGTTGTTGTTGTTTATTTGACGTTTTTGTTGTTGTTGATGTTGTTGTTGTTGTTGTATATTTGACGTTGTTGTAGTTGTTATTGTTGTTGTTGTTGTTGTTGTTGTTTATTTGACATTGTTGTTGTTGTTTATTTGACGTTGTTGTTGTTGTTTATTTGACGTTGTTGTTTATTTGATGTTGTTGTTGTTGACGGTGTTGTTGTTGTTGTTATTGTCTGTTTGACATTGTTGTCGTTGTTGTTGTTGTTGACGTTGTTGTTGTTTATTTGACGTTGTTGTTTTTGTTGTTGTTCTTTATTTGACGTTGTTATTGTTTATTTGATGTTGTTGTTGTTGTTTCTTTAACGTTGTTGTTGTTGATGTTGTTGTTGTTGTTATTGTTTATTTGACGTTGTTGTTGTTGTTTATTTGACGTAGTTGTTGTTGTTGACGTTGTTGTTGTTGTTGTTGTTTATTTGATGTTTTTGTTGTTGTTGATGTTGTTGTTGTTGTTTATTTGACGTCGTTGTTATTGTTGTTTATTTGACGTTGTTGTTGTTGACGTTGTTGTTGTTGTTGTTGTTTATTTGACGTTGTTGTTGTTGTTGTTGCCTATTTAACGTTGTTGTTGTTGACATTGTTGTTGTTGTTTATTTGACGTTGTTGTTGTTGTTGACATAGTTGTTGTTGTTGTTGTTTATTTGACGTTGTTGTTGTTGTTGACGTTGTTGTTGTTGTTGTTGTTTATTTGACGTTGTTGTTGTTGTTTATTTGACATTGTTATTGTTGTTGACGTTGTTGTTGTTGTTTATTTGACATTGTTGTTGTTGTTGTTGTTGTTGACGTTGTTGTTGTTGTTGTTGACGTTGTTGTTGTTGTTGTTTATTTGACTTTGTTGTTGTTGTTGTTGTTTTATTTGACGTTGTTCTTGTTGTTATTGTTGACTTAATTGTTGTTGTTGTTTATTTGACGTTGTTGTTGTTGTTGACGTTGCTGTTGTTGTTTATTTGACGTTGTTGTTGTTATTTATTTGACATTGTTGTTGTTGTTGACGTTGTTGTTGTTGTTGTTTATTTGACATTGTTGTTGTTGTTGTTGACGTTGTTGTTGTTGTTGTTTATTTGACGTTGTTGTTGTTGATGTTGTTGTTGTTGTTATTGTTTATTTGACGTTGTTGTTGTTGTTTATTTGACGTAGTTGTTGTTGTTGACGTTGTTGTTGTTGTTGTTGTTTATTTGATGTTTTTGTTGTTGTTGATGTTGTTATTGTTGTTTATTTGACGTCGTTGTTATTGTTGTTTATTTGACGTTGTTGTTGTTGACGGTGTTGTTGTTGTTGTTGTTTATTTGACGTTGTTGTTGTTGTTGTTGCCTATTTAACGTTGTTGTTGTTGACGTTGTTGTTGTTGTTGTTTATTTGACGTTGTTGTTGTTGTTGACATAGTTGTTGTTGTTGTTGTTGTTTATTTGACGTTGTTGTTGTTGTTGACGTTGTTGTTGTTGTTGTTTATTTGACGTTGTTGTTGTTGTTTATTTGACATTGTTATTGTTGTTGACGTTGTTGTTGTTGTTTATTTGACATTGTTGTTGTTGTTGTTGTTGACGTTGTTGTTGTTGTTGTTTATTTGACTTTGTTGTTGTTGTTGTTTTATTTGACGTTGTTGTTGTTGTTATTGTTGACTTAATTGTTGTTGTTGTTTATTTGACGTTGTTGTTGTTGTTGACGTTGTTGTTGTTGTTTATTTGACGTTGTTGTTGTTATTTATTTGACATTGTTGTTGTTGTTGACGTTGTTGTTGTTGTTGTTGTTTATTTGACATTGTTGTTGTTGTTGTTGACGTTGTTGTTGTTGTTGTTTATTTGACGTTGTTTTAGTATTGTTGTTTATTTGACATTGTTGTTGTTATTTATTTGACGTTGTTGTGGGTGACATTGTTGTTGTTGTTTATTTGACGTTGTTGTTGTTGTTTATTTGACGTAGTAGTTGTTGTTGACGTTATTATTGTTGTTGACGTTATTGTTGTTGTTGTTTATTTGACGTTTTTGTTGTTGTTGATGTTGTTGTTGTTGTTGTTGTTGTATATTTGACGTTGTTGTTGTTATTGTTGTTGTTGTTGTTGTTGTTGTTGTATATTTGACGTTGTTGTTGTTATTGTTGTTGTTGTTGTTGTTGTTTATTTGACATTGTTGTTGTTGTTGTTGTTTATTTGACGTTGTTGTAGTTGTTTAATTGACGTTGTTGTTGTTGTTGTTGTTTATTTGACGTCGTTGTTGTTGTTGTTATTGTTGTTATTGTTGTTTTTTATTTGACGTTGTTGTTGTTGTTGTTGTTTATTTGACGCTGTTGTTGTTGTTGTTGTTTATTTAACGTTGTTGTTGTTGTTGACGTTGTTGTTGATGTTGTGTATTTGACAATGTTGTTGTTGTTGTTATTGTTTATTTGACATTGTTGTTGTTGTTGTTGTTGTTTATTTGGCGTTGTTGTTGTTGTTGACGTTGTTGTTGTTGTTGACGTTGTTGTTGTTGTTGTTGTTGTTGTTTATTTGACATTGTTGTTGTTGTTGTTGACGTTGTTGTTGTTGTTTATTTGACGTTGTTTTAGTATTGTTGTTTATTTGACATTGTTGTTGTTATTTATTTGACATTGTTGTGGGTGACATTGTTGTTGTTGTTTATTTGACGTTGTTGTTGTTGTTTATTTGACGTAGTTGTTGTTATTGACGTTGTTGTTGTTGTTGTTATTTATTTGACGTTTTTGTTGTTGTTGATGTTGTTGTTGTTGTTGTTGAATATTTGACGTTGTTGTAGTTGTTATTGTTGTTGTTGTTTATTTGACATTGTTGTTGTTGTTGTTTATTTGACGTTGTTCTTGTTGTTTATTTGACGTTGTTGTTGTTGTTTATTTGACGTTGTTGTTGTTGACGGTGTTGTTGTTGTTGTTGTTTATTTGACATTGTAGTTATTGTTGTTGGCATTGTTGTTGTTGTTTATTTGACGTTGTTGTTGTTGTTGTTGTTCTTTATTTGACGTTGTTATTGTTTATTTGACGTTGTTGTTGTTTATTTAACGTGGTTGTTGTTGACGTTGTTGTTGTTGTTATTGTTTATTTGACGTTGTTGTTGTTGTTTATTTGACGTAGTTGTTGTTGTTGACGTTGTTGTTGTTGTTTATTTGACGTTTTTGTTGTTGTTGATGTTGTTGTTGTTGTTTATTTGACGTTGTTGTTGTTGTTGTTTATTTGACGTTGTTGTTGTTGACGGTGTTGTTGTTGTTATTTATTTGATGTTGTTGTTGTTGTTTATTTGACGTTGTTGTTGTTGACGTTGTTGTTGTTGTTGTTTATTTGACGTTGTTGTTGTTGTTGACATAGTTGTTGTTGTTGTTTATTTAACGTTTTTGTTGTTGTTGATGTTGTTGTTGTTTTCGTTGTTGTTTATTTGACGTTGTTGTAGTTGTTTAATTGACGTTGTTGTTGTTGTTGTTGTTGTTGTTTATTTGACGTCGTTGTTGTTGTTATTGTTGTTATTGTTATTGTTGTTGTTGTTTATTTGACGTTGTTGTTGTTGTTTATTTGACGCTATTGTTGTTGTTTATTTGACGCTGTTGTTGTTGTTGTTATTGTTGTTGTTGTTTATTTGACGTTGTTGTTGTTGTTGTTGTTGTTATTGTTGTTGTTGTTGACGTTGTTGTTGTTGTTGTTTATTTGACATTGTTGTTGTTGTTGTTGTTATTGTTTATTTGACGTTGTTGTTGTTGTTGTTTATTTGGCGTTGTTGTTGTTGTTGTTGACGTTGTTGTTGTTGTTGTTTATTTGACGTTGTTGTTATTGTTGTTTATTTGACGTTGTTGTTGTTGTTGTTTATTTGACATTGTTGTTGTTGACGGTGTTGTTGTTGTTTATTTAACGTTGTGGTTGTTATTGTTTATTTGACGTTGTTGTTGTTGATGTTGTTGTTGTTGACGTTGTTGTTGTTGTTGTTGTTTATTTGACGTTGTTGTTTTTGTTGACATAGTTGTTGTTGTTGTTGTTTATTTGATGTTGTTGTTGTTGACGTTGTTGTTGTTGTTGTTTGTTTGTCGTTGTTGTTGTTGTTGACATAGTTGTTGTTGTTGTCGTTTATTTGACGTTGATGTTGTTGTGGTTGTTTATTTGACGTTGTTGTTGTTGTTGTTGTTTATTTGACGTTGTTGTTGTTGTTTATTTGACATTGTTGTTGTTGTTGACGTTGTTGTTGTTGTTGTTTATTTGACATTGTTTTTGTTGTTGTTGTTATTTATTTGACTTTGTTGTTGTTGTTGTTGTTGTTTATTTGACGTTGTTGTTGTTGTTGACTTAGTTGTTGTTGTTGTTGACGTTGTTTATTATTTGATGTTGTTTATTGTTTATTTGACGTTGTTAAGGTTGTTGACGTTGTTGTTGTTGTTTATTTGAAGTTGTTGTTGTTGACGTTGTTGTTGTTGTTATTATTTATTTGACGTAGTTGTTGTTGTTGACGTTGTTGTTGTTGTTGTTTATTTGACGTTTTTGTTGTTGTTGATGTTGTTGTTGTTGTTGTATATTTGACGTTGTTGTAGTTGTTATTGTTGTTGTTGTTGTTGTTGTTGTTGTTGTTTATTTGACATTGTTGTTGTTGTTTATTTGACGTTGTTGTTGTTGTTTATTTGACGTTGTTGTTTATTTGATGTTGTTGTTGTTGACGGTGTTGTTGTTGTTGTTATTGTCTGTTTGACATTGTTGTCGTTGTTGTTGTTGTTGACGTTGTTATTGTTTATTTGACGTTGTTGTTTTTGTTGTTGTTCTTTATTTGACGTTGTTATTGTTTATTTGATGTTGTTGTTGTTGTTTCTTTAACGTTGTTGTTGTTGATGTTGTTGTTGTTGTTATTGTTTATTTGACGTTGTTGTTGTTGTTTATTTGACGTAGTTGTTGTTGTTGACGTTGTTGTTGTTGTTGTTGTTTATTTGATGTTTTTGTTGTTGTTGATGTTGTTGTTGTTGTTTATTTGACGTCGTTGTTATTGTTGTTTATTTGACGTTGTTGTTGTTGACGTTGTTGTTGTTGTTGTTGTTTATTTGACGTTGTTGTTGTTGTTGTTGCCTATTTAACGTTGTTGTTGTTGACGTTGTTGTTGTTGTTTATTTGACGTTGTTGTTGTTGTTGACATAGTTGTTGTTGTTGTTGTTTATTTGACGTTGTTGTTGTTGTTGACGTTGTTGTTGTTGTTGTTGTTTATTTGACGTTGTTGTTGTTGTTTATTTGACATTGTTATTGTTGTTGACGTTGTTGTTGTTGTTTATTTGACATTGTTGTTGTTGTTGTTGTTGACGTTGTTGTTGTTGTTGTTTATTTGACTTTGTTGTTGTTGTTGTTTTATTTGACGTTGTTCTTGTTGTTATTGTTGACTTAATTGTTGTTGTTGTTTATTTGACGTTGTTGTTGTTGTTGACGTTGTTGTTGTTGTTTATTTGACGTTGTTGTTGTTATTTATTTGACATTGTTGTTGTTGTTGACGTTGTTGTTGTTGTTGTTTATTTGACATTGTTGTTGTTGTTGTTGACGTTGTTGTTGTTGTTGTTTATTTGACGTTGTTTTAGTATTGTTGTTTATTTGACATTGTTGTTGTTATTTATTTGACGTTGTTGTGGGTGACATTGTTGTTGTTGTTTATTTGACGTTGTTGTTGTTGTTTATTTGACGTAGTTGTTGTTGTTGACGTTATTATTGTTGTTGACGTTATTGTTGTTGTTGTATATTTGACGTTTTTGTTGTTGTTGATGTTGTTGTTGTTGTTGTTGTTGTATATTTGACGTTGTTGTTGTTATTGTTGTTGTTGTTGTTGTATATTTGACGTTGTTGTTGTTATTGTTGTTGTTGTTGTTGTTGTTGTTGTTTATTTGACATTGTTGTTGTTGTTGTTTATTTGACGTTGTTGTAGTTGTTTAATTGACGTTGTTGTTGTTGTTGTTTATTTGACGTCGTTGTTGTTGTTGTTATTGTTGTTATTGTTGTTTTTTATTTGACGTTGTTGTTGTTGTTGTTGTTTATTTGACGCTGTTGTTGTTGTTGTTGTTTATTTAACGTTGTTGTTGTTGTTGACGTTGTTATTGATGTTGTGTATTTGACATTGTTGTTGTTGTTGTTATTGTTTATTTGACATTGTTGTTGTTGTTGTTGTTGTTTATTTGGCGTTGTTGTTGTTGTTGACGTTGTTGTTGTTGTTGACGTTGTTGTTGTTGTTGTTGTTCATTTGACGTTGTTGTTGTTGTTGTTTATTTGACGTTGTTGTTGTTGACGGTGTTGTTGTTGTTATTTATTTGATGTTGTTGTTGTTGTTGTTTATTTGACGTTGTTGTTGTTGACGTTGTTGTTGTTGTTTATTTGACGTTGTTGTTGTTGTTGACATAGTTGTTGTTGTTATTTATTTAACGTTTTTGTTGTTGTTGATGTTGTTGTTGTTTTCGTTGTTGTTTATTTGACGTTGTTGTAGTTGTTTAATTGACGTTGTTGTTGTTGTTGTTGTTGTTTATTTGACGTCGTTGTTGTTGTTGTTATTGTTGTTGTTGTTTATTTGACGTTGTTGTTGTTGTTGTTTATTTGACGCTATTGTTGTTGTTTATATGACGCTGTTGTTGTTGTTGTTATTGTTGTTGTTGTTTATTTGACGTCGTTGTTGTTGTTGTTATTGTTGTTGTTGTTGACGTTGTTGTTGTTGTTGTTTATTTGACATTGTTGTTGTTGTTGTTGTTATTGTTTATTTGACGTTGTTGTTGTTGTTGTTTATTTGGCGTTGTTGTTGTTGTTATTGTTTATTTGACGTTGTTGTTGTTGTTGTTGTTTATTTGGCGTTGTTGTTGTTGTTGACGTTGTTGTTGTTGTTGTTTATTTGACGTTGTTGTTGTTGTTGACATAGTTGTTGTTGTTGTTGTTGTTTATTTGACTTTGTTGTTGTTGTGGACGTTGTTGTTGTTGTTGTTTATTTGACGTTGTTGTTGTTATTGTTTATTTGACATTGTTGTTGTTGTTGACGTTGTTGTTATTGTTGTTTATTTGACATTGTTGTTGTTGTTGACGTTGTTGTTGTGGTTGTTTATTTGTCTTTGTTGTTGTTGTTGTTTATTTGACGTTGTTGTTGTTGTTGTTGACTTAATTGTTGTTGTTGTTTATTTGACATTGTTGTTGTTGTTGACGTTGTTGTTTATTTGACATTGTTGTTGTTGTTTATTTGACGTTGTTGTATTTGACGTTGTTGTTGTTGTTTATTTGACGTTGTTGTTGTTATTTATTTGACATTGTTGTTGTTGTTGACGTTGTTGTTGTTGTTGTTTATTTGACATTGTTGTTGTTGTTGTTGTTGACGTTGTTGTTGTTGTTGTTGTTGTTGTTTATTTGACGTTGTTTTAGTATTGTTGTTTATTTGACATTGTTGTTGTTGTTGTTGTTGTTGTTGACGTTGTTGTTGTTGTTGTTGTTTATTTGACGTTTTTGTTGTTGTTGATGTTGTTGTTGTTGTTGTATATTTGACGTTGTTGTAGTTGTTATTGTTGTTGTTGTTTATTTGACACTGTTGTTGTTGTTGTTGTTTATTTGACGTTGTTGTTGTTGTTGTTTATTTGACGTTGTTGTTGTTGACGGTGTTGTTGTTGTTGTTGTTTATTTGACATTGTTGTTGTTGTTGTTGTTGTTGTTGTTGTTGTTGTTTATTTGACGTTGTTGTTGTTGTTGTTGTTCTTTATTTGACGTTGTTATTGTTTATTTGACGTTGTTGTTGTTGTTTATTTAACGTTGTTGTTGTTGACGTTGTTGTTGTTGTTATTGTTTATTTGACGTTGTTGTTGTTGTTGTTTATTTGACGTAGTGGTTCTTGTTGACGTTGTTGTTGTTGTTGTTTATTTGACGTTTTTGTTGTTGTTGATGTTGTTGTTGTTGACGTTGTTGTTGTTGTTATTGTTTATTTGACGTTGTTGTTGTTGTTGTTTATTTGACGTAGTGGTTCTTGTTGACGTTGTTGTTGTTGTTGTTTATTTGACGTTTTTGTTGTTGTTGATGTTGTTGTTGTTGTTGTTTATTTGACGTTGTTGTTGTTGACGGTGTTGTTGTTGTTATTTATTTGACGTTGTTGTTGTTGTTTATTTGACGTTGTTGTTGTTTACGTTGTTGTTGTTGTTGTTTATTTGACGTTGTTGTTATTGTTGACATAGTTGTTGTTGTTGTTGTTTATTTGACGTTTTTGATGTTGTTGATGTTGTTGTTGTTTTCGTTGTTGTTTATTTGACGTTGTTGTAGTTGTTTAATTGACGTTGTTGTTGTTGTTGTTGTTTATTTGACGTTGTTGTTGTTGTTGTTTATTTGACGTTGTTGTTGTTGTTCTTGATTTGACGTTGTTGTCGTTGTTGTTGTTGATTATTTGAAGTTGTTGTTGTTGTTGACGTTGTTGTTGTTGTTATTGTTTATTTAACATTGTTGTTGTTGTTTTTATTGTTTATTTGACGTAGTTGTTGTTGTTGTTTATTTGGCGTTGTTGTTGTTGTTGACGTCGTTGTTGTTGTTTATTTGATGTTGTTGTTGTTGACGTTGTTTTTGTTGTTGTTTATTTGACGTTGTTGTTGTTGTTTTTCATTTGACGTTGTTGTTGTTGTTTATTTGACGTTGTTGTTGTTCTTTATTTGACGTTGTTGTTGTTGTTGTTGTTTATTTGAAATTGTTGTTGTTGACGGTGTTGTTCTTGTTTCTTTGACGTTGTTGTTGTTGTTTATTTGACGTTGTTGTTGTTGTTGACATAGTTGTTGTTGTTGTTGTTGTTTATTTGAAGTTGTTGTTGTTGTTGACGTTGTTGTTGTTGTTGTTTATTTGACGTTGTTGTTGTTGTTGTTGACATAGTTGTTGTTGTTGTTATTTATTTGACGTAGTTGTTGTTGTTGACGTTGTTGTTGTTGTTGTTTATTTGACGTTTTTGTTGTTGTTGATGTTGTTGTTGTTGTTGTATATTTGACGTTGTTGTAGTTGTTATTGTTGTTGTTGTTGTTGTTTATTTGACATTGTTGTTGTTGTTTATTTGACGTTGTTGTTGTTGTTTATTTGACGTTGTTGTTTATTTGATGTTGTTGTTGTTGACGGTGTTGTTCTTGTTGTTATTGTCTGTTTGACATTGTTGTCGTTGTTGTTGTTGTTGACGTTGTTGTTGTTTATTTGACGTTGTTGTTTTTGTTGTTGTTCTTTATTTGACGTTGTTATTGTTTATTTGATGTTGTTGTTGTTGTTTCTTTAACGTTGTTGTTGTTGATGTTGTTGTTGTTGTTATTGTTTATTTGACGTTGTTGTTGTTGTTTATTTGACGTAGTTGTTGTTGTTGTTGACGTTGTTGTTGTTGTTGTTGTTTATTTGATGTTTTTGTTATTGTTGATGTTGTTGTTGTTGTTTATTTGACGTCGTTGTTATTGTTGTTTATTTGACGTTGTTGTTGTTGACGGTGTTGTTGTTGTTGTTGTTTATTTGACGTTGTTGTTGTTGTTGTTGCCTATTTAACGTTGTTGTTGTTGACGTTGTTGTTGTTGTTTATTTGACGTTGTTGTTGTTGTTGACATAGTTGTTGTTGTTTGTGTTGTTTATTTGACGTTGTTGTTGTTGTTGACGTTGTTGTTGTTGTTGTTTATTTGACGTTGTTGTTGTTGTTTATTTGACATTGTTATTGTTGTTGACGTTGTTGTTGTTGTTTATTTGACATTGTTGTTGTTGTTGTTGTTGACGTTGTTGTTGTTGTTGTTTATTTGACTTTGTTGTTGTTGTTGTTTTATTTGACGTTGTTGTTGTTGTTATTGTTGACTTAATTGTTGTTGTTGTTTATTTGACGTTGTTGTTGTTGTTGACGTTGTTGTTGTTGTTTATTTGACGTTGTTGTTGTTATTTATTTGACATTGTTGTTGTTGTTGACGTTGTTGTTGTTGTTGTTGTTTATTTGACATTGTTGTTGTTGTTGTTGACGTTGTTGTTGTTGTTGTTTATTTGACGTTGTTTTAGTATTGTTGTTTATTTGACATTGTTGTTGTTATTTATTTGACGTTGTTGTGGGTGACATTGTTGTTGTTGTTTATTTGACGTTGTTGTTGTTGTTTATTTGACGTAGTTGTTGTTGTTGACGTTATTATTGTTGTTGACGTTATTGTTGTTGTTGTTTATTTGACGTTTTTGTTGTTGTTGATGTTGTTGTTGTTGTTGTTGTTGTTGTATATTTGACGTTGTTGTTGTTATTGTTGTTGTTGTTGTTGTTGTTGTTGTATATTTGACGTTGTTGTTGTTATTGTTGTTGTTGTTGTTGTTGTTGTTTATTTGACATTGTTGTTGTTGTTGTTGTTTATTTGACGTTGTTGTAGTTGTTTAATTGACGTTGTTGTTGTTGTTGTTGTTTATTTGACGTCGTTGTTGTTGTTGTTATTGTTGTTATTGTTGTTTTTTATTTGACGTTGTTGTTGTTGTTGTTGTTTATTTGACGCTGTTGTTGTTGTTGTTGTTTATTTAACGTTGTTGTTGTTGTTGACGTTGTTGTTGATGTTGTGTATTTGACAATGTTGTTGTTGTTGTTATTGTTTATTTGACATTGTTGTTGTTGTTGTTGTTGTTGTTTATTTGGCGTTGTTGTTGTTGTTGACGTTGTTGTTGTTGTTGACGTTGTTGTTGTTGTTGTTGTTCATTTGACGTTGTTGTTGTTGTTGTTTATTTGACGTTGTTGTTGTTGACGGTGTTGTTGTTGTTATTTATTTGATGTTGTTGTTGTTGTTGTTTATTTGACGTTGTTGTTGTTGTTGACATAGTTGTTGTTGTTATTTATTTAACGTTTTTGTTGTTGTTGATGTTGTTGTTGTTTTCGTTGTTGTTTAATTGACGTTGTTGTAGTTGTTTAATTGACGTTGTTGTTGTTGTTGTTGTTTATTTGACGTCGTTGTTGTTGTTGTTATTGTTGTTGTTGTTTATTTGACGTTGTTGTTGTTGTTGTTTATTTGACGCTATTGTTGTTGTTTATATGACGTTGTTGTTGTTGTTGTTATTGTTGTTGTTGTTTATTTGACGTCGTTGTTGTTGTTGTTATTGTTGTTGTTGTTGACGTTGTTGTTGTTGTTGTTTATTTGACATTGTTGTTGTTGTTGTTGTTATTGTTTATTTGACGTTGTTGTTGTTGTTTATTTGGCGTTGTTGTTGTTGTTGTTATTGTTTATTTGACGTTGTTGTTGTTGTTGTTGTTTATTTGGCGTTGTTGTTGTTGTTGTTGACGTTGTTGTTGTTGTTGTTTATTTGACGTTGTTGTTGTTGTTGACATAGTTGTTGTTGTTGTTGTTGTTGTTGTTGTTGTTTATTTGACTTTGTTGTTGTTGTGGACGTTGTTGTTGTTGTTGTTGTTTATTTGACGTTGTTGTTGTTATTGTTTATTTGACATTGTTGTTGTTGTTGACGTTGTTGTTGTTGTTGTTTATTTGACATTGTTGTTGTTGTTGACGTTGTTGTTGTGGTTGTTTATTTGTCTTTGTTGTTGTTGTTGTTTATTTGACGTTGTTGTTTTTGTTGTTGACTTAATTGTTGTTGTTGTTTATTTGACATTGTTGTTGTTGTTGACGTTGTTGTTTATTTGACATTGTTGTTGTTGTTTATTTGACGTTGTAGTATTTGACGTTGTTGTTGTTGTTGTTTATTTGACGTTGTTGTTGTTATTTATTTGACATTGTTGTTGTTGTTGACGTTGTTGTTGTTGTTGTTTATTTGACATTGTTGTTGTTGTTGTTGTTGACGTTGTTGTTGTTGTTGTTGTTGTTGTTGTTGTTGTTTATTTGACGTTGTTTTAGTATTGTTGTTTATTTGACATTGTTGTTGTTGTTGTTGTTGTTGACGTTGTTGTTGTTGTTGTTGTTTATTTGACGTTTTTGTTGTTGTTGATGTTGTTGTTGTTGTTGTATATTTGACGTTGTTGTAGTTGTTATTGTTGTTGTTGTTTATTTGACACTGTTGTTGTTGTTGTTGTTTATTTGACGTTGTTGTTGTTGTTGTTTATTTGACGTTGTTGTTGTTGACGGTGTTGTTGTTGTTGTTGTTTATTTGACATTGTTGTTGTTGTTGTTGTTGTTGTTTATTTGACGTTGTTGTTGTTGTTGTTGTTCTTTATTTGACGTTGTTATTGTTTATTTGACGTTGTTGTTGTTGTTTATTTAACGTTGTTGTTGTTGACGTTGTTGTTGTTGTTATTGTTTATTTGACGTTGTTGTTGTTGTTGTTTATTTGACGTAGTGGTTCTTGTTGACGTTGTTGTTGTTGTTGTTTATTTGACGTTTTTGTTGTTGTTGATGTTGTTGTTGTTGTTGTTTATTTGACATTGTTGTTGTTGACGGTGTTGTTGTTGTTATTTATTTGACGTTGTTGTTGTTGTTGTTTATTTGACGTTGTTGTTGTTTACGTTGTTGTTGTTGTTGTTTATTTGACGTTGTTGTTATTGTTGACATAGTTGTTGTTGTTGTTGTTTATTTGACGTTTTTGATGTTGTTGATGTTGTTGTTGTTTTCGTTGTTGTTTATTTGACGTTGTTGTAGTTGTTTAATTGACGTTGTTGTTGTTGTTGTTGTTTATTTGACGTTGTTGTTGTTGTTGTTTATTTGACGTTGTTGTTGTTGTTCTTGATTTGACGCTGTTGTCGTTGTTGTTGTTGTTTATTTGAAGTTGTTGTTGTTGTTGACGTTGTTGTTGTTGTTATTGTTTATTTAACATTGTTGTTGTTGTTTTTATTGTTTATTTGACGTAGTTGTTGTTGTTGTTTATTTGGCGTTGTTGTTGTTGTTGACGTCGTTGTTGTTGTTTATTTGATGTTGTTGTTGTTGACGTTGTTTTTGTTGTTGTTTATTTGACGTTGTTGTTGTTGTTTTTCATTTGACGTTGTTGTTGTTGTTTATTTGACGTTGTTGTTGTTCTTTATTTGACGTTGTTGTTGTTGTTGTTGTTTATTTGAAATTGTTGTTGTTGACGGTGTTGTTCTTGTTTCTTTGACGTTGTTGTTGTCGTTTATTTGACGTTGTTGTTGTTGTTGACATAGTTGTTGTTGTTGTTGTTGTTTATTTGAAGTTGTTGTTGTTGTTGACGTTGTTGTTGTTGTTGTTTATTTGACGTAGTTTTGTTGTTGTTGACATAGTTGTTGTTGTTGTTATTTATTTGACGTTGTTGTTGTTGTTGACGTTGTTGTTGTTGTTGTTTATTTGACGTTGTTGTTGTTGTTGTTTATTTGACATTGTTGTTGTTGTTGACGTTGTTGTTGTTGTTGTTTATTTGACATTGTTGTTGTTGTTGTTGACGTTGTTGTTGTTTATTTGACTTTGTTGTTGTTGTTGTTTATTTGACATTGTTGTTGTTGTTGACTTAGTTGTTGTTGTTGTTTATTGGACATTGTTGTTGTTGACGTTGTTGTTTATTTGACGTTGTTGTTGTTGTTTATTTGACGTTGTTGTTGTTGTTGTTGACGTTGTTGTTGTTATTTATTTGACATTGTTATTGTTATTTATTTGACATTGTTGTTGTTGTTGTTTATTTGACATTGTTGTTGTTGTTGTTGACGTTGTTGTTGTTGTTGTTGTTTCTTTGACGTTGTTTTAGTATTGTTGTTTATTTGACATTGTTGTTGTTATTTATTTGTTGTTGTTGTGGGTGACATTGTTGTTGTTGTTGTTTATTTGACGTTGTTAATGTTGTTCATTTGACGTAGTTGTTGTTGTTGACGTTGTTGTTGTTGTTGTTATTTATTTGACGTTTTTGTTGTTGTTGATGTTGTTGTTGTTGTTGTATATTTGACGTTGTTGTAGTTGTTATTGTTGTTGTTGTTTATTTGACATTGTTGTTGTTGTTGTTTATTTGACGTTGTTGTTGTTGTTTATTTGACGTTGTTGTTGTTGTTTATTTGACGTTGTTGTTGTTGACGGTGTTGTTGTTGTTGTTTATTTGACATTGTAGTTATTGTTGTTGGCATTGTTGTTGTTGTTTATTTGACGTTGTTGTTGTTGTTGTTGTTGTTCTTTATTTGACGTTGTTATTGTTTATTTGACGTTGTTGTTTTTTATTTAACGTTGTTGTTGTTGACGTTGTTGTTGTTGTTATTGTTTATTTGACGTTGTTGTTGTTGTTTATTTGACGTAGTTGTTGTTGTTGACGTTGTTGTTGTTGTTTATTTGACGTTTTTGTTGTTGTTGATGTTGTTGTTGTTGTTTATTTGACGTTGTTGTTGTTGTTGTTTATTTGACGTTGTTGTTGTTGACGGTGTTGTTGTTGTTATTTATTTGATGTTGTTGTTGTTGTTGTTTATTTGACGTTGTTGTTGTTGACGTTGTTGTTGTTGTTGTTTATTTGACGTTGTTGTTGTTGTTGACATAGTTGTTGTTGTTGTTTATTTAACGTTTTTGTTGTTGTTGATGTTGTTGTTGTTTTCGTTGTTTTTTTATTTGACGTTGTTGTAGTTGTTTAATTGACGTTGTTGTTGTTGTTTATTTGACGTCGTTGTTGTTGTTGTTATTGTTGTTGTTGTTATTGTTGTTGTTGTTTATTTGACGTTGTTGTTGTTGTTTATTTGACGCTATTGTTGTTGTTTATTTGACGTTGTTGTTGTTGTTGTTATTGTTGTTGTTGTTTATTTGACGTCGTTGTTGTTGTTGTTATTGTTGTTGTTGTTGACGTTGTTGTTGTTGTTGTTATTGTTTATTTGACGTTGTTGTTGTTGTTGTTTATTTGGCGTTGTTGTTGTTGTTGTTGACGTTGTTGTTGTTGTTGTTTATTTGACGTTGTTGTTATTGTTGTTTATTTGACGTTGTTGTTGTTGTTGTTGTTTATTTGACATTGTTGTTGTTGACGGTGTTGTTGTTGTTGTTTATTTAACGTTGTGGTTGTTGTTGTTTATTTGACGTTGTTGTTGTTGACGTTGTTGTTGTTGTTGTTTATTTGGCGTTGTTGTTGTTGTTGACATAGTTGTTGTTGTTGTTGTTTATTTGATGTTGTTGTTGTTGACGTTGTTGTTGTTGTTGTTTGTTTGTCGTTGTTGTTGTTGACATAGTTGTTGTTGTTGTTGTTTATTTGACGTTGTTGTTGTTGTGGTTGTTTATTTGACGTTGTTGTTGTTGTTGTTTATTTGACGTTGTTGTTGTTGTTTATTTGACACTGTTGTTGTTGTTGTTGTTTATTTGACGTTGTTGTTGTTGTTGTTTATTTGACGTTGTTGTTGTTGACGGTGTTGTTGTTGTTGTTGTTTATTTGACATTGTTGTTGTTGTTGTTGTTGTTGTTTATTTGACGTTGTTGTTGTTGTTGTTGTTCTTTATTTGACGTTGTTATTGTTTATTTGACGTTGTTGTTGTTTATTTAACGTTGTTGTTGTTGACGTTGTTGTTGTTGTTATTGTTTATTTGACGTTGTTGTTGTTGTTGTTTATTTGACGTAGTGGTTCTTGTTGACATTGTTGTGGTTGTTGTTTATTTGACGTTTTTGTTGTTGTTGATGTTGTTGTTGTTGTTGTTTATTTGACGTTGTTGTTGTTGACGGTGTTGTTGTTGTTATTTATTTGACGTTGTTGTTGTTGTTGTTTATTTGACGTTGTTGTTGTTTACGTTGTTGTTGTTGTTGTTTATTTGACGTTGTTGTTATTGTTGACATAGTTGTTGTTGTTGTTGTTTATTTGACGTTTTTGATGTTGTTGATGTTGTTGTTGTTTTCGTTGTTGTTTATTTGACGTTGTTGTAGTTGTTTAATTGACGTTGTTGTTGTTGTTGTTGTTTATTTGACGTTGTTGTTGTTGTTGTTGTTTATTTGACGTTGTTGTTGTTGTTCTTGATTTGACGCTGTTGTCGTTGTTGTTGTTGTTTATTTGAAGTTGTTGTTGTTGTTGACGTTGTTGTTGTTGTTATTGTTTATTTAACATTGTTGTTGTTGTTTTTATTGTTTATTTGACGTAGTTGTTGTTGTTGTTTATTTGGCGTTGTTGTTGTTGTTGACGTCGTTGTTGTTGTTTATTTGATGTTGTTGTTGTTGACGTTGTTTTTGTTGTTGTTTATTTGACGTTGTTGTTGTTGTTTTTCATTTGACGTTGTTGTTGTTGTTTATTTGACGTTGTTGTTGTTCTTTATTTGACGTTGTTGTTGTTGTTGTTGTTTATTTGAAATTGTTGTTGTTGACGGTGTTGTTCTTGTTTCTTTGACGTTGTTGTTGTTGTTTATTTGACGTTGTTGTTGTTGTTGACATAGTTGTTGTTGTTGTTGTTGTTTATTTGAAGTTGTTGTTGTTGTTGACGTTGTTGTTGTTGTTGTTTATTTGACGTTGTTGTTGTTGTTGTTGACATAGTTGTTGTTGTTGTTATTTATTTGAAGTTGTTGTTGTTGTTGACGTTGTTGTTGTTGTTGTTTATTTGACGTTGTTGTTGTTGTTGTTTATTTGACATTGTTGTTGTTGTTGACGTTGTTGTTGTTGTTGTTTATTTGACATTGTTGTTGTTGTTGTTGTTGACGTTGTTGTTGTTTATTTGACTTTGTTGTTGTTGTTGTTTATTTGACATTGTTGTTGTTGTTGACTTAGTTGTTGTTGTTGTTTATTGGACATTGTTGTTGTTGTTGTTGACGTTGTTGTTTATTTGACGTTGTTGTTGTTGTTTATTTGACGTTGTTGTTGTTGTTGTTGACGTTGTTGTTGTTGTTTATTTGACATTGTTATTGTTATTTATTTGACATTGTTGTTGTTGTTGTTTATTTGACATTGTTGTTGTTGTTGTTGACGTTGTTGTTGTTGTTGTTGTTTCTTTGACGTTGTTTTAGTATTGTTGTTTATTTGACATTGTTGTTGTTATTTATTTGTTGTTGTTGTGGGTGACATTGTTGTTGTTGTTGTTTATTTGACGTTGTTATTGTTGTTCATTTGACGTAGTTGTTGTTGTTGACGTTGTTGTTGTTGTTGTTATTTATTTGACGTTTTTGTTGTTGTTGATGTTGTTGTTGTTGTATATTTGACGTTGTTGTAGTTGTTATTGTTGTTGTTGTTTATTTGACATTGTTGTTGTTGTTGTTTATTTGACGTTGTTGTTGTTGTTTATTTGACGTTGTTGTTGTTGTTTATTTGACGTTGTTGTTGTTGACGGTGTTGTTGTTGTTGTTTATTTGACATTGTAGTTATTGTTGTTGGCATTGTTGTTGTTGTTTATTTGACGTTGTTGTTGTTGTTGTTGTTGTTCTTTATTTGACGTTGTTATTGTTTATTTGACGTTGTTGTTGTTTATTTAACGTTGTTGTTGTTGACGTTGTTGTTGTTGTTATTGTTTATTTGACGTTGTTGTTGTTGTTTATTTGACGTAGTAGTTGTTGTTGACGTTGTTGTTGTTGTTTATTTGACGTTTTTGTTGTTGTTGATGTTGTTGTTGTTTATTTGACGTTGTTGTTGTTGTTGTTTATTTGACGTTGTTGTTGTTGACGGTGTTGTTGTTGTTGTTTATTTGACGTTGTTGTTGTTGTTGACATAGTTGTTGTTGTTGTTTATTTAACGTTTTTGTTGTTGTTGATGTTGTTGTTGTTTTCGTTGTTGTTTATTTGACGTTGTTGTAGTTGTTTAATTGACGTTGTTGTTGTTGTTGTTGTTTATTTGACGTCGTTGTTGTTGTTGTTATTGTTGTTGTTGTTATTGTTGTTGTTGTTTATTTGACGTTGTTGTTGTTTATTTGACGCTATTGTTGTTGTTTATTTGACGCTGTTGTTGTTGTTGTTATTGTTGTTGTTGTTTATTTGACGTCGTTGTTGTTGTTGTTATTGTTGTTGTTGTTGACGTTGTTGTTGTTGTTGTTATTGTTTATTTGACGTTGTTGTTGTTGTTGTTGTTTATTTGGCGTTGTTGTTGTTATTGACGTTGTTGTTGTTGTTGTTGTTTATTTGACGTTGTTGTTATTGTTGTTTATTTGACGTTGTTGTTGTTGTTGTTTATTTGACATTGTTGTTGTTGACGGTGTTGTTGTTGTTGTTTATTTAACGTTGTGGTTGTTGTTGTTTATTTGACGTTGTTGTTGTTGACGTTGTTGTTGTTGTTGTTGTTTATTTGGCGTTGTTGTTGTTGTTGACATAGTTGTTGTTGTTGTTGTTTATTTGATGTTGTTGTTGTTGACGTTGTTGTTGTTGTTGTTTGTTTGTCGTTGTTGTTGTTGTTGACATAGTTGTTGTTGTTGTTGTTTATTTGACGTTGTTGTTGTTGTGGTTGTTTATTTGACGTTGTTGTTGTTGTTGTTTATTTGACGTTGTTGTTGTTGTTTATTTGACATTGTTGTTGTTGTTGACGTTGTTGTTGTTGTTGTTGTTTATTTGACGTTGTTGTTGTTGTTGACTTAGTTGTTGTTGTTGTTGACGTTGTTTATTATTTGATGTTGTTTATTGTTTATTTGACGTTGTTAAGGTTGTTGACGTTGTTGTTGTTGACGTTGTTGTTGTTGTTGTTGTTTATTTGACGTTTTTGTTGTTGTTGATGTTGTTGTTGTTGTTGTATATTTGACGTTGTTGTAGTTGTTATTGTTGTTGTTGTTGTTTATTTGACATTGTTGTTGTTGTTGTTTATTTGACGTTGTTGTTGTTGTTTATTTGACGTTGTTGTTTATTTGATGTTGTTGTTGTTGACGGTGTTGTTGTTGTTGTTGTTATTGTCTGTTTGACATTGTTGTCGTTGTTGTTGTTGTTGACGTTGTTGTTGTTTATTTGACGTTGTTGTTTTTGTTGTTGTTCTTTATTTGACGTTGTTATTGTTTATTTGATGTTGTTGTTGTTGTTTCTTTAACGTTGTTGTTGTTGATGTTGTTGTTGTTGTTATTGTTTATTTGACGTTGTTGTTGTTGTTTATTTGACGTAGTTGTTGTTGTTGACGTTGTTGTTGTTGTTGTTGTTTATTTGATGTTTTTGTTGTTGTTGATGTTGTTGTTTTTGTTTATTTGACGTTGTTGTTGTTGTTGTTTATTTGACGTTGTTGTTGTTGACGGTGTTGTTGTTGTTGTTGTTTATTTGACGTTGTTGTTGTTGTTGACGTTGTTGTTGTTTATTTGACGTTGTTGTTGTTGTTGTTGACATAGTTGTTGTTGTTGTTGTTGTTTATTTGACGTTGTTGTTGTTGTGGACGTTGTTGTTGTTGTTGTTGTTTATTTGACGTTGTTGTTGTTGTTTATTTGACATTGTTATTGTTGTTGACGTTGTTGTTGTTGTTTATTTGACATTGTTGTTGTTGTTGTTGTTGACGTTGTTGTTGTTGTTTATTTGACTTTGTTGTTGTTGTTGTTGTTTATTTGACGTTGTTGTTGTTGTTGTTGACTTAATTGTTGTTGTTGTTTATTTGATGTTGTTGTTGTTGTTGGCGTTGTTGTTGTTGTTTATTTGACGTTGTTGTTGTTATTTATTTGACATTGTTGTTGTTGTTGACGTTGTTGTTGTTGTTGTTTATTTGACATTGTTGTTGTTGTTGTTGTTGACGTTGTTGTTGTTCTTGTTTATTTGACGTTGTTTTAGTATTGTTGTTTATTTGACATTGTTGTTGTTATTTATTTGACGTTGTTGTGGGTGACATTGTTGTTGTTGTTTATTTGACGTTGTTGTTGTTTGTTTGACGTAGTTGTTGTTGTTGACGTTATTATTGTTGTTGACGTTATTGTTGTTGTTGTTTATTTGACGTTTTTGTTGTTGTTGATGTTGTTGTTGTTGTTGTATATTTGACGTTGTTGTTGTTGTTATTATTTATTTGACGTTGTTGTTGTTGACGTTGTTGTTGTTGTTGTTTATTTGACGTTGTTGTTGTTGTTGACATAGTTGTTGTTGTTGTTTATTTAACGTTTTTGTTGTTGTTGATGTTGTTGTTGTTTTCGTTGTTGTTTATTTGACGTTGTTGTAGTTGTTTAATTGACGTTGTTGTTGTTGTTGTTGTTGTTGTTTATTTGACGTCGTTGTTGTTGTTGTTATTGTTGTTGTTGTTATTGTTGTTGTTGTTTATTTGACGTTGTTGTTGTTGTTTATTTGACGCTATTGTTGTTGTTTATTTGACGCTGTTGTTGTTGTTGTTATTGTTGTTGTTGTTTATTTGACGTCGTTGTTGTTGTTGTTATTGTTGTTGTTGTTGACGTTGTTGTTGTTGTTGTTGTTATTGTTTATTTGACGTTGTTGTTGTTGTTGTTGTTGTTTATTTGGCGTTGTTGTTGTTGTTGTTGACGTTGTTGTTGTTGTTGTTGTTTATTTGACGTTGTTGTTATTGTTGTTTATTTGACGTTGTTGTTGTTGTTGTTTATTTGACATTGTTGTTGTTGACGGTGTTGTTGTTGTTGTTTATTTAACGTTGTGGTTGTTGTTGTTTATTTGACGTTGTTGTTGTTGACATTGTTGTTGTTGTTGTTTATTTGGCGTTGTTGTTGTTGTTGACATAGTTGTTGTTGTTGTTGTTTATTTGATGTTGTTGTTGTTGACGTTGTTGTTGTTGTTGTTTGTTTGTCGTTGTTGTTGTTGTTGACATAGTTGTTGTTGTTGTTGTTTATTTGACGTTGTTGTTGTTGTGGTTGTTTATTTGACGTTGTTGTTGTTGTTGTTTATTTGACGTTGTTGTTGTTGTTTATTTGACATTGTTGTTGTTGTTGACGTTGTTGTTGTTGTTGTTGTTTATTTGACGTTGTTGTTGTTGTTGACTTAGTTGTTGTTGTTGTTGACGTTGTTTATTATTTGATGTTGTTTATTGTTTATTTGACGTTGTTAAGGTTGTTGACGTTGTTGTTGTTGTTTATTTGAAGTTGTTGTTGTTGACGTTGTTGTTGTTGTTGTTATTATTTATTTGACGTAGTTGTTGTTGTTGACGTTGTTGTTGTTGTTGTTTATTTGATGTTTTTGTTGTTGTTGATGTTGTTGTTGTTGTTGTATATTTGACGTTGTTGTAGTTGTTATTGTTGTTGTTTATTTGACATTGTTGTTGTTGTTGTTTATTTGACGTTGTTGTTGTTGTTTATTTGACGTTGTTGTTTATTTGATGTTGTTGTTGTTGACGGTGTTGTTGTTGTTGTTATTGTCTGTTTGACATTGTTGTCGTTGTTGTTGTTGTTGACGTTGTTGTTGTTTATTTGACGTTGTTG
This sequence comes from Vicia faba, assembly GCA_948472305.1. Classification (NCBI taxonomy): domain Eukaryota; kingdom Viridiplantae; phylum Streptophyta; class Magnoliopsida; order Fabales; family Fabaceae; genus Vicia; species Vicia faba. The sequence goes on along the minus strand of OX451739.1, from coordinate 386,876,714 downwards.
TTTTTGTTGTTGTTCTTTATTTGACGTTGTTATTGTTTATTTGATGTTGTTGTTGTTGTTTCTTTAACGTTGTTGTTGTTGATGTTGTTGTTGTTGTTATTGTTTATTTGACGTTGTTGTTGTTGTTTATTTGACGTAGTTGTTGTTGTTGACGTTGTTGTTGTTGTTGTTTATTTGATGTTTTTGTTGTTGTTGATGTTGTTGTTTTTGTTTATTTGACGTCGTTGTTGTTGTTGTTTATTTGACGTTGTTGTTGTTGACGGTGTTGTTGTTGTTGTTGTTTATTTGACGTTGTTGTTGTTGTTGACGTTGTTGTTGTTTATTTGACGTTGTTGTTGTTGTTGTTGCATAGTTGTTGTTGTTGTTGTTGTTTATTTGACGTTGTTGTTGTTGTTGACGTTGTTGTTGTTGTTGTTTATTTGACGTTGTTGTTGTTGTTTATTTGACATTGTTATTGTTGTTGACGTTGTTGTTGTTGTTTATTTGACATTGTTGTTGTTGTTGTTGTTGACGTTGTTGTTGTTGTTTATTTGACTTTGTTGTTGTTGTTGTTGTTTATTTGACCTTGTTGTTGTTGTTGTTGACTTAATTGTTGTTGTTGTTTATTTTACGTTGTTGTTGTTGTTGACGTTGTTGTTGTTGTTTATTTGACGTTGTTGTTGTTATTTATTTGACATTGTTGTTGTTGTTGACGTTGTTGTTGTTGTTGTTGTTGTTGACGTTGTTGTTGTTCTTGTTTATTTGACGTTGTTTTAGTATTGTTGTTTATTTGACATTGTTGTTGTTATTTATTTGACGTTGTTGTGGGTGACATTGTTGTTGTTGTTTATTTGACGTTGTTGTTGTTGTTTATTTGACGTAGTTGTTGTTGTTGACGTTATTATTGTTGTTGACGTTATTGTTGTTGTTGTTTATTTGACGTTTTTGTTGTTGTTGATGTTGTTGTTGTTGTTGTTGTATATTTGACGTTGTTGTTGTTATTGTTGTTGTTGTTGTTGTTGTTGTTTATTTGACATTGTTGTTGTTGTTGTTTATTTGACGTTGTTGTAGTTGTTTAATTGACATTGTTGTTGTTGTTGTTTATTTGACGTTGTTGTTGTTGTTGTTGTTTTTTATTTGACGTTGTTGTTGTTATTGTTTATTTGACGATGTTGTTGTTGTTGTTGTTTATTTGACGTTGTTGTTGTTGACGTTGTTGTTGATGTTGTGTATTTGACATTGTTGTTGTTGTTGTTATTGTTTATTTGACGTTGTTGTTGTTGTTGCTGTTGTTTATTTGGCGTTGTTGTTGTTGTTGACGTTGTTGTTGTTGTTGTTATTTATTTGACGTTGTTGTTGTTGTTGACGTTGTTTTTGTTGTTGTTTATTTGACGTTGTTTTTGTTGTTGTTTATTTGACGTTGTTGTTGTTGTTGTTTATTTGACGTTGTTGTTGTTGTTGTTTATTTGACATTGTTGTTGTTGTTGTTGTTTATTTGACATTGTTGTTGTTGACAGTGTTGTTTTTGTTGTTTATTTGACGTTGTGGTTGTTGTTGTTTATTTGACGTTGTTGTTGTTGTTTATTTGACGTTGTTGTTGCTGTTGACATAGTTTTTGTTGTTGTTGTTTATTTGACGTTGTTGTTGTTCTTGACGTTGTTGTTGTTGTTGTTTATTTTTCGTTGTTGTTGTTGTTGTTTATTTGACGTTGTTGTTGTTGACGTTGTTGTTGTTGTTGTTTATTTGACGTTGCCGTTGTTGCTGTTTATTTGACATTGTTGTTGTTGTTGACGTTGTTGTTGTTGTTTATTTGACATTGTTGTTGTTGTTGTTGTTTATTTTTTCTTTGTTATTGTTGTTGTTTATTTGACGTTGTTGTTGTTGTTTATTTGACGTTGTTGTTGTTGTTGTTGACTTAGTTGTTGTTGTTGTTTATTTGACGTTGTTGTTGTTGTTGTTGACGTTGTTGTTTATTTGACATTGTTGTTGTTTATTTGACGTTGTTGTTGTTGTTGACGTTGTTGTTGTTGTTTATTTGACGTTGTTGTTGTTGACGTTGTTGTTGTTGTTGTTATTGTTTATTTGACATAGTTGTTGTTGTTGACGTTGTTGTTGTTGTTGTTTATTTGACGTTTTTGTTGTTGTTGATGTTGTTGTTGTTGTTGTATATTTGACGTTGTTGTAGTTGTTATTGTTGTTGTTGTTGTTGTTGTTGTTGTTTATTTGACATTGTTGCTGTTGTTGTTTATTTGACGTTGTTGTTGTTGTTTATTTGACGTTGTTGTTTATTTGACGTTGTTGTTGTTTACGGTGTTGTTGTTGTCTGTTTGACATTGTTGTCGTTGTTATTGTTGACGTTGTTGTTGTTTATTTGACGTTGTTGTTTTTGTTGTTGTTCTTTATTTGACGTTATTATTGTTTATTTGATGTTGTTGTTGTTGTTTATTTAACGTTGGTGTTGTTGACGTTGTTGTTGTTGTTATTGTTTATTTGACGTTGTTGTTGTTGTTGTTTATTTGACGTAGTTGTTGTTGTTGACGTTGTTGTTATTGTTGTTGTTTATTTGACGTTTATGTTGTTGTTGTTGTTGTTGTTTATTTGACGTTGTTGTTGTTGTTGTTGTTGTTGTTTATTTGACGTTGTTGTTGTTGACGGTGTTGTTGTTGACGGTGTTGTTGTTGTTGTTTATTTGACGTTGTTGTTGTTGTTGTTTATTTGACGTAGTTGTTGTTGACGTTGTTGTTGTTGTTGTTTATTTGACGTTGTTGTTGTTGTTGACATAGTTGTTGTTGTTGTTGTTTATTTGACATTGAAGTTGTTGTTGACGTTGTTGTTGTTGTTGTTTATTTGACGTTGTTGTTGTTGTTTATTTGACATTGTTGTTGTTGTTGATGTTGTTGTTGTTGTTTATTTGACATTGTTGTTGTTGTTGTTATTGACGTTGTTGTTGTTGTTGTTGTTGTTTATTTGACGTTGTTGTTGTTGTTGTTTATTTGACGTTGTTGTTGTTGTTCTTTATTTGACGTTGTTGTCGTTGTTGTTGTTGTTTATTTGACGTTGTTGTTGTTGTTGACGTTGTTGTTGTTGTTATTGTTTATTTAACATTGTTGTTGTTGTTTTTATTGTTTATTTGACGTAGTTGTTGTTGTTGTTTATTTGGCGTTGTTGTTGTTGTTGACGTTGTTGTTGTTGTTTATTTGACGTTGTTGTTGTTGACGTTTTTTTTGTTGTTGTTTATTTGACGTTGTTGTTGTTGTTGTTGTTGTTCCTTTGACGTTGTTGTTGTTGTTTATTTGACGTTGTTGTTGTTCTTTATTTGACGTTGTTGTTGTTGTTGTTGTTTATTTGACATTGTTGTTGTTGACGGTGTTGTTGTTGTTTATTTGACGTTGTTGTTGTTATTGTTTATTTGACGTTGTTGTTGTTGTTGACATAGTTGTTGTTGTTGTTGTTTATTTGACGTTGTTGTTGTTGTTGACGTTGTTGTTGTTGTTGTTTATTTGACGTTGTTGTTGTTGTTGACATAGTTGTTGTTGTTGTTATTTATTTGACGTTGTTGTTGTTGTTGACGTTGTTGTTGTTGTTTATTTGACGTTGTTGTTGTTGTTTATTTGACGTAGTTGTTGTTGTTGACGTTATTATTGTTGTTGACGTTATTGTTGTTGTTGTTTATTTGACGTTTTTGTTGTTGTTGATGTTGTTGTTGTTGTTGTATATTTGACGTTGTTGTTGTTGTTATTGTTGTTGTTGTTGTTGTTGTTGTTGTTTATTTGACATTGTTGTTGTTGTTGTTTATTTGATGTTGTTGTAGTTGTTTAATTGACGTTGTTGTTGTTGTTGTTTATTTGACGTTGTTGTTGTTGTTGTTATTGTTGTTGTTGTTGTTTTTTATTTGACGTTGTTGTTGTTGTTGTTTATTTGACGCTGTTGTTGTTGTTGTTGTTTATTTGACGTTGTTGTTGTTGTTGACGTTGTTGTTGATGTTGTGTATTTGACATTGTTGTTGTTTTGCTTATTGTTTATTTGACGTTGTTGTTGTTGTTGTTGTTTATTTGGCGTTGTTGTTGTTGTTGACGTTGTTGTTGTTGTTGACGTTGTTTTTGTTGTTGTTTATTTGACGTTGTTTTTGTTGTTGTTTATTTGACGTTGTTGTTGTTGTTGTTTATTTGACGTTGTTGTTGTTGTTGTTTATTTGACGTTGTTGTTCTTGTTGTTTATTTGACATTGTTGTTGTTGACAGTGTTGTTTTTGTTGTTTATTTGACGTTGTGGTTGTTGTTGTTTATTTGACGTTGTTGTTGTTGTTGTTGTTTATTTGACGTTGTTGTTGTTGTTGACATAGTTTTTGTTGTTGTTGTTTATTTGACGTTGTTGTTGTTGTTGTTGACGTTGTTGTTGTTGTTGTTTATTTGTCGTTGTTGTTGTTGACATAGTTGTTGTTGTTGTTTATTTGATGTTGTTGTTGTTGACGTTGTTGTTGTTGTTGTTTATTTGACGTTGCCGTTGTTGCTGTTTATTTGACATTGTTGTTGTTGTTGACGTTGTTGTTGTTGTTTATTTGACATTGTTGTTGTTGTTGTTGTTTATTTATCTTTGTTGTTGTTGTTGTTTATTTGACATTGTTGTTGTTGTTGACGTTGTTGTTGTTGTTTATTTGACATTGTTGTTGTTGTTGTTGTTTATTTATCTTTGTTGTTGTTGTTGTTTATTTGACGTTGTTGTTGTTGTTGTTGTTTATTTGACATTGTTGTTGTTGACAGTGTTGTTTTTGTTGTTTATTTGACGTTGTGGTTGTTGTTGTTTATTTGACGTTGTTGTTGTTGACGTTGTTGTTGTTGTTTATTTGACGTTGTTGTTGCTGTTGACATAGTTTTTGTTGTTGTTGTTTATTTGACGTTGTTGTTGTTCTTGACGTTGTTGTTGTTGTTGTTTATTTGTCGTTGTTGTTGTTGTTGTTTATTTGACGTTGTTGTTGTTGACGTTGTTGTTGTTGTTGTTTATTTGACGTTGCCGTTGTTGCTGTTTATTTGACATTGTTGTTGTTGTTGACGTTGTTGTTGTTGTTTATTTGACATTGTTGTTGTTGTTGTTGTTTATTTTTTCTTTGTTATTGTTGTTGTTTATTTGACGTTGTTGTTGTTGTTTATTTGACGTTGTTGTTGTTGTTGTTGACTTAGTTGTTGTTGTTGTTTATTTGACGTTGTTGTTGTTGTTGTTGACGTTGTTGTTTATTTGACATTGTTGTTGTTTATTTGACGTTGTTGTTGTTGTTGACGTTGTTGTTGTTGTTTATTTGACGTTGTTGTTGTTGACGTTGTTGTTGTTGTTGTTATTGTTTATTTGACATAGTTGTTGTTGTTGACGTTGTTGTTGTTGTTGTTTATTTGACGTTTTTGTTGTTGTTGATGTTGTTGTTGTTGTATATTTGACGTTGTTGTAGTTGTTATTGTTGTTGTTGTTGTTGTTGTTGTTTATTTGACATTGTTGCTGTTGTTGTTTATTTGACGTTGTTGTTGTTGTTTATTTGACGTTGTTGTTTATTTGACGTTGTTGTTGTTTACGGTGTTGTTGTTGTCTGTTTGACATTGTTGTCGTTGTTATTGTTGGCGTTGTTGTTGTTTATTTGACGTTGTTGTTTTTGTTGTTGTTCTTTATTTGACGTTATTATTGTTTATTTGATGTTGTTGTTGTTGTTTATTTAACGTTGGTGTTGTTGACGTTGTTGTTGTTGTTATTGTTTATTTGACGTTGTTGTTGTTGTTGTTTATTTGACGTAGTTGTTGTTGACGTTGTTGTTATTGTTGTTGTTTATTTGACGTTTATGTTGTTGTTGTTGTTGTTGTTGTTTATTTGACGTTGTTGTTGTTGTTGTTGTTGTTGTTTATTTGACGTTGTTGTTGTTGACGGTGTTGTTGTTGACGGTGTTGTTGTTGTTGTTTATTTGACGTTGTTGTTGTTGTTGTTTATTTGACGTAGTTGTTGTTGACGTTGTTGTTGTTGTTGTTTATTTGACGTTGTTGTTGTTGTTGACATAGTTGTTGTTGTTGTTGTTTATTTGACGTTGAAGTTGTTGTTGACGTTGTTGTTGTTGTTGTTTATTTGACGTTGTTGTTGTTGTTTATTTGACATTGTTGTTGTTGTTGATGTTGTTGTTGTTGTTTATTTGACATTGTTGTTGTTGTTGTTATTGACGTTGTTGTTGTTGTTGTTGTTTATTTGACGTTGTTGTTGTTGTTGTTTATTTGACGTTGTTGTTGTTGTTCTTTATTTGACGTTGTTGTCGTTGTTTATTTGACGTTGTTGTTGTTGTTGACGTTGTTGTTGTTGTTATTGTTTATTTAACATTGTTGTTGTTGTTTTTATTGTTTATTTGACGTAGTTGTTGTTGTTGTTTATTTGGCGTTGTTGTTGTTGTTGACGTTGTTGTTGTTGTTTATTTGACGTTGTTGTTGTTGACGTTTTTTTTGTTGTTGTTTATTTGACGTTGTTGTTGTTGTTGTTGTTGTTCCTTTGACGTTGTTGTTGTTGTTTATTTGACGTTGTTGTTGTTCTTTATTTGATGTTGTTGTTGTTGTTGTTGTTTATTTGACATTGTTGTTGTTGACGGTGTTGTTGTTGTTTATTTGACGTTGTTGTTGTTGTTGTTTATTTGACGTTGTTGTTGTTGTTGACATAGTTGTTGTTGTTGTTGTTTATTTGACGTTGTTGTTGTTGTTGACGTTGTTGTTGTTGTTGTTTATTTGACGTTGTTGTTGTTGTTGACATAGTTGTTGTTGTTGTTATTTATTTGACGTTGTTGTTGTTGTTGACGTTGTTGTTGTTGTTTATTTGACGTTGTTGTTGTTGTTTATTTGACGTAGTTGTTGTTGTTGACGTTATTATTGTTGTTGACGTTATTGTTGTTGTTGTTTATTTGACGTTTTTGTTGTTGTTGATGTTGTTGTTGTTGTTGTTGTATATTTGACGTTGTTGTTGTTGTTATTGTTGTTGTTGTTGTTGTTGTTGTTTATTTGACATTGTTGTTGTTGTTGTTTATTTGATGTTGTTGTAGTTGTTTAATTGACGTTGTTGTTGTTGTTGTTTATTTGACGTTGTTGTTGTTGTTGTTATTGTTGTTGTTGTTGTTTTTTATTTGACGTTGTTGTTGTTGTTGTTTATTTGACGCTGTTGTTGTTGTTGTTGTTTATTTGACGTTGTTGTTGTTGTTGACGTTGTTGTTGATGTTGTGTATTTGACATTGTTGTTGTTTTGCTTATTGTTTATTTGACGTTGTTGTTGTTGTTGTTGTTTATTTGGCGTTGTTGTTGTTGTTGACGTTGTTGTTGTTGTTGACGTTGTTTTTGTTGTTGTTTATTTGACGTTGTTTTTGTTGTTGTTTATTTGACGTTGTTGTTGTTGTTGTTGTTGTTTATTTGACGTTGTTGTTGTTGTTGTTTATTTGACGTTGTTGTTCTTGTTGTTTATTTGACATTGTTGTTGTTGACAGTGTTGTTTTTGTTGTTTATTTGACGTTGTGGTTGTTGTTGTTTATTTGACGTTGTTGTTGTTGTTGTTGTTTATTTGACGTTGTTGTTGTTGTTGACATAGTTTTTGTTGTTGTTGTTTATTTGACGTTGTTGTTGTTGTTGTTGACGTTGTTGCTGTTGTTGTTTATTTGTCGTTGTTGTTGTTGACATAGTTGTTGTTGTTGTTGTTTATTTGACGTTGTTGTTGTTGACGTTGTTGTTGTTGTTGTTTATTTGACGTTGCCGTTGTTGCTGTTTATTTGACATTGTTGTTGTTGTTGACGTTGTTGTTGTTGTTTATTTGACATTGTTGTTGTTGTTGTTGTTTATTTATCTTTGTTGTTGTTGTTGTTTATTTGACATTGTTGTTGTTGTTGTTATTGACGTTGTTGTTGTTATTGTTTATTTGACGTTGTTGTTGTTGTTGTTTATTTGACGTTGTTGTTGTTGTTCTTTATTTGACGCTGTTGTTGTTGTTGTTTATTTGACGCTGTTGTTGTTGTTGACGTTGTTGTTGTTGTTATTGTTTATTTAACATTGTTGTTGTTGTTTTTATTGTTTATTTGACGTAGTTGTTGTTGTTGTTTATTTGGCGTTGTTGTTGTTGTTGACGTTGTTGTTGTTGTTTATTTGACGTTGTTGTTGTTGACGTTGTTTTTGTTGTTGTTTATTTGACGTTGTTGTTGTTGTTGTTGTTGTTCCTTTGACGTTGTTGTTGTTGTTTATTTGACGTTGTTGTTGTTCTTTATTTGACGTTGTTGTTGTTGTTGTTGTTGTTTATTTGACATTGTTGTTGTTGACGGTGTTGTTGTTGTTTATTTGACGTTGTTGTTGTTGTTGTTTATTTGACGTTGTTGTTGTTGTTGACATAGTTGTTGTTGTTGTTGTTTATTTGACGTTGTTGTTGTTGTTGACGTTATTGTTGTTGTTGTTTATTTGACGTTGTTGTTGTTGTTGACATAGTTGTTGTTGTTGTTATTTATTTGACGTTGTTGTTGTTGTTGACGTTGTTGTTGTTGTTGTTTATTTGACGTTGTTGTTGTTGTTTATTTGACGTAGTTGTTGTTGTTGACGTTATTATTGTTGTTGACGTTATTGTTGTTGTTGTTTATTTGACGTTTTTGTTGTTGCTGATGTTGTTGTTCTTGTTGTATATTTGACGTTGTTGTTGTTGTTATTATTGTTGTTGTTGTTGTTGTTTATTTGACATTGTTGTTGTTGTTGTTTATTTGACGTTGTTGTAGTTGTTTAATTGACGTTGTTGTTGTTGTTTATTTGACGTCGTTGTTGTTGTTGTTATTGTTGTTGTTGTTGTTTTTTATTTGACGTTGTTGTTGTTGTTTATTTGACGCTGTTGTTGTTGTTGTTGTTTATTTGACGTTGTTGTTGTTGTTGACGTTGTTGTTGATGTTGTGTATTTGACATTGTTGTTGTTGTGCTTATTATTTATTTGACGTGTTGTTGTTGTTGTTGATTATTTGGCGTTGTTGTTGTTGTTGACGTTGTTGTTGTTGTTGACGTTGTTTTTGTTGTTGTTTATTTGACGTTGTTGTTGTTGTTGTTTATTTGACGTTGTTGTTGTTGTTGTTTATTTGACGTTGTTGTTCTTGTTGTTTATTTGACATTGTTGTTGTTGACAGTGTTGTTTTTGTTGTTTATTTGACGTTGTGGTTGTTGTTGTTTATTTGACGTTGTTGTTGTTGTTGTTTATTTGACGTTGTTGTTGTTGTTGATATAGTTTTTGTTGTTGTTGTTTATTTGACGTTGTTGTTGTTGTTGACGTTGTTGTTGTTGTTGTTTATTTGTCGTTGTTGTTGTTGACATAGTTGTTGTTGTTATTGTTTATTTGACGTTGTTGTTGTTGACGTTGTTGTTGTTGTTGTTTATTTGACGTTGCCGTTGTTGCTGTTTATTTGACATTGTTGTTGTTGTTGACGTTGTTGTTGTTATTTATTTGACATTGTTGTTGTTGTTGTTGTTTATTTGACTTTGTTGTTGTTGTTGTTGTTTATTTGACGTTGTTGTTGTTGTTGTTGACTTAGTTGTTGTTGTTGTTTATTTGACGTTGTTGTTCTTGTTGTTGTTGACGTTGTTGTTTATTTGACATTGTTGTTGTTGTTTATTTGACGTTGTTGTTGTTGTTGACGTTGTTGTTGTGTTTATTTGACGTTGTTATTGTTGACGTTGTTGTTGTTATTGTTTATTTGACATAGTTGTTGTTGTTGACGTTGTTGTTGTTGTTGTTGTTTATTTGACGTTTTTGTTGTTGTTGATGTTGTTGTTGTTGTTGTATATTTGACGTTGTTGTAGTTGTTATTGTTGTTGTTGTTGTTGTTGTTTATTTGACATTGTTGATGTTGTTGTTTATTTGACGTTGTTGTTGTTGTTGTTTATTTGACGTTGTTGTTTATTTGATGTTGTTGTTGTTGTTTACGGTGTTGTTGTTGTTGTTGTTGTTGTCTGTTTGACATTGTTGTCGTTGTTGTTGTTGACGTTGTTGTTGTTTATTTGACGTTGTTGTTTTTGTTGTTGTTCTTTATTTGACGTTATTATTGTTTATTTGATGTTGTTGTTGTTGTTTATTTAACGTTGGTGTTGTTGACATTGTTGTTGTTGTTATTGTTTATTTGACGTTGTTGTTGTTGTTGTTTATTTGACGTAGTTGTTGTTGTTGACGTTGTTGTTATTGTTGTTGTTTATTTGACGTTTATGTTGTTGTCGATGTTGTTGTTGTTGTTGTTGTTTATTTGACGTTGTTGTTGTTGTTGTTGTTGTTGTTTATTTGACGGTGTTGTTGTTGACGGTGTTGTTGTTGACGGTGTTGTTGTTGTTGTTTATTTGACGTTGTTGTTGTTGTTGTTGTTTATTTGACGTAGTTGTTGTTGTTGTTGTTTATTTGACGTTGTTGTTGTTGTTGACATAGTTGTTGTTGTTGTTGTTTATTTGACGTTGAAGTTGTTGTTGACGTTGTTGTTGTTGTTGTTTATTTGACGTTGTTGTTGTTGTTTATTTGACATTGTTGTTGTTGTTGTTGTTTATTTTTTCTTTGTTTGTGTTGTTGTTTATTTGACGTTGTTGTTGTTGTTTATTTGACGTTGTTGTTGTTGTTGTTGACTTAGTTGTTGTTGTTGTTGTTTATTTGACGTTGTTGTTGTTGTTGTTGTTGACGTTGTTGTTTATTTGACATTGTTGTTGTTGTTTATTTGACGTTGTTGTTGTTGTTGTTGACGTTGTTGTTGTTGTTTATTTGACGTTGTTGTTGTTGACGTTGTTGTTGTAGTTGTTATTGTTTATTTGACATAGTTGTTGTTGTTGACGTTGTTGTTGTTGTTGTTTATTTGACGTTTTTGTTGTTGTTGATGTTGTTGTTGTTGTTGTATATTTGACGTTGTTGTAGTTGTTATTGTTGTTGTTGTTGTTGTTGTTGTTGTTTATTTGACATTGTTGCTGTTGTTGTTTATTTGACGTTGTTGTTGTTGTTTATTTGACGTTGTTGTTTATTTGACGTTGTTGTTGTTTACGGTGTTGTTGTTGTCTGTTTGACATTGTTGTCGTTGTTATTGTTGACGTTGTTGTTGTTTATTTGACGTTGTTGTTTTTGTTGTTGTTCTTTATTTGACGTTATTATTGTTTATTTGATGTTGTTGTTGTTGTTTATTTAACGTTGGTGTTGTTGACGTTGTTGTTGTTGTTATTGTTTATTTGACGTTGTTGTTGTTGTTGTTTATTTGACGTAGTTGTTGTTGTTGACGTTGTTGTTATTGTTGTTGTTTATTTGACGTTTATGTTGTTGTTGTTGTTGTTGTTGTTTATTTGACGTTGTTGTTGTTGTTGTTGTTTATTTGACGTTGTTGTTGTTGACGGTGTTGTTGTTGACGGTGTTGTTGTTGTTGTTTATTTGACGTTGTTGTTGTTGTTGTTTATTTGACGTAGTTGTTGTTGACGTTGTTGTTGTTGTTGTTTATTTGACGTTGTTGTTGTTGTTGTTGACATAGTTGTTGTTGTTGTTTATTTGACGTTGAAGTTGTTGTTGACGTTGTTGTTCTTGTTGTTTATTTGACGTTGTTGTTGTTTATTTGACATTGTTGTTGTTGTTGATGTTGTTGTTGTTGTTTATTTGACATTGTTGTTGTTGTTGTTATTGACGTTGTTGTTGTTGTTGTTGTTTATTTGACGTTGTTGTTGTTGTTGTTTATTTGACGTTGTTGTTGTTGTTCTTTATTTGACATTGTTGTCGTTGTTGTTGTTGTTTATTTGACGTTGTTGTTGTTGTTGACGTTGTTGTTGTTGTTATTGTTTATTTAACATTGTCGTTGTTGTTTTTATTGTTTATTTGACGTAGTTGTTGTTGTTGTTTATTTGGCGTTGTTGTTGTTGTTGACGTTGTTGTTGTTGTTTATTTGACGTTGTTGTTGTTGACGTTTTTTTTGTTGTTGTTTATTTGACGTTGTTGTTGTTGTTGTTGTTGTTGTTCCTTTGACGTTGTTGTTGTTGTTGTTGTTGTTGTTCTTTATTTGACGTTGTTGTTGTTGTTGTTGTTGTTGTTTATTTGACATTGTTGTTGTTGACGGTGTTGTTGTTGTTTATTTGACGTTGTTGTTGTTGTTGTTGTTTATTTGACGTTGTTGTTGTTGTTGACATAGTTGTTGTTGTTGTTGTTTATTTGACGTTGTTGTTGTTGTTGACGTTGTTGTTGTTGTTGTTGTTGTTGACATAGTTGTTGTTGTTGTTATTTATTTGACGTTGTTGTTGTTGTTGACGTTGTTGTTGTTGTTTATTTGACGTTGTTGTTGTTGTTTATTTGACGTAGTTGTTGTTGTTGACGTTATTATTGTTGTTGACGTTATTGTTGTTGTTGTTTATTTGACGTTTTTGTTGTTGTTGATGTTGTTGTTGTTGTTGTTGTTGTATATTTGACGTTGTTGTTGTTGTTATTGTTGTTGTTGTTGTTGTTGTTTATTTGACATTGTTGTTGTTGTTGTTTATTTGACGTTGTTGTAGTTGTTTAATTGACGTTGTTGTTGTTGTTGTTTATTTGACGTCGTTGTTGTTGTTGTTATTGTTGTTGTTGTTGTTTTTTATTTGACGTTGTTGTTGTTGTTGTTTATTTGACGCTGTTGTTGTTGTTGTTGTTTATTTGACGTTGTTGTTGTTGTTGACGTTGTTGTTGATGTTGTGTATTTGACATTGTTGTTGGATTGCTTATTGTTTATTTGACGTTGTTGTTGTTGTTGTTTATTTGGCGTTGTTGTTGTTGTTGACGTTGTTGTTGTTGTTGACGTTGTTTTTGTTGTTGTTTATTTGACGTTGTTTTTGTTGTTGTTTATTTGACGTTGTTGTTGTTGTTGTTGTTTATTTGACGTTGTTGTTGTTGTTGTTGTTTATTTGACGTTGTTGTTCTTGTTGTTTATTTGACATTGTTGTTGTTGACAGTGTTGTTTTTGTTGTTTATTTGACGTTGTGGTTGTTGTTGTTTATTTGACGTTGTTGTTGTTGTTGTTTATTTGACGTTGTTGTTGTTGTTGACATAGTTTTTGTTGTTGTTGTTTATTTGACGTTGTTGTTGTTGTTGTTGACGTTGTTGCTGTTGTTGTTTATTTGTCGTTGTTGTTGTTGACATAGTTGTTGTTGTTGTTGTTTATTTGACGTTGTTGTTGTTGACGTTGTTGTTGTTGTTGTTTATTTGACGTTGCCGTTGTTGCTGTTTATTTGACATTGTTGTTGTTGTTGACGTTGTTGTTGTTGTTTATTTGACATTGTTGTTGTTGTTGTTGTTTATTTGACTTTGTTGTTGTTGTTGTTGTTTATTTGACATTGTTGTTGTTGTTGTTATTGACGTTGTTGTTGTTATTGTTTATTTGACGTTGTTGTTGTTGTTGTTGTTTATTTGACGTTGTTGTTGTTGTTCTTTATTTGACGTTGTTGTCGTTGTTGTTGTTGTTTATTTGACGTTGTTGTTGTTGTTGACGTTGTTGTTGTTGTTATTGTTTATTTAACATTGTTGTTGTTGTTTTTATTGTTTATTTGACGTAGTTGTTGTTGTTGTTTATTTGACGTTGTTGTTGTTGTTGACGTTGTTGTTGTTGTTGTTTATTTGACGTTGTTGTTGACGTTGTTTTTGTTGTTGTTTATTTGACGTTGTTGTTGTTGTTGTTGTTGTTCCTTTGACGTTGTTGTTGTTGTTTATTTGACGTTGTTGTTGTTCTTTATTTGACGTTTTTGTTGTTGTTGTTGTTGTTTATTTGACATTGTTGTTGTTGACGGTGTTGTTGTTGTTTATTTGACGTTGTTGTTGTTGTTGTTTATTTGACGTTGTTGTTGTTGTTGACATAGTTGTTGTTGTTGTTGTTTATTTGACGTTGTTGTTGTTGTTGACGTTGTTGTTGTTGTTGTTTATTTGACGTTGTTGTTGTTGTTGACATAGTTGTTGTTGTTGTTATTTATTTGACGTTGTTGTTGTTGTTGACGTTGTTGTTGTTGTTGTTGTTTATTTGACGTTGTTGTTGTTGTTTATTTGACGTAGTTGTTGTTGTTGACGTTATTATTGTTGTTGACGTTATTGTTGTTGTTGTTTATTTGACGTTTTTGTTGTTGTTGATGTTGTTGTTCTTGTTGTATATTTGACGTTGTTGTTGTTGTTATTGTTGTTGTTGTTGTTGTTTATTTGACATTGTTGTTGTTGTTGTTTATTTGACGTTGTTGTAGTTGTTTAATTGACGTTGTTGTTGTTGTTTATTTGACGTCGTTGTTGTTGTTGTTATTGTTGTTGTTGTTGTTTTTTATTTGACGTTGTTGTTGTTGTTTATTTGACGCTGTTGTTGTTGTTGTTGTTTATTTGACGTTGTTATTGTTGTTGACGTTGTTGTTGATGTTGTGTATTTGACATTGTTGTTGTTGTGCTTATTGTTTATTTGACGTGTTGTTGTTGTTGTTGTTTATTTGGCGTTGTTGTTGTTGTTGACGTTGTTGTTGTTGTTGACGTTGTTTTTGTTGTTGTTTATTTGACGTTGTTTTTGTTGTTGTTTATTTGACGTTGTTGTTGTTGTTGTTGTTTATTTGACGTTGTTGTTGTTGTTGTTTATTTGACGTTGTTGTTCTTGTTGTTTATTTGACATTGTTGTTGTTGACAGTGTTGTTTTTGTTGTTTATTTGACGTTGTGGTTGTTGTTGTTTATTTGACGTTGTTGTTGTTGACGTTGTTGTTGTTGTTGTTGATATAGTTTTTGTTGTTGTTGTTTATTTGACGTTGTTGTTGTTGTTGACGTTGTTGTTGTTGTTGTTTATTTGTCGTTGTTGTTGTTGACATAGTTGTTGTTGTTATTGTTTATTTGACGCTGTTGTCGTTGTTGTTGTTGTTTATTTGACGTTGTTGTTGTTGTTGACATTGTTGTTGTTGTTATTGTTTATTTAACATTGTTGTTGTTGTTTTTATTGTTTATTTGACGTAGTTGTTGTTGTTGTTTATTTGGCGTTGTTGTTGTTGACGTCGTTGTTGTTGTTTATTTGACGTTGTTGTTGTTGACGTTGTTTTTGTTGTTGTTTATTTGACGTTGTTGTTGTTGTTCATTTGACGTTGTTGTTGTTGTTTATTTGACGTTGTTGGTGTTCTTTATTTGACGTTGTTGTTGTTGTTGTTTATTTGAAATTGTTGTTGTTGACGGTGTTGTTCTTGTTTCTTTGACGTTGTTGTTGTTGTTTATTTGACGTTGTTGTTGTTGTTGACATAATTGTTGTTGTTGTTGTTCTTGTTTCTTTGACGTTGTTGTTGTTGTTTATTTGACGTTGTTGTTGTTGTTGACATAATTGTTGTTGTTGTTGTTGTTGTTTATTTGACGTTGCTATTGTTGTTGACGTTGTTGTTGTTGTTGTTTATTTGACGTTGTTGTTGTTGTTGACATAGTTGTTGTTGTTGTTATTTATTTGACGTTGTTGTTGTTGTTGACGTTGTTGTGGTTGTTGTTTATTTGACGTTGTTGTTGTTGTTGTTTATTTGACATTGTTGTTGTTGTTGACGTTGTTGTTGTTGTTGTTGTTTATTTGACATTGTTGTTGTTGTTGTTGTTGACGTTGTTGTTGTTTATTTGACTTTGTTGTTGTTGTTGTTTATTTGACATTGTTGTTGTTGTTGTTGACTTAGTTGTTGTTGTTGTTGTTTATTGGACATTGTTGTTGTTGTTGACGTTGTTGTTTATTTGACGTTGTTGTTGTTGTTGTTGACGTTGTTGTTGTTGTTTATTTGACATTGTTGTTGTTATTTATTTGACATTGTTGTTGTTGTTGTTGACGTTGTTGTTGTTGTTGTTGTTGTTTATTTGACATTGTTGTTGTTGTTGTTGACATTGTTGTTGTTGTTGTTGTTGTTGTTTCTTTGACGTTGTTTTAGTATTGTTGTTTATTTGACATTGTTGTTGTTATTTATTTGACGTTGTTGTGGGTGACATTGTTGTTGTTGTTGTTTATTTGACGTTGTTATTGTTGTTCATTTGACGTAGTTGTTGTTGTTGACGTTGTTGTTGTTGTTGTTGTTTATTTGACGTTTTTGTTGTTGTTGATGTTGTTGTTGTTGTTGTTTATTTGACGTTGTTGTTGTTGACGGTGTTGTTGTTGTTATTTATTTGACGCTGTTGTTGTTGTTCTTTATTTGACGTTGTTGTTGTTTACGTTGCTGTTGTTGTTGTTTATTTGACGTTGTTGTTATTGTTGACATAATTGTTGTTGTTGTTGTTGTTTATTTAACGTTTTTGATGTTGTTGATGTTGTTGTTGTTTTCGTTGTTGTTTATTTGACGTTGTTGTAGTTGTTTAATTGACGTTGTTGTTGTTGTTGTTGTTTATTTGACGTTGTTGTTGTTGTTGTTTATTTGACGTTGTTGTTGTTGTTCTTTATTTGACGCTGTTGTCGTTGTTGTTGTTGTTTATTTGACGTTGTTGTTGTTGTTGACGTTGTTGTTGTTGTTATTGTTTATTTAACATTGTTGTTGTTGTTTTTATTGTTTATTTGACGTAGTTGTTGTTGTTGTTTATTTGGCGTTGTTGTTGTTGTTGTTGACGTCGTTGTTGTTGTTTATTTGACGTTGTTGTTGTTGACGTTGTTTTTGTTGTTATTTATTTGACGTTGTTGTTGTTGTTGTTCATTTGACGTTGTTGTTGTTGTTTATTTGACGTTGTTGTTGTTGTTTATTTGACGTTGTTGTTGTTGTTGACATAGTTGTTGTTGTTGTTGTTGTTGTTTATATGACGTTGTTGTTGTTGTTGACGTTGTTGTTGTTGTTGTTGTTTATTTGACGTTGTTGTTGTTGTTGACATAGTTGTTGTTGTTGTTATTTATTTGACGTTGTTGTTGTTGTTGACGTTGTTGTTGTTGTTGTTTATTTGACGTTGTTGAAGTTGTTGTTTATTTGACATTGTTGTTGTTGTTGACGTTGTTGTTGTTGTTGTTGTTTATTTGACATTGTTGTTGTTGTTGTTGACGTTGTTGTTGTTGTTGTTTATTTGACTTTGTTGTTGTTGTTGTTTATTTGACGTTGTTGTTGTTGTTGTTGACTTAGTTGTTGTTGTTGTTTATTTGACATTGTTGTTGTTGTTGACGTTGTTGTTTATTTGACGTTGTTGTTGTTGTTTATTTGACGTTGTTGTTGTTGTTGTTGACGTTGTTGTTGTTGTTTATTTGACATTGTTGTTGTTATTTATTTGACATTGTTGTTGTTGTTGACGTTGTTGTTGTTGTTTTTTATTTGACATTGTTGTTGTTGTTGACGTTGTTGTTGTTGTTTTTTATTTGACATTGTTGTTGTTGTTGTTGACATTGTTGTTGTTGTTGTTTCTTTGACGTTGTTTTAGTATTGTTGTTTATTTAACATTGTTGTTGTTATTTATTTGACGTTGTTGTGGGTGACATTGTTGTTGTTGTTGTTGTTTATTTGACGTTGTTATTGTTGTTCATTTGACGTAGTTGTTGTTGTTGACGTTGTTGTTGTTGTTGTTGTTGTTGTTTATTTGACGTTTTTGTTGTTGTTGATGTTGTTGTTGTTGTTGTATATTTGACGTTGTTGTAGTTGTTATTGTTGTTGTTGTTTATTTGACATTGTTGTTGTTGTTGTTTATTTGACGTTGTTGTTGTTGTTTATTTGACGTTGTTGTTGTTGTTTATTTGACGTTGTTGTTGTTGACGGTGTTGTTGTTGTTGTTGTTTATTTGACATTGTTGTTATTGTTGTTGGCATTGTTGTTGTTGTTTATTTGACGTTGTTGTTGTTGTTGTTGTTCTTTATTTGACGTTGTTATTGTTTATTTGACGTTGTTGTTGTTTATTTAACGTGGTTGTTGTTGACGTTGTTATTGTTGTTATTGTTTATTTGACATTGTTGTTGTTGTTTATTTGACGTAGTTGTTGTTGTTGACGTTGTTGTTGTTGTTTATTTGACGTTTTTGTTGTTGTTGATGTTGTTGTTGTTGTTTATTTGACGTTGTTGTTGTTGTTGTTGTTTATTTGACGTTGTTGTTGTTGACGGTGTTGTTGTTGTTATTTATTTGATGTTGTTGTTGTTGACATAGTTGTTGTTGTTGTTTATTTAATGTTTTTGTTGTTGTTGATGTTGTTGTTGTTTTCGTTGTTGTTTATTTGACATTCTTGTAGTTGTTTAATTGACGTTGTTGTTGTTGTTGTTGTTTATTTGACGTTGTTGTTGTTGTTGTTATTGTTGTTGTTGTTATTGTTGTTGTTGTTTATTTGATGTTGTTGTTGTTGTTTATTTGACGCTATTGTTGTTGTTTATTTGACGCTGTTGTTGTTGTTGTTGTTATTGTTGTTGTTGTTTATTTGACGTCGTTGTTGTTGTTGTTATTGTTGTTGTTGTTGACGTTGTTGTTGTTGTTGTTTATTTGACATTGTTGTTGTTGTTGTTGTTATTGTTTATTTGACGTTGTTGTTGTTGTTGTTTATTTGGCGTTGTTGTTGTTGTTGTTATTGTTTATTTGACGTTGTTGTTGTTGTTGTTTATTTGGCGTTGTTGTTGTTGTTGTCGTTGACGTTGTTGTTGTTGTTGTTTATTTGACGTTGTTGTTGTTGTTGACATAGTTGTTGTTGTTGTTGTTTATTTGACTTTGTTGTTGTTGTGGACGTTGTTGTTGTTGTTGTTTATTTGACGTTGTTGTTGTTATTGTTTATTTGACATTGTTGTTGTTGTTGACGTTGTTGTTGTTGTTGTTTATTTGACATTGTTGTTGTTGTTGACGTTGTTGTTGTTGTGGTTGTTTATTTGTCTTTGTTGTTGTTGTTGTTGTTTATTTGACGTTGTTGTTGTTGTTGTTGACTTAATTGTTGTTGTTGTTTATTTGACATCGTTGTTGACGTTGTTGTTTATTTGACATTGTTGTTGTTTATTTGACGTTGTTGTTGTTGACGTTGTTGTTGTTGTTTTTTTGACGTTGTTGTTGTTATTTATTTGACATTGTTGTTGTTGTTGACGTTGTTGTTGTTGTTGTTTATTTGACATTGTTGTTGTTGTTGTTGCCGTTGTTGTTGTTGTTGTTGTTGTTGTTTATTTGACATTGTTTTAGTATTGTTGTTTATTTGACATTGTTGTTGTTGTTGTTGTTGTTGACGTTGTTGTTGTTGTTTATTTGACGTTTTTGTTGTTGTTGATGTTGTTGTTGTTGTTGTATATTTGATGTTGTTGTAGTTGTTATTGTTGTTGTTGTTTATTTGACATTGTTGTTGTTGTTGTTGTTGTTGTTTATATGACGTTGTTGTTGTTATTTATTTGACGTTGTTGTTGTCTTTGTTTATTTGACGTTGTTGTTGTTGACGGTGTTGTTGTTGTTGTTGTTTATTTGACATTGTTGTTGTTGTTGTTGACGTTGTTGTTGTTTATTTGACGTTGTTGTTGTTGTTCTTTATTTGACGTTGTTATTGTTTATTTGACGTTGTTGTTGTTGTTTATTTAACGTTGTTGTTGTTGACGTTGTTGTTGTTGTTATTGTTTATTTGACGTTGTTGTTGTTGTTTATTTGACGTAGTTGTTCTTGTTGACGTTGTTGTTGTTGTTTATTTGACGTAGTTGTTCTTGTTGACGTTGTTGTTGTTGTTGTTTATTTGACGTTTTTGTTGTTGTTGATGTTGTTGTTGTTGATGTTGTTGTTGTTGTTGTTTATTTGGCGTTGTTGTTGTTGACGGTGTTGTTGTTGTTATTTATTTGACGTTGTTGTTGTTGTTGTTGTTTATTTGACGTTGTTGTTGTTTACGTTGTTGTTGTTGTTGTTTATTTGACGTTGTTGTTATTGTTGACATAGTTGTTGTTGTTGTTGTTTATTTGACATTTTTGATGTTGTTGATGTTGTTGTTGTTTTCGTTGTTGTTTATTTGACGTTGTTGTAGTTGTTTAATTGACGTTGTTGTTGTTGTTGTTGTTTATTTGACGTTGTTGTTGTTGTTTATTTGACGTTGTTGTTGTTGTTCTTTATTTGACGCTGTTGTCGTTGTTGTTGTTGTTTATTTGACGTTGTTGTTGTTGTTGACGTTGTTGTTGTTGTTATTGTTTATTTAACATTGTTGTTGTTGTTTTTATTGTTTATTTGACGTAGTTGTTGTTGTTGTTTATTTGGCGTTGTTGTTGTTGTTGACGTCGTTGTTGTTGTTTATTTGACGTTGTTGTTGTTGACGTTGTTTTTGTTGTTGTTTATTTGACGTTGTTGTTGTTGTTGTTCATTTAACGTTGTTGTTGTTGTTTATTTGACGTTGTTGGTGTTCTTTATTTGACGTTGTTGTTGTTGTTGTTTATTTGAAATTGTTGTTGTTGACGGTGTTGTTCTTGTTTCTTTGACGTTGTTGTTGTTGTTTATTTGACGTTGTTGTTGTTGTTGACATAGTTGTTGTTGTTGTTGTTGTTGTTTATTTGACGTTGCTATTGTTGTTGACGTTGTTGTTGTTGTTGTTTATTTGACGTTGTTGTTGTTGTTGACATAGTTGTTGTTGTTGTTATTTATTTGATGTTGTTGTTGTTGTTGACGTTGTTGTTGTTGTTGTTTATTTGACGTTGTTGTTGTTGTTGTTTATTTGACATTGTTGTTGTTGTTGACGTTGTTGTTGTTGTTGTTTATTTGACATTGTTGTTGTTGTTGTTGTTGACGTTGTTATTGTTGTTCATTTGACGTAGTTGTTGTTGTTGACGTTGTTGTTGTTGTTGTTATTTATTTGACGTTTTTGTTGTTGTTGATGTGGTTGTTGTTGTTGTATATTCGACGTTGTTGTAGTTGTTATTGTTGTTGTTGTTTATTTGATATTGTTGTTGTTGTTGTTTATTTGACGTTGTTGTTGTTGTTGTTTATTTGACGTTGTTGTTGTTGTTTATTTGACGTTGTTGTTGTTGTTGTTTATTTTACACTGTAGTTATTGTTGTTGGCATTGTTGTTGTTGTTTATTTGACGTTGTTGTTGTTGTTGTTGTTCTTTATTTGACGTTGTTGTTGTTTATTTGACGTTGTTGTTGTTTATTTAACGTGGTTGTTGTTGACGTTGTTGTTGTTGTTATTGTTTATTTGACGTTGTTTATGTTGTTTATTTGACGTAGTTGTTGTTGTTGACGTTGTTGTTGTTGTTTATTTGACGTTTTTGTTGTTGTTGATGTTGTTGTTGTTGTTTATTTGACGTTGTTGTTGTTGTTGTTTATTTGACGTTGTTGTTGTTGACGGTGTTGTTGTTGTTATTTATTTGATGTTGTTGTTGTTGTTTATTTGACGTTGTTGTTGTTGACGTTGTTGTTGTTGTTATTGTTTATTTGACGTTGTTGTTGTTGTTTATTTGACGTAGTTGTTCTTGTTGACGTTGTTGTTGTTGTTTATTTGACGTAGTTGTTCTTGTTGACGTTGTTGTTGTTGTTGTTTATTTGACGTTTTTGTTGTTGTTGATGTTGTTGTTGTTGATGTTGTTGTTGTTGTTGTTTATTTGGCGTTGTTGTTGTTGACGGTGTTGTTGTTGTTATTTATTTGACGTTGTTGTTGTTGTTGTTGTTGTTTATTTGACGTTGTTGTTGTTTACGTTGTTGTTGTTGTTGTTTATTTGACGTTGTTGTTATTGTTGACAAAGTTGTTGTTGTTGTTGTTTATTTGACATTTTTGATGTTGTTGATGTTGTTGTTGTTTTCGTTGTTGTTTATTTGACGTTGTTGTAGTTGTTTAATTGACGTTGTTGTTGTTGTTGTTGTTTATTTGACGTTGTTGTTGTTGTTTATTTGACGTTGTTGTTGTTGTTCTTTATTTGACGCTTTTGTCGTTGTTGTTGTTGTTTATTTGACGTTGTTGTTGTTGTTGACGTTGTTGTTGTTGTTATTGTTTATTTAACATTGTTGTTGTTGTTTTTATTGTTTATTTGACGTAGTTGTTGTTGTTGTTTATTTGGCGTTGTTGTTGTTGTTGACGTCGTTGTTGTTGTTTATTTGACGTTGTTGTTGTTGATGTTGTTTTTGTTGTTGTTTATTTGACGTTGTTGTTGTTGTTGTTCATTTAACGTTGTTGTTGTTGTTTATTTGACGTTGTTGGTGTTCTTTATTTGACGTTGTTGTTGTTGTTGTTTATTTGAAATTGTTGTTGTTGACGGTGTTGTTCTTGTTTCTTTGACGTTGTTGTTGTTGTTTATTTGACGTTGTTGTTGTTGTTGTTGACATAGTTGTTGTTGTTGTTGTTGTTGTTTATTTGACGTTGCTATTGTTGTTGACGTTGTTGTTGTTGTTGTTTATTTGACGTTGTTGTTGTTGTTGACATAGTTGTTGTTGTTGTTATTTATTTGATGTTGTTGTTGTTGTTGACGTTGTTGTTGTTGTTGTTTATTTGACGTTGTTGTTGTTGTTGTTTATTTGACATTGTTGTTGTTGTTGACGTTGTTGTTGTTGTTGTTTATTTGACATTGTTGTTGTTGTTGTTGTTGACGTTGTTGTTGACGTTGTTATTGTTGTTCATTTGACGTAGTTGTTGTTGTTGACGTTGTTGTTGTTGTTGTTATTTATTTGACGTTTTTGTTGTTGTTGATGTGGTTGTTGTTGTTGTATATTCGACGTTGTTGTAGTTGTTATTGTTGTTGTTGTTTATTTGATATTGTTGTTGTTGTTGTTTATTTGACGTTGTTGTTGTTGTTGTTTATTTGACGTTGTTGTTGTTGTTTATTTGACGTTGTTGTTGTTGTTGTTTATTTTACACTGTAGTTATTGTTGTTGGCATTGTTGTTGTTGTTTATTTGACGTTGTTGTTGTTGTTGTTGTTCTTTATTTGACGTTGTTGTTGTTTATTTGACGTTGTTGTTGTTTATTTAACGTGGTTGTTGTTGACGTTGTTGTTGTTGTTATTGTTTATTTGACGTTGTTGTTGTTGTTTATTTGACGTAGTTGTTGTTGTTGACGTTGTTGTTGTTGTTTATTTGACGTTTTTGTTGTTGTTGATGTTGTTGTTGTTGTTTATTTGACGTTGTTGTTGTTGTTGTTTATTTGACGTTGTTGTTGTTGACGGTGTTGTTGTTGTTATTTATTTGATGTTGTTGTTGTTGTTTATTTGACGTTGTTGTTGTTGACGTTGTTGTTGTTGTTGTTTATTTGACGTTGTTGTTGTTGTTGACATAGTTGTTGTTGTTGTTGACGTTGTTGTTGTTGTTGTTTATTTGACGTTGTTGTTGTTGTTGACATAGTTGTTGTTGTTGTTTATTTAACGTTTTTGTTGTTGTTGATGTTGTTGTTGTTTTCGTTGTTGTTTATTTGACGTTGTTGTAGTTGTTTAATTGACGTTGTTGTTGTTGTTGTTGTTGTTTATTTGACGTCGTTGTTGTTGTTGTTATTGTTGTTGTTGTTATTGTTGTTGTTGTTTATTTGATGTTGTTGTTGTTGTTTATTTGACGCTATTGTTGTTGTTTATTTGACGCTGTTGTTGTTGTTGTTGTTATTGTTGTTAATGTTTACTTGACGTCGTTGTTGTTGTTGACGTTGTTGTTGTTGACGTTGTTGTTGTTGTTGTTTATTTGACATTGTTGTTGTTGTTGTTGTTATTGTTTATTTGACATTGTTGTTGTTGTTTATTTGACGTTGTTGTTCTTGTTGACGTTGTTGTTGTTGTTTATTTGACGTAGTTGTTCTTGTTGACGTTGTTGTTGTTGTTGTTTATTTGACGTTTTTGTTGTTGTTGATGTTGTTGTTGTTGATGTTGTTGTTGTTGTTGTTTATTTGGCGTTGTTGTTGTTGACGGTGTTGTTGTTGTTATTTATTTGACGTTGTTGTTGTTGTTGTTGTTTATTTGACGTTGTTGTTGTTTACGTTGTTGTTGTTGTTGTTTATTTGACGTTGTTGTTATTGTTGACATAGTTGTTGTTGTTGTTGTTTATTTGACATTTTTGATGTTGTTGATGTTGTTGTTGTTTTCGTTGTTGTTTATTTGACGTTGTTGTAGTTGTTTAATTGACGTTGTTGTTGTTGTTGTTGTTTATTTGACGTTGTTGTTGTTGTTTATTTGACGTTGTTGTTGTTGTTCTTTATTTGACGCTGTTGTCGTTGTTGTTGTTGTTTATTTGACGTTGTTGTTGTTGTTGACGTTGTTGTTGTTGTTATTGTTTATTTAACATTGTTGTTGTTGTTTTTATTGTTTATTTGACGTAGTTGTTGTTGTTGTTTATTTGGCGTTGTTGTTGTTGTTGACGTCGTTGTTGTTGTTTATTTGACGTTGTTGTTGTTGACGTTGTTTTTGTTGTTGTTTATTTGACGTTGTTGTTGTTGTTGTTCATTTAACGTTGTTGTTGTTGTTTATTTGACGTTGTTGGTGTTCTTTATTTGACGTTGTTGTTGTTGTTGTTTATTTGAAATTGTTGTTGTTGACGGTGTTGTTCTTGTTTCTTTGACGTTGTTGTTGTTGTTTATTTGACGTTGTTGTTGTTGTTGACATAGTTGTTGTTGTTGTTGTTGTTGTTTATTTGACGTTGCTATTGTTGTTGACGTTGTTGTTGTTGTTGTTTATTTGACGTTGTTGTTGTTGTTGACATAGTTGTTGTTGTTGTTATTTATTTGATGTTGTTGTTGTTGTTGACGTTGTTGTTGTTGTTGTTTATTTGACGTTGTTGTTGTTGTTGTTTATTTGACATTGTTGTTGTTGTTGACGTTGTTGTTGTTGTTGTTTATTTGACATTGTTGTTGTTGTTGTTGTTGACGTTGTTGTTGACGTTGTTATTGTTGTTCATTTGACGTAGTTGTTGTTGTTGACGTTGTTGTTGTTGTTGTTATTTATTTGACGTTTTTGTTGTTGTTGATGTGGTTGTTGTTGTTGTATATTCGACGTTGTTGTAGTTGTTATTGTTGTTGTTGTTTATTTGATATTGTTGTTGTTGTTGTTTATTTGACGTTGTTGTTGTTGTTGTTTATTTGACGTTGTTGTTGTTGTTTATTTGACGTTGTTGTTGTTGTTGTTTATTTTACACTGTAGTTATTGTTGTTGGCATTGTTGTTGTTGTTTATTTGACGTTGTTGTTGTTGTTGTTGTTCTTTATTTGACGTTGTTGTTGTTTATTTGACGTTGTTGTTGTTTATTTAACGTGGTTGTTGTTGACGTTGTTGTTGTTGTTATTGTTTATTTGACGTTGTTGTTGTTGTTTATTTGACGTAGTTGTTGTTGTTGACGTTGTTGTTGTTGTTTATTTGACGTTTTTGTTGTTGTTGATGTTGTTGTTGTTGTTTATTTGACGTTGTTGTTGTTGTTGTTTATTTGACGTTGTTGTTGTTGACGGTGTTGTTGTTGTTATTTATTTGATGTTGTTGTTGTTGTTTATTTGACGTTGTTGTTGTTGACGTTGTTGTTGTTGTTGTTTATTTGACGTTGTTGTTGTTGTTGACATAGTTGTTGTTGTTGTTGACGTTGTTGTTGTTGTTGTTTATTTGACGTTGTTGTTGTTGTTGACATAGTTGTTGTTGTTGTTTATTTAACGTTTTTGTTGTTGTTGATGTTGTTGTTGTTTTCGTTGTTGTTTATTTGACGTTGTTGTAGTTGTTTAATTGACGTTGTTGTTGTTGTTGTTGTTGTTTATTTGACGTCGTTGTTGTTGTTGTTATTGTTGTTGTTGTTATTGTTGTTGTTGTTTATTTGATGTTGTTGTTGTTGTTTATTTGACGCTATTGTTGTTGTTTATTTGACGCTGTTGTTGTTGTTGTTGTTATTGTTGTTAATGTTTACTTGACGTCGTTGTTGTTGTTGACGTTGTTGTTGTTGACGTTGTTGTTGTTGTTGTTTATTTGACATTGTTGTTGTTGTTGTTGTTATTGTTTATTTGACATTGTTGTTGTTGTTTATTTGACGTTGTTGTTGTTGACGGTGTTGTTGTTGTTGTTTATTTGACATTGTAGTTATTGTTGTTGGCATTGTTATTGTTGTTTATTTGACGTTGTTGTTGTTGTTGTTGTTGTTCTTTATTTGACGTTGTTATTGTTTATTTGACGTTGTTGTTGTTTATTTAACGTGGTTGTTGTTGACGTTGCTGTTGTTGTTATTGTTTATTTGACGTTGTTGTTGTTGTTTATTTGACGTAGTTGTTGTTGTTGACGTTGTTGTTGTTGTTTATTTGACGTTTTTGTTGTTGTTGATGTTGTTGTTGTTGTTTATTTGACGTTGTTGTTGTTGTTGTTTATTTGACGTTGTTGTTGTTGACGGTGTTGTTGTTGTTATTTATTTGATGTTGTTGTTGTTGTTTATTTGACGTTGTTATTGTTGACGTTGTTGTTGTTGTTGTTTATTTGACGTTGTTGTTGTTGTTGACATAGTTGTTGTTGTTGTTTATTTAACGTTTTTGTTGTTGTTGATGTTGTTGTTGTTTTCGTTGTTGTTTATTTGACGTTGTTGTAGTTGTTTAATTGACGTTGTTGTTGTTGTTGTTTATTTGACGTCGTTGTTGTTGTTGTTATTGTTGTTGTTGTTTATTTGACGTTGTTGTTGTTGTTTATTTGACGCTATTGTTGTTGTTTATTTGACGCTGTTGTTGTTGTTGTTATTGTTGTTGTTGTTTATTTGACGTCGTTGTTGTTGTTGTTATTGTTGTTGTTGTTGACGTTGTTGTTGTTGTTGTTTATTTGACATTGTTGTTGTTGTTGTTGTTATTGTTTATTTGACGTTGTTGTTGTTGTTGTTTATTTGGCGTTGTTGTTGTTGTTGACGTTGTTGTTGTTGTTGTTTATTTGACGTTGTTGTTATTGTTGTTTATTTGACGTTGTTGTTATTGTTGTTTATTTGACATTGTTGTTGTTGACGGTGTTGTTGTTGTTGTTTATTTAACGTTGTGGTTGTTGTTGTTTATTTGACGATGTTGTTGTTGAAGTTGTTGTTGTTGTTGTTGTTGTTGTTTATTTAACGTTGTTGTTGTTGTTGTTGTTGTTTATTTGATGTTGTTGTTGTTGACGTTGTTGTTGTTGTTGTTTGTTTGTCGTTGTTGTTGTTGTTGACATAGTTGTTGTTGTTGTTGTTTATTTGACGTTGTTGTTGTTGTGGTTGTTTATTTGACGTTGTTGTTGTTGTTGTTTATTTGATGTTGTTGTTGTTGTTTATTTGACATTGTTGTTGTTGTTGACGTTGTTGTTGTTGTTGTTTATTTGACATTGTTTTTGTTGTTGTTGTTGTTTATTTGACTTTGTTGTTGTTGTTGTTGTTTATTTGACGTTGTTGTTGTTGTTGACTTAGTTGTTGTTGTTGTTGACGTTGTTTATTATTTGATGTTGTTTATTGTTTATTTGACGTTGTTAAGGTTGTTGACGTTGTTGTTGTTGTTTATTTGAAGTTGTTGTTGTTGACGTTGTTGTTGTTGTTGTTATTATTTATTTGACATAGTTGTTGTTGTTGACGTTGTTGTTGTTGTTGTTGTTTATTTGATGTTGTTGTTGTTGACGGTGTTGTTGTTGTTGTTATTGTCTGTTTGACATTGTTGTCGTTGTTGTTGTTGTTGACGTTGTTGTTGTTTATTTGACGTTGTTGTTTTTGTTGTTGTTCTTTATTTGACGTTGTTATTGATTATTTGATGTGGTTGTTGTTGTTTCTTTAACGTTGTTGTTGTTGATGTTGTTGTTGTTGTTATTGTTTATTTGACGTTGTTGTTGTTGTTTATTTGACGTAGTTGTTGTTGTTGACGTTGTTGTTGTTGTTGTTGTTTATTTGATGTTTTTGTTGTTGTTGATGTTGTTGTTGTTGTTTATTTGACGTCGTTGTTGTTGTTTATTTGACGTTGTTGTTGTTGACGGTGTTGTTGTTGTTGTTGTTTATTTGACGTTGTTGTTGTTGTTGTTGCCTATTTAACGTTGTTGTTGTTGACGTTGTTGTTGTTGTTTATTTGACGTTGTTGTTGTTGACATAGTTGTTGTTGTTGTTGTTTATTTGACGTTGTTGTTGTGGTTGACGTTGTTGTTGTTGTTGTTTATTTGACGTTGTTGTTGTTGTTTATTTGACATTGTTATTGTTGTTGACGTTGTTGTTGTTGTTTATTTTACATTGTTGTTGTTGTTGTTGTTGTTGACGTTGTTGTTGTTGTTGTTTATTTGACTTTGTTGTTGTTGTTGTTGTTTATTTAACGTTGTTGTTGTTGTTGTTGACTTAATTGTTATTGTTGTTTATTTGACGTTGTTGTTGTTGTTGACGTTGTTGTTGCTGTTTATTTGACGTTGTTGTTGTTATTTATTTGACATTGTTGTTGTTGTTGACGTTGTTGTTGTTGTTGTTTATTTGACATTGTTGTTGTTGTTGTTGACGTTGTTTTTGTTGTTGTTTATTTGACGTTGTTTTAGTATTGTTGTTTATTTGACATTGTTGTTGTTATTTATTTGACATTGTTGTGGGTGACATTGTTGTTGTTGTTTATTTGACGTTGTTGTTGTTGTTTATTTGACGTAGTTGTTGTTATTGACGTTGTTGTTGTTGTTGTTGTTATTTATTTGACGTTTTTGTTGTTGTTGATGTTGTTGTTGTTGTTGTTGTATATTTGACGTTGTTGTAGTTGTTATTGTTGTTGTTGTTTATTTGACATTGTTGTTGTTGTTGTTTATTTGACGTTGTTCTTGTTGTTTATTTGACGTTGTTGTTGTTGTTTATTTGACGTTGTTGTTGTTGACGGTGTTGTTGTTGTTGTTGTTGTTTATTTTACACTGTAGTTATTGTTGTTGGCATTGTTGTTGTTGTTTATTTGACGTTGTTGTTGTTGTTGTTGTTCTTTATTTGACGTTGTTATTGTTTATTTGACGCTGTTGTTGTTTATTTAACGTGGTTGTTGTTGACGTTATTGTTGTTGTTATTGTTTATTTGACGTTGTTGTTGTTGTTTATTTGACGTAGTTGTTGTTGTTGACGTTGTTGTTGTTGTTTATTTGACGTTTTTGTTGTTGTTGATGTTGTTGTTGTTGTTTATTTGACGTTGTTGTTGTTGTTGTTTATTTGACGTTGTTGTTGTTGACGGTGTTGTTGTTGTTATTTATTTGATGTTGTTGTTGTTGTTGTTTATTTGACGTTGTTGTTGTTGACGTTGTTGTTGTTGTTGTTTATTTGACGTTGTTGTTGTTGTTGACATAGTTGTTGTTGTTGTTGACGTTGTTGTTGTTGTTGTTGTTTATTTGACGTTGTTGTTGTTGTTGACATAGTTGTTGTTGTTGTTTATTTAACGTTTTTGTTGTTGTTGATGTTGTTGTTGTTTTCGTTGTTGTTTATTTGACGTTGTTGTAGTTGTTTAATTGACGTTGTTGTTGTTGTTGTTGTTGTTTATTTGACGTCGTTGTTGTTGTTGTTATTGTTGTTGTTGTTATTGTTGTTGTTGTTTATTTGACGTTGTTGTTGTTGTTTATTTGACGCTATTGTTGTTGTTTATTTGACGTTGTTGTTGTTGTTGTTGTTATTGTTGTTAATGTTTATTTGACGTCGTTGTTGTTGTTGTTATTGTTGTTGTTGTTGACGTTGTTGTTGTTGTTGTTTATTTGACATTGTTGTTGTTGTTGTTGTTATTGTTTATTTGACATTGTTGTTGTTGTTTATTTGACGTTGTTGTTGTTGACGGTGTTGTTGTTGTTGTTTATTTGACATTGTAGTTATTGTTGTTGGCATTGTTATTGTTGTTTATTTGACGTTGTTGTTGTTGTTGTTGTTCTTTATTTGACGTTGTTATTGTTTATTTGACGTTGTTGTTGTTTATTTAACGTGGTTGTTGTTGACGTTGCTGTTGTTGTTATTGTTTATTTGACGTTGTTGTTGTTGTTTATTTGACGTAGTTGTTGTTGTTGACGTTGTTGTTGTTTATTTGACGTTTTTGTTGTTGTTGATGTTGTTGTTGTTGTTGTTTATTTGACGTTGTTGTTGTTGTTGTTTATTTGACGTTGTTGTTGTTGACGGTGTTGTTGTTGTTATTTATTTGATGTTGTTGTTGTTGTTTATTTGACGTTGTTGTTGTTGACGTTGTTGTTGTTGTTGTTTATTTGACGTTGTTGTTGTTGTTGACATAGTTGTTGTTGTTGTTTATTTAACGTTTTTGTTGTTGTTGATGTTGTTGTTGTTTTCGTTGTTGTTTATTTGACGTTGTTGTAGTTGTTTAATTGACGTTGTTGTTGTTGTTGTTGTTTATTTGACGTCGTTGTTGTTGTTGTTATTGTTGTTGTTGTTTATTTGACGTTGTTGTTGTTGTTTATTTGACGCTATTGTTGTTGTTTATTTGACGCTGTTGTTGTTGTTGTTATTGTTGTTGTTGTTTATTTGACGTCGTTGTTGTTGTTGTTATTGTTGTTGTTGTTGACGTTGTTGTTGTTGTTGTTTATTTGACATTGTTGTTGTTGTTGTTGTTATTGTTTATTTGACGTTGTTGTTGTTGTTGTTTATTTGGCGTTGTTGTTGTTGTTGACGTTGTTGTTGTTGTTGTTTATTTGACGTTGTTGTTATTGTTGTTTATTTGACGTTGTTGTTATTGTTGTTTATTTGACATTGTTGTTGTTGACGGTGTTGTTGTTGTTGTTTATTTAACGTTGTGGTTGTTGTTGTTTATTTGACGATGTTGTTGTTGAAGTTGTTGTTGTTGTTGTTGTTGTTTATTTAACGTTGTTGTTGTTGTTGTTGTTTATTTGATGTTGTTGTTGTTGACGTTGTTGTTGTTGTTGTTTGTTTGTCGTTGTTGTTGTTGTTGACATAGTTGTTGTTGTTGTTGTTTATTTGACGTTGTTGTTGTTGTGGTTGTTTATTTGACGTTGTTGTTGTTGTTGTTTATTTGATGTTGTTGTTGTTGTTTATTTGACATTGTTGTTGTTGTTGACGTTGTTGTTGTTGTTGTTTATTTGACATTGTTTTTGTTGTTGTTGTTGTTTATTTGACTTTGTTGTTGTTGTTGTTGTTTATTTGACGTTGTTGTTGTTGTTGACTTAGTTGTTGTTGTTGTTGACGTTGTTTATTATTTGATGTTGTTTATTATTTATTTGACGTTGTTAAGGTTGTTGACGTTGTTGTTGTTGTTTATTTGAAGTTGTTGTTGTTGACGTTGTTGTTGTTGTTGTTATTATTTATTTGACGTAGTTGTTGTTGTTGACGTTGTTGTTGTTGTTGTTGTTTATTTGATGTTGTTGTTGTTGACGGTGTTGTTGTTGTTGTTATTGTCTGTTTGACATTGTTGTCGTTGTTGTTGTTGTTGACGTTGTTGTTGTTTATTTGACGTTGTTGTTTTTGTTGTTGTTCTTTATTTGACGTTGTTATTGATTATTTGATGTGGTTGTTGTTGTTTCTTTAACGTTGTTGTTGTTGATGTTGTTGTTGTTGTTATTGTTTATTTGACGTTGTTGTTGTTGTTTATTTGACGTAGTTGTTGTTGTTGACGTTGTTGTTGTTGTTGTTGTTTATTTGATGTTTTTGTTGTTGTTGATGTTGTTGTTGTTGTTTATTTGACGTCGTTGTTGTTGTTGTTTATTTGACGTTGTTGTTGTTGACGGTGTTGTTGTTGTTGTTGTTGTTTATTTGACGTTGTTGTTGTTGTTGTTGCCTATTTAACGTTGTTGTTGTTGACGTTGTTGTTGTTGTTTATTTGACGTTGTTGTTGTTGACATAGTTGTTGTTGTTGTTGTTGTTTATTTGACGTTGTTGTTGTTGTTGACGTTGTTGTTGTTGTTGTTTATTTGACGTTGTTGTTGTTGTTTATTTGACATTGTTATTGTTGTTGACGTTGTTATTGTTGTTTATTTTACATTGTTGTTGTTGTTGTTGTTGACGTTGTTGTTGTTGTTGTTGTTTATTTGACTTTGTTGTTGTTGTTGTTGTTTATTTAACGTTGTTGTTGTTGTTGTTGACTTAATTGTTATTGTTGTTTATTTGACGTTGTTGTTGTTGTTGACGTTGTTGTTGTTGTTTATTTGACGTTGTTGTTGTTATTTATTTGACATTGTTGTTGTTGTTGACGTTGTTGTTGTTGTTGTTTATTTGACATTGTTGTTGTTGTTCTTGACGTTGTTGTTGTTGTTGTTTATTTGACGTTGTTTTAGTATTGTTGTTTATTTGACATTGTTGTTGTTATTTATTTGACATTGTTGTGGGTGACATTGTTGTTGTTGTTTATTTGACGTTGTTGTTGTTGTTTATTTGACGTAGTTGTTGTTATTGACGTTGTTGTTGTTGTTATTTATTTGACGTTTTGTTGTTGTTGATGTTGTTGTTGTTGTTGTTGTATATTTGACGTTGTTGTAGTTGTTATTGTTGTTGTTGTTTATTTGACATTGTTGTTGTTGTTGTTTATTTGACGTTGTTCTTGTTGTTTATTTGACGTTGTTGTTGTTGTTGTTTATTTGACGTTGTTGTTGTTGACGGTGTTGTTGTTGTTGTTGTTTATTTGACATTGTAGTTATTGTTGTTGGCATTGTTGTTGTTGTTTATTTGACGTTGTTGTTGTTGTTGTTGTTCTTTATTTGACGTTGTTATTGTTTATTTGACGTTGTTGTTGTTGTTATTGTTTATTTGACGTTGTTGTTGTTGTTTATTTGACGTAGTTGTTGTTGTTGACGTTGTTGTTGTTGTTTATTTGACGTTTTTGTTGTTGTTGATGTTGTTGTTGTTGTTTATTTGACGTTGTTGTTGTTGTTGTTTATTTGACGTTGTTGTTGTTGACGGTGTTGTTGTTGTTATTTATTTGATGTTGTTGTTGTTGTTTATTTGACGTTGTTGTTGTTGACGTTGTTGTTGTTGTTGTTGTTTATTTGACGTTGTTGTTGTTGTTGACATAGTTGTTGTTGTTGTTTATTTAACGTTTTTGTTGTTGTTGATGTTGTTGTTGTTTTCGTTGTTGTTTATTTGACGTTGTTGTAGTTGTTTAATTGACGTTGTTGTTGTTGTTGTTGTTGTTGTTGTTTATTTGACGTCGTTGTTGTTGTTGTTATTGTTGTTATTGTTATTGTTGTTGTTGTTTATTTGACGTTGTTGTTGTTGTTTATTTGACGCTATTGTTGTTGTTTATTTGACGTTGTTGTTGTTGTTGTTATTGTTGTTGTTGTTTATTTGACGTTGTTGTTGTTGTTGTTATTGTTGTTGTTGTTGACGTTGTTGTTGTTGTTGTTGTTTATTTGACATTGTTGTTGTTGTTGTTGTTATTGTTTATTTGACGTTGTTGTTGTTGTTGTTTATTTGGCGTTGTTGTTGTTGTTGTTGACGTTGTTGTTGTTGTTGTTTATTTGACGTTGTTGTTATTGTTGTTTATTTGACGTTGTTGTTGTTGTTGTTTATTTGACATTGTTGTTGTTGACGGTGTTGTTGTTGTTTATTTAACGTTGTGGTTGTTATTGTTTATTTGACGTTGTTGTTGTTGATGTTGTTGTTGTTGACGTTGTTGTTGTTGTTGTTGTTTATTTGACGTTGTTGTTTTTGTTGACATAGTTGTTGTTGTTGTTGTTTATTTGATGTTGTTGTTGTTGACGTTGTTGTTGTTGTTGTTTGTTTGTCGTTGTTGTTGTTGTTGACATAGTTGTTGTTGTTGTCGTTTATTTGACGTTGTTGTTGTTGTGGTTGTTTATTTGACGTTGTTGTTGTTGTTGTTGTTTATTTGACGTTGTTGTTGTTGTTTATTTGACATTGTTGTTGTTGTTGACGTTGTTGTTGTTGTTGTTTATTTGACATTGTTTTTGTTGTTGTTGTTATTTATTTGACTTTGTTGTTGTTGTTGTTGTTTATTTGACGTTGTTGTTGTTGTTGACTTAGTTGTTGTTGTTGTTGACGTTGTTTATTATTTGATGGTGTTTATTGTTTATTTGACGTTGTTAAGGTTGTTGACGTTGTTGTTGTTGTTTATTTGAAGTTATTGTTGTTGACGTTGTCGTTGTTGTTATTATTTATTTGACGTAGTTGTTGTTGTTGACGTTGTTGTTGTTGTTGTTTATTTGACGTTTTTGTTGTTGTTGATGTTGTTGTTGTTGTTGTATATTTGACGTTGTTGTAGTTGTTATTGTTGTTGTTGTTGTTGTTGTTGTTGTTTATTTGACATTGTTGTTGTTGTTTATTTGACGTTGTTGTTGTTGTTTATTTGACGTTGTTGTTTATTTGATGTTGTTGTTGTTGACGGTGTTGTTGTTATTGTTATTGTCTGTTTGACATTGTTGTTGTTGTTGTTGTTGTTGACGTTGTTGTTGTTTATTTGACGTTGTTGTTTTTGTTGTTGTTCTTTATTTGACGTTGTTATTGTTTATTTGATGTTGTTGTTGTTGTTTCTTTAACGTTGTTGTTGTTGATGTTGTTGTTGTTGTTATTGTTTATTTGACGTTGTTGTTGTTGTTTATTTGACGTAGTTGTTGTTGTTGACGTTGTTGTTGTTGTTGTTGTTGTTGTTGTTTATTTGATGTTTTTGTTGTTGTTGATGTTGTTGTTGTTGTTTATTTGACGTCGTTGTTATTGTTGTTTATTTGACGTTGTTGTTGTTGACGTTGTTGTTGTTGTTGTTGTTTATTTGACGTTGTTGTTGTTGTTGTTGCCTATTTAACGTTGTTGTTGTTGACGTTGTTGTTGTTGTTTATTTGACGTTGTTGTTGTTGTTGACATAGTTGTTGTTGTTGTTGTTTATTTGACGTTGTTGTTGTTGTTGACGTTGTTGTTGTTGTTGTTTATTTGACGTTGTTGTTGTTGTTTATTTGACATTGTTATTGTTGTTGACGTTGTTGTTGTTGTTGTTTATTTGACATTGTTGTTGTTGTTGTTGTTGACGTTGTTGTTGTTGTTGTTTATTTGACTTTGTTGTTGTTGTTGTTTTATTTGACGTTGTTCTTGTTGTTATTGTTGACTTAATTGTTGTTGTTGTTTATTTGACGTTGTTGTTGTTGTTGACGTTGTTGTTGTTGTTTATTTGACGTTGTTGTTGTTATTTATTTGACATTGTTGTTGTTGTTGACGTTGTTGTTGTTGTTGTTTATTTGACATTGTTGTTGTTGTTGTTGACGTTGTTGTTGTTGTTGTTTATTTGACGTTGTTTTAGTATTGTTGTTTATTTGACATTGTTGTTGTTATTTATTTGACGTTGTTGTGGGTGACATTGTTGTTGTTGTTTATTTGACGTTTTTGTTGTTGTTTATTTGACGTAGTTGTTGTTGTTGACGTTATTATTGTTGTTGACGTTATTGTTGTTGTTGTTTATTTGACGTTTTTGTTGTTGTTGATGTTGTTGTTGTTGTTGTTGTTGTATATTTGACGTTGTTGTTGTTATTGTTGTTGTTGTTGTATATTTGACGTTGTTGTTGTTATTGTTGTTGTTGTTGTTGTTGTTGTTTATTTGACATTGTTGTTGTTGTTGTTTATTTGACGTTGTTGTAGTTGTTTAATTGACGTTGTTGTTGTTGTTGTTTATTTGACGTCGTTGTTGTTGTTGTTATTATTTATTTGACGTAGTTGTTGTTGTTGACGTTGTTGTTGTTGTTGTTGTTTATTTGATGTTGTTGTTGTTGACGGTGTTGTTGTTGTTGTTATTGTCTGTTTGACATTGTTGTCGTTGTTGTTGTTGTTGACGTTGTTGTTGTTTATTTGACGTTGTTGTTTTTGTTGTTGTTCTTTATTTGACGTTGTTATTGATTATTTGATGTGGTTGTTGTTGTTTCTTTAACGTTGTTGTTGTTGATGTTGTTGTTGTTGTTGTTGTTGTTGTATATTTGACGTTGTTGTTGTTATTGTTGTTGTTGTTGTTGTATATTTGACGTTGTTGTTGTTATTGTTGTTGTTGTTGTTGTTGTTGTTGTTTATTTGACATTGTTGTTGTTGTTGTTTATTTGACGTTGTTGTAGTTGTTTAATTGACGTTGTTGTTGTTGTTGTTGTTGTTGACGTTGTTGTTGTTGTTATTATTTATTTGACGTAGTTGTTGTTGTTGACGTTGTTGTTGTTGTTGTTGTTTATTTGATGTTGTTGTTGTTGACGGTGTTGTTGTTGTTGTTATTGTCTGTTTGACATTGTTGTCGTTGTTGTTGTTGTTGACGTTGTTGTTGTTTATTTGACGTTGTTGTTTTTGTTGTTGTTCTTTATTTGACGTTGTTATTGATTATTTGATGTGGTTGTTGTTGTTTCTTTAACGTTGTTGTTGTTGATGTTGTTGTTGTTGTTATTGTTTATTTGACGTTGTTGTTGTTGTTTATTTGACGTAGTTGTTGTTGTTGACGTTGTTGTTGTTGTTGTTGTTTATTTGATGTTTTTGTTGTTGTTGATGTTGTTGTTGTTGTTTATTTGACGTCGTTGTTGTTGTTGTTTATTTGACTTTGTTGTTGTTGACGGTGTTGTTGTTGTTGTTGTTTATTTGACGTTGTTGTTGTTGTTGTTGTTGTTGCCTATTTAACGTTGTTGTTGTTGACGTTGTTGTTGTTGTTTATTTGACGTTGTTGTTGTTGTTGACATAGTTGTTGTTGTTGTTGTTTATTTGACGTTGTTGTTGTTGTTGACGTTGTTGTTGTTGTTGTTGTTTATTTGACGTTGTTGTTGTTGTTTATTTGACATTGTTATTGTTGTTGACGTTGTTGTTGTTGTTGTTTATTTGACATTGTTGTTGTTGTTGTTGTTGACGTTGTTGTTGTTGTTGTTTATTTGACTTTGTTGTTGTTGTTGTTTTATTTGACGTTGTTCTTGTTGTTATTGTTGACTTAATTGTTGTTGTTGTTTATTTGACGTTGTTGTTGTTGTTGACGTTGTTGTTGTTGTTTATTTGACGTTGTTGTTGTTATTTATTTGACATTGTTGTTGTTGTTGACGTTGTTGTTGTTGTTGTTTATTTGACATTGTTGTTGTTGTTGTTGACGTTGTTGTTGTTGTTGTTTATTTGACGTTGTTTTAGTATTGTTGTTTATTTGACATTGTTGTTGTTATTTATTTGACGTTGTTGTGGGTGACATTGTTGTTGTTGTTTATTTGACGTTTTTGTTGTTGTTTATTTGACGTAGTTGTTGTTGTTGACGTTATTATTGTTGTTGACGTTATTGTTGTTGTTGTTTATTTGACGTTTTTGTTGTTGTTGATGTTGTTGTTGTTGTTGTTGTTGTATATTTGACGTTGTTGTTGTTATTGTTGTTGTTGTTGTATATTTGACGTTGTTGTTGTTATTGTTGTTGTTGTTGTTGTTGTTGTTTATTTGACATTGTTGTTGTTGTTGTTTATTTGACGTTGTTGTAGTTGTTTAATTGACGTTGTTGTTGTTGTTGTTTATTTGACGTCGTTGTTGTTGTTGTTATTATTTATTTGACGTAGTTGTTGTTGTTGACGTTGTTGTTGTTGTTGTTGTTTATTTGATGTTGTTGTTGTTGACGGTGTTGTTGTTGTTGTTATTGTCTGTTTGACATTGTTGTCGTTGTTGTTGTTGTTGACGTTGTTGTTGTTTATTTGACGTTGTTGTTTTTGTTGTTGTTCTTTATTTGACGTTGTTATTGATTATTTGATGTGGTTGTTGTTGTTTCTTTAACGTTGTTGTTGTTGATGTTGTTGTTGTTGTTGTTGTTGTTGTATATTTGACGTTGTTGTTGTTATTGTTGTTGTTGTTGTTGTATATTTGACGTTGTTGTTGTTATTGTTGTTGTTGTTGTTGTTGTTGTTGTTTATTTGACATTGTTGTTGTTGTTGTTTATTTGACGTTGTTGTAGTTGTTTAATTGACGTTGTTGTTGTTGTTGTTGTTGTTGACGTTGTTGTTGTTGTTATTATTTATTTGACGTAGTTGTTGTTGTTGACGTTGTTGTTGTTGTTGTTGTTTATTTGATGTTGTTGTTGTTGACGGTGTTGTTGTTGTTGTTATTGTCTGTTTGACATTGTTGTCGTTGTTGTTGTTGTTGACGTTGTTGTTGTTTATTTGACGTTGTTGTTTTTGTTGTTGTTCTTTATTTGACGTTGTTATTGATTATTTGATGTGGTTGTTGTTGTTTCTTTAACGTTGTTGTTGTTGATGTTGTTGTTGTTGTTATTGTTTATTTGACGTTGTTGTTGTTGTTTATTTGACGTAGTTGTTGTTGTTGACGTTGTTGTTGTTGTTGTTGTTTATTTGATGTTTTTGTTGTTGTTGATGTTGTTGTTGTTGTTTATTTGACGTCGTTGTTGTTGTTGTTTATTTGACTTTGTTGTTGTTGACGGTGTTGTTGTTGTTGTTGTTTATTTGACGTTGTTGTTGTTGTTGTTGTTGCCTATTTAACGTTGTTGTTGTTGACGTTGTTGTTTTGTTTATTTGACGTTGTTGTTGTTGACATAGTTGTTGTTGTTGTTGTTGTTGTTTATTTGACGTTGTTGTTGTTGTTGACGTTGTTGTTGTTGTTGTTTATTTGACGTTGTTGTTGTTGTTTATTTGACATTGTTATTGTTGTTGACGTTGTTGTTGTTGTTTATTTTACATTGTTGTTGTTGTTGTTGACGTTGTTGTTGTTGTTGTTGTTGTTTATTTGACTTTGTTGTTGTTGTTGTTGTTTATTTAACGTTGTTGTTGTTGTTGTTGACTTAATTGTTATTGTTGTTTATTTGACGTTGTTATTGTTGTTGACGTTGTTGTTGTTGTTTATTTGACGTTGTTGTTGTTATTTATTTGACATTGTTGTTGTTGTTGACGTTGTTGTTGTTGTTGTTTATTTGACATTGTTGTTGTTGTTGTTGACGTTGTTGTTGTTGTTGTTTATTTGACGTTGTTTTAGTATTGTTGTTTATTTGACATTGTTGTTGTTATTTATTTGACATTGTTGTGGGTGACATTGTTGTTGTTGTTTATTTGACGTTGTTGTTGTTGTTTATTTGACGTTGTTGTTGTTGTTGTTTATTTGACGTAGTTGTTGTTGACGTTGTTGTTGTTGTTGTTTATTTGACGTTGTTGTTGTTGTTGTTGACATAGTTGTTGTTGTTGTTGTTTATTTGACGTTGAAGTTGTTGTTGACGTTGTTGTTCTTGTTGTTTATTTGACGTTGTTGTTGTTTATTTGACATTGTTGTTGTTGTTGATGTTGTTGTTGTTGTTTATTTGACATTGTTGTTGTTGTTGTTATTGACGTTGTTGTTGTTGTTGTTGTTTATTTGACGTTGTTGTTGTTGTTGTTTATTTGACGTTGTTGTTGTTGTTCTTTATTTGACATTGTTGTCGTTGTTGTTGTTGTTTATTTGACGTTGTTGTTGTTGTTGACGTTGTTGTTG
Organism: Vicia faba; assembly: GCA_948472305.1. NCBI lineage: Eukaryota > Viridiplantae > Streptophyta > Magnoliopsida > Fabales > Fabaceae > Vicia > Vicia faba. Next base: position 386,837,630 of record OX451739.1, on the reverse strand, counting down.
TTGTTATTGTTTATTTAACATTGTCGTTGTTGTTTTTATTGTTTATTTGACGTAGTTGTTGTTGTTGTTTATTTGGCGTTGTTGTTGTTGTTGACGTTGTTGTTGTTGTTTATTTGACGTTGTTGTTGTTGACGTTTTTTTTGTTGTTGTTTATTTGACGTTGTTGTTGTTGTTGTTGTTGTTGTTCCTTTGACGTTGTTGTTGTTGTTGTTGTTGTTGTTCTTTATTTGACGTTGTTGTTGTTGTTGTTGTTGTTTATTTGACATTGTTGTTGTTGACGGTGTTGTTGTTGTTTATTTGACGTTGTTGTTGTTGTTGTTGTTTATTTGACGTTGTTGTTGTTGTTGACATAGTTGTTGTTGTTGTTGTTTATTTGACGTTGTTGTTGTTGTTGACGTTGTTGTTGTTGTTGTTGTTGTTGACATAGTTGTTGTTGTTGTTATTTATTTGACGTTGTTGTTGTTGTTGACGTTGTTGTTGTTGTTTATTTGACGTTGTTGTTGTTGTTTATTTGACGTAGTTGTTGTTGTTGACGTTATTATTGTTGTTGACGTTATTGTTGTTGTTGTTTATTTGACGTTTTTGTTGTTGTTGTATATTTGACGTTGTTGTTGTTGTTATTGTTGTTGTTGTTGTTGTTGTTTATTTGACATTGTTGTTGTTGTTGTTTATTTGACGTTGTTGTAGTTGTTTAATTGACGTTGTTGTTGTTGTTGTTTATTTGACGTCGTTGTTGTTGTTGTTATTGTTGTTGTTGTTGTTTTTTATTTGACGTTGTTGTTGTTGTTGTTTATTTGACGCTGTTGTTGTTGTTGTTGTTTATTTGACGTTGTTGTTGTTGTTGACGTTGTTGTTGATGTTGTGTATTTGACATTGTTGTTGGATTGCTTATTGTTTATTTGACGTTGTTGTTGTTGTTGTTTATTTGGCGTTGTTGTTGTTGTTGACGTTGTTGTTGTTGTTGACGTTGTTTTTGTTGTTGTTTATTTGACGTTGTTTTTGTTGTTGTTTATTTGACGTTGTTGTTGTTGTTGTTGTTTATTTGACGTTGTTGTTGTTGTTGTTTATTTGACGTTGTTGTTCTTGTTGTTTATTTGACATTGTTGTTGTTGACAGTGTTGTTTTTGTTGTTTATTTGACGTTGTGGTTGTTGTTGTTTATTTGACGTTGTTGTTGTTGTTGTTTATTTGACGTTGTTGTTGTTGTTGACATAGTTTTTGTTGTTGTTGTTTATTTGACGTTGTTGTTGTTGTTGTTGACGTTGTTGCTGTTGTTGTTTATTTGTCGTTGTTGTTGTTGACATAGTTGTTGTTGTTGTTGTTTATTTGACGTTGTTGTTGTTGACGTTGTTGTTGTTGTTGTTTATTTGACGTTGCCGTTGTTGCTGTTTATTTGACATTGTTGTTGTTGTTGACGTTGTTGTTGTTGTTTATTTGACATTGTTGTTGTTGTTGTTGTTTATTTGACTTTGTTGTTGTTGTTGTTGTTTATTTGACATTGTTGTTGTTGTTGTTATTGACGTTGTTGTTGTTATTGTTTATTTGACGTTGTTGTTGTTGTTGTTGTTGTTTATTTGACGTTGTTGTTGTTGTTCTTTATTTGACGTTGTTGTCGTTGTTGTTGTTGTTTATTTGACGTTGTTGTTGTTGTTGACGTTGTTGTTGTTGTTATTGTTTATTTAACATTGTTGTTGTTGTTTTTATTGTTTATTTGACGTAGTTGTTGTTGTTGTTTATTTGGCGTTGTTGTTGTTGTTGACGTTGTTGTTGTTGTTGTTTATTTGACGTTGTTGTTGACGTTGTTTTTGTTGTTGTTTATTTGACGTTGTTGTTGTTGTTGTTGTTGTTCCTTTGACGTTGTTGTTGTTGTTTATTTGACGTTGTTGTTGTTCTTTATTTGACGTTTTTGTTGTTGTTGTTGTTGTTTATTTGACATTGTTGTTGTTGACGGTGTTGTTGTTGTTTATTTGACGTTGTTGTTGTTGTTGTTTATTTGACGTTGTTGTTGTTGTTGACATAGTTGTTGTTGTTGTTGTTTATTTGACGTTGTTGTTGTTGTTGACGTTGTTGTTGTTGTTGTTTATTTGACGTTGTTGTTGTTGTTGACATAGTTGTTGTTGTTGTTATTTATTTGACGTTGTTGTTGTTGTTGACGTTGTTGTTGTTGTTGTTGTTTATTTGACGTTGTTGTTGTTGTTTATTTGACGTAGTTGTTGTTGTTGACGTTATTATTGTTGTTGACGTTATTGTTGTTGTTGTTTATTTGACGTTTTTGTTGTTGTTGATGTTGTTGTTCTTGTTGTATATTTGACGTTGTTGTTGTTGTTATTGTTGTTGTTGTTGTTGTTTATTTGACATTGTTGTTGTTGTTGTTTATTTGACGTTGTTGTAGTTGTTTAATTGACGTTGTTGTTGTTGTTTATTTGACGTCGTTGTTGTTGTTGTTATTGTTGTTGTTGTTGTTTTTTATTTGACGTTGTTGTTGTTGTTTATTTGACGCTGTTGTTGTTGTTGTTGTTTATTTGACGTTGTTATTGTTGTTGACGTTGTTGTTGATGTTGTGTATTTGACATTGTTGTTGTTGTGCTTATTGTTTATTTGACGTGTTGTTGTTGTTGTTGTTTATTTGGCGTTGTTGTTGTTGTTGACGTTGTTGTTGTTGTTGACGTTGTTTTTGTTGTTGTTTATTTGACGTTGTTTTTGTTGTTGTTTATTTGACGTTGTTGTTGTTGTTGTTGTTTATTTGACGTTGTTGTTGTTGTTGTTTATTTGACGTTGTTGTTCTTGTTGTTTATTTGACATTGTTGTTGTTGACAGTGTTGTTTTTGTTGTTTATTTGACGTTGTGGTTGTTGTTGTTTATTTGACGTTGTTGTTGTTGACGTTGTTGTTGTTGTTGTTGTTGATATAGTTTTTGTTGTTGTTGTTTATTTGACGTTGTTGTTGTTGTTGACGTTGTTGTTGTTGTTGTTTATTTGTCGTTGTTGTTGTTGACATAGTTGTTGTTGTTATTGTTTATTTGACGCTGTTGTCGTTGTTGTTGTTGTTTATTTGACGTTGTTGTTGTTGTTGACATTGTTGTTGTTGTTATTGTTTATTTAACATTGTTGTTGTTGTTTTTATTGTTTATTTGACGTAGTTGTTGTTGTTGTTTATTTGGCGTTGTTGTTGTTGACGTCGTTGTTGTTGTTTATTTGACGTTGTTGTTGTTGACGTTGTTTTTGTTGTTGTTTATTTGACGTTGTTGTTGTTGTTCATTTGACGTTGTTGTTGTTGTTTATTTGACGTTGTTGGTGTTCTTTATTTGACGTTGTTGTTGTTGTTGTTTATTTGAAATTGTTGTTGTTGACGGTGTTGTTCTTGTTTCTTTGACGTTGTTGTTGTTGTTTATTTGACGTTGTTGTTGTTGTTGACATAATTGTTGTTGTTGTTGTTCTTGTTTCTTTGACGTTGTTGTTGTTGTTTATTTGACGTTGTTGTTGTTGTTGACATAATTGTTGTTGTTGTTGTTGTTGTTTATTTGACGTTGCTATTGTTGTTGACGTTGTTGTTGTTGTTGTTTATTTGACGTTGTTGTTGTTGTTGACATAGTTGTTGTTGTTGTTATTTATTTGACGTTGTTGTTGTTGTTGACGTTGTTGTGGTTGTTGTTTATTTGACGTTGTTGTTGTTGTTGTTTATTTGACATTGTTGTTGTTGTTGACGTTGTTGTTGTTGTTGTTGTTTATTTGACATTGTTGTTGTTGTTGTTGTTGACGTTGTTGTTGTTTATTTGACTTTGTTGTTGTTGTTGTTTATTTGACATTGTTGTTGTTGTTGTTGACTTAGTTGTTGTTGTTGTTTATTGGACATTGTTGTTGTTGTTGACGTTGTTGTTTATTTGACGTTGTTGTTGTTGTTGTTGACGTTGTTGTTGTTGTTTATTTGACATTGTTGTTGTTATTTATTTGACATTGTTGTTGTTGTTGTTGACGTTGTTGTTGTTGTTGTTGTTGTTTATTTGACATTGTTGTTGTTGTTGTTGACATTGTTGTTGTTGTTGTTGTTGTTGTTTCTTTGACGTTGTTTTAGTATTGTTGTTTATTTGACATTGTTGTTGTTATTTATTTGACGTTGTTGTGGGTGACATTGTTGTTGTTGTTGTTTATTTGACGTTGTTATTGTTGTTCATTTGACGTAGTTGTTGTTGTTGACGTTGTTGTTGTTGTTGTTGTTTATTTGAAGTTTTTGTTGTTGTTGATGTTGTTGTTGTTGTTGTTTATTTGACGTTGTTGTTGTTGACGGTGTTGTTGTTGTTATTTATTTGACGCTGTTGTTGTTGTTCTTTATTTGACGTTGTTGTTGTTTACGTTGTTGTTGTTGTTGTTTATTTGACGTTGTTGTTATTGTTGACATAATTGTTGTTGTTGTTGTTGTTTATTTAACGTTTTTGATGTTGTTGATGTTGTTGTTGTTTTCGTTGTTGTTTATTTGACGTTGTTGTAGTTGTTTAATTGACGTTGTTGTTGTTGTTGTTGTTGTTTATTTGACGTTGTTGTTGTTGTTGTTTATTTGACGTTGTTGTTGTTGTTCTTTATTTGACGCTGTTGTCGTTGTTGTTGTTGTTTATTTGACGTTGTTGTTATTGTTGACGTTGTTGTTGTTGTTATTGTTTATTTAACATTGTTGTTGTTGTTTTTATTGTTTATTTGACGTAGTTGTTGTTGTTGTTTATTTGGCGTTGTTGTTGTTGTTGTTGACGTCGTTGTTGTTGTTTATTTGACGTTGTTGTTGTTGACGTTGTTTTTGTTGTTATTTATTTGACGTTGTTGTTGTTGTTGTTCATTTGACGTTGTTGTTGTTGTTTATTTGACGTTGTTGTTGTTGTTTATTTGACGTTGTTGTTGTTGTTGACATAGTTGTTGTTGTTGTTTATATGACGTTGTTGTTGTTGTTGACGTTGTTGTTGTTGTTGTTGTTTATTTGACGTTGTTGTTGTTGTTGACATAGTTGTTGTTGTTGTTATTTATTTGACGTTGTTGTTGTTGTTGACGTTGTTGTTGTTGTTGTTTATTTGACGTTGTTGAAGTTGTTGTTTATTTGACATTGTTGTTGTTGTTGACGTTGTTGTTGTTGTTGTTGTTTATTTGACATTGTTGTTGTTGTTGTTGACGTTGTTGTTGTTGTTGTTTATTTGACTTTGTTGTTGTTGTTGTTTATTTGACGTTGTTGTTGTTGTTGTTGACTTAGTTGTTGTTGTTGTTTATTTGACATTGTTGTTGTTGTTGACGTTGTTGTTTATTTGACGTTGTTGTTGTTGTTTATTTGACGTTGTTGTTGTTGTTGTTGACGTTGTTGTTGTTGTTTATTTGACATTGTTGTTGTTATTTATTTGACATTGTTGTTGTTGTTGACGTTGTTGTTGTTGTTGTTTATTTGACATTGTTGTTGTTGTTGTTGACATTGTTGTTGTTGTTGTTTCTTTGACGTTGTTTTAGTATTGTTGTTTATTTAACATTGTTGTTGTTATTTATTTGACGTTGTTGTGGGTGACATTGTTGTTGTTGTTGTTGTTTATTTGACGTTGTTATTGTTGTTCATTTGACGTAGTTGTTGTTGTTGACGTTGTTGTTGTTGTTGTTGTTGTTGTTTATTTGACGTTTTTGTTGTTGTTGATGTTGTTGTTGTTGTTGTATATTTGACGTTGTTGTAGTTGTTATTGTTGTTGTTGTTTATTTGACATTGTTGTTGTTGTTGTTTATTTGACGTTGTTGTTGTTGTTTATTTGACGTTGTTGTTGTTGTTTATTTGACGTTGTTGTTGTTGACGGTGTTGTTGTTGTTGTTGTTTATTTGACATTGTTGTTATTGTTGTTGGCATTGTTGTTGTTGTTTATTTGACGTTGTTGTTGTTGTTGTTGTTCTTTATTTGACGTTGTTATTGTTTATTTGACGTTGTTGTTGTTTATTTAACGTGGTTGTTGTTGACGTTGTTATTGTTGTTATTGTTTATTTGACATTGTTGTTGTTGTTTATTTGACGTAGTTGTTGTTGTTGACGTTGTTGTTGTTGTTTATTTGACGTTTTTGTTGTTGTTGATGTTGTTGTTGTTGTTTATTTGACGTTGTTGTTGTTGTTGTTTATTTGACGTTGTTGTTGTTGACGGTGTTGTTGTTGTTATTTATTTGATGTTGTTGTTGTTGACATAGTTGTTGTTGTTGTTTATTTAATGTTTTTGTTGTTGTTGATGTTGTTGTTGTTTTCGTTGTTGTTTATTTGACATTCTTGTAGTTGTTTAATTGACGTTGTTGTTGTTGTTGTTGTTGTTTATTTGACGTTGTTGTTGTTGTTGTTATTGTTGTTGTTGTTATTGTTGTTGTTGTTTATTTGATGTTGTTGTTGTTGTTTATTTGACGCTATTGTTGTTGTTTATTTGACGCTGTTGTTGTTGTTGTTGTTGTTATTGTTGTTGTTGTTTATTTGACGTCGTTGTTGTTGTTGTTATTGTTGTTGTTGTTGACGTTGTTGTTGTTGTTGTTTATTTGACATTGTTGTTGTTGTTGTTGTTATTGTTTATTTGACGTTGTTGTTGTTGTTGTTTATTTGGCGTTGTTGTTGTTATTGTTTATTTGACGTTGTTGTTGTTGTTGTTGTTTATTTGGCGTTGTTGTTGTTGTTGTCGTTGACGTTGTTGTTGTTGTTGTTTATTTGACGTTGTTGTTGTTGTTGACATAGTTGTTGTTGTTGTTGTTTATTTGACTTTGTTGTTGTTGTGGACGTTGTTGTTGTTGTTGTTTATTTGACGTTGTTGTTGTTATTGTTTATTTGACATTGTTGTTGTTGTTGACGTTGTTGTTGTTGTTGTTTATTTGACATTGTTGTTGTTGACGTTGTTGTTGTTGTGGTTGTTTATTTGTCTTTGTTGTTGTTGTTGTTGTTGTTTATTTGACGTTGTTGTTGTTGTTGTTGACTTAATTGTTGTTGTTGTTTATTTGACATCGTTGTTGACGTTGTTGTTTATTTGACATTGTTGTTGTTTATTTGACGTTGTTGTTGTTGACGTTGTTGTTGTTGTTTTTTTGACGTTGTTGTTGTTATTTATTTGACATTGTTGTTGTTGTTGACGTTGTTGTTGTTGTTGTTTATTTGACATTGTTGTTGTTGTTGTTGACGTTGTTGTTGTTGTTGTTGTTGTTGTTTATTTGACATTGTTTTAGTATTGTTGTTTATTTGACATTGTTGTTGTTGTTGTTGTTGTTGTTGACGTTGTTGTTGTTGTTGTTGTTGTTTATTTGACGTTTTTGTTGTTGTTGATGTTGTTGTTGTTGTTGTATATTTGATGTTGTTGTAGTTGTTATTGTTGTTGTTGTTTATTTGACATTGTTGTTGTTGTTGTTGTTGTTGTTTATATGACGTTGTTGTTGTTATTTATTTGACGTTGTTGTTGTCTTTGTTTATTTGACGTTGTTGTTGTTGACGGTGTTGTTGTTGTTGTTGTTTATTTGACATTGTTGTTGTTGTTGTTGACGTTGTTGTTGTTTATTTGACGTTGTTGTTGTTGTTGTTGTTGTTCTTTATTTGACGTTGTTATTGTTTATTTGACGTTGTTGTTGTTGTTTATTTAACGTTGTTGTTGTTGACGTTGTTGTTGTTGTTATTGTTTATTTGACGTTGTTGTTGTTGTTTATTTGACGTAGTTGTTCTTGTTGACGTTGTTGTTGTTGTTTATTTGACGTAGTTGTTCTTGTTGACGTTGTTGTTGTTGTTGTTTATTTGACGTTTTTGTTGTTGTTGATGTTGTTGTTGTTGATGTTGTTGTTGTTGTTGTTTATTTGGCGTTGTTGTTGTTGACGGTGTTGTTGTTGTTATTTATTTGACGTTGTTGTTGTTGTTGTTGTTTATTTGACGTTGTTGTTGTTTACGTTGTTGTTGTTGTTGTTTATTTGACGTTGTTGTTATTGTTGACATAGTTGTTGTTGTTGTTGTTTATTTGACATTTTTGATGTTGTTGATGTTGTTGTTGTTTTCGTTGTTGTTTATTTGACGTTGTTGTAGTTGTTTAATTGACGTTGTTGTTGTTGTTGTTGTTTATTTGACGTTGTTGTTGTTGTTTATTTGACGTTGTTGTTGTTGTTCTTTATTTGACGCTGTTGTCGTTGTTGTTGTTGTTTATTTGACGTTGTTGTTGTTGTTGACGTTGTTGTTGTTGTTATTGTTTATTTAACATTGTTGTTGTTGTTTTTATTGTTTATTTGACGTAGTTGTTGTTGTTGTTTATTTGGCGTTGTTGTTGTTGTTGACGTCGTTGTTGTTGTTTATTTGACGTTGTTGTTGTTGACGTTGTTTTTGTTGTTGTTTATTTGACGTTGTTGTTGTTGTTGTTCATTTAACGTTGTTGTTGTTGTTTATTTGACGTTGTTGGTGTTCTTTATTTGACGTTGTTGTTGTTGTTGTTTATTTGAAATTGTTGTTGTTGACGGTGTTGTTCTTGTTTCTTTGACGTTGTTGTTGTTGTTTATTTGACGTTGTTGTTGTTGTTGACATAGTTGTTGTTGTTGTTGTTGTTGTTTATTTGACGTTGCTATTGTTGTTGACGTTGTTGTTGTTGTTGTTTATTTGACGTTGTTGTTGTTGTTGACATAGTTGTTGTTGTTGTTATTTATTTGATGTTGTTGTTGTTGTTGACGTTGTTGTTGTTGTTGTTTATTTGACGTTGTTGTTGTTGTTGTTTATTTGACATTGTTGTTGTTGTTGACGTTGTTGTTGTTGTTGTTTATTTGACATTGTTGTTGTTGTTGTTGACGTTGTTGTTGTTTATTTGACTTTGTTGTTGTTGTTGTTTATTTGACATTGTTGTTGTTGTTGTTGACTTAGTTGTTGTTGTTGTTTATTGGACATTGTTGTTGTTGTTGTTGACGTTGTTGTTTATTCGACGTTGTTGTTGTTGTTGTTGTTGACGTTGTTGTTGTTGTTTATTTGACATTGTTATTGTTATTTATTTGACATTGTTGTTGTTGTTGTTGACGTTGTTGTTGTTGTTGTTGTTGTTTATTTGACATTGTTGTTGTTGTTGTTGACGTTGTTGTTGTTGTTGTTTCTTTGACGTTGTTTTAGTATTGTTGTTTATTTGACATTGTTGTTGTTATTTATTTGACGTTGTTGTGGGTGACATTGTTGTTGTTGTTGTTTATTTGACGTTGTTATTGTTGTTCATTTGACGTAGTTGTTGTTGTTGACGTTGTTGTTGTTGTTGTTATTTATTTGACGTTTTTGTTGTTGTTGATGTGGTTGTTGTTGTTGTATATTCGACGTTGTTGTAGTTGTTATTGTTGTTGTTGTTTATTTGATATTGTTGTTGTTGTTGTTTATTTGACGTTGTTGTTGTTGTTGTTTATTTGACGTTGTTGTTGTTGTTTATTTGACGTTGTTGTTGTTGTTGTTTATTTTACACTGTAGTTATTGTTGTTGGCATTGTTGTTGTTGTTTATTTGACGTTGTTGTTGTTGTTGTTGTTCTTTATTTGACGTTGTTGTTGTTTATTTGACGTTGTTGTTGTTTATTTAACGTGGTTGTTGTTGACGTTGTTGTTGTTGTTATTGTTTATTTGACGTTGTTGTTGTTGTTTATTTGACGTAGTTGTTGTTGTTGACGTTGTTGTTGTTGTTTATTTGACGTTTTTGTTGTTGTTGATGTTGTTGTTGTTGTTTATTTGACGTTGTTGTTGTTGTTGTTTATTTGACGTTGTTGTTGTTGACGGTGTTGTTGTTGTTATTTATTTGATGTTGTTGTTGTTGTTTATTTGACGTTGTTGTTGTTGACGTTGTTGTTGTTGTTGTTTATTTGACGTTGTTGTTGTTGTTGACATAGTTGTTGTTGTTGTTGACGTTGTTGTTGTTGTTGTTTATTTGACGTTGTTGTTGTTGTTGACATAGTTGTTGTTGTTGTTTATTTAACGTTTTTGTTGTTGTTGATGTTGTTGTTGTTTTCGTTGTTGTTTATTTGACGTTGTTGTAGTTGTTTAATTGACGTTGTTGTTGTTGTTGTTGTTTATTTGACGTCGTTGTTGTTGTTGTTATTGTTGTTGTTGTTATTGTTGTTGTTGTTTATTTGATGTTGTTGTTGTTGTTTATTTGACGCTATTGTTGTTGTTTATTTGACGCTGTTGTTGTTGTTGTTGTTATTGTTGTTAATGTTTACTTGACGTCGTTGTTGTTGTTGACGTTGTTGTTGTTGACGTTGTTGTTGTTGTTGTTTATTTGACATTGTTGTTGTTGTTGTTGTTATTGTTTATTTGACATTGTTGTTGTTGTTTATTTGACGTTGTTGTTGTTGACGGTGTTGTTGTTGTTGTTTATTTGACATTGTAGTTATTGTTGTTGGCATTGTTATTGTTGTTTATTTGACGTTGTTGTTGTTGTTGTTGTTGTTCTTTATTTGACGTTGTTATTGTTTATTTGACGTTGTTGTTGTTTATTTAACGTGGTTGTTGTTGACGTTGCTGTTGTTGTTATTGTTTATTTGACGTTGTTGTTGTTGTTTATTTGACGTAGTTGTTGTTGTTGACGTTGTTGTTGTTGTTTATTTGACGTTTTTGTTGTTGTTGATGTTGTTGTTGTTGTTTATTTGACGTTGTTGTTGTTGTTGTTTATTTGACGTTGTTGTTGTTGACGGTGTTGTTGTTGTTATTTATTTGATGTTGTTGTTGTTGTTTATTTGACGTTGTTGTTGTTGACGTTGTTGTTGTTGTTGTTTATTTGACGTTGTTGTTGTTGTTGACATAGTTGTTGTTGTTGTTTATTTAACGTTTTTGTTGTTGTTGATGTTGTTGTTGTTTTCGTTGTTGTTTATTTGACGTTGTTGTAGTTGTTTAATTGACGTTGTTGTTGTTGTTGTTTATTTGACGTCGTTGTTGTTGTTGTTATTGTTGTTGTTGTTTATTTGACGTTGTTGTTGTTGTTTATTTGACGCTATTGTTGTTGTTTATTTGACGCTGTTGTTGTTGTTGTTATTGTTGTTGTTGTTTATTTGACGTCGTTGTTGTTGTTGTTATTGTTGTTGTTGTTGACGTTGTTGTTGTTGTTGTTTATTTGACATTGTTGTTGTTGTTGTTGTTGTTATTGTTTATTTGACGTTGTTGTTGTTGTTGTTTATTTGGCGTTGTTGTTGTTGTTGACGTTGTTGTTGTTGTTGTTTATTTGACGTTGTTGTTATTGTTGTTTATTTGACGTTGTTGTTATTGTTGTTTATTTGACATTGTTGTTGTTGACGGTGTTGTTGTTGTTGTTTATTTAACGTTGTGGTTGTTGTTGTTTATTTGACGATGTTGTTGTTGAAGTTGTTGTTGTTGTTGTTGTTGTTGTTTATTTAACGTTGTTGTTGTTGTTGTTGTTGTTTATTTGATGTTGTTGTTGTTGACGTTGTTGTTGTTGTTGTTTGTTTGTCGTTGTTGTTGTTGTTGACATAGTTGTTGTTGTTGTTGTTTATTTGACGTTGTTGTTGTTGTGGTTGTTTATTTGACGTTGTTGTTGTTGTTTATTTGATGTTGTTGTTGTTGTTTATTTGACATTGTTGTTGTTGTTGACGTTGTTGTTGTTGTTGTTTATTTGACATTGTTTTTGTTGTTGTTGTTGTTTATTTGACTTTGTTGTTGTTGTTGTTGTTTATTTGACGTTGTTGTTGTTGTTGACTTAGTTGTTGTTGTTGTTGTTGACGTTGTTTATTATTTGATGTTGTTTATTGTTTATTTGACGTTGTTAAGGTTGTTGACGTTGTTGTTGTTGTTTATTTGAAGTTGTTGTTGTTGACGTTGTTGTTATTGTTGTTATTATTTATTTGACATAGTTGTTGTTGTTGACGTTGTTGTTGTTGTTGTTGTTTATTTGATGTTGTTGTTGTTGACGGTGTTGTTGTTGTTGTTATTGTCTGTTTGACATTGTTGTCGTTGTTGTTGTTGTTGACGTTGTTGTTGTTTATTTGACGTTGTTGTTTTTGTTGTTGTTCTTTATTTGACGTTGTTATTGATTATTTGATGTGGTTGTTGTTGTTTCTTTAACGTTGTTGTTGTTGATGTTGTTGTTGTTGTTATTGTTTATTTGACGTTGTTGTTGTTGTTTATTTGACGTAGTTGTTGTTGTTGACGTTGTTGTTGTTGTTGTTGTTTATTTGATGTTTTTGTTGTTGTTGATGTTGTTGTTGTTGTTTATTTGACGTCGTTGTTGTTGTTTATTTGACGTTGTTGTTGTTGACGGTGTTGTTGTTGTTGTTGTTTATTTGACGTTGTTGTTGTTGTTGTTGCCTATTTAACGTTGTTGTTGTTGACGTTGTTGTTGTTGTTTATTTGACGTTGTTGTTGTTGACATAGTTGTTGTTGTTGTTGTTTATTTGACGTTGTTGTTGTGGTTGACGTTGTTGTTGTTGTTGTTTATTTGACGTTGTTGTTGTTGTTTATTTGACATTGTTATTGTTGTTGACGTTGTTGTTGTTGTTTATTTTACATTGTTGTTGTTGTTGTTGTTGTTGACGTTGTTGTTGTTGTTGTTGTTTATTTGACTTTGTTGTTGTTGTTGTTGTTTATTTAACGTTGTTGTTGTTGTTGTTGACTTAATTGTTATTGTTGTTTATTTGACGTTGTTGTTGTTGTTGACGTTGTTGTTGTTGTTTATTTGACGTTGTTGTTGTTATTTATTTGACATTGTTGTTGTTGTTGACGTTGTTGTTGTTGTTGTTTATTTGACATTGTTGTTGTTGTTGTTGACGTTGTTTTTGTTGTTGTTTATTTGACGTTGTTTTAGTATTGTTGTTTATTTGACATTGTTGTTGTTATTTATTTGACATTGTTGTGGGTGACATTGTTGTTGTTGTTTATTTGACGTTGTTGTTGTTGTTTATTTGACGTAGTTGTTGTTATTGACGTTGTTGTTGTTGTTGTTGTTATTTATTTGACGTTTTTGTTGTTGTTGATGTTGTTGTTGTTGTTGTTGTATATTTGACGTTGTTGTAGTTGTTATTGTTGTTGTTGTTTATTTGACATTGTTGTTGTTGTTGTTTATTTGACGTTGTTCTTGTTGTTTATTTGACGTTGTTGTTGTTGTTTATTTGACGTTGTTGTTGTTGACGGTGTTGTTGTTGTTGTTGTTGTTTATTTTACACTGTAGTTATTGTTGTTGGCATTGTTGTTGTTGTTTATTTGACGTTGTTGTTGTTGTTGTTGTTCTTTATTTGACGTTGTTATTGTTTATTTGACGTTGTTGTTGTTTATTTAACGTGGTTGTTGTTGACGTTATTGTTGTTGTTATTGTTTATTTGACGTTGTTGTTGTTGTTTATTTGACGTAGTTGTTGTTGTTGACGTTGTTGTTGTTGTTTATTTGACGTTTTTGTTGTTGTTGATGTTGTTGTTGTTGTTTATTTGACGTTGTTGTTGTTGTTGTTTATTTGACGTTGTTGTTGTTGACGGTGTTGTTGTTGTTATTTATTTGATGTTGTTGTTGTTGTTGTTTATTTGACGTTGTTGTTGTTGACGTTGTTGTTGTTGTTGTTTATTTGACGTTGTTGTTGTTGTTGACATAGTTGTTGTTGTTGTTGACGTTGTTGTTGTTGTTGTTGTTTATTTGACGTTGTTGTTGTTGTTGACATAGTTGTTGTTGTTGTTTATTTAACGTTTTTGTTGTTGTTGATGTTGTTGTTGTTTTCGTTGTTGTTTATTTGACGTTGTTGTAGTTGTTTAATTGACGTTGTTGTTGTTGTTGTTGTTGTTTATTTGACGTCGTTGTTGTTGTTGTTATTGTTGTTGTTGTTATTGTTGTTGTTGTTTATTTGACGTTGTTGTTGTTGTTTATTTGACGCTATTGTTGTTGTTTATTTGACGCTGTTGTTGTTGTTGTTGTTATTGTTGTTAATGTTTATTTGACGTCGTTGTTGTTGTTGTTATTGTTGTTGTTGTTGACGTTGTTGTTGTTGTTGTTTATTTGACATTGTTGTTGTTGTTGTTGTTATTGTTTATTTGACATTGTTGTTGTTGTTTATTTGACGTTGTTGTTGTTGACGGTGTTGTTGTTGTTGTTGTTTATTTGACATTGTAGTTATTGTTGTTGGCATTGTTATTGTTGTTTATTTGACGTTGTTGTTGTTGTTGTTCTTTATTTGACGTTGTTATTGTTTATTTGACGTTGTTGTTGTTTATTTAACGTGGTTGTTGTTGACGTTGCTGTTGTTGTTATTGTTTATTTGACGTTGTTGTTGTTGTTTATTTGACGTAGTTGTTGTTGTTGACGTTGTTGTTGTTTATTTGACGTTTTTGTTGTTGTTGATGTTGTTGTTGTTGTTGTTTATTTGACGTTGTTGTTGTTGTTGTTTATTTGACGTTGTTGTTGTTGACGGTGTTGTTGTTGTTATTTATTTGATGTTGTTGTTGTTGTTTATTTGACGTTGTTGTTGTTGACGTTGTTGTTGTTGTTGTTTATTTGACGTTGTTGTTGTTGTTGACATAGTTGTTGTTGTTGTTTATTTAACGTTTTTGTTGTTGTTGATGTTGTTGTTGTTTTCGTTGTTGTTTATTTGACGTTGTTGTAGTTGTTTAATTGACGTTGTTGTTGTTGTTGTTGTTTATTTGACGTCGTTGTTGTTGTTGTTATTGTTGTTGTTGTTTATTTGACGTTGTTGTTGTTGTTTATTTGACGCTATTGTTGTTGTTTATTTGACGCTGTTGTTGTTGTTGTTATTGTTGTTGTTGTTTATTTGACGTCGTTGTTGTTGTTGTTGTTATTGTTGTTGTTGTTGACGTTGTTGTTGTTGTTGTTTATTTGACATTGTTGTTGTTGTTGTTGTTATTGTTTATTTGACGTTGTTGTTGTTGTTGTTTATTTGGCGTTGTTGTTGTTGTTGACGTTGTTGTTGTTGTTGTTTATTTGACGTTGTTGTTATTGTTGTTTATTTGACGTTGTTGTTATTGTTGTTTATTTGACATTGTTGTTGTTGACGGTGTTGTTGTTGTTGTTTATTTAACGTTGTGGTTGTTGTTGTTTATTTGACGATGTTGTTGTTGAAGTTGTTGTTGTTGTTGTTGTTGTTTATTTAACGTTGTTGTTGTTGTTGTTGTTGTTTATTTGATGTTGTTGTTGTTGACGTTGTTGTTGTTGTTGTTTGTTTGTCGTTGTTGTTGTTGTTGACATAGTTGTTGTTGTTGTTGTTTATTTGACGTTGTTGTTGTTGTGGTTGTTTATTTGACGTTGTTGTTGTTGTTGTTTATTTGATGTTGTTGTTGTTGTTTATTTGACATTGTTGTTGTTGTTGACGTTGTTGTTGTTGTTGTTTATTTGACATTGTTTTTGTTGTTGTTGTTGTTTATTTGACTTTGTTGTTGTTGTTGTTGTTTATTTGACGTTGTTGTTGTTGTTGACTTAGTTGTTGTTGTTGTTGACGTTGTTTATTATTTGATGTTGTTTATTGTTTATTTGACGTTGTTAAGGTTATTGACGTTGTTGTTGTTGTTTATTTGAAGTTGTTGTTGTTGACGTTGTTGTTGTTGTTGTTATTATTTATTTGACGTAGTTGTTGTTGTTGACGTTGTTGTTGTTGTTGTTGTTTATTTGATGTTGTTGTTGTTGACGGTGTTGTTGTTGTTGTTATTGTCTGTTTGACATTGTTGTCGTTGTTGTTGTTGTTGACGTTGTTGTTGTTTATTTGACGTTGTTGTTTTTGTTGTTGTTCTTTATTTGACGTTGTTATTGATTATTTGATGTGGTTGTTGTTGTTTCTTTAACGTTGTTGTTGTTGATGTTGTTGTTGTTGTTATTGTTTATTTGACGTTGTTGTTGTTGTTTATTTGACGTAGTTGTTGTTGTTGACGTTGTTGTTGTTGTTGTTGTTTATTTGATGTTTTTGTTGTTGTTGATGTTGTTGTTGTTGTTTATTTGACGTCGTTGTTGTTGTTGTTTATTTGACGTTGTTGTTGTTGACGGTGTTGTTGTTGTTGTTGTTTATTTGACGTTGTTGTTGTTGTTGTTGCCTATTTAACGTTGTTGTTGTTGACGTTGTTGTTGTTGTTTATTTGACGTTGTTGTTGTTGACATAGTTGTTGTTGTTGTTGTTGTTTATTTGACGTTGTTGTTGTTGTTGACGTTGTTGTTGTTGTTGTTTATTTGACGTTGTTGTTGTTGTTTATTTGACATTGTTATTGTTGTTGACGTTGTTGTTGTTGTTTATTTTACATTGTTGTTGTTGTTGTTGTTGACGTTGTTGTTGTTGTTGTTGTTTATTTGACTTTGTTGTTGTTGTTGTTGTTTATTTAACGTTGTTGTTGTTGTTGTTGACTTAATTGTTATTGTTGTTTATTTGACGTTGTTGTTGTTGTTGACGTTGTTGTTGTTGTTTATTTGACGTTGTTGTTGTTATTTATTTGACATTGTTGTTGTTGTTGACGTTGTTGTTGTTGTTGTTTATTTGACATTGTTGTTGTTGTTCTTGACGTTGTTGTTGTTGTTGTTTATTTGACGTTGTTTTAGTATTGTTGTTTATTTGACATTGTTGTTGTTATTTATTTGACATTGTTGTGGGTGACATTGTTGTTGTTGTTTATTTGACGTTGTTGTTGTTGTTTATTTGACGTAGTTGTTGTTATTGACGTTGTTGTTGTTGTTATTTATTTGACGTTTTGTTGTTGTTGATGTTGTTGTTGTTGTTGTTGTTGTATATTTGACGTTGTTGTAGTTGTTATTGTTGTTGTTGTTTATTTGACATTGTTGTTGTTGTTGTTTATTTGACGTTGTTCTTGTTGTTTATTTGACGTTGTTGTTGTTGTTGTTTATTTGACGTTGTTGTTGTTGACGGTGTTGTTGTTGTTGTTGTTTATTTGACATTGTAGTTATTGTTGTTGGCATTGTTGTTGTTGTTTATTTGACGTTGTTGTTGTTGTTGTTGTTCTTTATTTGACGTTGTTATTGTTTATTTGACGTTGTTGTTGTTTATTTAACGTGGTTGTTGTTGACGTTGTTGTTGTTGTTATTGTTTATTTGACGTTGTTGTTGTTGTTTATTTGACGTAGTTGTTGTTGTTGACGTTGTTGTTGTTGTTTATTTGACGTTTTTGTTGTTGTTGATGTTGTTGTTGTTGTTTATTTGACGTTGTTGTTGTTGTTGTTTATTTGACGTTGTTGTTGTTGACGGTGTTGTTGTTGTTATTTATTTGATGTTGTTGTTGTTGTTTATTTTACGTTGTTGTTGTTGACGTTGTTGTTGTTGTTGTTGTTTATTTGACGTTGTTGTTGTTGTTGACATAGTTGTTGTTGTTGTTTATTTAACGTTTTTGTTGTTGTTGATGTTGTTGTTGTTTTCGTTGTTGTTTATTTGACGTTGTTGTAGTTGTTTAATTGACGTTGTTGTTGTTGTTGTTGTTGTTGTTGTTGTTTATTTGACGTCGTTGTTGTTGTTGTTATTGTTGTTATTGTTATTGTTGTTGTTGTTTATTTGACGTTGTTGTTGTTGTTTATTTGACGCTATTGTTGTTGTTTATTTGACGTTGTTGTTGTTGTTGTTATTGTTGTTGTTGTTTATTTGACGTTGTTGTTGTTGTTGTTATTGTTGTTGTTGTTGACGTTGTTGTTGTTGTTGTTGTTTATTTGACATTGTTGTTGTTGTTGTTGTTATTGTTTATTTGACGTTGTTGTTGTTGTTGTTTATTTGGCGTTGTTGTTGTTGTTGTTGACGTTGTTGTTGTTGTTGTTTATTTGACGTTGTTGTTATTGTTGTTTATTTGACGTTGTTGTTGTTGTTGTTTATTTGACATTGTTGTTGTTGACGGTGTTGTTGTTGTTTATTTAACGTTGTGGTTGTTATTGTTTATTTGACGTTGTTGTTGTTGATGTTGTTGTTGTTGACGTTGTTGTTGTTGTTGTTGTTTATTTGACGTTGTTGTTTTTGTTGACATAGTTGTTGTTGTTGTTGTTTATTTGATGTTGTTGTTGTTGACGTTGTTGTTGTTGTTGTTTGTTTGTCGTTGTTGTTGTTGTTGACATAGTTGTTGTTGTTGTCGTTTATTTGACGTTGTTGTTGTTGTGGTTGTTTATTTGACGTTGTTGTTGTTGTTGTTGTTTATTTGACGTTGTTGTTGTTGTTTATTTGACATTGTTGTTGTTGTTGACGTTGTTGTTGTTGTTGTTTATTTGACATTGTTTTTGTTGTTGTTGTTATTTATTTGACTTTGTTGTTGTTGTTGTTGTTTATTTGACGTTGTTGTTGTTGTTGACTTAGTTGTTGTTGTTGTTGACGTTGTTTATTATTTGATGGTGTTTATTGTTTATTTGACGTTGTTAAGGTTGTTGACGTTGTTGTTGTTGTTTATTTGAAGTTATTGTTGTTGACGTTGTCGTTGTTGTTATTATTTATTTGACGTAGTTGTTGTTGTTGACGTTGTTGTTGTTGTTGTTTATTTGACGTTTTTGTTGTTGTTGATGTTGTTGTTGTTGTTGTATATTTGACGTTGTTGTAGTTGTTATTGTTGTTGTTGTTGTTGTTGTTGTTTATTTGACATTGTTGTTGTTGTTTATTTGACGTTGTTGTTGTTGTTTATTTGACGTTGTTGTTTATTTGATGTTGTTGTTGTTGACGGTGTTGTTGTTATTGTTATTGTCTGTTTGACATTGTTGTTGTTGTTGTTGTTGTTGACGTTGTTGTTGTTTATTTGACGTTGTTGTTTTTGTTGTTGTTCTTTATTTGACGTTGTTATTGTTTATTTGATGTTGTTGTTGTTGTTTCTTTAACGTTGTTGTTGTTGATGTTGTTGTTGTTGTTATTGTTTATTTGACGTTGTTGTTGTTGTTTATTTGACGTAGTTGTTGTTGTTGACGTTGTTGTTGTTGTTGTTGTTGTTGTTGTTTATTTGATGTTTTTGTTGTTGTTGATGTTGTTGTTGTTGTTTATTTGACGTCGTTGTTATTGTTGTTTATTTGACGTTGTTGTTGTTGACGTTGTTGTTGTTGTTGTTGTTTATTTGACGTTGTTGTTGTTGTTGTTGCCTATTTAACGTTGTTGTTGTTGACGTTGTTGTTGTTGTTTATTTGACGTTGTTGTTGTTGTTGACATAGTTGTTGTTGTTGTTGTTTATTTGACGTTGTTGTTGTTGTTGACGTTGTTGTTGTTGTTGTTGTTTATTTGACGTTGTTGTTGTTGTTTATTTGACATTGTTATTGTTGTTGACGTTGTTGTTGTTGTTTATTTGACATTGTTGTTGTTGTTGTTGTTGACGTTGTTGTTGTTGTTGTTTATTTGACTTTGTTGTTGTTGTTGTTTTATTTGACGTTGTTCTTGTTGTTATTGTTGACTTAATTGTTGTTGTTGTTTATTTGACGTTGTTGTTGTTGTTGACGTTGTTGTTGTTGTTTATTTGACGTTGTTGTTGTTATTTATTTGACATTGTTGTTGTTGTTGACGTTGTTGTTGTTGTTGTTTATTTGACATTGTTGTTGTTGTTGTTGACGTTGTTGTTGTTGTTGTTTATTTGACGTTGTTTTAGTATTGTTGTTTATTTGACATTGTTGTTGTTATTTATTTGACGTTGTTGTGGGTGACATTGTTGTTGTTGTTTATTTGACGTTTTTGTTGTTGTTTATTTGACGTAGTTGTTGTTGTTGACGTTATTATTGTTGTTGACGTTATTGTTGTTGTTGTTTATTTGACGTTTTTGTTGTTGTTGATGTTGTTGTTGTTGTTGTTGTTGTATATTTGACGTTGTTGTTGTTATTGTTGTTGTTGTTGTATATTTGACGTTGTTGTTGTTATTGTTGTTGTTGTTGTTGTTGTTGTTTATTTGACATTGTTGTTGTTGTTGTTTATTTGACGTTGTTGTAGTTGTTTAATTGACGTTGTTGTTGTTGTTGTTTATTTGACGTCGTTGTTGTTGTTGTTATTATTTATTTGACGTAGTTGTTGTTGTTGACGTTGTTGTTGTTGTTGTTGTTTATTTGATGTTGTTGTTGTTGACGGTGTTGTTGTTGTTGTTATTGTCTGTTTGACATTGTTGTCGTTGTTGTTGTTGTTGACGTTGTTGTTGTTTATTTGACGTTGTTGTTTTTGTTGTTGTTCTTTATTTGACGTTGTTATTGATTATTTGATGTGGTTGTTGTTGTTTCTTTAACGTTGTTGTTGTTGATGTTGTTGTTGTTGTTGTTGTTGTTGTATATTTGACGTTGTTGTTGTTATTGTTGTTGTTGTTGTTGTTGTATATTTGACGTTGTTGTTGTTATTGTTGTTGTTGTTGTTGTTGTTGTTTATTTGACATTGTTGTTGTTGTTGTTTATTTGACGTTGTTGTAGTTGTTTAATTGACGTTGTTGTTGTTGTTGTTGTTGTTGACGTTGTTGTTGTTGTTATTATTTATTTGACGTAGTTGTTGTTGTTGACGTTGTTGTTGTTGTTGTTGTTTATTTGATGTTGTTGTTGTTGACGGTGTTGTTGTTGTTGTTATTGTCTGTTTGACATTGTTGTCGTTGTTGTTGTTGTTGACGTTGTTGTTGTTTATTTGACGTTGTTGTTTTTGTTGTTGTTCTTTATTTGACGTTGTTATTGATTATTTGATGTGGTTGTTGTTGTTTCTTTAACGTTGTTGTTGTTGATGTTGTTGTTGTTGTTATTGTTTATTTGACGTTGTTGTTGTTGTTCATTTGACGTAGTTGTTGTTGTTGACGTTGTTGTTGTTGTTGTTGTTTATTTGATGTTTTTGTTGTTGTTGATGTTGTTGTTGTTGTTTATTTGACGTCGTTGTTGTTGTTGTTTATTTGACTTTGTTGTTGTTGACGGTGTTGTTGTTGTTGTTGTTTATTTGACGTTGTTGTTGTTGTTGTTGCCTATTTAACGTTGTTGTTGTTGACGTTGTTGTTTTGTTTATTTGACGTTGTTGTTGTTGACATAGTTGTTGTTGTTGTTGTTGTTGTTTATGTGACGTTGTTGTTGTTGTTGACGTTGTTGTTGTTGTTGTTTATTTGACGTTGTTGTTGTTGTTTATTTGACATTGTTATTGTTGTTGACGTTGTTGTTGTTGTTTATTTTACATTGTTGTTGTTGTTGTTGACGTTGTTGTTGTTGTTGTTGTTGTTTATTTGACTTTGTTGTTGTTGTTGTTGTTTATTTAACGTTGTTGTTGTTGTTGTTGACTTAATTGTTATTGTTGTTTATTTGACGTTGTTATTGTTGTTGACGTTGTTGTTGTTGTTTATTTGACGTTGTTGTTGTTATTTATTTGACATTGTTGTTGTTGTTGACGTTGTTGTTGTTGTTGTTTATTTGACATTGTTGTTGTTGTTGTTGACGTTGTTGTTGTTGTTGTTTATTTGACGTTGTTTTAGTATTGTTGTTTATTTGACATTGTTGTTGTTATTTATTTGACATTGTTGTGGGTGACATTGTTGTTGTTGTTTATTTGACGTTGTTGTTGTTGTTTATTTGACGTAGTTGTTGTTATTGACGTTGTTGTTGTTGTTGTTATTTATTTGACGTTTTTGTTGTTGTTGATGTTGTTGTTGTTGTTGTTGTATATTTGACGTTGTTGTAGTTGTTATTGTTGTTGTTGTTTATTTGACATTGTTGTTGTTGTTGTTTATTTGACGTTGTTCTTGTTGTTTATTTGACGTTGTTGTTGTTGTTTATTTGACGTTGTTGTTGTTGACGGTGTTGTTGTTGTTGTTGTTTATTTGACATTGTAGTTATTGTTGTTGGCATTGTTGTTGTTGTTTATTTGACGTTGTTGTTGTTGTTGTTGTTCTTTATTTGACGTTGTTATTGTTTATTTGACGTTGTTGTTGTTTATTTAACGTGGTTGTTGTTGACGTTGTTGTTGTTGTTATTGTTTATTTGACGTTGTTGTTGTTGTTTATTTGACGTAGTTGTTGTTGTTGACGTTGTTGTTGTTGTTTATTTGACGTTTTTGTTGTTGTTGATGTTGTTGTTGTTGTTTATTTGACGTTGTTGTTGTTGTTGTTTATTTGACGTTGTTGTTGTTGACGGTGTTGTTGTTGTTATTTATTTGATGTTGTTGTTGTTGTTTATTTGACGTTGTTGTTGTTGACGTTGTTGTTGTTGTTGTTTATTTGACGTTGTTGTTGTTGTTGACATAGTTGTTGTTGTTGTTTATTTAACGTTTTTGTTGTTGTTGATGTTGTTGTTGTTTTCGTTGTTGTTTATTTGACGTTGTTGTAGTTGTTTAATTGACGTTGTTGTTGTTGTTGTTGTTGTTGTTGTTGTTTATTTGACGTCGTTGTTGTTGTTGTTATTGTTGTTATTGTTATTGTTGTTGTTGTTTATTTGACGTTGTTGATGTTGTTTATTTGACGCTATTGTTGTTGTTTATTTGACGCTGTTGTTGTTGTTGTTATTGTTGTTGTTGTTTATTTGACGTTGTTGTTGTTGTTGTTGTTATTGTTGTTGTTGTTGACGTTGTTGTTGTTGTTGTTGTTTATTTGACATTGTTGTTGTTGTTGTTGTTATTGTTTATTTGACGTTGTTGTTGTTGTTGTTTATTTGGCGTTGTTGTTGTTGTTGTTGACGTTGTTGTTGTTGTTGTTTATTTGACGTTGTTGTTATTGTTGTTTATTTGACGTTGTTGTTGTTGTTGTTTATTTGACATTGTTGTTGTTGACGGTGTTGTTGTTGTTTATTTAACGTTGTGGTTGTTATTGTTTATTTGACGTTGTTGTTGTTGACGTTGTTGTTGTTGTTGTTGTTTATTTGACGTTGTTGTTTTTGTTGACATAGTTGTTGTTGTTGTTGTTTATTTGATGTTGTTGTTGTTGACGTTGTTGTTGTTGTTGTTTGTTTGTCGTTGTTGTTGTTGTTGACATAGTTGTTGTTGTTGTCGTTTATTTGACGTTGTTGTTGTTGTGGTTGTTTATTTGACGTTGTTGTTGTTGTTGTTGTTTATTTGACGTTGTTGTTGTTGTTTATTTGACATTGTTGTTGTTGTTGACGTTGTTGTTGTTGTTGTTTATTTGACATTGTTTTTGTTGTTGTTGTTATTTATTTGACTTTGTTGTTGTTGTTGTTGTTTATTTGACGTTGTTGTTGTTGTTGACTTAGTTGTTGTTGTTGTTGACGTTGTTTATTATTTGATGTTGTTTATTGTTTATTTGACGTTGTTAAGGTTGTTGACGTTGTTGTTGTTGTTTATTTGAAGTTGTTGTTGTTGACGTTGTTGTTGTTGTTATTATTTATTTGACGTAGTTGTTGTTGTTGACGTTGTTGTTGTTGTTGTTTATTTGACGTTTTTGTTGTTGTTGATGTTGTTGTTGTTGTATATTTGACGTTGTTGTAGTTGTTATTGTTGTTGTTGTTGTTGTTGTTGTTGTTGTTGTTTATTTGACATTGTTGTTGTTGTTTATTTGACGTTGTTGTTGTTGTTTATTTGACGTTGTTGTTTATTTGATGTTGTTATTGTTGACGGTGTTGTTGTTGTTGTTATTGTCTGTTTGACATTGTTGTCGTTGTTGTTGTTGTTGACGTTGTTGTTGTTTATTTGACGTTGTTGTTTTTGTTGTTGTTCTTTATTTGACGTTGTTATTGTTTATTTGATGTTGTTGTTGTTGTTTCTTTAACGTTGTTGTTGTTGATGTTGTTGTTGTTGTTATTGTTTATTTGACGTTGTTGTTGTTGTTTATTTGACGTAGTTGTTGTTGTTGACGTTGTTGTTGTTGTTGTTGTTGTTGTTTATTTGATGTTTTTGTTGTTGTTGATGTTGTTGTTGTTGTTTATTTGACGTCGTTGTTATTGTTGTTTATTTGACGTTGTTGTTGTTGACGTTGTTGTTGTTGTTGTTGTTTATTTGACGTTGTTGTTGTTGTTGTTGCCTATTTAACGTTGTTGTTGTTGACGTTGTTGTTGTTGTTTATTTGACGTTGTTGTTGTTGTTGACATAGTTGTTGTTGTTGTTGTTTATTTGACGTTGTTGTTGTTGTTGACGTTGTTGTTGTTGTTGTTGTTTATTTGACGTTGTTGTTTATTTGACATTGTTATTGTTGTTGACGTTGTTGTTGTTGTTTATTTGACATTGTTGTTGTTGTTGTTGTTGACGTTGTTGTTGTTGTTGTTTATTTGACTTTGTTGTTGTTGTTGTTTTATTTGACGTTGTTCTTGTTGTTATTGTTGACTTAATTGTTGTTGTTGTTTATTTGACGTTGTTGTTGTTGTTGACGTTGTTGTTGTTGTTTATTTGACGTTGTTGTTGTTATTTATTTGACATTGTTGTTGTTGTTGACGTTGTTGTTGTTGTTGTTGTTTATTTGACATTGTTGTTGTTGTTGTTGACGTTGTTGTTGTTGTTGTTTATTTGACGTTGTTTTAGTATTGTTGTTTATTTGACATTGTTGTTGTTATTTATTTGACGTTGTTGTGGGTGACATTGTTGTTGTTGTTTATTTGACGTTGTTGTTGTTGTTTATTTGACGTAGTTGTTGTTGTTGACGTTATTATTGTTGTTGACGTTATTGTTGTTGTTGTTTATTTGACGTTTTTGTTGTTGTTGATGTTGTTGTTGTTGTTGTTGTATATTTGACGTTGTTGTTGTTATTGTTGTTGTTGTTGTTGTATATTTGACGTTGTTGTTGTTATTGTTGTTGTTGTTGTTGTTGTTGTTGTTTATTTTACATTGTTGTTGTTGTTGTTTATTTGACGTTGTTGTAGTTGTTTAATTGACGTTGTTGTTGTTGTTGTTGTTGTTTATTTGACGTCGTTGTTGTTGTTGTTATTGTTGTTTTTTATTTGACGTTGTTGTTGTTGTTGTTTATTTGACGCTGTTGTTGTTGTTGTTGTTTATTTAACGTTGTTGTTGTTGTTGACGTTGTTGTTGATGTTGTGTATTTGACATTGTTGTTGTTGTTGTTATTGTTTATTTGACATTGTTGTTGTTGTTGTTGTTGTTTATTTGTAGTTGTTGTTGTTGTTGACGTTGTTGTTGTTGTTGACGTTGTTGTTGTTGTTGTTGTTCATTTGACGTTGTTGTTGTTGTTGTTTATTTGACGTTGTTGTTGTTGACGGTGTTGTTGTTGTTATTTATTTGATGTTGTTGTTGTTGTTGTTTATTTGACGTTGTTGTTGTTGACGTTGTTGTTGTTGTTTATTTGACGTTGTTGTTGTTGTTGACATAGTTGTTGTTGTTATTTATTTAACGTTTTTGTTGTTGTTGATGTTGTTGTTGTTTTCGTTGTTGTTTATTTGACGTTGTTGTAGTTGTTTAATTGACGTTGTTGTTGTTGTTGTTGTTGTTTATTTGACGTCGTTGTTGTTGTTGTTATTGTTGTTGTTGTTTATTTGACGTTGTTGTTGTTGTTGTTTATTTGACGCTATTGTTGTTGTTTATATGACGCTGTTGTTGTTGTTGTTATTGTTGTTGTTGTTTATTTGACGTCGTTGTTGTTGTTGTTATTGTTGTTGTTGTTGACGTTGTTGTTGTTGTTGTTTATTTGACATTGTTGTTGTTGTTGTTGTTATTGTTTATTTGACGTTGTTGTTGTTGTTGTTTATTTGGCGTTGTTGTTGTTGTTATTGTTTATTTGACGTTGTTGTTGTTGTTGTTGTTTATTTGGCGTTGTTGTTGTTGTTGACGTTGTTGTTGTTGTTGTTTATTTGACGTTGTTGTTGTTGTTGACATAGTTGTTGTTGTTGTTGTTGTTGTTGTTGTTTATTTGACTTTGTTGTTGTTGTGGACGTTGTTGTTGTTGTTGTTTATTTGACGTTGTTGTTGTTATTGTTTATTTGACATTGTTGTTGTTGTTGACGTTGTTGTTGTTGTTGTTGTTTATTTGACATTGTTGTTGTTGTTGACGTTGTTGTTGTGGTTGTTTATTTGTCTTTGTTGTTGTTGTTGTTTATTTGACGTTGTTGTTGTTGTTGTTGACTTAATTGTTGTTGTTGTTTATTTGACATTGTTGTTGTTGTTGACGTTGTTGTTTATTTGACATTGTTGTTGTTGTTTATTTGACGTTGTTGTATTTGACGTTGTTGTTGTTGTTTATTTAACGTTGTTGTTGTTATTTATTTGACATTGTTGTTGTTGTTGACGTTGTTGTTGTTGTTGTTTATTTGACATTGTTGTTGTTGTTGTTGTTGACGTTGTTGTTGTTGTTGTTGTTGTTGTTGTTTATTTGACGTTGTTTTAGTATTGTTGTTTATTTGACATTGTTGTTGTTGTTGTTGTTGTTGTTGACGTTGTTGTTGTTGTTGTTGTTTATTTGACATTTTTGTTGTTGTTGATGTTGTTGTTGTTGTTGTATATTTGACGTTGTTGTAGTTGTTATTGTTGTTGTTGTTTATTTGACACTGTTGTTGTTGTTGTTGTTGTTTATTTGACGTTGTTGTTGTTGTTGTTTATTTGACGTTGTTGTTGTTGACGGTGTTGTTGTTGTTGTTGTTTATTTGACATTGTTGTTGTTGTTGTTGTTGTTGTTGTTGTTGTTTATTTGACGTTGTTGTTGTTGTTGTTGTTCTTTATTTGACGTTGTTATTGTTTATTTGACGTTGTTGTTGTTGTTTATTTAACGTTGTTGTTGTTGACGTTGTTGTTGTTGTTATTGTTTATTTGACGTTGTTGTTGTTGTTGTTTATTTGACGTAGTGGTTCTTGTTGACGTTGTTGTTGTTGTTGTTTATTTGACGTTTTTGTTGTTGTTGATGTTGTTGTTGTTGTTGTTTATTTGACGTTGTTGTTGTTGACGGTGTTGTTGTTGTTATTTATTTGACGTTGTTGTTGTTGTTGTTTATTTGACGTTGTTGTTGTTTACGTTGTTGTTGTTGTTGTTGTTTATTTGACGTTGTTGTTATTGTTGACGTAGTTGTTGTTGTTGTTGTTTATTTGACGTTTTTGATGTTGTTGATGTTGTTGTTGTTTTCGTTGTTGTTTATTTGACGTTGTTGTAGTTGTTTAATTGACGTTGTTGTTGTTGTTGTTATTTATTTGACGTTGTTGTTGTTGTTGTTTATTTGACGTTGTTGTTGTTGTTCTTGATTTGACGCTGTTGTCGTTGTTGTTGTTGATTATTTGAAGTTGTTGTTGTTGTTGACGTTGTTGTTGTTGTTATTGTTTATTTAACATTGTTGTTGTTGTTTTTATTGTTTATTTGACGTAGTTGTTGTTGTTGTTTATTTGGCGTTGTTGTTGTTGTTGACGTCGTTGTTGTTGTTTATTTGATGTTGTTGTTGTTGACGTTGTTTTTGTTGTTGTTTATTTGACGTTGTTGTTGTTGTTTTTCATTTGACGTTGTTGTTATTGTTTATTTGACGTTGTTGTTGTTCTTTATTTGACGTTGTTGTTGTTGTTGTTGTTGTTTATTTGAAATTGTTGTTGTTGACGGTGTTGTTCTTGTTTCTTTGACGTTGTTGTTGTTGTTTATTTGACGTTGTTGTTGTTGTTGACATAGTTGTTGTTGTTGTTGTTGTTTATTTGAAGTTGTTGTTGTTGTTGACGTTGTTGTTGTTGTTGTTTATTTGACGTTGTTGTTGTTGTTGACATAGTTGTTGTTGTTGTTATTTATTTGACGTAGTTGTTGTTGTTGACGTTGTTGTTGTTGTTGTTGTTTATTTGACGTTTTTGTTGTTGTTGATGTTGTTGTTGTTGTTGTATATTTGACGTTGTTGTAGTTGTTATTGTTGTTGTTGTTGTTGTTGTTGTTGTTGTTGTTGTTGTTTATTTGACATTGTTGTTGTTGTTTATTTGACGTTGTTGTTGTTGTTTATTTGACGTTGTTGTTTATTTGATGTTGTTGTTGTTGACGGTGTTGTTGTTGTTGTTATTGTCTGTTTGACATTGTTGTCGTTGTTGTTGTTGTTGACGTTGTTGTTGTTTATTTGACGTTGTTGTTTTTGTTGTTGTTCTTTATTTGACGTTGTTATTGTTTATTTGATGTTGTTGTTGTTGTTGTTTCTTTAACGTTGTTGTTGTTGATGTTGTTGTTGTTGTTATTGTTTATTTGACGTTGTTGTTGTTGTTTATTTGACGTAGTTGTTGTTGTTGACGTTGTTGTTGTTGTTGTTGTTTATTTGATGTTTTTGTTGTTGTTGATGTTGTTGTTGTTGTTTATTTGACGTCGTTGTTATTGTTGTTTATTTGACGTTGTTGTTGTTGACGGTGTTGTTGTTGTTGTTGTTTATTTGACGTTGTTGTTGTTGTTGTTGCCTATTTAACGTTGTTGTTGTTGACGTTGTTGTTGTTGTTTATTTGACGTTGTTGTTGTTGTTGACATAGTTGTTGTTGTTGTTGTTGTTTATTTGACGTTGTTGTTGTTGTTGACGTTGTTGTTGTTGTTGTTTATTTGACGTTGTTGTTGTTGTTTATTTGACATTGTTATTGTTGTTGACGTTGTTGTTGTTGTTTATTTGACATTGTTGTTGTTGTTGTTGTTGACGTTGTTGTTGTTGTTGTTTATTTGACTTTGTTGTTGTTGTTTATTTGACGTTGTTGTTGTTGTTATTGTTGACTTAATTGTTGTTGTTGTTTATTTGACGTTGTTGTTGTTGTTGACGTTGTTGTTGTTGTTTATTTGACGTTGTTGTTGTTATTTATTTGACATTGTTGTTGTTGTTGACGTTGTTGTTGTTGTTGTTGTTTATTTGACATTGTTGTTGTTGTTGTTGACGTTGTTGTTGTTGTTGTTTATTTGACGTTGTTTTAGTATTGTTGTTTATTTGACATTGTTGTTGTTATTTATTTGACGTTGTTGTGGGTGACATTGTTGTTGTTGTTTATTTGACGTTGTTGTTGTTGTTTATTTGACGTAGTTGTTGTTGTTGACGTTATTATTGTTGTTGACGTTATTGTTGTTGTTGTTTATTTGACGTTTTTGTTGTTGTTGATGTTGTTGTTGTTGTTGTTGTTGTTGTATATTTGACGTTGTTGTTGTTATTGTTGTTGTTGTTGTTGTTGTTGTTGTATATTTGACGTTGTTGTTGTTATTGTTGTTGTTGTTGTTGTTTATTTGACATTGTTGTTGTTGTTGTTGTTTATTTGACGTTGTTGTAGTTGTTTAATTGACGTTGTTGTTGTTGTTATTTATTTGACGTCGTTGTTGTTGTTGTTATTGTTGTTATTGTTGTTTTTTATTTGACGTTGTTGTTGTTGTTTATTTGACGCTGTTGTTGTTGTTGTTGTTTATTTAACGTTGTTGTTGTTGTTGACGTTGTTGTTGATGTTGTGTATTTGACAATGTTGTTGTTGTTGTTATTGTTTATTTGACATTGTTGTTGTTGTTGTTGTTGTTGTTTATTTGGCGTTGTTGTTGTTGTTGACGTTGTTGTTGTTGTTGACGTTGTTGTTGTTGTTGTTGTTCATTTGACGTTGTTGTTGTTGTTGTTTATTTGACGTTGTTGTTGTTGACGGTGTTGTTGTTGTTTATTTGACGTTGTTGTTGTTGACGGTGTTGTTGTTGTTATTTATTTGATGTTGTTGTTGTTGTTGTTTATTTGACGTTGTTGTTGTTGACGTTGTTGTTGTTGTTTATTTAACGTTGTTGTTGTTGTTGACATAGTTGTTGTTGTTATTTATTTAACGGTTTTGTTGTTGTTGATGTTGTTGTTGTTTTCGTTGTTGTTTATTTGACGTTGTTGTAGTTGTTTAATTGACGTTGTTGTTGTTGTTGTTGTTTATTTGACGTCGTTGTTGTTGTTGTTATTGTTGTTGTTGTTTATTTGACGTTGTTGTTGTTGTTGTTTATTTGACGCTATTGTTGTTGTTTATATGACGTTGTTGTTGTTGTTGTTATTGTTGTTGTTGTTTATTTGACGTCGTTGTTGTTGTTGTTATTGTTGTTGTTGTTGACGTTGTTGTTGTTGTTGTTTATTTGACATTGTTGTTGTTGTTGTTGTTATTGTTTATTTGACGTTGTTGTTGTTGTTGTTTATTTGGCGTTGTTGTTGTTGTTGTTATTGTTTATTTGACGTTGTTGTTGTTGTTGTTGTTTATTTGGCGTTGTTGTTGTTGTTGTTGACGTTGTTGTTGTTGTTGTTGATTTGACGTTGTTGTTGTTGTTGACATAGTTGTTGTTGTTGTTGTTGTTGTTGTTGTTGTTTATTTGACTTTGTTGTTGTTGTGGACGTTGTTGTTGTTGTTGTTTATTTGACGTTGTTGTTGTTATTGTTTATTTGACATTGTTGTTGTTGTTGACGTTGTTGTTGTTGTTGTTTATTTGACATTGTTGTTGTTGTTGACGTTGTTGTTGTGGTTGTTTATTTGTCTTTGTTGTTGTTGTTTATTTGACGTTGTTGTTGTTGTTGTTGACTTAATTGTTGTTGTTGTTTATTTGACATTGTTGTTGTTGTTGACGTTGTTGTTTATTTGACATTGTTGTTGTTGTTTATTTGACGTTGTTGTATTTGACGTTGTTGTTGTTGTTTATTTGACGTTGTTGTTGTTATTTATTTGACATTGTTGTTGTTGTTGTAGTTGTTGTTGTTGTTGTTTATTTGACATTGTTGTTGTTGTTGTTGTTGACGTTGTTGTTGTTGTTGTTGTTGTTGTTGTTGTTTATTTGACGTTGTTTTAGTATTGTTGTTTATTTGACATTGTTGTTGTTGTTGTTGTTGTTGACGTTGTTGTTGTTGTTGTTGTTTATTTGACGTTTTTGTTGTTGTTGATGTTGTTGTTGTTGTTGTATATTTGACGTTGTTGTAGTTGTTATTGTTGTTGTTGTTTATTTGACACTGTTGTTGTTTATTTGACGTTGTTGTTGTTGTTGTTTATTTGACGTTGTTGTTGTTGACGGTGTTGTTGTTGTTGTTGTTTATTTGACATTGTTGTTGTTGTTGTTGTTGTTGTTTATTTGACGTTGTTGTTGTTGTTGTTGTTGTTCTTTATTTGACGTTGTTATTATTTATTTGACGTTGTTGTTGTTGTTTATTTAACGTTGTTGTTGTTGACGTTGTTGTTGTTGTTATTGTTTATTTGACGTTGTTGTTGTTGTTGTTTATTTGACGTAGTGGTTCTTGTTGACGTTGTTGTTGTTGTTGTTTATTTGACGTTTTTGTTGTTGTTGATGTTGTTGTTGTTGTTGTTGTTTATTTGACGTTGTTGTTGTTGACGGTGTTGTTGTTGTTATTTATTTGACGTTGTTGTTGTTGTTGTTTATTTGACGTTGTTGTTGTTTACGTTGTTGTTGTTGTTGTTTATTTGACGTTGTTGTTATTGTTGACATAGTTGTTGTTGTTGTTGTTTATTTGACGTTTTTTATGTTGTTGATGTTGTTGTTGTTTTCGTTGTTGTTTATTTGACGTTGTTGTAGTTGTTTAATTGACGTTGTTGTTGTTGTTGTTGTTTATTTGACGTTGTTGTTGTTGTTGTTTATTTGACGTTGTTGTTGTTGTTCTTGATTTGACGCTGTTGTCGTTGTTGTTGTTGTTTATTTGAAGTTGTTGTTGTTGTTGACGTTGTTGTTGTTGTTATTGTTTATTTAACATTGTTGTTGTTGTTTTTATTGTTTATTTGACGTAGTTGTTGTTGTTGTTTATTTGGCGTTGTTGTTGTTGTTGACGTCGTTGTTGTTGTTTATTTGATGTTGTTGTTGTTGACGTTGTTTTTGTTGTTGTTTATTTGACGTTGTTGTTGTTGTTTTTCATTTGACGTTGTTGTTGTTGTTTATTTGACGTTGTTGTTGTTCTTTATTTGACGTTGTTGTTGTTGTTGTTGTTTATTTGAAATTGTTGTTGTTGACGGTGTTGTTCTTGTTTCTTTGACGTTGTTGTTGTTGTTTATTTGACGTTGTTGTTGTTGTTGACATAGTTGTTGTTGTTGTTGTTGTTTATTTGAAGTTGTTGTTGTTGTTGACGTTGTTGTTGTTGTTGACGTTGTTGTTGTTGTTGTTGTTCATTTGACGTTGTTGTTGTTGTTGTTTATTTGACGTTGTTGTTGTTGACGGTGTTGTTGTTGTTTATTTGACGTTGTTGTTGTTGACGGTGTTGTTGTTGTTATTTATTTGATGTTGTTGTTGTTGTTGTTTATTTGACGTTGTTGTTGTTGACGTTGTTGTTGTTGTTTATTTGACGTTGTTGTTGTTGTTGACATAGTTGTTGTTGTTATTTATTTAACGGTTTTGTTGTTGTTGATGTTGTTGTTGTTTTCGTTGTTGTTTATTTGACGTTGTTGTAGTTGTTTAATTGACGTTGTTGTTGTTGTTGTTGTTTATTTGACGTCGTTGTTGTTGTTGTTATTGTTGTTGTTGTTTATTTGACGTTGTTGTTGTTGTTGTTTATTTGACGCTATTGTTGTTGTTTATATGACGCTGTTGTTGTTGTTGTTATTGTTGTTGTTGTTTATTTGACGTCGTTGTTGTTGTTGTTATTGTTGTTGTTGTTGACGTTGTTGTTGTTGTTGTTTATTTGACATTGTTGTTGTTGTTGTTGTTATTGTTTATTTGACGTTGTTGTTGTTGTTGTTTAGTTGGCGTTGTTGTTGTTGTTGTTATTGTTTATTTGACGTTGTTGTTGTTGTTGTTGTTTATTTGGCGTTGTTGTTGTTGTTGTTGACGTTGTTGTTGTTGTTGTTTATTTGACGTTGTTGTTGTTGTTGACATAGTTGTTGTTGTTGTTGTTGTTGTTGTTGTTGTTTATTTGACTTTGTTGTTGTTGTGGACGTTGTTGTTGTTGTTGTTTATTTGACGTTGTTGTTGTTATTGTTTATTTGACATTGTTGTTGTTGTTGACGTTGTTGTTGTTGTTGTTTATTTGACATTGTTGTTGTTGTTGACGTTGTTGTTGTGGTTGTTTATTTGTCTTTGTTGTTGTTGTTTATTTGACGTTGTTGTTGTTGTTGTTGACTTAATTGTTGTTGTTGTTTATTTGACATTGTTGTTGTTGTTGACGTTGTTGTTTATTTGACATTGTTGTTGTTGTTTATTTGACGTTGTTGTATTTGACGTTGTTGTTGTTGTTTATTTGACGTTGTTGTTGTTATTTATTTGACATTGTTGTTGTTGTTGACGTTGTTGTTGTTGTTGTTTATTTGACATTGTTGTTGTTGTTGTTGTTGACGTTGTTGTTGTTGTTGTTGTTGTTGTTGTTTATTTGACGTTGTTTTAGTATTGTTGTTTATTTGACATTGTTGTTGTTGTTGTTGTTGTTGACGTTGTTGTTGTTGTTGTTGTTTATTTGACGTTTTTGTTGTTGTTGATGTTGTTGTTGTTGTTGTATATTTGACGTTGTTGTAGTTGTTATTGTTGTTGTTGTTTATTTGACACTGTTGTTGTTTATTTGACGTTGTTGTTGTTGTTGTTTATTTGACGTTGTTGTTGTTGACGGTGTTGTTGTTGTTGTTGTTTATTTGACATTGTTGTTGTTGTTGTTGTTGTTGTTTATTTGACGTTGTTGTTGTTGTTGTTGTTCTTTATTTGACGTTGTTATTATTTATTTGACGTTGTTGTTGTTGTTTATTTAACGTTGTTGTTGTTGACGTTGTTGTTGTTGTTATTGTTTATTTGACGTTGTTGTTGTTGTTGTTTATTTGACGTAGTGGTTCTTGTTGACGTTGTTGTTGTTGTTGTTTATTTGACGTTTTTGTTGTTGTTGATGTTGTTGTTGTTGTTGTTGTTTATTTGACGTTGTTGTTGTTGACGGTGTTGTTGTTGTTATTTATTTGACGTTGTTGTTGTTGTTGTTTATTTGACGTTGTTGTTGTTTACGTTGTTGTTGTTGTTGTTTATTTGACGTTGTTGTTATTGTTGACATAGTTGTTGTTGTTGTTGTTTATTTGACGTTTTTTATGTTGTTGATGTTGTTGTTGTTTTCGTTGTTGTTTATTTGACGTTGTTGTAGTTGTTTAATTGACGTTGTTGTTGTTGTTGTTGTTTATTTGACGTTGTTGTTGTTGTTGTTTATTTGACGTTGTTGTTGTTGTTCTTGATTTGACGCTGTTGTCGTTGTTGTTGTTGTTTATTTGAAGTTGTTGTTGTTGTTGACGTTGTTGTTGTTGTTATTGTTTATTTAACATTGTTGTTGTTGTTTTTATTGTTTATTTGACGTAGTTGTTGTTGTTGTTTATTTGGCGTTGTTGTTGTTGTTGACGTCGTTGTTGTTGTTTATTTGATGTTGTTGTTGTTGACGTTGTTTTTGTTGTTGTTTATTTGACGTTGTTGTTGTTGTTTTTCATTTGACGTTGTTGTTGTTGTTTATTTGACGTTGTTGTTGTTCTTTATTTGACGTTGTTGTTGTTGTTGTTGTTTATTTGAAATTGTTGTTGTTGACGGTGTTGTTCTTGTTTCTTTGACGTTGTTGTTGTTGTTTATTTGACGTTGTTGTTGTTGTTGACATAGTTGTTGTTGTTGTTGTTGTTTATTTGAAGTTGTTGTTGTTGTTGACGTTGTTGTTGTTGTTGTTTATTTGACGTAGTTTTGTTGTTGTTGACATAGTTGTTGTTGTTGTTATTTATTTGACGTTGTTGTTGTTGTTGACGTTGTTGTTGTTGTTGTTTATTTGACGTTGTTGTTGTTGTTGTTTATTTGACATTGTTGTTGTTGTTGACGTTGTTGTTGTTGTTGTTTATTTGACATTGTTGTTGTTGTTGACGTTGTTGTTGTTTATTTGACTTTGTTGTTGTTGTTGTTTATTTGACATTGTTGTTGTTGTTGACTTAGTTGTTGTTGTTGTTTATTGGACATTGTTGTTGTTGACGTTGTTGTTTATTTGACGTTGTTGTTGTTGTTTATTTGACGTTGTTGTTGTTGTTGTTGACGTTGTTGTTGTTGTTTATTTGACATTGTTATTGTTATTTATTTGACATTGTTGTTGTTGTTGTTTATTTGACATTGTTGTTGTTGTTGTTGACGTTGTTGTTGTTGTTGTTGTTTCTTTGACGTTGTTTTAGTATTGTTGTTTATTTGACATTGTTGTTGTTATTTATTTGTTGTTGTTGTGGGTGACATTGTTGTTGTTGTTGTTTATTTGACGTTGTTAATGTTGTTCATTTGACGTAGTTGTTGTTGTTGACGTTGTTGTTGTTGTTGTTATTTATTTGACGTTTTTGTTGTTGTTGATGTTGTTGTTGTTGTTGTATATTTGACGTTGTTGTAGTTGTTATTGTTGTTGTTGTTTATTTGACATTGTTGTTGTTGTTGTTTATTTGACGTTGTTGTTGTTGTTTATTTGACGTTGTTGTTGTTGTTTATTTGACGTTGTTGTTGTTGACGGTGTTGTTGTTGTTGTTTATTTGACATTGTAGTTATTGTTGTTGGCATTGTTGTTGTTGTTTATTTGACGTTGTTGTTGTTGTTGTTGTTGTTCTTTATTTGACGTTGTTATTGTTTATTTGACGTTGTTGTTTTTTATTTAACGTTGTTGTTGTTGACGTTGTTGTTGTTGTTATTGTTTATTTGACGTTGTTGTTGTTGTTTATTTGACGTAGTTGTTGTTGTTGACGTTGTTGTTGTTGTTTATTTGACGTTTTTGTTGTTGTTGATGTTGTTGTTGTTGTTTATTTGACGTTGTTGTTGTTGTTGTTTATTTGACGTTGTTGTTGTTGACGGTGTTGTTGTTGTTATTTATTTGATGTTGTTGTTGTTGTTGTTTATTTGACGTTGTTGTTGTTGACGTTGTTGTTGTTGTTGTTTATTTGACGTTGTTGTTGTTGTTGACATAGTTGTTGTTGTTGTTTATTTAACGTTTTTGTTGTTGTTGATGTTGTTGTTGTTTTCGTTGTTTTTTTATTTGACGTTGTTGTAGTTGTTTAATTGACGTTGTTGTTGTTGTTGTTGTTTATTTGACGTCGTTATTGTTGTTGTTATTGTTGTTGTTGTTATTGTTGTTGTTGTTTATTTGACGTTGTTGTTGTTGTTTATTTGACGCTATTGTTGTTGTTTATTTGACGTTGTTGTTGTTGTTGTTATTGTTGTTGTTGTTGTTTATTTGACGTCGTTGTTGTTGTTGTTATTGTTGTTGTTGTTGACGTTGTTGTTGTTGTTGTTATTGTTTATTTGACGTTGTTGTTGTTGTTGTTTATTTGGTGTTGTTGTTGTTGTTGTTGACGTTGTTGTTGTTGTTGTTTATTTGACGTTGTTGTTATTGTTGTTTATTTGACGTTGTTGTTGTTGTTGTTGTTTATTTGACATTGTTGTTGTTGACGGTGTTGTTGTTGTTGTTTATTTAACGTTGTGGTTGTTGTTGTTTATTTGACGTTGTTGTTGTTGACGTTATTGTTGTTGTTGTTGTTTATTTGGCGTTGTTGTTGTTGTTGACATAGTTGTTGTTGTTGTTGTTTATTTGATGTTGTTGTTGTTGACGTTGTTGTTGTTGTTGTTTGTTTGTCGTTGTTGTTGTTGTTGACATAGTTGTTGTTGTTGTTGTTTATTTGACGTTGTTGTTGTTGTGGTTGTTTATTTGACGTTGTTGTTGTTGTTGTTTATTTGACGTTGTTGTTGTTGTTTATTTGACACTGTTGTTGTTGTTGTTGTTTATTTGACGTTGTTGTTGTTGTTGTTTATTTGACGTTGTTGTTGTTGACGGTGTTGTTGTTGTTGTTGTTTATTTGACATTGTTGTTGTTGTTGTTGTTGTTGTTGTTGTTTATTTGACGTTGTTGTTGTTGTTGTTGTTCTTTATTTGACGTTGTTATTGTTTATTTGACGTTGTTGTTGTTGTTGTTTATTTAACGTTGTTGTTGTTGACGTTGTTGTTGTTGTTATTGTTTATTTGACGTTGTTGTTGTTGTTGTTTATTTGACGTAGTGGTTCTTGTTGACATTGTTATGGTTGTTGTTTATTTGACGTTTTTGTTGTTGTTGATGTTGTTGTTGTTGTTGTTTATTTGACGTTGTTGTTGTTGACGGTGTTGTTGTTGTTATTTATTTGACGTTGTTGTTGTTGTTGTTTATTTGACGTTGTTGTTGTTTACGTTGTTGTTGTTGTTGTTTATTTGACGTTGTTGTTATTGTTGACATAGTTGTTGTTGTTGTTGTTTATTTGACGTTTTTGATGTTGTTGATGTTGTTGTTGTTTTCGTTGTTGTTTATTTGACGTTGTTGTAGTTGTTTAATTGACGTTGTTGTTGTTGTTGTTGTTTATTTGACGTTGTTGTTGTTGTTGTTGTTTATTTGACGTTGTTGTTGTTGTTCTTGATTTGACGCTGTTGTCGTTGTTGTTGTTGTTTATTTGAAGTTGTTGTTGTTGTTGACGTTGTTGTTGTTGTTATTGTTTATTTAACATTGTTGTTGTTGTTTTTATTGTTTATTTGACGTAGTTGTTGTTGTTGTTTATTTGGCGTTGTTGTTGTTGTTGACGTCGTTGTTGTTGTTTATTTGATGTTGTTGTTGTTGACGTTGTTTTTGTTGTTGTTTATTTGACGTTGTTGTTGTTGTTTTTCATTTGACGTTGTTGTTGTTGTTTATTTGACGTTGTTGTTGTTCTTTATTTGACGTTGTTGTTGTTGTTGTTGTTTATTTGAAATTGTTGTTGTTGACGGTGTTGTTCTTGTTTCTTTGACGTTGTTGTTGTTGTTTATTTGACGTTGTTGTTGTTGTTGACATAGTTGTTGTTGTTGTTGTTGTTTATTTGAAGTTGTTGTTGTTGTTGACGTTGTTGTTGTTGTTGTTTATTTGACGTTGTTGTTGTTGTTGTTGACATAGTTGTTGTTGTTGTTATTTATTTTACGTTGTTGTTGTTGTTGACGTTGTTGTTGTTGTTGTTTATTTGACGTTGTTGTTGTTGTTGTTTATTTGACATTGTTGTTGTTGTTGACGTTGTTGTTGCTGTTGTTTATTTGACATTGTTGTTGTTGTTGTTGTTGACGTTGTTGTTGTTTATTTGACTTTGTTGTTGTTGTTGTTTATTTGACATTGTTGTTGTTGTTGACTTAGTTGTTGTTGTTGTTTATTGGACATTGTTGTTGTTGTTGTTGACGTTGTTGTTTATTTGACGTTGTTGTTGTTGTTTATTTGACGTTGTTGTTGTTGTTGTTGACGTTGTTGTTGTTGTTTATTTGACATTGTTATTGTTATTTATTTGACATTGTTGTTGTTGTTGTTTATTTGACATTGTTGTTGTTGTTGTTGACGTTGTTGTTGTTGTTGTTGTTTCTTTGACGTTGTTTTAGTATTGTTGTTTATTTGACATTGTTGTTGTTATTTATTTGTTGTTGTTGTGGGTGACATTGTTGTTGTTGTTGTTTATTTGACGTTGTTAATGTTGTTCATTTGACGTAGTTGTTGTTGTTGACGTTGTTGTTGTTGTTGTTATTTATTTGACGTTTTTGTTGTTGTTGATGTTGTTGTTGTTGTATATTTGACGTTGTTGTAGTTGTTATTGTTGTTGTTGTTTATTTGACATTGTTGTTGTTGTTGTTGTTTATTTGACGTTGTTGTTGTTGTTTATTTGACGTTGTTGTTGTTGTTTATTTGACGTTGTTGTTGTTGACGGTGTTGTTGTTGTTGTTTATTTGACATTGTAGTTATTGTTGTTGGCATTGTTGTTGTTGTTTATTTGATGTTGTTGTTGTTGTTGTTGTTCTTTATTTGACGTTGTTATTGTTTATTTGACGTTGTTGTTTTTTATTTAACGTTGTTGTTGTTGACGTTGTTGTTGTTGTTATTGTTTATTTGACGTTGTTGTTGTTGTTTATTTGACGTAGTTGTTGTTGTTGACGTTGTTGTTGTTGTTTATTTGACGTTTTTGTTGTTGTTGATGTTGTTGTTGTTGTTTATTTGACGTTGTTGTTGTTGTTGTTTATTTGACGTTGTTGTTGTTGACGGTGTTGTTGTTGTTATTTATTTGATGTTGTTGTTGTTGTTGTTTATTTGACGTTGTTGTTGTTGACATTGTTGTTGTTGTTGTTTATTTGACGTTGTTGTTGTTGTTGACATAGTTGTTGTTGTTGTTTATTTAACGTTTTTGTTGTTGTTGATGTTGTTGTTGTTTTCGTTGTTTTTTTATTTGACGTTGTTGTAGTTGTTTAATTGACGTTGTTGTTGTTGTTGTTGTTGTTTATTTGACGTCGTTGTTGTTGTTGTTATTGTTGTTGTTGTTATTGTTGTTGTTGTTATTGTTGTTGTTGTTTATTTGACGTTGTTGTTGTTGTTTATTTGACGCTATTGTTGTTGTTTATTTGACGTTGTTGTTGTTGTTGTTATTGTTGTTGTTGTTGTTTATTTGACGTCGTTGTTGTTGTTGTTATTGTTGTTGTTGTTGACGTTGTTGTTGTTGTTGTTATTGTTTATTTGACGTTGTTGTTGTTGTTGTTTATTTGGCGTTGTTGTTGTTGTTGTTGACGTTGTTGTTGTTGTTGTTTATTTGACGTTGTTGTTATTGTTGTTTATTTGACGTTGTTGTTGTTGTTGTTTATTTGACATTGTTGTTGTTGACGGTGTTGTTGTTGTTGTTTATTTAACGTTGTGGTTGTTGTTGTTTATTTGACGTTGTTGTTGTTGACGTTGTTGTTGTTGTTGTTGTTTATTTGGCGTTGTTGTTGTTGTTGACATAGTTGTTGTTGTTGTTGTTTATTTGATGTTGTTGTTGTTGACGTTGTTGTTGTTGTTGTTTGTTTGTCGTTGTTGTTGTTGTTGACATAGTTGTTGTTGTTGTTGTTTATTTGACGTTGTTGTTGTTGTGGTTGTTTATTTGACGTTGTTGTTGTTGTTGTTTATTTGACGTTGTTGTTGTTGTTTATTTGACACTGTTGTTGTTGTTGTTGTTTATTTGACGTTGTTGTTGTTGTTGTTTATTTGACGTTGTTGTTGTTGACGGTGTTGTTGTTGTTGTTGTTTATTTGACATTGTTGTTGTTGTTGTTGTTGTTGTTGTTGTTTATTTGACGTTGTTGTTGTTGTTGTTGTTCTTTATTTGACATTGTTATTGTTTATTTGACGTTGTTGTTGTTGTTGTTTATTTAACGTTGTTGTTGTTGACGTTGTTGTTGTTGTTATTGTTTATTTGACGTTGTTGTTGTTGTTGTTTATTTGACGTAGTGGTTCTTGTTGACATTGTTGTGGTTGTTGTTTATTTGACGTTTTTGTTGTTGTTGATGTTGTTGTTGTTGTTGTTTATTTGACCTTGTTGTTGTTGACGGTGTTGTTGTTGTTATTTATTTGACGTTGTTGTTGTTGTTGTTTATTTGACGTTGTTGTTGTTTACGTTGTTGTTGTTGTTGTTTATTTGACGTTGTTGTTATTGTTGACATAGTTGTTGTTGTTGTTTATTTGACGTTTTTGATGTTGTTGATGTTGTTGTTGTTTTCGTTGTTGTTTATTTGACGTTGTTGTAGTTGTTTAATTGACGTTGTTGTTGTTGTTGTTGTTTATTTGACGTTGTTGTTGTTGTTGTTTATTTGACGTTGTTGTTGTTGTTCTTGATTTGACGTTGTTGTCGTTGTTGTTGTTGTTTATTTGAAGTTGTTGTTGTTGTTGACGTTGTTGTTGTTGTTATTGTTTATTTAACATTGTTGTTGTTGTTTTTATTGTTTATTTGACGTAGTTGTTGTTGTTGTTTATTTGGCGTTGTTGTTGTTGTTGACGTCGTTGTTGTTGTTTATTTGATGTTGTTGTTGTTGACGTTGTTTTTGTTGTTGTTTATTTGACGTTGTTGTTGTTGTTTTTCATTTGACGTTGTTGTTGTTCTTTATTTGACGTTGTTGTTGTTCTTTATTTGACGTTGTTGTTGTTGTTGTTGTTTATTTGAAATTGTTGTTGTTGACGGTGTTGTTCTTGTTTCTTTGACGTTGTTGTTGTTGTTTATTTGACGTTGTTGTTGTTGTTGACATAGTTGTTGTTGTTGTTGTTGTTTATTTGAAGTTGTTGTTGTTGTTGACGTTGTTGTTGTTGTTGTTTATTTGACGTTGTTGTTGTTGTTGTTGACATAGTTGTTGTTGTTGTTATTTATTTGACGTTGTTGTTGTTGTTGACGTTGTTGTTGTTGTTGTTTATTTGACGTTGTTGTTGTTGTTGTTTATTTGACATTGTTGTTGTTGTTGACGTTGTTGTTGTTGTTGTTTATTTGACATTGTTGTTGTTGTTGTTGTTGTTGACGTTGTTGTTGTTTATTTGACTTTGTTGTTGTTGTTGTTTATTTGACATTGTTGTTGTTGTTGACTTAGTTGTTGTTGTTGTTTATTGGACATTGTTGTTGTTGTTGTTGACGTTGTTGTTTATTTGACGTTGTTGTTGTTGTTTATTTGACGTTGTTGTTGTTGTTGTTGACGTTGTTGTTGTTGTTTATTTGACATTGTTATTGTTATTTATTTGACATTGTTGTTGTTGTTGTTTATTTGACATTGTTGTTGTTGTTGTTGACGTTGTTGTTGTTGTTGTTGTTTCTTTGACGTTGTTTTAGTATTGTTGTTTATTTGACATTGTTGTTGTTATTTATTTGTTGTTGTTGTGGGTGACATTGTTGTTGTTGTTGTTTATTTGACGTTGTTATTGTTGTTCATTTGACGTAGTTGTTGTTGTTGACGTTGTTGTTGTTGTTGTTATTTATTTGACGTTTTTGTTGTTGTTGATGTTGTTGTTGTTGTATATTTGACGTTGTTGTAGTTGTTATTGTTGTTGTTGTTTATTTGACATTGTTGTTGTTGTTGTTTATTTGACGTTGTTGTTGTTGTTTATTTGACGTTGTTGTTGTTGTTGTTTATTTGACGTTGTTGTTGTTGACGGTGTTGTTGTTGTTGTTTATTTGACATTGTAGTTATTGTTGTTGGCATTGTTGTTGTTGTTTATTTGATGTTGTTGTTGTTGTTGTTGTTCTTTATTTGACGTTGTTATTGTTTATTTGACGTTGTTGTTGTTTATTTAACGTTGTTGTTGTTGACGTTGTTGTTGTTGTTATTGTTTATTTGACGTTGTTGTTGTTGTTTATTTGACGTAGTTGTTGTTGTTGACGTTGTTGTTGTTGTTTATTTGACGTTTTTGTTGTTGTTGATGTTGTTGTTGTTTATTTGACGTTGTTGTTGTTGTTGTTTATTTGACGTTGTTGTTGTTGACGGTGTTGTTGTTGTTGTTTATTTGACGTTGTTGTTGTTGTTGACATAGTTGTTGTTGTTGTTTATTTAACGTTTTTGTTGTTGTTGATGTTGTTGTTGTTTTCGTTGTTGTTTATTTGACGTTGTTGTAGTTGTTTAATTGACGTTGTTGTTGTTGTTGTTTATTTGACGTCGTTGTTGTTGTTGTTATTGTTGTTGTTGTTTATTTGACGTTGTTGTTGTTTATTTGACGCTATTGTTGTTGTTTATTTGACGCTGTTGTTGTTGTTATTATTGTTGTTGTTGTTTATTTGACGTCGTTGTTGTTGTTGTTATTGTTGTTGTTGTTGACGTTGTTGTTGTTGTTGTTATTGTTTATTTGACGTTGTTGTTGTTGTTGTTGTTTATTTGGCGTTGTTGTTGTTATTGACGTTGTTGTTGTTGTTGTTTATTTGACGTTGTTGTTATTGTTGTTTATTTGACGTTGTTGTTGTTGTTGTTTATTTGACATTGTTGTTGTTGACGGTGTTGTTGTTGTTGTTTATTTAACGTTGTGGTTGTTGTTGTTTATTTGACGTTGTTGTTGTTGACGTTGTTGTTGTTGTTGTTGTTTATTTGGCGTTGTTGTTGTTGTTGACATAGTTGTTGTTGTTGTTGTTTATTTGATGTTGTTGTTGTTGACATTGTTGTTGTTGTTGTTGTTTGTTT
Organism: Vicia faba; assembly: GCA_948472305.1. Lineage (NCBI taxonomy): Eukaryota > Viridiplantae > Streptophyta > Magnoliopsida > Fabales > Fabaceae > Vicia > Vicia faba. Next base: position 386,795,063 of record OX451739.1, on the reverse strand, counting down.
GTCGTTGTTGTTGTTGTTGACATAGTTGTTGTTGTTGTTGTTTATTTGACGTTGTTGTTGTTGTGGTTGTTTATTTGACGTTGTTGTTGTTGTTGTTTATTTGACGTTGTTGTTGTTGTTTATTTGACATTGTTGTTGTTGTTGACGTTGTTGTTGTTGTTGTTGTTTATTTGACGTTGTTGTTGTTGTTGACTTAGTTGTTGTTGTTGTTGACGTTGTTTATTATTTGATGTTGTTTATTGTTTATTTGACGTTGTTAAGGTTGTTGACGTTGTTGTTGTTGTTTATTTGAAGTTGTTGTTGTTGACGTTGTTGTTGTTGTTGTTATTATTTATTTGACGTAGTTGTTGTTGTTGACGTTGTTGTTGTTGTTGTTTATTTGACGTTTTTGTTGTTGTTGATGTTGTTGTTGTTGTTGTATATTTGACGTTGTTGTAGTTGTTATTGTTGTTGTTGTTGTTGTTGTTGTTGTTGTTTATTTGACATTGTTGTTGTTGTTGTTTATTTGACGTTGTTGTTTACTTGATGTTGTTGTTGTTGACGGTGTTGTTGTTGTTGTTGTTATTGTCTGTTTGACATTGTTGTCGTTGTTGTTGTTGTTGACGTTGTTGTTGTTTATTTGACGTTGTTGTTTTTGTTGTTGTTCTTTATTTGACGTTGTTATTGTTTATTTGATGTTGTTGTTGTTGTTTCTTTAACGTTGTTGTTGTTGATGTTGTTGTTGTTGTTATTGTTTATTTGACGTTGTTGTTGTTGTTTATTTGACGTAGTTGTTGTTGTTGACGTTGTTGTTGTTGTTGTTGTTGTTTATTTGATGTTTTTGTTGTTGTTGATGTTGTTGTTTTTGTTTATTTGACGTTGTTGTTGTTGTTGTTTATTTGACGTTGTTGTTGTTGACGGTGTTGTTGTTGTTGTTGTTTATTTGACGTTGTTGTTGTTGTTGTTGACGTTGTTGTTGTTTATTTGACGTTGTTGTTGTTGTTGTTGACATAGTTGTTGTTGTTGTTGTTTATTTGACGTTGTTGTTGTTGTTGACGTTGTTGTTGTTGTTGTTTATTTGACGTTGTTGTTGTTGTTTATTTGACATTGTTATTGTTGTTGACGTTGTTGTTGTTGTTTATTTGACATTGTTGTTGTTGTTGTTGTTGACGTTGTTGTTGTTGTTTATTTGACTTTGTTGTTGTTGTTGTTGTTTATTTGACGTTGTTGTTGTTGTTGTTGACTTAATTGTTGTTGTTGTTTATTTGATGTTGTTGTTGTTGTTGTTGGCGTTGTTGTTGTTGTTTATTTGACGTTGTTGTTGTTATTTATTTGACATTGTTGTTGTTGTTGACGTTGTTGTTGTTGTTGTTTATTTGACATTGTTGTTGTTGTTGTTGACGTTGTTGTTGTTCTTGTTTATTTGACGTTGTTTTAGTATTGTTGTTTATTTGACATTGTTGTTGTTATTTATTTGACATTGTTGTGGGTGACATTGTTGTTGTTGTTTATTTGACGTTGTTGTTGTTGTTTGTTTGACGTAGTTGTTGTTGTTGACGTTATTATTGTTGTTGACGTTATTGTTGTTGTTGTTTATTTGACGTTTTTGTTGTTGTTGATGTTGTTGTTGTTGTTGTATATTTGACGTTGTTGTTGTTGTTATTATTTATTTGACGTTGTTGTTGTTGACGTTGTTGTTGTTGTTGTTTATTTGACGTTGTTGTTGTTGTTGACATAGTTGTTGTTGTTGTTGTTTATTTAACGTTTTTGTTGTTGTTGATGTTGTTGTTGTTTTCGTTGTTGTTTATTTGACGTTGTTGTAGTTGTTTAATTGACGTTGTTGTTGTTGTTGTTGTTGTTGTTTATTTGACGTCGTTGTTGTTGTTGTTATTGTTGTTGTTGTTATTGTTGTTGTTGTTTATTTGACGTTGTTGTTGTTGTTTATTTGACGCTATTGTTGTTGTTTATTTGACGCTGTTGTTGTTGTTGTTATTGTTGTTGTTGTTTATTTGACGTCGTTGTTGTTGTTGTTATTGTTGTTGTTGTTGACGTTGTTGTTGTTGTTGTTATTGTTTATTTGACGTTGTTGTTGTTGTTGTTTATTTGGCGTTGTTGTTGTTGTTGTTGACGTTGTTGTTGTTGTTGTTGTTTATTTGACGTTGTTGTTATTGTTGTTTATTTGACGTTGTTGTTGTTGTTGTTTATTTGACATTGTTGTTGTTGACGGTGTTGTTGTTGTTGTTTATTTAACGTTGTGGTTGTTGTTGTTTATTTGACGTTGTTGTTGTTGACAATGTTGTTGTTGTTGTTGTTTATTTGGCGTTGTTGTTGTTGTTGACATAGTTGTTGTTGTTGTTGTTTATTTGATGTTGTTGTTGTTGACGTTGTTGTTGTTGTTGTTTGTTTGTCGTTGTTGTTGTTGTTGACATAGTTGTTGTTGTTGTTGTTTATTTGACGTTGTTGTTGTTGTGGTTGTTTATTTGACGTTGTTGTTGTTGTTGTTTATTTGACGTTGTTGTTGTTGTTTATTTGACATTGTTGTTGTTGTTGTTGTTTATTTGACGTTGTTGTTGTTGTTGACTTAGTTGTTGTTGTTGTTGACGTTGTTTATTATTTGATGTTGTTTATTGTTTATTTGACGTTGTTAAGGTTGTTGACGTTGTTGTTGTTGTTTATTTGAAGTTGTTGTTGTTGACGTTGTTGTTGTTGTTGTTATTATTTATTTGACGTAGTTGTTGTTGTTGACGTTGTTGTTGTTGTTGTTTATTTGATGTTTTTGTTGTTGTTGATGTTGTTGTTGTTGTTGTATATTTGACGTTGTTGTAGTTGTTATTGTTGTTGTTGTTTTTGTTGTTTATTTGACATTGTTGTTGTTGTTGTTTATTTGACGTTGTTGTTGTTGTTTATTTGACGTTGTTGTTTATTTGATGTTGTTGTTGTTGACGATGTTGTTGTTGTTGTTATTGTCTGTTTGACATTGTTGTCGTTGTTGTTGTTGTTGACGTTGTTGTTGTTTATTTGACGTTGTTGTTTTTGTTGTTGTTCTTTATTTGACGTTGTTATTGTTTATTTGATGTTGTTGTTGTTGTTTCTTTAACGTTGTTGTTGTTGATGTTGTTGTTGTTGTTATTGTTTATTTGACGTTGTTGTTGTTGTTTATTTGACGTAGTTGTTGTTGTTGACGTTGTTGTTGTTGTTGTTTATTTGATGTTTTTGTTGTTGTTGATGTTGTTGTTTTTGTTTATTTGACGTCGTTGTTGTTGTTGTTTATTTGACGTTGTTGTTGACGGTGTTGTTGTTGTTGTTGTTTATTTGACGTTGTTGTTGTTGTTGACGTTGTTGTTATTTATTTGACGTTGTTGTTGTTGTTGTTGCATAGTTGTTGTTGTTGTTGTTGTTTATTTGACGTTGTTGTTGTTGTTGACGTTGTTGTTGTTGTTGTTTATTTGACGTTGTTGTTGTTGTTTATTTGACATTGTTATTGTTGTTGACGTTGTTGTTGTTGTTTATTTGACATTGTTGTTGTTGTTGTTGTTGACGTTGTTGTTGTTGTTTATTTGACTTTGTTGTTGTTGTTGTTGTTTATTTGACCTTGTTGTTGTTGTTGTTGACTTAATTGTTGTTGTTGTTTATTTGACGTTGTTGTTGTTGTTGACGTTGTTGTTGTTGTTGTTTATTTGACGTTGTTGTTGTTATTTATTTGACATTGTTGTTGTTGTTGACGTTGTTGTTGTTGTTGTTTATTTGACATTGTTGTTGTTGTTGTTGACGTTGTTGTTGTTCTTGTTTATTTGACGTTGTTTTAGTATTGTTGTTTATTTGACATTGTTGTTGTTGTTGTTGACGTTGTTGTTGTTCTTGTTTATTTGACGTTGTTTTAGTATTGTTGTTTATTTGACATTGTTGTTGTTATTTATTTGACGTTGTTGTGGGTGACATTGTTGTTGTTGTTTATTTGACGTTGTTGTTGTTGTTTATTTGACGTAGTTGTTGTTGTTGACGTTATTATTGTTGTTGACGTTATTGTTGTTGTTGTTTATTTGACGTTTTTGTTGTTGTTGATGTTGTTGTTGTTGTTGTTGTTGTATATTTGACGTTGTTGTTGTTATTGTTGTTGTTGTTGTTGTTGTTGTTGTTGTTTATTTGACATTGTTGTTGTTGTTGTTTATTTGACGTTGTTGTAGTTGTTTAATTGACATTGTTGTTGTTGTTGTTTATTTGACGTTGTTGTTGTTGTTGTTTTTTTTTATTTGACGTTGTTGTTGTTGTTGTTTATTTGACGATGTTGTTGTTGTTGTTGTTTATTTGACGTTGTTGTTGTTGACGTTGTTGTTGATGTTGTGTATTTGACATTGTTGTTGTTGTTGTTATTGTTTATTTGACGTTGTTGTTGTTGTTGCTGTTGTTTATTTGGCGTTGTTGTTGTTGTTGACGTTGTTGTTGTTGTTGTTGTTTATTTGACGTTGTTGTTGTTGTTGACGTTGTTTTTGTTGTTGTTTATTTGACGTTGTTTTTGTTGTTGTTTATTTGACGTTGTTGTTGTTGTTGTTTATTTGACGTTGTTGTTGTTGTTGTTTATTTGACGTTGTTGTTGTTGTTGTTGTTTATTTGACATTGTTGTTGTTGACAGTGTTGTTTTTGTTGTTTATTTGACGTTGTGGTTGTTGTTGTTTATTTGACGTTGTTGTTGTTGACGTTGTTGTTGTTGTTTATTTGACGTTGTTGTTGCTGTTGACATAGTTTTTGTTGTTGTTGTTTATTTGACGTTGTTGTTGTTCTTGACGTTGTTGTTGTTGTTGTTTATTTGTCGTTGTTGTTGTTGTTGTTTATTTGACGTTGTTGTTGTTGACGTTGTTGTTGTTGTTGTTTATTTGACGTTGCCGTTGTTGCTGTTTATTTGACATTGTTGTTGTTGTTGACGTTGTTGTTGTTGTTTATTTGACATTGTTGTTGTTGTTGTTGTTTATTTTTTCTTTGTTATTGTTGTTGTTTATTTGACGTTGTTGTTGTTGTTTATTTGACGTTGTTGTTGTTGTTGTTGACTTAGTTGTTGTTGTTGTTTATTTGACGTTGTTGTTGTTGTTGTTGACGTTGTTGTTTATTTGACATTGTTGTTGTTTATTTGACGTTGTTGTTGTTGTTGACGTTGTTGTTGTTGTTTATTTGACGTTGTTGTTGTTGACGTTGTTGTTGTTGTTGTTATTGTTTATTTGACATAGTTGTTGTTGTTGACGTTGTTGTTGTTGTTGTTTATTTGACGTTTTTGTTGTTGTTGATGTTGTTGTTGTTGTTGTATATTTGACGTTGTTGTAGTTGTTATTGTTGTTGTTGTTGTTGTTGTTGTTTATTTGACATTGTTGCTGTTGTTGTTTATTTGACGTTGTTGTTGTTGTTTATTTGACGTTGTTGTTTATTTGACGTTGTTGTTGTTTACGGTGTTGTTGTTGTCTGTTTGACATTGTTGTCGTTGTTATTGTTGACGTTGTTGTTGTTTATTTGACGTTGTTGTTTTTGTTGTTGTTCTTTATTTGACGTTATTATTGTTTATTTGATGTTGTTGTTGTTGTTTATTTAACGTTGGTGTTGTTGACGTTGTTGTTGTTGTTATTGTTTATTTGACGTTGTTGTTGTTGTTGTTTATTTGACGTAGTTGTTGTTGTTGACGTTGTTGTTATTGTTGTTGTTTATTTGACGTTTATGTTGTTGTTGTTGTTGTTGTTTATTTGACGTTGTTGTTGTTGTTGTTGTTGTTGTTTATTTGACGTTGTTGTTGTTGACGGTGTTGTTGTTGACGGTGTTGTTGTTGTTGTTTATTTGACGTTGTTGTTGTTGTTGTTTATTTGACGTAGTTGTTGTTGACGTTGTTGTTGTTGTTGTTTATTTGACGTTGTTGTTGTTGTTGACATAGTTGTTGTTGTTGTTGTTTATTTGACGTTGAAGTTGTTGTTGACGTTGTTGTTGTTGTTGTTTATTTGACGTTGTTGTTGTTGTTTATTTGACATTGTTGTTGTTGTTGATGTTGTTGTTGTTGTTTATTTGACATTGTTGTTGTTGTTGTTATTGACGTTGTTGTTGTTGTTGTTGTTTATTTGACGTTGTTGTTGTTGTTGTTTATTTGACGTTGTTGTTGTTGTTCTTTATTTGACGTTGTTGTCGTTGTTGTTGTTGTTTATTTGACGTTGTTGTTGTTGTTGACGTTGTTGTTGTTGTTATTGTTTATTTAACATTGTTGTTGTTGTTTTTATTGTTTATTTGACGTAGTTGTTGTTGTTGTTTATTTGGCGTTGTTGTTGTTGTTGACGTTGTTGTTGTTGTTTATTTGACGTTGTTGTTGTTGACGTTTTTTTTGTTGTTGTTTATTTGACGTTGTTGTTGTTGTTGTTGTTGTTCCTTTGACGTTGTTGTTGTTATTTATTTGACGTTGTTGTTGTTCTTTATTTGACGTTGTTGTTGTTGTTGTTGTTTATTTGACATTGTTGTTGTTGACGGTGTTGTTGTTGTTTATTTGACGTTGTTGTTGTTGTTGTTTATTTGACGTTGTTGTTGTTGTTGACATAGTTGTTGTTGTTGTTTATTTGACGTTGTTGTTGTTGTTGACGTTGTTGTTGTTGTTGTTTATTTGACGTTGTTGTTGATGTTGACATAGTTGTTGTTGTTGTTATTTATTTGACGTTGTTGTTGTTGTTGACGTTGTTGTTGTTGTTTATTTGACGTTGTTGTTGTTGTTTATTTGACGTAGTTGTTGTTGTTGACGTTATTATTGTTGTTGACGTTATTGTTGTTGTTGTTTATTTGACGTTTTTGTTGTTGTTGATGTTGTTGTTGTTGTTGTTGTATATTTGACGTTGTTGTTGTTGTTATTGTTGTTGTTGTTGTTGTTGTTGTTGTTTATTTGACATTGTTGTTGTTGTTGTTTATTTGATGTTGTTGTAGTTGTTTAATTGACGTTGTTGTTGTTGTTGTTTATTTGACGTTGTTGTTGTTGTTGTTATTGTTGTTGTTGTTGTTTTTTATTTGACGTTGTTGTTGTTGTTGTTTATTTGACGCTGTTGTTGTTGTTGTTGTTTATTTGACGTTGTTGTTGTTGTTGACGTTGTTGTTGATGTTGTGTATTTGACATTGTTGTTGTTTTGCTTATTGTTTATTTGACGTTGTTGTTGTTGTTGTTGTTTATTTGGCGTTGTTGTTGTTGTTGACGTTGTTGTTGTTGTTGACGTTGTTTTTGTTGTTGTTTATTTGACGTTGTTTTTGTTGTTGTTTATTTGACGTTGTTGTTGTTGTTGTTTATTTGACGTTGTTGTTCTTGTTGTTTATTTGACATTGTTGTTGTTGACAGTGTTGTTTTTGTTGTTTATTTGACGTTGTGGTTGTTGTTGTTTATTTGACGTTGTTGTTGTTGTTGTTGTTTATTTGACGTTGTTGTTGTTGTTGACATAGTTTTTGTTGTTGTTGTTTATTTGACGTTGTTGTTGTTGTTGTTGACGTTGTTGCTGTTGTTGTTTATTTGTCGTTGTTGTTGTTGACATAGTTGTTGTTGTTGTTGTTTATTTGACGTTGTTGTTGTTGACGTTGTTGTTGTTGTTGTTTATTTGACGTTGCCGTTGTTGCTGTTTATTTGACATTGTTGTTGTTGTTGACGTTGTTGTTGTTGTTTATTTGACATTGTTGTTGTTGTTGTTGTTTATTTATCTTTGTTGTTGTTGTTGTTTATTTGACATTGTTGTTGTTGTTGTTATTGACGTTGTTGTTGTTATTGTTTATTTGACGTTGTTGTTGTTGTTGTTTATTTGACGTTGTTGTTGTTGTTCTTTATTTGACGCTGTTGTTGTTGTTGTTTATTTGACGCTGTTGTTGTTGTTGACGTTGTTGTTGTTGTTATTGTTTATTTAACATTGTTGTTGTTGTTTTTATTGTTTATTTGACGTAGTTGTTGTTGTTGTTTATTTGGCGTTGTTGTTGTTGTTGACGTTGTTGTTGTTGTTTATTTGACGTTGTTGTTGTTGACGTTGTTTTTGTTGTTGTTTATTTGACGTTGTTGTTGTTGTTGTTGTTGTTCCTTTGACGTTGTTGTTGTTGTTTATTTGACGTTGTTGTTGTTCTTTATTTGACGTTGTTGTTGTTGTTGTTGTTGTTGTTTATTTGACATTGTTGTTGTTGACGGTGTTGTTGTTGTTTATTTGACGTTGTTGTTGTTGTTGTTTATTTGACGTTGTTGTTGTTGTTGACATAGTTGTTGTTGTTGTTGTTTATTTGACGTTGTTGTTGTTGTTGACGTTGTTGTTGTTGTTGTTTATTTGACGTTGTTGTTGTTGTTGACATAGTTGTTGTTGTTGTTATTTATTTGACGTTGTTGTTGTTGTTGACGTTGTTGTTGTTGTTGTTGTTTATTTGACGTTGTTGTTGTTGTTTATTTGACGTAGTTGTTGTTGTTGACGTTATTATTGTTGTTGACGTTATTGTTGTTGTTGTTTATTTGACGTTTTTGTTGTTGCTGATGTTGTTGTTCTTGTTGTATATTTGACGTTGTTGTTGTTGTTATTATTGTTGTTGTTGTTGTTGTTTATTTGACATTGTTGTTGTTGTTGTTTATTTGACGTTGTTGTAGTTGTTTAATTGACGTTGTTGTTGTTGTTTATTTGACGTCGTTGTTGTTGTTGTTATTGTTGTTGTTGTTGTTTTTTATTTGACGTTGTTGTTGTTGTTTATTTGACGCTGTTGTTGTTGTTGTTGTTTATTTGACGTTGTTGTTGTTGTTGACGTTGTTGTTGATGTTGTGTATTTGACATTGTTGTTGTTGTGCTTATTGTTTATTTGACGTGTTGTTGTTGTTGTTGATTATTTGGCGTTGTTGTTGTTGTTGACGTTGTTGTTGTTGTTGACGTTGTTTTTGTTGTTGTTTATTTGACGTTGTTGTTGTTGTTGTTTATTTGACGTTGTTGTTGTTGTTGTTTATTTGACGTTGTTGTTCTTGTTGTTTATTTGACATTGTTGTTGTTGACAGTGTTGTTTTTGTTGTTTATTTGACGTTGTGGTTGTTGTTGTTTATTTGACGTTGTTGTTGTTGTTGTTTATTTGACGTTGTTGTTGTTGTTGATATAGTTTTTGTTGTTGTTGTTTATTTGACGTTGTTGTTGTTGTTGACGTTGTTGTTGTTGTTGTTTATTTGTCGTTGTTGTTGTTGACATAGTTGTTGTTGTTATTGTTTATTTGACGTTGTTGTTGTTGACGTTGTTGTTGTTGTTGTTGTTTATTTGACGTTGCCGTTGTTGCTGTTTATTTGACATTGTTGTTGTTGTTGACGTTGTTGTTGTTATTTATTTGACATTGTTGTTGTTGTTGTTGTTTATTTGACTTTGTTGTTGTTGTTGTTGTTTATTTGACGTTGTTGTTGTTGTTGTTGACTTAGTTGTTGTTGTTGTTTATTTGACGTTGTTGTTGTTGTTGTTGTTGACGTTGTTGTTTATTTGACATTGTTGTTGTTGTTTATTTGACGTTGTTGTTGTTGTTGACGTTGTTGTTGTGTTTATTTGACGTTGTTGTTGTTGACGTTGTTGTTGTTATTGTTTATTTGACATAGTTGTTGTTGTTGACGTTGTTGTTGTTGTTGTTTATTTGACGTTTTTGTTGTTGTTGATGTTGTTGTTGTTGTTGTATATTTGACGTTGTTGTAGTTGTTATTGTTGTTGTTGTTGTTGTTGTTGTTTATTTGACATTGTTGATGTTGTTGTTTATTTGACGTTGTTGTTGTTGTTGTTTATTTGACGTTGTTGTTTATTTGATGTTGTTGTTGTTGTTTACGGTGTTGTTGTTGTTGTTGTTGTCTGTTTGACATTGTTGTCGTTGTTGTTGTTGACGTTGTTGTTGTTTATTTGACGTTGTTGTTTTTGTTGTTGTTCTTTATTTGACGTTATTATTGTTTATTTGATGTTGTTGTTGTTGTTTATTTAACGTTGGTGTTGTTGACATTGTTGTTGTTGTTATTGTTTATTTGACGTTGTTGTTGTTGTTGTTTATTTGACGTAGTTGTTGTTGTTGACGTTGTTGTTATTGTTGTTGTTTATTTGACGTTTATGTTGTTGTCGATGTTGTTGTTGTTGTTGTTGTTTATTTGACGTTGTTGTTGTTGTTGTTGTTTATTTGACGGTGTTGTTGTTGACGGTGTTGTTGTTGACGGTGTTGTTGTTGTTGTTTATTTGACGTTGTTGTTGTTGTTGTTTATTTGACGTAGTTGTTGTTGACGTTGTTGTTGTTGTTGTTTATTTGACGTTGTTGTTGTTGTTGACATAGTTGTTGTTGTTGTTGTTTATTTGACGTTGAAGTTGTTGTTGACGTTGTTGTTGTTGTTGTTTATTTGACGTTGTTGTTGTTGTTTATTTGACATTGTTGTTGTTGTTGATGTTGTTGTTGTTGTTTATTTGACATTGTTGTTGTTGTTGTTGTTTATTTTTTCTTTGTTATTGTTGTTGTTTATTTGACGTTGTTGTTGTTGTTTATTTGACGTTGTTGTTGTTGTTGTTGACTTAGTTGTTGTTGTTGTTTATTTGACGTTGTTGTTGTTGTTGTTGACGTTGTTGTTTATTTGACATTGTTGTTGTTGTTTATTTGACGTTGTTGTTGTTGTTGACGTTGTTGTTGTTGTTTATTTGACGTTGTTGTTGTTGACGTTGTTGTTGTAGTTGTTATTGTTTATTTGACATAGTTGTTGTTGTTGACGTTGTTGTTGTTGTTGTTTATTTGACGTTTTTGTTGTTGTTGATGTTGTTGTTGTTGTTGTATATTTGACGTTGTTGTAGTTGTTATTGTTGTTGTTGTTGTTGTTGTTGTTTATTTGACATTGTTGCTGTTGTTGTTTATTTGACGTTGTTGTTGTTGTTTATTTGATGTTGTTGTTTATTTGACGTTGTTGTTGTTTACGGTGTTGTTGTTGTCTGTTTGACATTGTTGTCGTTGTTATTGTTGACGTTGTTGTTGTTTATTTGACGTTGTTGTTTTTGTTGTTGTTCTTTATTTGACGTTATTATTGTTTATTTGATGTTGTTGTTGTTGTTTATTTAACGTTGGTGTTGTTGACGTTGTTGTTGTTGTTATTGTTTATTTGACGTTGTTGTTGTTGTTGTTTATTTGACGTAGTTGTTGTTGTTGACGTTGTTGTTATTGTTGTTGTTTATTTGACGTTTATGTTGTTGTTGTTGTTGTTGTTGTTGTTTATTTGACGTTGTTGTTGTTGTTTATTTGACGTTGTTGTTGTTGACGGTGTTGTTGTTGACGGTGTTGTTGTTGTTGTTTATTTGACGTTGTTGTTGTTGTTGTTTATTTGACGTAGTTGTTGTTGACGTTGTTGTTGTTGTTGTTTATTTGACGTTGTTGTTGTTGTTGACATAGTTGTTGTTGTTGTTGTTTATTTGACGTTGAAGTTGTTGTTGACGTTGTTGTTGTTGTTTATTTGACGTTGTTGTTGTTGTTTATTTGACATTGTTGTTGTTGTTGATGTTGTTGTTGTTGTTTATTTGACATTGTTGTTGTTGTTGTTATTGACGTTGTTGTTGTTGTTGTTGTTGTTGTTTATTTGACGTTGTTGTTGTTGTTGTTTATTTGACGTTGTTGTTGTTGTTCTTTATTTGACATTGTTGTCGTTGTTGTTGTTGTTTATTTGACGTTGTTGTTGTTGTTGACGTTGTTGTTGTTGTTATTGTTTATTTAACATTGTTGTTGTTGTTTTTATTGTTTATTTGACGTAGTTGTTGTTGTTGTTTATTTGGCGTTGTTGTTGTTGTTGACGTTGTTGTTGTTGTTTATTTGACGTTGTTGTTGTTGACGTTTTTTTTGTTGTTGTTTATTTGACGTTGTTGTTGTTGTTGTTGTTGTTGTTCCTTTGACGTTGTTGTTGTTGTTGTTGTTGTTGTTCTTTATTTGATGTTGTTGTTGTTGTTGTTGTTGTTTATTTGACATTGTTGTTGTTGACGGTGTTGTTGTTGTTTATTTGACGTTGTTGTTGTTGTTGTTGTTTATTTGACGTTGTTGTTGTTGTTGACATAGTTGTTGTTGTTGTTGTTTATTTGACGTTGTTGTTGTTGTTGACGTTGTTGTTGTTGTTGTTGTTGTTGTTGACATAGTTGTTGTTGTTGTTATTTATTTGACGTTGTTGTTGTTGTTGACGTTGTTGTTGTTGTTTATTTGACGTTGTTGTTGTTGTTTATTTGACGTAGTTGTTGTTGTTGACGTTATTATTGTTGTTGACGTTATTGTTGTTGTTGTTTATTTGACGTTTTTGTTGTTGTTGATGTTGTTGTTGTTGTATATTTGACGTTCTTGTTGTTGTTATTGTTGTTGTTGTTGTTGTTGTTGTTTATTTGACATTGTTGTTGTTGTTGTTTATTTGACGTTGTTGTAGTTGTTTAATTGACGTTGTTGTTGTTGTTTATTTGACGTCGTTGTTGTTGTTGTTATTGTTGTTGTTGTTGTTTTTTATTTGACGTTGTTGTTGTTGTTGTTTATTTGACGCTGTTGTTGTTGTTGTTGTTTATTTGACGTTGTTGTTGTTGTTGACGTTGTTGTTGATGTTGTGTATTTGACATTGTTGTTGGATTGCTTATTGTTTATTTGACGTTGTTGTTGTTGTTGTTGTTTATTTGGCGTTGTTGTTGTTGTTGACGTTGTTGTTGTTGTTGACGTTGTTTTTGTTGTTGTTTATTTGACGTTGTTTTTGTTGTTGTTTATTTGACGTTGTTGTTGTTGTTGTTGTTTATTTGACGTTGTTGTTGTTGTTGTTTATTTGACGTTGTTGTTCTTGTTGTTTATTTGACATTGTTGTTGTTGACAGTGTTGTTTTTGTTGTTTATTTGACGTTGTGGTTGTTGTTGTTTATTTGACGTTGTTGTTGTTGTTGTTGTTTATTTGACGTTGTTGTTGTTGTTGACATAGTTTTTGTTGTTGTTGTTTATTTGACGTTGTTGTTGTTGTTGTTGTTGAGGTTTTTGTTGTTGTTGATGTTGATGTTGTTGTTGTTGTTGTTGTTGTTGTTTATTTGACATTGTTGATGTTGTTGTTTATTTGACGTTGTTGTTGTTGTTGTTTATTTGACGTTGTTGTTTATTTGATGTTGTTGTTGTTGTTTACGGTGTTGTTGTTGTTGTTGTTGTCTGTTTGACATTGTTGTCGTTGTTGTTGTTGACGTTGTTGTTGTTTATTTGACGTTGTTGTTTTTGTTGTTGTTCTTTATTTGACGTTATTATTGTTTATTTGATGTTGTTGTTGTTGTTTATTTAACGTTGGTGTTGTTGACATTGTTGTTGTTGTTATTGTTTATTTGACGTTGTTGTTGTTGTTGTTTATTTGACGTAGTTGTTGTTGTTGACGTTGTTGTTATTGTTGTGGTTTATTTGACGTTTATGTTGTTGTCGATGTTGTTGTTGTTGTTGTTGTTTATTTGACGTTGTTGTTGTTGTTGTTTATTTGACGTTGTTGTTGTTGTTCTTTATTTGACGTTGTTGTCGTTGTTGTTGTTGTTTATTTGACGTTGTTGTTGTTGTTGACGTTGTTGTTGTTGTTATTGTTTATTTAACATTGTTGTTGTTGTTTTTATTGTTTATTTGACGTAGTTGTTGTTGTTGTTTATTTGGCGTTGTTGTTGTTGTTGACGTTGTTGTTGTTGTTTATTTGACGTTGTTGTTGTTGTTGTTGACGTTTTTTTTGTTGTTGTTTATTTGACGTTGTTATTGTTGTTGTTGTTGTTCCTTTGACGTTGTTGTTGTTGTTTATTTGACGTTGTTGTTGTTCTTTATTTGACGTTGTTGTTGTTGTTGTTGTTTATTTGACATTGTTGTTGTTGACGGTGTTGTTGTTGTTTATTTGACGTTGTTGTTGTTGTTGTTTATTTGACGTTGTTGTTGTTGTTGACATAGTTGTTGTTGTTGTTGTTTATTTGACGTTGTTGTTGTTGTTGACGTTGTTGTTGTTGTTGTTTATTTGACGTTGTTGTTGTTGTTGACATAGGTGTTGTTGTTGTTATTTATTTGACGTTGTTGTTGTTGTTGACGTTGTTGTTGTTGTTTATTTGACGTTGTTGTTGTTGTTTATTTGACGTAGTTGTTGTTGTTGACGTTATTATTGTTGTTGACGTTATTGTTGATGTTGTTTATTTGACGTTTTTGTTGTTGTTGATGTTGTTGTTGTTGTTGTATATTTGACGTTGTTGTTGTTGTTGACGTTGTTGTTGTTGTTTATTTGACGTTGTTGTTGTTGACGTTGTTTTTGTTGTTGTTTATTTGACGTTGTTGTTGTTGTTGTTGTTGTTCCTTTGACGTTGTTGTTGTTGTTTATTTGACGTTGTTGTTGTTCTTTATTTGACGTTGTTGTTGTTGTTGTTGTTTATTTGACATTGTTGTTGTTGACGGTGTTGTTGTTGTTTATTTGACGTTGTTGTTGTTGTTGTTTATTTGACGTTGTTGTTGTTGTTGACATAGTTTTTGTTGTTGTTGTTTATTTGACGTTGTTGTTGTTGTTGACGTTGTTGTTGTTGTTGTTTATTTGACGTTGTTGTTGTTGTTGACATAGTTGTTGTTGTTGTTATTTATTTGACGTTGTTGTTGTTGTTGACGTTGTTGTTGTTGTTGTTTATTTGACGTTGTTGTTGTTGTTTATTTGACGTAGTTGTTGTTGTTGACGTTATTATTGTTGTTGACGTTATTGTTGTTGTTGTTTATTTGACGTTTTTGTTGTTGTTGATGTTGTTGTTCTTGTTGTATATTTGACGTTGTTGTTGTTGTTATTGTTGTTGTTGTTGTTGTTGTTTATTTGACATTGTTGTTGTTGTTGTTTATTTGACGTTGTTGTAGTTGTTTAATTGACGTTGTTGTTGTTGTTTATTTGACGTCGTTGTTGTTGTTGTTATTGTTGTTGTTGTTGTTTTTTATTTGACGTTGTTGTTGTTGTTTATTTGACGCTGTTGTTGTTGTTGTTGTTTATTTGACGTTGTTATTGTTGTTGACGTTGTTGTTGATGTTGTGTATTTGACATTGTTGTTGTTGTGCTTATTGTTTATTTGACGTGTTGTTGTTGTTGTTTATTTGGCGTTGTTGTTGTTGTTGACGTTGTTGTTGTTGTTGACGTTGTTTTTGTTGTTGTTTATTTGACGTTGTTTTTGTTGTTGTTTATTTGACGTTGTTGTTGTTGTTGTTTATTTGACGTTGTTGTTGTTGTTGTTTATTTGACGTTGTTGTTCTTGTTGTTTATTTGACATTGTTGTTGTTGACAGTGTTGTTTTTGTTGTTTATTTGACGTTGTGGTTGTTGTTGTTTATTTGACGTTGTTGTTGTTGACGTTGTTGTTGTTGTTGTTTATTTGACGTTGTTGTTGTTGTTGATATAGTTTTTGTTGTTGTTGTTTATTTGACGTTGTTGTTGTTGTTGACGTTGTTGTTGTTGTTGTTTATTTGTCGTTGTTGTTGTTGACATAGTTGTTGTTGTTATTGTTTATTTGACATTGTTGTTGTTGACGTTGTTGTTGTTGTTGTTTATTTGACGTTGCCGTTGTTGCTGTTTATTTGACATTGTTGTTGTTGTTGACGTTGTTGTTGTTGTTTATTTGACATTGTTGTTGTTGTTGATGTTTATTTGACTTTGTTGTTGTTGTTGTTTATTTGACGTTGTTGTTGTTGTTCTTGACTTAGTTGTTGTTGTTGTTTATTTGACGTTGTTGTTGTTGTTGTTGTTGACGTTGTTGTTTATTTGACATTGTTGTTGTTGTTTATTTGACGTTGTTGTTGTTGACGTTGTTGTTGTTGTTTATTTGACGTTGTTGTTGTTGACGTTGTTGTTGTTATTGTTTATTTGACATAGTTGTTGTTGTTGACGTTGTTGTTGTTGTTGTTTATTTGACGTTTTTGTTGTTGTTGATGTTGTTGTTGTTGTTGTATATTTGACGTTGTTGTAGTTGTTATTGTTGTTGTTGTTGTTGTTGTTGTTGTTTATTTGACATTGTTGATGTTGTTGTTTATTTGACGTTGTTGTTGTTGTTGTTTATTTGATGTTGTTGTTGTTGTTTACGGTGTTGTTGTTGTTGTTGTTGTCTGTTTGACATTGTTGTCGTTGTTGTTGTTGACGTTGTTGTTGTTTATTTGACGTTGTTGTTTTTGTTGTTGTTCTTTATTTGACGTTATTATTGTTTATTTGATGTTGTTGTTGTTGTTTATTTAACGTTGGTGTTGTTGACATTGTTGTTGTTGTTATTGTTTATTTGACGTTGTTGTTGTTGTTGTTTATTTGACGTAGTTGTTGTTGTTGACGTTGTTGTTATTGTTGTTGTTTATTTGACGTTTATGTTGTTGTCGATGTTGTTGTTGTTGTTGTTGTTTATTTGACGTTGTTGTTGTTGTTGTTGTTGTTGTTGTTTATTTGACGGTGTTGTTGTTGACGGTGTTGTTGTTGTTATTTATTTGACGTTGTTGTTGTTGTTGTTGTTTATTTGACGTAGTTGTTGTTGACGTTGTTGTTGTTGTTGTTTATTTGACGTTGTTGTTGTTGTTGACATAGTTGTTGTTGTTGTTGTTTATTTGACGTTGAAGTTGTTGTTGACGTTGTTGTTGTTGTTGTTTATTTGACGTTGTTGTTGTTTATTTGACATTGTTGTTGTTGTTGATGTTGTTGTTGTTGTTTATTTGACATTGTTGTTGTTGTTGTTATTGATGTTGTTGTTGTTGTTGTTGTTTATTTGACGTTGTTGTTGTTGTTTATTTGACGTTGTTGTTGTTGTTCTTTATTTGACGTTGTTGTCGTTGTTGTTGTTGTTTATTTGGCGTTGTTGTTGCTGTTGACGTTGTTGTTGTTGTTATTGTTTATTTAACATTGTTGTTGTTGTTTTTATTGTTTATTTGACGTAGTTGTTGTTGTTGTTTATTTGGCGTTGTTGTTGTTGTTGACGTTGTTGTTGTTGTTTATTTGACGTTGTTGTTGTTGTTGTTGACGTTTTTTTTGTTGTTGTTTATTTGACGTTGTTATTGTTGTTGTTGTTGTTCCTTTGATGTTGTTGTTGTTGTTTATTTGACGTTGTTGTTGTTCTTTATTTGACGTTGTTGTTGTTGTTGTTGTTGTTTATTTGACATTGTTGTTGTTGACGGTGTTGTTGTTGTTTATTTGACGTTGTTGTTGTTGTTGTTTATTTGACGTTGTTGTTGTTGTTGACATAGTTGTTGTTGTTGTTGTTTATTTGACGTTGTTGTTGTTGTTGACGTTGTTGTTGTTGTTGTTTATTTGACGTTGTTGTTGTTGTTGACATAGTTGTTGTTGTTGTTATTTATTTGACGTTGTTGTTGTTGTTGACGTTGTTGTTGTTGTTTATTTGACGTTGTTGTTGTTGTTTATTTGACGTAGTTGTTGTTGTTGACGTTATTATTGTTGTTGACGTTATTGTTGATGTTGTTTATTTGACGTTTTTGTTGTTGTTGATGTTGTTGTTGTTGTTGTATATTTGACGTTGTTGTTGTTGTTATTGTTGTTGTTGTTGTTGTTGTTTATTTGACATTGTTGTTGTTGTTGTTTATTTGATGTTGTTGTAGTTGTTTAATTGACGTTGTTGTTGTTGTTGTTTATTTGACGTCGTTGTTGTTGTTGTTATTGTTGTTGTTGTTGTTTTTTATTTGACGTTGTTGTTGTTGTTGTTTATTTGACGCTGTTGTTGTTGTTGTTGTTTATTTGACGTTGTTGTTGTTGTTGACGTTGTTGTTGATGTTGTGTATTTGACATTGTTGTTGTTGTGCTTATTGTTTATTTGATGTTGTTGTTGTTGTTGTTGTTTATTTGGCGTTGTTGTTGTTGTTGACGTTGTTGTTGTTGTTGACGTTGTTGTTGTTGTTGACGTTGTTTTTGTTGTTGTTTATTTGACGTTGTTTTTGTTGTTGTTTATTTGACGTTGTTGTTGTTGTTGTTGTTTATTTGACGTTGTTGTTGTTGTTGTTTATTTGACGTTGTTGTTCTTGTTGTTTATTTGACATTGTTGTTGTTGACAGTGTTGTTTTTGTTGTTTATTTGACATTGTGGTTGTTGTTGTTTATTTGACGTTGTTGTTGCTGTTGTTGTTTATTTGACGTTGTTGTTGTTGTTGACATAGTTTTTGTTGTTGTTGTTTATTTGACGTTGTTGTTGTTGTTGACGTTGTTGCTGTTGTTGTTTATTTGTCGTTGTTGTTGTTGACATAGTTGTTGTTGTTGTTGTTTATTTGACGTTGTTGTTGTTGACGTTGTTGTTGTTGTTGTTGTTTATTTGACGTTGCCGTTGTTGCTGTTTATTTGACATTGTTGTTGTTGTTGACGTTGTTGTTGTTGTTGTTTATTTGACATTGTTGTTGTTGTTGTTGTTTATTTGACTTTGTTGTTGTTGTTGTTGTTGTTGTTTATTTGACATTGTTGTTGTTGTTGTTATTGACGTTGTTGTTGTTATTGTTTATTTGACGTTGTTGTTGTTGTTGTTGTTTATTTGACGTTGTTGTTGTTGTTCTTTATTTGACGCTGTTGTCGTTGTTGTTGTTGTTTATTTGACGTTGTTGTTGTTGTTGACGTTGTTGTTGTTGTTATTGTTTATTTAACATTGTTGTTGTTGTTTTTATTGTTTATTTGACGTAGTTGTTGTTGTTGTTTATTTGGCGTTGTTGTTGTTGTTGACGTTGTTGTTGTTGTTTATTTGACGTTGTTGTTGTTGACGTTGTTTTTGTTGTTGTTTATTTGACGTAGTTGTTGTTGTTGTTTATTTGGCGTTGTTGTTGTTGTTGACGTTGTTGTTGTTGTTTATTTGACGTTGTTGTTGTTGACGTTGTTTTTGTTGTTGTTTATTTGACGTTGTTGTTGTTGTTGTTGTTCCTTTGACGTTGTTGTTGTTGTTTATTTGACGTTGTTGTTGTTCTTTATTTGACGTTGTTGTTGTTGTTGTTGTTTATTTGACATTGTTGTTGTTGACGGTGTTGTTGTTTATTTGACGTTGTTGTTGTTGTTGTTTATTTGACGTTGTTGTTGTTGTTGACATAGTTGTTGTTGTTGTTGTTTATTTGACGTTGTTGTTGTTGTTGACGTTGTTGTTGTTGTTGTTTATTTGACGTTGTTGTTGTTGTTGACATAGTTGTTGTTGTTGTTATTTATTTGACGTTGTTGTTGTTGTTGACGTTGTTGTTGTTGTTGTTTATTTGACGTTGTTGTTGTTGTTGTTTATTTGACGTAGTTGTTGTTGTTGACGTTATTATTGTTGTTGACGTTATTGTTGTTGTTGTTTATTTGACGTTTTTGTTGTTGTTGATGTTGTTGTTCTTGTTGTATATTTGACGTTGTTGTTGTTGTTATTGTTGTTGTTGTTGTTTATTTGACATTGTTGTTGTTGTTGTTTATTTGACGTTGTTGTAGTTGTTTAATTGACGTTGTTGTTGTTGTTTATTTGACGTCGTTGTTGTTGTTGTTATTGTTGTTGTTGTTGTTTTTTATTTGACGTTGTTGTTGTTGTTTTATTGACGCTGTTGTTGTTGTTGTTGTTTATTTGACGTTGTTGTTGATGTTGTGTATTTGACATTGTTGTTGTTGTGCTTATTGTTTATTTGACGTTGTTGTTGTTGTTGTTGTTTATTTGGCGTTGTTGTTGTTGTTGACGTTGTTGTTGTTGTTGACGTTGTTTTTGTTGTTGTTTATTTGACGTTGTTTTTGTTGTTGATTATTTGACGTTGTTGTTGTTGTTGTTTATTTGACGTTGTTGTTGTTGTTGTTTATTTGACGTTGTTGTTCTTGTTGTTTATTTGACATTGTTGTTGTTGACAGTGTTGTTTTTGTTGTTTATTTGACGTTGTGGTTGTTGTTGTTTATTTGACGTTGTTGTTGTTGACGTTGTTGTTGTTGTTGTTTATTTGACGTTGTTGTTGTTGTTGATATAGTTTTTGTTGTTGTTGTTTATTTGACGTTGTTGTTGTTGTTGACGT
This sequence comes from Vicia faba, assembly GCA_948472305.1. Lineage (NCBI taxonomy): Eukaryota > Viridiplantae > Streptophyta > Magnoliopsida > Fabales > Fabaceae > Vicia > Vicia faba. The sequence goes on along the minus strand of OX451739.1, from coordinate 386,775,140 downwards.
TGTTGTTGTTGTTGTTTATTTGTCATTGTTGTTGTTGACATAGTTGTTGTTGTTATTGTTTATTTGACGTTGTTGTTGTTGACGTTGTTGTTGTTGTTGTTTATTTGACGTTGTCGTTGTTGCTGTTTATTTGACATTGTTGTTGTTGTTGACGTTGTTGTTGTTGTTTATTTGACATTGTTGTTGTTGTTGTTGTTTATTTGACTTTGTTGTTGTTGTTGTTGTTTATTTGACGTTGTTGTTGTTGTTGTTGACTTAGTTGTTGTTGTTGTTTATTTGACGTTGTTGTTGTTGTTGTTGTTGACGTTGTTGTTTATTTGACATTGTTGTTGTTGTTTATTTGACGTTGTTGTTGTTGTTGACGTTGTTGTTGTTGTTTATTTGACGTTGTTGTTGTTGACGTTGTTGTTGTTATTGTTTATTTGACATAGTTGTTGTTGTTGACGTTGTTGTTGTTGTTGTTTATTTGACGTTTTTGTTGTTGTTGATGTTGTTGTTGTTGTTGTATATTTGACGTTGTTGTAGTTGTTATTGTTGTTGTTGTTGTTGTTGTTTATTTGACATTGTTGATGTTGTTGTTTATTTGACGTTGTTGTTGTTGTTGTTTATTTGACGTTGTTGTTTATTTGATGTTGTTGTTGTTGTTTACGGTGTTGTTGTTGTTGTTGTTATCTGTTTGACATTGTTGTCGTTGTTGTTGTTGACGTTGTTGTTGTTTATTTGACGTTGTTGTTTTTGTTGTTGTTCTTTATTTGACGTTATTATTGTTTATTTGATGTTGTTGTTGTTGTTTATTTAACGTTCGTGTTGTTGACATTGTTGTTTTTGTTATTGTTTATTTGACGTTGTTGTTGTTGTTGTTTATTTGACGTAGTTGTTGTTGTTGACGTTGTTGTTATTGTTGTTGTTTATTTGACGTTTATGTTGTTGTCGATGTTGTTGTTGTTGTTGTTGTTTATTTGACGTTGTTGTTGTTGTTGTTGTTGTTGTTTATTTGACGGTGTTGTTGTTGACGGTGTTGTTGTTGACGGTGTTGTTGTTGTTGTTTATTTGACGTTGTTGTTGTTGTTGTTTATTTGACGTAGTTGTTGTTGACGTTGTTGTTGTTGTTGTTTATTTGACGTTGTTGTTGTTATTGACATAGTTGTTGTTGTTGTTGTTTATTTGACGTTGAAGTTGTTGTTGACGTTGTTGTTGTTGTTGTTTATTTGACGTTGTTGTTGTTGTTTATTTGACATTGTTGTTGTTGTTGATGTTGTTGTTGTTGTTTATTTGACATTGTTGTTGTTGTTGTTATTGACGTTGTTGTTGTTGTTGTTGTTTATTTGACGTTGTTGTTGTTGTTGTTTATTTGACGTTGTTGTTGTTGTTCTTTATTTGACGTTGTTGTCGTTGTTGTTGTTGTTTATTTGACGTTGTTGTTGTTGTTGACGTTGTTGTTGTTGTTATTGTTTATTTAACATTGTTGTTGTTGTTTTTATTGTTTATTTGACGTAGTTGTTGTTGTTGTTTATTTGGCGTTGTTGTTGTTGTTGACGTTGTTGTTGTTGTTTATTTGACGTTGTTGTTGTTGTTGTTGACGTTTTTTTTGTTGTTGTTTATTTGACGTTGTTATTGTTGTTGTTGTTGTTCCTTTGACGTTGTTGTTGTTGTTTATTTGACGTTGTTGTTGTTCTTTATTTGACGTTGTTGTTGTTATTGTTGTTGTTTATTTGACATTGTTGTTGTTGACGGTGTTGTTGTTGTTTATTTGACGTTGTTGTTGTTGTTGTTTATTTGACGTTGTTGTTGTTGTTGACATAGTTGTTGTTGTTGTTGTTTATTTGACGTTGTTGTTGTTGTTGACGTTGTTGTTGTTGTTGTTGTTTATTTGACGTTGTTGTTGTTGTTGACATAGTTGTTGTTGTTGTTATTTATTTGACGTTGTTGTTGTTGTTGACGTTGTTGTTGTTGTTTATTTGACGTTGTTGTTGTTGTTTATTTGACGTAGTTGTAGTTGTTGACGTTATTATTGTTGTTGACGTTATTGTTGATGTTGTTTATTTGGCGTTTTTGTTGTTGTTGATGTTGTTGTTGTTGTTGTATATTTGACGTTGTTGTTGTTGTTATTGTTGTTGTTGTTGTTGTTGTTTATTTGACATTGTTGTTGTTGTTGTTTATTTGATGTTGTTGTAGTTGTTTAATTGACGTTGTTGTTGTTGTTGTTGTTTATTTGACGTCGTTGTTGTTGTTGTTATTGTTGTTGTTGTTGTTTTTTATTTGACGTTGTTGTTGTTGTTGTTTATTTGACGTTGTTGTTGTTGTTGTTGTTTATTTGACGTTGTTGTTGTTGTTGACGTTGTTGTTGATGTTGTGTATTTGACATTGTTGTTGTTGTGCTTATTGTTTATTTGATGTTGTTGTTGTTGTTGTTTATTTGGCGTTGTTGTTGTTGTTGACGTTGTTGTTGTTGTTGACATTGTTGTTGTTGTTGACGTTGTTTTTGTTGTTGTTTATTTGACGTTGTTTTTGTTGTTGTTTATTTGACGTTGTTGTTGTTGTTGTTTATTTGACGTTGTTGTTGTTGTTGTTTATTTGACGTTGTTGTTCTTGTTGTTTATTTGACATTGTTGTTGTTGACAGTGTTGTTTTTGTTGTTTATTTGACATTGTGGTTGTTGTTGTTTATTTGACGTTGTTGTTGTTGTTGTTGTTTATTTGACGTTGTTGTTGTTGTTGACATAGTTTTTGTTGTTGTTGTTTATTTGACGTTGTTGTTGTTGTTGACGTTGTTGCTGTTGTTGTTTATTTGTCGTTGTTGTTGTTGACATAGTTGTTGTTGTTGTTGTTTATTTGACGTTGTTGTTGTTGACGTTGTTGTTGTTGTTGTTGTTTATTTGACGTTGCCGTTGTTGCTGTTTATTTGACATTGTTGTTGTTGTTGACGTTGTTGTTGTTGTTGTTGTTTATTTGACATTGTTGTTGTTGTTGTTGTTTATTTGACTTTGTTGTTGTTGTTGTTGTTTATTTGACATTGTTGTTGTTGTTGTTATTGACGTTGTTGTTGTTATTGTTTATTTGACGTTGTTGTTGTTGTTGTTGTTTATTTGACGTTGTTGTTGTTGTTCTTTATTTGACGCTGTTGTCGTTGTTGTTGTTGTTTATTTGACGTTGTTGTTGTTGTTGACGTTGTTGTTGTTGTTATTGTTTATTTAACATTGTTGTTGGTGTTTTTATTGTTTATTTGACGTAGTTGTTATTGTTGTTTATTTGGCGTTGTTGTTGTTGTTGACGTTGTTGTTGTTGTTTATTTGACGTTGTTGTTGTTGACGTTGTTTTTGTTGTTGTTTATTTGACGTTGTTGTTGTTGTTGTTCCTTTGACGTTGTTGTTGTTGTTTATTTGACGTTGTTGTTGTTCTTTATTTGACGTTGTTGTTGTTGTTGTTGTTTATTTGACATTGTTGTTGTTGACGGTGTTGTTGTTTATTTGACGTTGTTGTTGTTGTTGTTTATTTGACGTTGTTGTTGTTGTTGACATAGTTGTTGTTGTTGTTGTTTATTTGACGTTGTTGTTGTTGTTGACGTTGTTGTTGTTGTTGTTTATTTGACGTTGTTGTTGTTGTTGACATAGTTGTTGTTGTTGTTATTTATTTGACGTTGTTGTTGTTGTTGACGTTGTTGTTGTTGTTGTTTATTTGACGTTGTTGTTGTTGTTGTTTATTTGACATAGTTGTTGTTGTTGACGTTATTATTGTTGTTGACGTTATTGTTGTTGTTGTTTATTTGACGTTTTTGTTGTTGTTGATGTTGTTGTTCTTGTTGTATATTTGACGTTGTTGTTGTTGTTATTGTTGTTGTTGTTGTTGTTGTTTATTTGACATTGTTGTTGTTGTTGTTTATTTGACGTTGTTGTAGTTGTTTAATTGACGTTGTTGTTGTTGTTTATTTGACGTCGTTGTTGTTGTTGTTATTGTTGTTGTTGTTGTTTTTTATTTGACGTTGTTGTTGTTGTTTTATTGACGCTGTTGTTGTTGTTGTTGTTTATTTGACGTTGTTGTTGATGTTGTGTATTTGACATTGTTGTTGTTGTGCTTATTGTTTATTTGACGTTGTTGTTGTTGTTGTTGTTGTTTATTTGGCGTTGTTGTTGTTGTTGACGTTGTTGTTGTTGTTGACGTTGTTTTTGTTGTTGTTTATTTGACGTTGTTTTTGTTGTTGATTATTTGACGTTGTTGTTGTTGTTGTTTATTTGACATTGTTGTTGTTGTTGTTTATTTGACGTTGTTGTTCTTGTTGTTTATTTGACATTGTTGTTGTTGACAGTGTTGTTTTTGTTGTTTATTTGACGTTGTGGTTGTTGTTGTTTATTTGACGTTGTTGTTGTTGACGTTGTTGTTGTTGTTGTTTATTTGACGTTGTTGTTGTTGTTGATATAGTTTTTGTTGTTGTTGTTTATTTGACGTTGTTGTTGTTGTTGACGTTGTTGTTGTTGTTGTTTATTTGTCGTTGTTGTTGTTGACATAGTTGTTGTTGTTATTGTTTATTTGACGTTGTTATTGTTGACGTTGTTGTTGTTGTTGTTTATTTGACGTTGCCGTTGTTGCTGTTTATTTGACATTGTTGTTGTTGTTGTTTATTTGACGTTGCCGTTGTTGCTGTTTATTTGACATTGTTGTTGTTGTTGACGTTGTTGTTGTTGTTTATTTGACATTGTTGTTGTTGTTGTTGTTTATTTGACTTTGTTGTTGTTGTTGTTGTTTATTTGACGTTGTTGTTGTTGTTGTTGACTTAGTTGTTGTTGTTGTTTATTTGACGTTGTTGTTGTTGTTGTTGTTGACGTTGTTGTTTATTTGACATTGTTGTTGTTGTTTATTTGACGTTGTTGTTGTTGTTGACGTTGTTGTTGTTGTTTATTTGACGTTGTTGTTGTTGACGTTGTTGTTGTTATTGTTTATTTGACATAGTTGTTGTTGTTGACGTTGTTGTTGTTGTTGTTTATTTGACGTTTTTGTTGTTGTTGATGTTGTTGTTGTTGTTGTATATTTGACGTTGTTGTAGTTGTTATTGTTGTTGTTGTTGTTGTTGTTTATTTGACATTGTTGATGTTGTTGTTTATTTGACGTTGTTGTTGTTGTTGTTTATTTGACGTTGTTGTTTATTTGATGTTGTTGTTGTTGTTTACGGTGTTGTTGTTGTTGTTGTTATCTGTTTGACATTGTTGTCGTTGTTGTTGTTGACGTTGTTGTTGTTTATTTGACGTTGTTGTTTTTGTTGTTGTTCTTTATTTGACGTTATTATTGTTTATTTGATGTTGTTGTTGTTGTTTATTTAACGTTCGTGTTGTTGACATTGTTGTTGTTGTTATTGTTTATTTGACGTTGTTGTTGTTGTTGTTTATTTGACGTAGTTGTTGTTGTTGACGTTGTTGTTATTGTTGTTGTTTATTTGACGTTTATGTTGTTGTCGATGTTGTTGTTGTTGTTGTTGTTTATTTGACGTTGTTGTTGTTGTTGTTGTTGTTTATTTGACGGTGTTGTTGTTGACGGTGTTGTTGTTGACGGTGTTGTTGTTGTTGTTTATTTGACGTTGTTGTTGTTGTTGTTTATTTGACGTAGTTGTTGTTGACGTTGTTGTTGTTGTTGTTTATTTGACGTTGTTGTTGTTATTGACATAGTTGTTGTTGTTGTTGTTTATTTGACGTTGAAGTTGTTGTTGACGTTGTTGTTGTTGTTGTTTATTTGACGTTGTTGTTGTTGTTTATTTGACATTGTTGTTGTTGTTGATGTTGTTGTTGTTGTTTATTTGACATTGTTGTTGTTGTTGTTATTGACGTTGTTGTTGTTGTTGTTGTTTATTTGACGTTGTTGTTGTTGTTGTTTATTTGACGTTGTTGTTGTTGTTCTTTATTTGACGTTGTTGTCGTTGTTGTTGTTGTTTATTTGACGTTGTTGTTGTTGTTGACGTTGTTGTTGTTGTTATTGTTTATTTAACATTGTTGTTGTTGTTTTTATTGTTTATTTGACGTAGTTGTTGTTGTTGTTTATTTGGCGTTGTTGTTGTTGTTGACGTTGTTGTTGTTGTTTATTTGACGTTGCTGTTGTTGTTGTTGACGTTTTTTTTGTTGTTGTTTATTTGACGTTGTTATTGTTGTTGTTGTTGTTCCTTTGACGTTGTTGTTGTTGTTTATTTGACGTTGTTGTTGTTCTTTATTTGACGTTGTTGTTGTTGTTGTTGTTTATTTGACATTGTTGTTGTTGACGGTGTTGTTGTTGTTTATTTGACGTTGTTGTTGTTGTTGTTTATTTGACGTTGTTGTTGTTGTTGACATAGTTGTTGTTGTTGTTGTTTATTTGACGTTGTTGTTGTTGTTGTTGACGTTGTTGTTGTTGTTGTTGTTTATTTGACGTTGTTGTTGTTGTTGACATAGTTGTTGTTGTTGTTATTTATTTGACGTTGTTGTTGTTGTTGACGTTGTTGTTGTTGTTTATTTGACGTTGTTGTTGTTGTTTATTTGACGTAGTTGTAGTTGTTGACGTTATTATTGTTGTTGACGTTATTGTTGATGTTGTTTATTTGACGTTTTTGTTGTTGTTGATGTTGTTGTTGTTGTTGTATATTTGACGTTGTTGTTGTTGTTATTGTTGTTGTTGTTGTTGTTGTTTATTTGACATTGTTGTTGTTGTTGTTTATTTGATGTTGTTGTAGTTGTTTAATTGACGTTGTTGTTGTTGTTGTTGTTTATTTGACGTCGTTGTTGTTGTTGTTATTGTTGTTGTTGTTGTTTTTTATTTGACGTTGTTGTTGTTGTTGTTTATTTGACGCTGTTGTTGTTGTTGTTGTTTATTTGACGTTGTTGTTGTTGTTGACGTTGTTGTTGATGTTGTGTATTTGACATTGTTGTTGTTGTGCTTATTGTTTATTTGATGTTGTTGTTGTTGTTGTTTATTTGGCGTTGTTGTTGTTGTTGACGTTGTTGTTGTTGTTGACGTTGTTGTTGTTGTTGACGTTGTTTTTGTTGTTGTTTATTTGACGTTGTTTTTGTTGTTGTTTATTTGACGTTGTTGTTGTTGTTGTTGTTTATTTGACGTTGTTGTTGTTGTTGTTTATTTGACGTTGTTGTTCTTGTTGTTTATTTGACATTGTTGTTGTTGACAGTGTTGTTTTTGTTGTTTATTTGACATTGTGGTTGTTGTTGTTTATTTGACGTTGTTGTTGTTGTTGTTGTTTATTTGACGTTGTTGTTGTTGTTGACATAGTTTTTGTTGTTGTTGTTTATTTGACGTTGTTGTTGTTGTTGACGTTGTTGCTGTTGTTGTTTATTTGTCGTTGTTGTTGTTGACATAGTTGTTGTTGTTGTTGTTTATTTGACGTTGTTGTTGTTGACGTTGTTGTTGTTGTTGTTTATTTGACGTTGCCGTTGTTGCTGTTTATTTGACATTGTTGTTGTTGTTGACGTTGTTGTTGTTGTTGTTTATTTGACATTGTTGTTGTTGTTGTTGTTTATTTGACTTTGTTGTTGTTGTTGTTGTTTATTTGACATTGTTGTTGTTGTTGTTATTGACGTTGTTGTTGTTATTGTTTATTTGACGTTGTTGTTGTTGTTGTTGTTGTTTATTTGACGTTGTTGTTGTTGTTCTTTATTTGACGCTGTTGTCGTTGTTGTTGTTGTTTATTTGACGTTGTTGTTGTTGTTGACGTTGTTGTTGTTGTTATTGTTTATTTAACATTGTTGTTGTTGTTTTTATTGTTTATTTGACGTAGTTGTTGTTGTTGTTTATTTGGCGTTGTTGTTGTTGTTGACGTTGTTGTTGTTGTTTATTTGACGTTGTTGTTGTTGACGTTGTTTTTGTTGTTGTTTATTTGACGTTGTTGTTGTTGTTGTTGTTCCTTTGACGTTGTTGTTGTTGTTTATTTGACGTTGTTGTTGTTCTTTATTTGACGTTGTTGTTGTTGTTGTTGTTGTTTATTTGACATTGTTGTTGTTGACGGTGTTGTTGTTTATTTGACGTTGTTGTTGTTGTTTATTTGACGTTGTTGTTGTTGTTGACATAGTTGTTGTTGTTGTTGTTAATTTGACGTTGTTGTTGTTGTTGACGTTGTTGTTGTTGTTGTTTATTTGACGTTGTTGTTGTTGTTGACATAGTTGTTGTTGTTGTTATTTATTTGACGTTGTTGTTGTTGTTGACGTTGTTGTTGTTGTTGTTTATTTGACGTTGTTGTTGTTGTTGTTTATTTGACGTAGTTGTTGTTGTTGACGTTATTATTGTTGTTGACGTTATTGTTGTTGTTGATTATTTGACGTTTTTGTTGTTGTTGATGTTGTTGTTCTTGTTGTATATTTGACGTTGTTGTTGTTGTTATTGTTGTTGTTGTTGTTGTTGTTTATTTGACATTGTTGTTGTTGTTGTTTATTTAACGTTGTTGTAGTTGTTTAATTGACGTTGTTGTTGTTGTTTATTTGACGTCGTTGTTGTTGTTGTTATTGTTGTTGTTGTTGTTTTTTATTTGACGTTGTTGTTGTTGTTTTATTGACGCTGTTGTTGTTGTTGTTGTTTATTTGACGTTGTTGTTGTTGTTGACGTTGTTGTTGATGTTGTGTATTTGACATTGTTGTTGTTGTGCTTATTGTTTATTTGACGTTGTTGTTGTTGTTGTTGTTTATTTGGCGTTGTTGTTGTTGTTGACGTTGTTGTTGTTGTTGACGTTGTTTTTGTTGTTGTTTATTTGACGTTGTTTTTGTTGTTGATTATTTGACGTTGTTGTTGTTGTTGTTGTTTATTTGACGTTGTTGTTGTTGTTGTTTATTTGACGTTGTTGTTCTTGTTGTTTATTTGACATTGTTGTTGTTGACAGTGTTGTTTTTGTTGTTTATTTGACGTTGTGGTTGTTGTTGTTTATTTGACATTGTTATTTATTTGACGTTGTTGTTGTTGTTGTTTATTTGACGTTGTTGTTGTTGTTGATATAGTTTTTGTTGTTGTTGTTTATTTGACGTTGTTGTTGTTGTTGACGTTGTTGTTGTTGTTGTTTATTTGTCGTTGTTGTTGTTGACATAGTTGTTGTTGTTATTGTTTATTTGACGTTGTTGTTGTTGACGTTGTTGTTGTTGTTGTTTATTTGACGTTGCCGTTGTTGCTGTTTATTTGACATTGTTGTTGTTGTTGACGTTGTTGTTGTTGTTTATTTGACATTGTTGTTGTTGTTGTTGTTTATTTGACTTTGTTGTTGTTGTTGTTGTTTATTTGACGTTGTTGTTGTTGTTGACTTAGTTGTTGTTGTTGTTTATTTGACGTTGTTGTTGTTGTTGTTGACGTTGTTGTTTATTTGACATTGTTGTTGTTGTTTATTTGACGTTGTTGTTGTTGTTGACGTTGTTGTTGTTGTTTATTTGACGTTGTTGTTGTTGACGTTGTTGTTGTTATTGTTTATTTGACATAGTTGTTGTTGTTGACGTTGTTGTTGTTGTTGTTTATTTGACGTTTTTGTTGTTGTTGATGTTGTTGTTGTTGTTGTATATTTGACGTTGTTGTAGTTGTTATTGTTGTTGTTGTTGTTGTTGTTGTTTATTTGACATTGTTGATGTTGTTGTTTATTTGACGTTGTTGTTGTTGTTGTTTATTTGACGTTGTTGTTTATTTGATGTTGTTGTTGTTGTTTACGGTGTTGTTGTTGTTGTTGTTGTCTGTTTGACATTGTTGTCGTTGTTGTTGTTGACGTTGTTGTTGTTTATTTGACGTTGTTGTTTTTGTTGTTGTTCTTTATTTGACGTTATTATTGTTTATTTGATGTTGTTGTTGTTGTTTATTTAATGTTCGTGTTGTTGACATTGTTGTTGTTGTTATTGTTTATTTGACGTTGTTGTTGTTGTTGTTTATTTGACGTAGTTGTTGTTGTTGACGTTGTTGTTATTGTTGTTGTTTATTTGACGTTTATGTTGTTGTCGATGTTGTTGTTGTTGTTGTTGTTTATTTGACGTTGTTGTTGTTGTTGTTGTTGTTTATTTGACGGTGTTGTTGTTGACGGTGTTGTTGTTGACGGTGTTGTTGTTGTTGTTTATTTGACGTTGTTGTTGTTGTTGTTTATTTGACGTAGTTGTTGTTGACGTTGTTGTTGTTGTTGTTTATTTGACGTTGTTGTTGTTGTTGACATAGTTGTTGTTGTTGTTGTTTATTTGACGTTGAAGTTGTTGTTGACGTTGTTGTTGTTGTTGTTTATTTGACGTTGTTGTTGTTGTTGTTTATTTGACATTGTTGTTGTTGTTGATGTTGTTGTTGTTGTTTATTTGACATTGTTGTTGTTGTTGTTGTTATTGACGTTGTTGTAGTTGTTGTTTATTTGACGTTGTTGTTGTTATTGTTCATTTGACGTTGTTGTTGTTGTTCTTTATTTGACGCTGTTGTCGTTGTTGTTGTTGTTTATTTGACGTTGTTGTTGTTGTTGACGTTGTTGTTGTTGTTATTGTTTATTTAACATTGTTATTGTTGTTTTTATTGTTTATTTGACGTAGTTGTTGTTGTTGTTTATTTGGCGTTGTTGTTGTTGTTGACGTTGTTGTTGTTGTTGTTGACGTTGTTTTTGTTGTTGTTTATTTGACGTTGTTATTGTTGTTGTTGTTGTTCCTTTGACGTTGTTGTTGTTGTTTATTTGACGTTGTTGTTGTTCTTTATTTGACGTTGTTGTTGTTGTTGTTGCTTATTTGACATTGTTGTTGTTGACGGTGTTGTTGTTGTTGTTTATTTTACGTTGTTGTTGTTGTTGTTTATTTGACGTTGTTATTGTTGTTGACATAGTTGTTGTTGTTGTTGTTTATTTGACGTTGTTGTTGTTGTTGACGTTGTTGTTGTTGTTTATTTGACGTTGTTGTTGTTGTTGACATAGTTGTTGTTGTTGTTATTTATTTGACGTTGTTGTTGTTGTTGACGTTGTTGTTGTTGTTGTTGTTGTTTATTTGACGTTGTTGTTGTTGTTGTTTATTTGACATTGTTGTTGTTGTTATTGTTTATTTGACATTGTTGTTGTTGTTGTTGTTGTTTATTTGACGTTGTTGTTGTTGTTGTTGACGTTGTTGTTGTTGTTGTTTATTTGACTTTGTTGTTGTTGTTGTTTATTTGACGTTGTTGTTGTTGTTATTGACTTAGTTGTTGTTGTTGTTGTTTATTTGACGTTGTAGTTGTTATTGTTGTTGACGTTGTTGTTGTTGTTGTTGTTGTTTCTTTGACGTTGTTTTAGTATTGTCGTTTATTTGACATTGTTGTTGTTATTTATTTGACGTTGTTGTGAGTGACATTGTTGTTGTTGTTGTTGTTTATTTGACGTAGTTGTTGTTGTTGACGTTGTTGTTGTTGTTGTTTATATGACGTTTTTGTTGTTGTTGATGTTGTTGTTGTTGTTGTATATTTGACGTTGTTGTAGTTGTTATTGTTGTTGTTGTTTATTTGACATTGTTGTTGTTGTTTATTTGACGTTGTTGTTGTTGTTTATTTGACGTTGTTGTTGTTGTTGTTGTTGTTGTTTATTTGACATTGTTGTTATTGTTGTTGACATTGTTGTTGTTGTTTATTTGACGTTGTTGTTGTTGTTGTTGTTGTTCTTTATTTGATGTTGTTATTATTTATTTGACGTTGTTGTTGTTGTTTATTTAACATTGTTGTTGTTGACGTTGTTGATGTTATTTATTTGATGTTGTTGTTGTTGTTTTTTATTTGACATTGGTGTTGTTGACATTGTTGTTGTTGTTGTTTATTTGACGTTGTTGTTGTTGTTGACATAGTTGTTGTTGTTGTTTATTTAACGTTTTTGTTGTTGTTGATGTTGTTGTTGTTTTCGTTGTTGTTTATTTGACGTTGTTGTAGTTGTTTAATTGACGTTGTTGTTGTTGTTGTTTATTTGACGTCGTTGTTGTTGTTGTTATTGTTGTTGTTGTTTATTTGACGTTGTTGTTGTTTATTTGACGTAGTTGTTGTTGACGTTGTTGTTGTTGTTTATTTGACGTTGTTGTTGTTGTTGACATAGTTGTTGTTGTTGTTGTTGTTTATTTGACGTTGTTGTTGTTGTTGACGTTGTTGTTGTTGTTGTTTATTTGACGTTGTTGTTGTTGTTGTTTATTTGACATTTTTGTTGTTGTTGATGTTGTTGTTCTTGTTGTATATTTGACGTTGTTGTTGTTGTTATTGTTGTTGTTGTTGTTGTTGTTTATTTGACATTGTTGTTGTTGTTGTTTATTTGACGTTGTTGTAGTTGTTTAATTGACGTTGTTGTTGTTGTTTATTTGACGTCGTTGTTGTTGTTGTTATTGTTGTTGTTGTTGTTTTTTATTTGACGTTGTTGTTGTTGTTTTATTGACGCTGTTGTTGTTGTTGTTGTTTATTTGACGTTGTTGTTGATGTTGTGTATTTGACATTGTTGTTGTTGTGCTTATTGTTTATTTGACGTTGTTGTTGTTGTTGTTGTTGTTTATTTGGCGTTGTTGTTGTTGTTGACGTTGTTGTTGTTGTTGACGTTGTTTTTGTTGTTGTTTATTTGACGTTGTTTTTGTTCTTGATTATTTGACGTTGTTCTTGTTGTTGTTTATTTGACATTGTTGTTGTTGTTGTTTATTTGACGTTGTTGTTCTTGTTGTTTATTTGACATTGTTGTTGTTGACAGTGTTGTTTTTGTTGTTTATTTGACGTTGTGGTTGTTGTTGTTTATTTGACGTTGTTGTTGTTGACGTTGTTGTTGTTGTTGTTTATTTGACGTTGTTGTTGTTGTTGATATAGTTTTTGTTGTTGTTGTTTATTTGACGTTGTTGTTGTTGTTGACGTTGTTGTTGTTGTTGTTTATTTGTCGTTGTTGTTGTTGACATAGTTGTTGTTGTTATTGTTTATTTGACGTTGTTATTGTTGACGTTGTTGTTGTTGTTGTTTATTTGACGTTGCCGTTGTTGCTGTTTATTTGACATTGTTGTTGTTGTTGTTTATTTGACGTTGCCGTTGTTGCTGTTTATTTGACATTGTTGTTGTTGTTGACGTTGTTGTTGTTGTTTATTTGACATTGTTGTTGTTGTTGTTGTTTATTTGACTTTGTTGTTGTTGTTGTTGTTTATTTGACGTTGTTGTTGTTGACTTAGTTGTTGTTGTTGTTTATTTGACGTTGTTGTTGTTGTTGTTGTTGACGTTGTTGTTTATTTGACATTGTTGTTGTTGTTTATTTGACGTTGTTGTTGTTGTTGACGTTGTTGTTGTTGTTTATTTGACGTTGTTGTTGTTGACGTTGTTGTTGTTATTGTTTATTTGACATAGTTGTTGTTGTTGACGTTGTTGTTGTTGTTGTTTATTTGACGTTTTTGTTGTTGTTGATGCTGTTGTTGTTGTTGTATATTTGACGTTGTTGTAGTTGTTATTGTTGTTGTTGTTGTTGTTGTTTATTTGACATTGTTGATGTTGTTGTTTATTTGACGTTGTTGTTGTTGTTGTTTATTTGACGTTGTTGTTTATTTGATGTTGTTGTTGTTGTTTACGGTGTTGTTGTTGTTGTTGTTATCTGTTTGACATTGTTGTCGTTGTTGTTGTTGACGTTGTTGTTGTTTATTTGACGTTGTTGTTTTTGTTGTTGTTCTTTATTTGACGTTATTATTGTTTATTTGATGTTGTTGTTGTTGTTTATTTAACGTTCGTGTTGTTGACATTGTTGTTGTTGTTATTGTTTATTTGACGTTGTTGTTGTTGTTGTTTATTTGACGTAGTTGTTGTTGTTGACGTTGTTGTTATTGTTGTTGTTTATTTGACGTTTATGTTGTTGTCGATGTTGTTGTTGTTGTTGTTGTTTATTTGACGTTGTTGTTGTTGTTGTTGTTGTTTATTTGACGGTGTTGTTGTTGACGGTGTTGTTGTTGACGGTGTTGTTGTTGTTGTTTATTTGACGTTGTTGTTGTTGTTGTTTATTTGACGTAGTTGTTGTTGACGTTGTTGTTGTTGTTGTTTATTTGACGTTGTTGTTGTTATTGACATAGTTGTTGTTGTTGTTGTTTATTTGACGTTGAAGTTGTTGTTGACGTTGTTGTTGTTGTTGTTTATTTGACGTTGTTGTTGTTGTTTATTTGACATTGTTGTTGTTGTTGATGTTGTTGTTGTTGTTTATTTGACATTGTTGTTGTTGTTGTTATTGACGTTGTTGTTGTTGTTGTTGTTTATTTGACGTTGTTGTTGTTGTTGTTTATTTGACGTTGTTGTTGTTGTTCTTTATTTGACGTTGTTGTCGTTGTTGTTGTTGTTTATTTGACGTTGTTGTTGTTGTTGACGTTGTTGTTGTTGTTATTGTTTATTTAACATTGTTGTTGTTGTTTTTATTGTTTATTTGACGTAGTTGTTGTTGTTGTTTATTTGGCGTTGTTGTTGTTGTTGACGTTGTTGTTGTTGTTTATTTGACGTTGCTGTTGTTGTTGTTGACGTTTTTTTTGTTGTTGTTTATTTGACGTTGTTATTGTTGTTGTTGTTGTTCCTTTGACGTTGTTGTTGTTGTTTATTTGACGTTGTTGTTGTTCTTTATTTGACGTTGTTGTTGTTGTTGTTGTTGTTTATTTGACATTGTTGTTGTTGACGGTGTTGTTGTTGTTTATTTGACGTTGTTGTTGTTGTTGTTTATTTGACGTTGTTGTTGTTGTTGACATAGTTGTTGTTGTTGTTGTTTATTTGACGTTGTTGTTGTTGTTGTTGACGTTGTTGTTGTTGTTGTTGTTTATTTGACGTTGTTGTTGTTGTTGACATAGTTGTTGTTGTTGTTATTTATTTGACGTTGTTGTTGTTGTTGACGTTGTTGTTGTTGTTTATTTGACGTTGTTGTTGTTGTTTATTTGACGTAGTTGTAGTTGTTGACGTTATTATTGTTGTTGACGTTATTGTTGATGTTGTTTATTTGACGTTTTTGTTGTTGTTGATGTTGTTGTTGTTGTTGTATATTTGACGTTGTTGTTGTTGTTATTGTTGTTGTTGTTGTTGTTGTTTATTTGACATTGTTGTTGTTGTTGTTTATTTGATGTTGTTGTAGTTGTTTAATTGACGTTGTTGTTGTTGTTGTTGTTTATTTGACGTCGTTGTTGTTGTTGTTATTGTTGTTGTTGTTGTTTTTTATTTGACGTTGTTGTTGTTGTTGTTTATTTGACGCTGTTGTTGTTGTTGTTGTTTATTTGACGTTGTTGTTGTTGTTGACGTTGTTGTTGATGTTGTGTATTTGACATTGTTGTTGTTGTGCTTATTGTTTATTTGATGTTGTTGTTGTTGTTGTTTATTTGGCGTTGTTGTTGTTGTTGACGTTGTTGTTGTTGTTGACGTTGTTGTTGTTGTTGACGTTGTTTTTGTTGTTGTTTATTTGACGTTGTTTTTGTTGTTGTTTATTTGACGTTGTTGTTGTTGTTGTTTATTTGACGTTGTTGTTGTTGTTGTTTATTTGACGTTGTTGTTCTTGTTGTTTATTTGACATTGTTGTTGTTGACAGTGTTGTTTTTGTTGTTTATTTGACATTGTGGTTGTTGTTGTTTATTTGACGTTGTTGTTGTTGTTGTTGTTTATTTGACGTTGTTGTTGTTGTTGACATAGTTTTTGTTGTTGTTGTTTATTTGACGTTGTTGTTGTTGTTGACGTTGTTGCTGTTGTTGTTTATTTGTCGTTGTTGTTGTTGACATAGTTGTTGTTGTTGTTGTTTATTTGACGTTGTTGTTGTTGACGTTGTTGTTGTTGTTGTTTATTTGACGTTGCCGTTGTTGCTGTTTATTTGACATTGTTGTTGTTGTTGACGTTGTTGTTGTTGTTGTTTATTTGACATTGTTGTTGTTGTTGTTGTTTATTTGACTTTGTTGTTGTTGTTGTTGTTTATTTGACATTGTTGTTGTTGTTGTTATTGACGTTGTTGTTGTTATTGTTTATTTGACGTTGTTGTTGTTGTTGTTGTTGTTTATTTGACGTTGTTGTTGTTGTTCTTTATTTGACGCTGTTGTCGTTGTTGTTGTTGTTTATTTGACGTTGTTGTTGTTGTTGACGTTGTTGTTGTTGTTATTGTTTATTTAACATTGTTGTTGTTGTTTTTATTGTTTATTTGACGTAGTTGTTGTTGTTGTTTATTTGGCGTTGTTGTTGTTGTTGACGTTGTTGTTGTTGTTTATTTGACGTTGTTGTTGTTGACGTTGTTTTTGTTGTTGTTTATTTGACGTTGTTGTTGTTGTTGTTGTTCCTTTGACGTTGTTGTTGTTGTTTATTTGACGTTGTTGTTGTTCTTTATTTGACGTTGTTGTTGTTGTTGTTGTTGTTTATTTGACATTGTTGTTGTTGACGGTGTTGTTGTTTATTTGACGTTGTTGTTGTTGTTTATTTGACGTTGTTGTTGTTGTTGACATAGTTGTTGTTGTTGTTGTTAATTTGACGTTGTTGTTGTTGTTGACGTTGTTGTTGTTGTTGTTTATTTGACGTTGTTGTTGTTGTTGACATAGTTGTTGTTGTTGTTATTTATTTGACGTTGTTGTTGTTGTTGACGTTGTTGTTGTTGTTGTTTATTTGACGTTGTTGTTGTTGTTGTTTATTTGACGTAGTTGTTGTTGTTGACGTTATTATTGTTGTTGACGTTATTGTTGTTGTTGATTATTTGACGTTTTTGTTGTTGTTGATGTTGTTGTTCTTGTTGTATATTTGACGTTGTTGTTGTTGTTATTGTTGTTGTTGTTGTTGTTGTTTATTTGACATTGTTGTTGTTGTTGTTTATTTAACGTTGTTGTAGTTGTTTAATTGACGTTGTTGTTGTTGTTTATTTGACGTCGTTGTTGTTGTTGTTATTGTTGTTGTTGTTGTTTTTTATTTGACGTTGTTGTTGTTGTTTTATTGACGCTGTTGTTGTTGTTGTTGTTTATTTGACGTTGTTGTTGTTGTTGACGTTGTTGTTGATGTTGTGTATTTGACATTGTTGTTGTTGTGCTTATTGTTTATTTGACGTTGTTGTTGTTGTTGTTGTTTATTTGGCGTTGTTGTTGTTGTTGACGTTGTTGTTGTTGTTGACATTGTTTTTGTTGTTGTTTATTTGACGTTGTTTTTGTTGTTGATTATTTGACGTTGTTGTTGTTGTTGTTGTTTATTTGACGTTGTTGTTGTTGTTGTTTATTTGACGTTGTTGTTCTTGTTGTTTATTTGACATTGTTGTTGTTGACAGTGTTGTTTTTGTTGTTTATTTGACGTTGTGGTTGTTGTTGTTTATTTGACATTGTTATTTATTTGACGTTGTTGTTGTTGTTGTTTATTTGACGTTGTTGTTGTTGTTGATATAGTTTTTGTTGTTGTTGTTTATTTGACGTTGTTGTTGTTGTTGACGTTGTTGTTGTTGTTGTTTATTTGTCGTTGTTGTTGTTGACATAGTTGTTGTTGTTATTGTTTATTTGACGTTGTTGTTGTTGACGTTGTTGTTGTTGTTGTTTATTTGACGTTGCCGTTGTTGCTGTTTATTTGACATTGTTGTTGTTGTTGATGTTGTTGTTGTTGTTTATTTGACATTGTTGTTGTTGTTGTTGTTTATTTGACTTTGTTGTTGTTGTTGTTGTTTATTTGACGTTGTTGTTGTTGTTGACTTAGTTGTTGTTGTTGTTTATTTGACGTTGTTGTTGTTGTTGTTGACGTTGTTGTTTATTTGACATTGTTGTTGTTGTTTATTTGACGTTGTTGTTGTTGTTGACGTTGTTGTTGTTGTTTATTTGACGTTGTTGTTGTTGACGTTGTTGTTGTTATTGTTTATTTGACATAGTTGTTGTTGTTGACGTTGTTGTTGTTGTTGTTTATTTGACGTTTTTGTTGTTGTTGATGTTGTTGTTGTTGTTGTATATTTGACGTTGTTGTAGTTGTTATTGTTGTTGTTGTTGTTGTTGTTGTTTATTTGACATTGTTGATGTTGTTGTTTATTTGACGTTGTTGTTGTTGTTGTTTATTTGACGTTGTTGTTTATTTGATGTTGTTGTTGTTGTTTACGGTGTTGTTGTTGTTGTTGTTGTCTGTTTGACATTGTTGTCGTTGTTGTTGTTGACGTTGTTGTTGTTTATTTGACGTTGTTGTTTTTGTTGTTGTTCTTTATTTGACGTTATTATTGTTTATTTGATGTTGTTGTTGTTGTTTATTTAATGTTCGTGTTGTTGACATTGTTGTTGTTGTTATTGTTTATTTGACGTTGTTGTTGTTGTTGTTTATTTGACGTAGTTGTTGTTGTTGACGTTGTTGTTATTGTTGTTGTTTATTTGACGTTTATGTTGTTGTCGATGTTGTTGTTGTTGTTGTTGTTTATTTGACGTTGTTGTTGTTGTTGTTGTTGTTTATTTGACGGTGTTGTTGTTGACGGTGTTGTTGTTGACGGTGTTGTTGTTGTTGTTTATTTGACGTTGTTGTTGTTGTTGTTTATTTGACGTAGTTGTTGTTGACGTTGTTGTTGTTGTTGTTTATTTGACGTTGTTGTTGTTGTTGACATAGTTGTTGTTGTTGTTGTTTATTTGACGTTGAAGTTGTTGTTGACGTTGTTGTTGTTGTTGTTTATTTGACGTTGTTGTTGTTGTTGTTTATTTGACATTGTTGTTGTTGTTGATGTTGTTGTTGTTGTTTATTTGACATTGTTGTTGTTGTTGTTGTTATTGACGTTGTTGTAGTTGTTGTTTATTTGACGTTGTTGTTGTTATTGTTCATTTGACGTTGTTGTTGTTGTTCTTTATTTGACGCTGTTGTCGTTGTTGTTGTTGTTTATTTGACGTTGTTGTTGTTGTTGACGTTGTTGTTGTTGTTATTGTTTATTTAACATTGTTATTGTTGTTTTTATTGTTTATTTGACGTAGTTGTTGTTGTTGTTTATTTGGCGTTGTTGTTGTTGTTGACGTTGTTGTTGTTGTTGTTGACGTTGTTTTTGTTGTTGTTTATTTGACGTTGTTATTGTTGTTGTTGTTGTTCCTTTGACGTTGTTGTTGTTGTTTATTTGACGTTGTTGTTGTTCTTTATTTGACGTTGTTGTTGTTGTTGTTGCTTATTTGACATTGTTGTTGTTGACGGTGTTGTTGTTGTTGTTTATTTTACGTTGTTGTTGTTGTTGTTTATTTGACGTTGTTATTGTTGTTGACATAGTTGTTGTTGTTGTTGTTTATTTGACGTTGTTGTTGTTGTTGACGTTGTTGTTGTTGTTTATTTGACGTTGTTGTTGTTGTTGACATAGTTGTTGTTGTTGTTATTTATTTGACGTTGTTGTTGTTGTTGACGTTGTTGTTGTTGTTGTTGTTGTTTATTTGACGTTGTTGTTGTTGTTGTTTATTTGACATTGTTGTTGTTGTTATTGTTTATTTGACATTGTTGTTGTTGTTGTTGTTGTTTATTTGACGTTGTTGTTGTTGTTGTTGACGTTGTTGTTGTTGTTGTTTATTTGACTTTGTTGTTGTTGTTGTTTATTTGACGTTGTTGTTGTTGTTATTGACTTAGTTGTTGTTGTTGTTGTTTATTTGACGTTGTAGTTGTTATTGTTGTTGACGTTGTTGTTGTTGTTGTTGTTGTTTCTTTGACGTTGTTTTAGTATTGTCGTTTATTTGACATTGTTGTTGTTATTTATTTGACGTTGTTGTGAGTGACATTGTTGTTGTTGTTGTTGTTTATTTGACGTAGTTGTTGTTGTTGACGTTGTTGTTGTTGTTGTTTATATGACGTTTTTGTTGTTGTTGATGTTGTTGTTGTTGTTGTATATTTGACGTTGTTGTAGTTGTTATTGTTGTTGTTGTTTATTTGACATTGTTGTTGTTGTTTATTTGACGTTGTTGTTGTTGTTTATTTGACGTTGTTGTTGTTGTTGTTGTTGTTGTTTATTTGACATTGTTGTTATTGTTGTTGACATTGTTGTTGTTGTTTATTTGACGTTGTTGTTGTTGTTGTTGTTGTTCTTTATTTGATGTTGTTATTATTTATTTGACGTTGTTGTTGTTGTTTATTTAACATTGTTGTTGTTGACGTTGTTGATGTTATTTATTTGATGTTGTTGTTGTTGTTTTTTATTTGACATTGGTGTTGTTGACATTGTTGTTGTTGTTGTTTATTTGACGTTGTTGTTGTTGTTGACATAGTTGTTGTTGTTGTTTATTTAACGTTTTTGTTGTTGTTGATGTTGTTGTTGTTTTCGTTGTTGTTTATTTGACGTTGTTGTAGTTGTTTAATTGACGTTGTTGTTGTTGTTGTTTATTTGACGTCGTTGTTGTTGTTGTTATTGTTGTTGTTGTTTATTTGACGTTGTTGTTGTTTATTTGACGTAGTTGTTGTTGACGTTGTTGTTGTTGTTGTTTATTTGACGTTGTTGTTGTTGTTGACATAGTTGTTGTTGTTGTTGTTGTTTATTTGACGTTGTTGTTGTTGTTGACGTTGTTGTTGTTGTTGTTTATTTGACGTTGTTGTTGTTGTTGTTTATTTGACATTGTTGTTGTTGTTGATGTTGATGTTGTTGTTTATTTGACATTGTTGTTGTTGTTGTTGTTGACGTTGTTGTTGTTGTTGTTTATTTGACTTTGTTGTTGTTGTTGTTGTTGTTTATTTGACGTTGTTGTTGTTGTTGTTGTTGACTTAATTGTTGTTGTTGTTTATTTGACGTTGTTGTTGTTGTTGACGTTGTTGTTGTTGTTGACGTTGTTGTTGATGTTGTGTATTTGACATTGTTGTTGTTGTTGTTGTTTATTTGGTGTTGTTGTTGTTGTTGACGTTGTTGTTGTTGTTGTTTATTTGACGTTGTTGTTGTTGTTGACGTTGTTTTTGTTGTTGTTTATTTGACGTTGTTTTTGTTGTTGTTTATTTGACGTTGTTGTTGTTGTTGTTGTTTATTTGACGTTGTTGTTGTTGTTTATTTGACGTTGTTGTTGTTGTTGTTTATTTGACATTGTTGTTGTTGACAGTGTTGTTTTTGTTGTTTATTTGACAGTGTTGTTTTTGTTGTTTATTTGACATTGTGGTTGTTGTTGTTTATTTGACGTTGTTGTTGTTGACGTTGTTGTTGTTGTTGTTTATTTGACGTTGTTGTTGTTGTTGACATAGTTTTTGTTGTTGTTGTTTATTTGACGTTGTTGTTGTTGTTGACGTTGTTGTTATTGTTGTTTATTTGTCGTTGTTGTTGTTGACGTTGTTGTTGTTGTTATTGTTTATTTGACATAGTTGTTGTTGTTGACGTTGTTGTTATTGTTGTTTATTTGACGTTGCTGTTGTTGTTGATGTTGTTGTTGTTGTTGTTGTATATTTGACGTTGTTGTAGTTGTTATTGTTGTTGTTGTCGTTGTTGTTGTTGTTGTTTATTTGACATTGTTGCTGTTGTTGATTATTTGACGTTGTTGTTATTGTTTATTTGACGTTGTTGTTTATTTGACGTTGTTTTTGTTTACGGTGTTGTTGTTGTTGTTGTCTGTTTGACATTGTTGTCGTTGTTGTTGTTGACGTTGTTGTTGTTTATTTGACGTTGTTGTTTTTGTTGTTGTTCTTTATTTGACGTTATTATTGTTTATTTGATGTTGTTGTTGTTGTTTATTTAACATTGGTGTTGTTGACGTTGTTGTTGTTGTTATTGTTTATTTGACGTTGTTGTTGTTGTTGTTTATTTGACGTAGTTGTTGTTGTTGACGTTGTTGTTATTGTTGTTGTTATTGTTGTTGTTTATTTGACGTTTATGTTGTTGTTGATGTTGTTGTTGTTGTTGTTGTTTATTTGACGTTGTTGTTGTTGTTGTTGTTGTTTATTTGACGTTGTTACTGTTGACGGTGTTGTTGTTGACGGTGTTGTTGTTGTTGTTTATTTGACGTTGTTGTTGTTGTTGTTTATTTGACGTAGTTGTTGTTGACGTTGTTGTTGTTGTTGTTTATTTGACGTTGTTGTTGTTGTTGACATATTTGTTGTTGTTGTTGTTTATTTGACGTTGAAGTTGTTGTTGACGTTGTTGTTGTTGTTGTTTATTTGACGTTGTTGTTGTTGTTTATTTGACATTGTTGTTGTTGTTTATTTGACATTGTTGTTGTTGTTGTTATTGACGTTGTTGTTGTTGTTGTTTATTTGACGTTGTTGTTGTTGTTGTTTATTTGACGTTGTTGTTGTTGTTCTTGATTTGACGCTGTTGTCGTTGTTGTTGTTGTTTATTTGACGTTGTTGTTGTTGTTGACGTTGTTGTTGTTGTTATTGTTTATTTAACATTGTTGTTGTTGTTTTTATTGTTTATTTGACGTAGTTGTTGTTGTTGTTTATTTGGCGTTATTGTTGTTGTTGACGTTGTTGTTGTTGTTTATTTGACGTTGTTGTTGTTGACGTTGTTTTTGTTGTTGTTTATTTGACACTGTTGTTGTTGTTGTTCCTTTGACGTTGTTGTTGTTGTTTATTTGACGTTGTTGTTGTTCTTTATTTGACGTTGTTGTTGTTGTTGTTGTTTATTTGACATTGTTGTTGTTGACGGTGTTGTTGTTGTTTATTTGACGTTGTTGTTGTTGTTGTTTATTTGACGTTGTTGTTGTTGTTGACATAGTTGTTGTTGTTGTTGTTTATTTGACGTTGTTGTTGTTGTTGACGTTGTTGTTGTTGTTGTTTATTTGACGTTGTTGTTGTTGTTGACATAGTTGTTATTGTTGTTATTTATTTGACGTTGTTGTTGTTGTTGACGTTGTTGTTGTTGTTGTTTATTTGACATTGTTGTTGTTGTTGTTGTTTATTTGACATTGTTGTTGTTGTTGTTGTTGTTGTTTATTTGACATTGTTGTTGTTGTTGTTGTTGTTTATTTGACATTGTTGTTGTTGTTGTTGTTGACGTTGTTGTTGTTGTTGTTTATTTGACTTTGTTGTTGTTGTTGTTTATTTGACGTTGTTGTTGTTGTTGACTTAGTTGTTGTTGTTGTTTATTTGACGTTGTTGTTGTTGTTGATGTTGTTGTTTATTTGACGTTGGTGTTGTTGTTTATTTGACGTTGTTGTTGTTGTTGACGTTGTTGTTGTTGTTTATTTGACGTTGTTGTTGTTATTTATTTGACATTGTTGTTGTTGTTGACGTTGTTGTTGTTGTTGTTTATTTGACATTGTTGTTGTTGTTGTTGACGTTGTTGTTGTTGTTGTTGTTTCTTTGACGTTGTTTTAGTATTGTTGTTTATTTGACATTGTTGTTGTTATTTATTTGACGTTGTTGTGGGTGACATTGTTGTTGTTGTTGTTTATTTGACGTAGTTGTTGTTGTTGACGTTGTTGTTGTTGTTTATATGACGTTTTTGTTGTTGTTGATGTTGTTGTTGTTGTTGTTGTATATTTGACGTATTGTAGTTGTTATTGTTGTTGTTGTTTATTTGACATTGTTGTTGTTGTTTATTTGACGTTGTTGTTGTTGTTTATTTGACGTTGTTGTTGTTGTTGTTTATTTGACATTGTTGTTATTGTTGTTGACATTGTTGTTGTTGTTTATTTGACGTTGTTGTTGTTGTTGTTGTTCTTTATTTGACGTTGTTATTGTTTATTTGACGTTGTTGTTGTTGTTTATTTAACGTTGTTGTTGTTGACGTTGTTGATGTTGTTATTGTTTATTTGACGTTGTTGTTGTTGTTTATTTGACGTTGTTTTTGTTTACGGTGTTGTTGTTGTTGTTGTCTGTTTGACATTGTTGTCGTTGTTGTTGTTGACGTTGTTGTTGTTTATTTGACGTTGTTGTTTTTGTTGTTGTTCTTTATTTGACGTTATTATTGTTTATTTGATGTTGTTGTTGTTGTTTATTTAACATTGGTGTTGTTGACGTTGTTGTTGTTGTTATTGTTTATTTGACGTTGTTGTTGTTGTTGTTTATTTGACGTAGTTGTTGTTGTTGACGTTGTTGTTATTGTTGTTGTTTATTTGACGTTTATGTTGTTGTTGATGTTGTTGTTGTTGTTGTTGTTGTTTATTTGACGTTGTTGTTGTTGTTGTTGTTGTTTATTTGACGTTGTTGCTGTTGACGGTGTTGTTGTTGACGGTGTTGTTGTTGTTGTTTATTTGACGTTGTTGTTGTTGTTGTTTATTTGACGTAGTTGTTGTTGACGTTGTTGTTGTTGTTGTTTATTTGACGTTGTTGTTGTTGTTGATATATTTGTTGTTGTTGTTGTTTATTTGACGTTGAAGTTGTTGTTGACGTTGTTGTTGTTGTTGTTTATTTGACGTTGTTGTTGTTGTTTATTTGACATTGTTGTTGTTGTTGTTGATGTTGTTGTTGTTGTTTATTTGACATTGTTGTTGTTGTTGTTATTGACGTTGTTGTTGTTGTTGTTTATTTGACGTTGTTGTTGTTGTTATTGATTTGACGCTGTTGTCATTGTTGTTGTTGTTTATTTGACGTTGTTGTTGTTGTTGACGTTGTTGTTGTTGTTATTGTTTATTTAACATTGTTGTTGTTGTTTTTATTGTTTATTTGACGTAGTTGTTGTTGTTGTTTATTTGGCGTTGTTGTTGTTGTTGTTGACGTTGTTGTTGTTGTTTATTTGACGTTGTTGTTGTTGACGTTGTTTTTGTTGTTGTGTATTTGACGTTGTTGTTGTTGTTGTTCCTTTGACGTTGTTGTTGTTGTTTATTTGACGTTGTTGTTGTTCTTTATTTGACGTTGTTGTTGTTGTTGTTGTTGTTGTTGTTTATTTGACATTGTTGTTGTTGACGGTGTTGTTGTTGTTTATTTGACGTTGTTGTTGTTGTTGTTTATTTGACGTTGTTGTTGTTGTTGACATAGTTGTTGTTGTTGTTGTTTATTTGACGTTGTTGTTGTTGTTGACGTTGTTGTTGTTGTTGTTTATTTGACGTTGTTGTTGTTGTTGACATAGTTGTTGTTGTTGTTATTTATTTGACGTTGTTGTTGTTGTTGACGTTGTTGTTGTTGTTGTTGTTGTTTATTTGACATTGTTGTTGTTGTTGTTGTTTATTTTACATTGTTGTTGTTGTTGTTGTTGTTTATTTGACATTGTTGTTGTTGTTGTTGTTGTTTATTTGACATTGTTGTTGTTGTTGTTGTTGACGTTGTTGTTGTTGTTGTTTATTTGACTTTGTTGTTGTTGTTGTTTATTTGACGTTGTTGTTGTTGTTGTTGACTTAGTTGTTGTTGTTGTTTATTTGACGTTGTTGTTGTTGTTGATGTTGTTGTTTATTTGACGTTGGTGTTGTTGTTTATTTGACGTTGTTGTTGTTGTTGACGTTGTTGTTGTTGTTTATTTGACGTTGTTGTTGTTATTTATTTGACATTGTTGTTGTTGTTGACGTTGTTGTTGTTGTTGTTTATTTGACATTGTTGTTGTTGTTGTTGACGTTGTTGTTGTTGTTGTTGTTTCTTTGACGTTGTTTTAGTATTGTTGTTTATTTGACATTGTTGTTGTTATTTATTTGACGTTGTTGTGGGTGACATTGTTATTGTTGTTGTTGTTTATTTGACGTAGTTGTTGTTGTTGACGTTGTTGTTGTTGTTTATATGACGTTTTTGTTGTTGTTGATGTTGTTGTTGTTGTTGTTGTATATTTGACGTTGTTGTAGTTGTTATTGTTGTTGTTGTTTATTTGACATTGTTGTTGTTGTTTATTTGACGTTGTTGTTGTTGTTTATTTGACGTTGTTGTTGTTGTTGTTGTTCTTTATTTGACGTTGTTATTGTTTATTTGACGTTGTTGTTGTTGTTTATTTAACATTGTTGTTGTTGACGTTGTTGATGTTGTTATTGTTTATTTGACGTTGTTGTTGTTGTTTATTTGACGTAGTTGTTGTTGTTGACGTTGTTGTTGTTGTTTATTTGACGTTTTTGTTGTTGTTGATGTTGTTGTTGTTGTTTATTTGACGTTGTTGTTGTTGTTTATTTGACGTTGTTGTTGTTGTTGACGGTGTTGTTGTTGTTATTTATTTGTTGTTGTTGTTGTTGTTGTTGTTTATTTGACGTTGTTGTTGTTGACGTTGTTGTTGTTGTTTATTTGACGTTGTTGTTGTTGTTGACATAGTTGTTGTTGTTGTTTATTTAATGTTTTTGTTGTTGTTGATGTTGTTGTTGTTTTCGTTGTTGTTTATTTGACGTTGTTGTAGTTGTTTAATTGACGTTGTTGTTGTTGTTGTTTATTTGACGTCGTTGTTGTTGTTGTTATTGTTGTTGTTGTTTATTTGACGTAGTTGTTGTTGACGTTGTTGTTGTTGTTGTTTATTTGACGTTGTTGTTGTTGTTGACATAGTTGTTGTTGTTGTTGTTTATTTGATGTTGTTGTTGTTGTTGACGTTGTTGTTGTTGTTGTTTATTTGACGTTGTTGTTGTTGTTTATTTGACATTGTTGTTGTTGTTGATGTTGTTGTTGTTGTTTATTTGACATTGTTGTTGTTGTTTATTTGACTTTGTTGTTGTTGTTGTTGTTGTTTATTTGAGGTTGTTGTTGTTGTTGTTGACTTAATTGTTGTTGTTGTTTATTTGACGTTGTTGTTGTTGTTTATTTGACGTTGTTGTTGTTGTTGACGTTGTTGTTGTTGTTGTTTATTTGACGTTGTTGTTGTTATTTATTTGACATTGTTGTTGTTGTTGACGTTGTTGTTGTTGTTGTTGTTTATTTGACATTGTTGTTGTTGTTGTTGTTGTTGACGTTGTTGTTGTTGTTGTTGTTGTTTATTTGACGTTGTTTTAGTATTGTTGTTTATTTGACATTGTTGTTGTTATTTATTTGACGTTGTTGTGGGTGACATTGTTGTTGTTGTTTATTTGACGTTGTTGTTGTTGTTTATTTGACGTAGTTGTTGTTGTTGACGTTATTGTTGTTGTTGACATTATTGTTGTTGTTGTTGTTTATTTGACTTTTTTGTTGTTGTTGATGTTGTTGTTGTTGTTGTATATTTGACGTTGTTGTTGTTGTTATTGTTGTTGTTGTTGTTGTTGTTTATTTGACATTATTGTTGTTGTTGTTTATTTGACGTTGTTGTTGTTGTTTATTTGGCGTTGTTGTTGTTGTTGTTGACTTAATTGTTGTTGTTGTTTATTTGACGTTGTTGTTGTTGTTGACGTTGTTGTTGTTGTTGACGTTGTTGTTGATGTTGTGTATTTGACATTGTTGTTGCTGTTGTTGTTGTTTATTTGGTGTTGTTGTTGTTGTTGACGTTGTTGTTGTTGTTGCTGTTTATTTGACGTTGTTGTTGTTGTTGACGTTGTTTTTGTTGTTGTTTATTTGACGTTGTTTTTGTTGTTGTTTATTTGACGTTGTTGTTGTTGTTGTTGTTGTTTATTTGACGTTGTTGTTGTTGTTGTTTATTTGACGTTGTTGTTGTTGTTGTTTATTTGACATTATTGTTGTTGACAGTGTTGTTTTTGTTGTTTATTTGACAGTGTTGTTTTTGTTGTTTATTTGACGTTGTGGTTGTTGTTGTTTATTTGACATTGTTGTTGTTGTTGTTGTTTATTTGACGTTGTTGTTGTTGTTGACATAGTTTTTGTTGTTGTTGTTTATTTGACGTTGTTGCTGTTGTTGACGTTGTTGTTATTGTTGTTTATTTGTCGTTGTTGTTGTTGACATAGTTGTTGTTGTTGTTGTTTATTTGACGTTGTTGTTGTTGACGTTGTTGTTGTTGTTGTTTATTTGACGTTGCTGTTGTTGCTGTTTATTTGACATTGTTGTTGTTGTTGACGTTGTTGTTGTTGTTTATTTGACATTGTTGTTGTTGTTGTTGTTTATTTGACTTTGTTGTTGTTGTTGTTGTTTATTTGACGTTGTTGTTGTTGTTGACTTAGTTGTTGTTGTTGTTTATTTGACGTTGTTGTTGTTGTTGTTGACGTTGTTGTTTATTTGACATTGTTGTTGTTGTTTATTTGACGTTGTTGTTGTTGTTGACGTTGTTGTTGTTGTTGTTTATTTGACGTTGTTGTTGTTGACATGGTTGTTGTTGTTGTTATTGTTTATTTGACATAGTTGTTGTTGTTGACGTTGTTGTTGTTGTTTATTTGACGTTTTTGTTGTTGTTGATGTTGTTGTTGTTGTTGTATATTTGACGTTGTTGTAGTTGTTATTGTTGTTGTTGTTGTTGTTGTTTATTTGACATTGTTGCTGTTGTTGATTATTTGACGTTGTTGTTATTGTTTATTTGACGTTGTTGTTTATTTGACGTTGTTGTTGTTTACGGTGTTGTTGTTGTTGTTGTCTGTTTGACATTGTTGTCGTTGTTGTTGTTGACGTTGTTGTTGTTTATTTGACGTTGTTGTTTTTGTTGTTGTTCTTTATTTGACGTTATTATTGTTTATTTGATGTTGTTGTTGTTGTTTATTTAACATTGGTGTTGTTGACGTTGTTGTTGTTGTTATTGTTTATTTGACGTTGTTGTTGTTGTTGTTTATTTGACGTAGTTGTTGTTGTTGACGTTGTTGTTATTGTTGTTGTTTATTTGACGTTTATGTTGTTGTTGATGTTGTTGTTGTTGTTGTTGTTGTTGTTTATTTGACGTTGTTGTTGTTGTTGTTGTTGTTTATTTGATGTTGTTGTTGTTGACGGTGTTGTTGTTGACGGTGTTGTTGTTGTTGTTTATTTGACGTTGTTGTTGTTGTTGTTTATTTGACGTAGTTGTTGTTGATGTTGTTGTTGTTGTTGTTTATTTGACGTTGTTGTTGTTGTTGACATATTTGTTCTTGTTGTTGTTTATTTGACGTTGAAGTTGTTGTT
Source organism: Vicia faba (assembly GCA_948472305.1). Lineage (NCBI taxonomy): Eukaryota > Viridiplantae > Streptophyta > Magnoliopsida > Fabales > Fabaceae > Vicia > Vicia faba. The sequence goes on along the minus strand of OX451739.1, from coordinate 386,746,524 downwards.
GACGTTGTTGTTGTTGTTATTGTTTATTTGACGTTGTTGTTGTTGTTTATTTGACATTGTTGTTGTTGTTGATGTTGTTGTTGTTGTTTATTTGACATTGTTGTTGTTGTTGTTATTGACGTTGTTGTTGTTGTTGTTTATTTGACGTTGTTGTTGTTGTTGTTTATTTGACGTTGTTATTGTTGTTCTTGATTTGACGCTGTTGTCGTTGTTGTTGTCGTTTATTTGACGTTGTTGTTGTTGTTGACGTTGTTGTTGTTGTTATTGTTTATTTAACATTGTTGTTGTTGTTTTTATTGTTTATTTGACGTAGCTGTTGTTGTTGTTTATTTGGCGTTGTTGTTGTTGTTGACGTTGTTGTTGTTGTTTATTTGACGTTGTTGTTGTTGACGTTGTTTTTGTTGTTGTTTATTTGACGTTGTTGTTGTTGTTGTTCCTTTGACGTTGTTGTTGTTGCTAATTTGACGTTGTTGTTGTTCTTTATTTGACGTTGTTGTTGTTGTTGTTGTTGTTGTTTATTTGACATTGTTGTTGTTGACGGTGTTGTTGTTGTTTATTTGACGTTGTTGTTGTTGTTGTTTATTTGACGTTGTTGTTGTTGTTGACATAGTTGTTGTTGTTGTTGTTGTTTATTTGACGTTGTTGTTGTTGTTGACGTTGTTGTTGTTGTTGTTTATTTGACGTTGTTGTTGTTGTTGACATAGTTGTTGTTGTTGTTATTTATTTGACGTTGTTGTTGTTGTTGACGTTGTTGTTGTTGTTTATTTGACATTGTTGTTGTTGTTGTTGTTTATTTGACATTGTTGTTGTTGTTGTTGTTGTTGTTTATTTGACATTGTTGTTGTTGTTGTTGTTGTTTATTTGACATTGTTGTTGTTGTTGTTGTTGTTGACGTTGTTGTTGTTGTTTATTTGACTTTGTTGTTGTTGTTGTTTATTTGACGTTGTTGTTGTTGTTGTTGACTTAGTTGTTGTTGTTGTTTATTTGACGTTGTTGTTGTTGTTGATGTTGTTATTTATTTGACGTTGGTTTTTTGTTTATTTGACATTGTTGTTGTTGTTGACGTTGTTGTTGTTATTTATTTGACGTTGTTGTTGTTATTTATTTGACATTGTTGTTGTTGTTGACGTTGTTGTTGTTGTTGTTTATTTGACATTGTTGTTGTTGTTGTTGACGTTGTTGTTGTTGTTGTTGTTTCTTTGACGTTGTTTTAGTATTGTTGTTTATTTGACATGGTTGTTGTTATTTATTTGACGTTGTTGTGGGTGACATTGTTGTTGTTGTTGTTTATTTGACGTAGTTGTTGTTGTTGACATTGTTGTTGTTGTTTATATGACGTTTTTGTTGTTGTTGATGTTGTTGTTGTTGTTGTATATTTGACGTTGTTGTAGTTGTTATTGTTGTTGTTGTTTATTTAACATTGTTGTTGTTGTTTATTTGACGTTGTTGTTGTTGTTTATTTGACGTTGTTGTTGTTGTTGTTGTTGTTTATTTGACATTGTTGTTATTGTTGTTGACATTGTTGTTGTTGTTTATTTGACGTTGTTGTTGTTGTTGTTGTTCTTTATTTGACGTTGTTATTGTTTATTTGACGTTGTTGTTGTTGTTTATTTAACGTTGTTGTTGTTGACGTTGTTGATGTTGTTATTGTTTATTTGACGTTGTTGTTGTTGTTTATTTGACGTAGTTGTTGTTGTTGACGTTGTTGTTGTTGTTTATTTGACGTTTTTGTTGTTGTTGATGTTGTTGTTGTTGTTTATTTGACGTTGTTGTTGTTGTTTATTTGACGTTGTTGTTGTTGTTGACGGTGTTGTTGTTGTTATTTATTTGATGTTGTTGTTGTTGTTGTTTATTTGACGTTGTTGTTGTTGACGTTGTTGTTGTTGTTTATTTGACGTTGTTGTTGTTGTTGACATAGTTGTTGTTGTTGTTTATTTAATGTTTTTGTTGTTGTTGATGTTGTTGTTGTTTTCGTTGTTGTTTATTTGACGTTGTTGTAGTTGTTTAATTGACGTTGTTGTTGTTGTTGTTTATTTGACGTCGTTGTTGTAGTTGTTATTGTTGTTGTTGTTTATTTGACGTTGTTTTTGTTTATTTGACGTAGTTGTTGTTGACGTTGTTGTTGTTGTTGTTTATTTGACGTTGTTATTGACATAGTTGTTGTTGTTGTTGTTGTTTATTTGATGTTGTTGTTGTTGTTGACGTTGTTGTTGTTGTTGTTTATTTGACGTTGTTGTTGTTGTTTATTTGACATTGTTGTTGTTGTTGATGTTGTTGTTGTTGTTTATTTGACATTGTTGTTGTTGTTGTTGTTGACGTTGTTGTTGTTGTTGTTTATTTGACTTTGTTGTTGTTGTTGTTGTTTATTTGAGGTTGTTGTTGTTGTTGACTTAATTGTTGTTGTTGTTTATTTGACGTTGTTGTTGTTGTTGACGTTGTTGTTTATTTGACGTTGTTGTTGTTGTTTTTTTGACGTTGTTGTTGTTGTTGACGTTGTTGTTGTTGTTGTTTATTTGACGTTGTTGTTGTTATTTATTTGACATTGTTGTTGTTGTTGACGTTGTTGTTGTTGTTGTTTATTTGACATTGTTGTTGTTGTTGTTGTTGTTGACGTTGTTGTTGTTGTTGTTTATTTGACGTTGTTTTAGTATTGTTGTTTATTTGACATTGTTGTTGTTATTTATTTGACGTTGTTGTGGGTGACATTGTTGTTGTTGTTTATTTGACGTTGTTGTTGTTGTTTATTTGACGTAGTTGTTGTTGTTGACGTTATTGTTGTTGTTGACGTTATTGTTGTTGTTGTTGTTTATTTGACATTTTGTTGTTGTTGATGTTGTTGTTGTTGTTGTATATTTGACGTTGTTGTTGTTGTTATTGTTGTTGTTGTTGTTGTTGTTTATTTGACATTGTTGTTGTTGTTGTTCTTTATTTGACATTGTTATTGTTTATTTGACGTTGTTGTTGTTGTTTATTTAACGTTGTTGTTGTTGACGTTGTTGTTGTTATTGTTTATTTGACGTTGTTGTTGTTGTTTATTTGACGTTGTTGTTTATTTGACGTTGTTGTTGTTGTTTATTTGACGTTTTTGTTGTTGTTGATGTTGTTGTTGTTGTTGTTGTTTATTTGACGTTGTTGTTGTTGTTGACGGTGTTGTTGTTGTTATTTATTTGACGTTGTTGTTGTTGTTGTTTATTTGACGTTGTTGTTGTTTACGTTGTTGTTGTTGTTGTTTATTTGACGTTGTTGTTGTTGTTGTTTATTTGACGTTGTTGTTGTTCTTTATTTGACGCTGTTGTCGTTGTTGTTGTTGTTTATTTGACGTTGTTATTGTTGTTGACGTTGTTGTTGTTGTTATTATTTATTTAACATTGTTGTTGTTGTTTTTATTGTTTATTTGACGTAGTTGTTGTTGTTGTTTATTTGGCGTTGTTGTTGTTGTTGACGTTGTTGTTGTTGTTTATTTGACGTTGTTGTTGTTGACTTAATTGTTGTTGTTGTTTATTTGACGTTGTTGTTGTTGTTCATTTGACGTTGTTGTTGTTGTTTATTTGACGTTGTTGTTGTTCTTTATTTGACGTTGTTGTTGTTGTTGTTGTTGTTGTTTATTTGACATTGTTGTTGTTGACGGTGTTGTTGTTGTTTATTTGACGTTGTTGTTGTTGTTGTTTATTTGACGTTGTTGTTGTTGACATAGTTGTTGTTGTTTATTTGACGTTGTTGTTGTTGTTGTTTATTTGACGTTGTTGTTGTTGTTGTTGTTGACATAGTTGTTGTTGTTGTTATTTATTTGACGTTGTTGTTGTTGTTGACGTTGTTGTTGTTGTTGTTTATTTGACGTTGTTGTTGTTGTTGTTTATTTGACATTGTTGTTGTTGTTGTTTATTTGACGTTGTTGTTGTTGTTGATGTTGTTGTTTATTTGACGTTGGTGTTGTTGTTTATTTGTCGTTGTTCTTGTTGTTGACGTTGTTGTTGTTTATTTGACGTTGTTGTTGTTGTTGACGTTGTTGTTGTTATTTATTTGACATTGTTGTTGTTGTTGTTGACGTTGTTGTTGTTGTTGTTTATTTGACATTGTTGTTGTTGTTGTTGACGTTGTTGTTGTTCTTGTTGTTGTTTCTTTGACGTTGTTTTATTATTGTTGTTTATTTGACATTGTTGTTGTTATTTATTTGACGTTGTTGTGGGTGACATTGTTGTTGTTGTTGTTTATTTGAAGTTGTTGTTGTTGTTGTTTATTTGACGTAGTTGTTGTTGTTGACGTTGTTGTTGTTGTTGTTGTTGTTTATTTGACGTTTTTGTTGTTGTTGATGTTGTTGTTGTTGTTGTATATTTGACGTTGTTGTAGTTGTTATTGTTGTTGTTTATTTGACATTGTTGTTGTTGTTGTTTATTTGACGTTGTTGTTGTTGTTTATTTGACGTTGTTGTTGTTGTTGTTGTTATTGTTGTTGACATTGTTGTTGTTGTTTATTTGACGTTGTTGTTGTTGTTGTTGTTGTTCTTTATTTGACGTTGTTATTGTTTATTTGACGTTGTTGTTGTTGTTTATTTAACGTTGTTGTTGTTGACGTTGTTGATGTTGTTATTGTTTATTTGACGTTGTTGTTGTTGTTTATTTGACGTAGTTGTTGTTGTTGACGTTGTTGTTGTTGTTTATTTGACGTTTTTGTTGTTGTTGATGTTGTTGTTGTTTATTTGACGTTGTTGTTGTTATTTATTTGATGTTGTTGTTGTTGTTGTTTATTTGACATTGTTGTTGTTGACGTTGTTGTTGTTGTTTATTTGACGTTGTTGTTGTTGTTGACATAGTTGTTGTTGTTGTTGTTTATTTAATGTTTTTGTTGTTGTTGATGTTGTTGTTGTTTTCGTTGTTGTTTATTTGACGTTGTTGTAGTTGTTTAATTGACGTTGTTGTTGTTGTTGTTTATTTGACGTCGTTGTTGTTGTTGTTATTGTTGTTGTTGTTTATTTGATGTTGTTGTTGTTTATTTGACGTAGTTGTTGTTGACGTTGTTGTTGTTGTTGTTTATTTGACGTTGTTGTTGTTGTTGACATAGTTGTTGTTGTTGTTGTTTATTTGACGTTGTTGTTGTTGTTGACGTTGTTGTTGTTGTTGTTTATTTGACGTTGTTGTTGTTGTTTTTTTGACATTGTTGTTGTGGTTGATATTGTTGTTGTTGTTTATTTGACATTGTTGTTGTTGTTGTTGTTGACGTTGTTGTTGTTGTTGTTGTTTATTTGACTTTGTTGTTGTTGTTGTTGTTGTTTATTTGACGTTGTTGTTGTTGTTGTTGACTTAATTGTTGTTGTTGTTTATTTGACGTTGTTGTTGACGTTGTTGTTGTTGTTTATTTGACGTTGTTGTTGTTGTTGACGTTGTTGTTGTTTATTTGACGTTGTTGTTGTTATTTATTTGACATTGTTGTTGTTGTTGACGTTGTTGTTGTTGTTGTTGTTGTTGTTGTTGTTTATTTGACATTGTTGTTGTTGTTGTTGACGTTGTTGTTGTTGTTGTTTATTTGACGTTGTTTTAGTGTTGTTGTTTATTTGACATTGTTGTTGTTATTTATTTGACATTGTTGTGGGTGACATTGTTGTTGTTGTTGTTTATTTGACGTTGTTGTTGTTGTTTATTTGACGGACTTGTTGTTGTTGACGTTATTGTTGTTGTTGACGTTATTGTTGTTGTTGACGTTATTGTTGTTGTTGTTGTTTATTTGTCGTTTTTGTTGTTGTTGATGTTGTTGTTGTTGTTGTATTTTTGACGTTGTTGTTGTTGTTATTGTTGTTGTTGTTGTTGTTGTTGTTTATTTGACATTGTTGTTGTTGTTGTTCTTTATTTGACGTTGTTATTGTTTATTTGACGTTGTTGTTGTTGTTGTTTATTTAACGTTGTTGTTGTTGACATTGTTGTTGTTATTCTTTATTTGACGTTGTTGTTGTTGTTGTTTATTTGACGTAGTTGTTCTTGTTGACGTTGTTGTTGTTGACGTTGTTGTTGTTGATGTTGTTGTTGTTGTTGTTGTTTATTTGACGTTGTTGTTGTTGACGGTGTTGTTGTTGTTATTTATTTGACGTTGTTGTTGTTGTTGTTTATTTGACGTTGTTGTTGTTTACGTTGTTGTTGTTGTTGTTTATTTGACGTTGTTGTTATTGTTGACATCGTTGTTGTTGTTGTTTATTTGACGTTTTTGATGTTGTTGATGTTGTTGTTGTTTTCGTTGTTGTTTATTTGACGTTGTTGTAGTTGTTTAATTGACGTTGTTGTTGTTGTTGTTGTTGTTTATTTGACGTTGTTGTTGTTGTTGTTTATTTGACGTTATTGTTGTTGTTCTTTATTTGACGCTGTTGTCGTTGTTGTTGTTGTTTATTTGACGTTGTTTTTGTTGTTGACGTTGTTGTTGTTGTTATTGTTTATTTAACATTGCTGTTGTTGTTTTTATTGTTTATTTGACGTAGTTGTTGTTGTTGTTTATTTGGCGTTGTTGTTGTTGTTGACGTTGTTGTTGTTGTTTATTTAACGTTGTTGTTGTTGACGTTGTTTTTGTTGTTGTTTATTTGACGTTGTTGTTGTTGTTGTTGTTCATTTGACGTTGTTATTGTTGTTTATTTGACGTTGTTGTTGTTCTTTATTTGACGTTGTTGTTGTTGTTGTTGTTTATTTGACTTTGTTGTTGTTGACGGTGTTGTTGTTATTTATTTGACGTTGTTGTTGTTTATTTGACGTTGTTGTTGTTGTTGACATAGTTGTTGTTGTTGTTGTTGTTTATTTGACGTTGTTGTTGTTGTTGACGTTGTTGTTATTGTTGTTGACATAGTTGTTGTTGTTGTTATTTATTTGACGTTGTTGTTGTTGTTGACGTTGTTGTTGTTGTTGTTTATTTGACGTTGTTGTTGTTATTGTTTATTTGACATTGTTGTTGTTGTTGACGTTGTTGTTGTTGTTTATTTGACATTGTTGTTGTTGTTGTTGACGTTGTTGTTGTTGTTGTTTATTTGACTTTGTTGTTGTTGTTATTTATTTGACGTTGTTGTTGTTGTTGTTGTTGCTGACTTAGTTGTTGTTGTTGTTTATTTGACGTTGTTGTTGTTGTTGACGTTGTTGTTTATTTGACGTTGTTGTTGTTTATTTTACGTTGTTGTTGTTGTTGATGTTGTTGTTGTTGTTTATTTGACGTTGTTGTTGTTATTTATTTGACATTGTTATTGTTGTTGTTGACGTTGTTGTTGACGTTGTTGTTGTTGTTGTTTATTTGACATTGTTGTTGTTGTTATTGACGTTGTTGTTGTTGTTGTTGTTTCTTTGACGTTGTTTTAGTATTGTTGTTTATTTGACATTGTTGTTGTTATTTATTTGACGTTGTTGTGGGTGACGTTGTTGTTGTTGTTGTTGTTTATTTGACATTGTTGATGTTGTTTATTTGACATAGTTGTTGTTGTTGACGCTGTTGTTGTTGTTGTTTATTTGACGTTTTTGTTGTTGATGTTGTTGTTGTTGTTGTATATTTGACATTGTTGTAGTTGTTATTGTTGTTGTTGTTTATTTGACATTGTTGTTGTTGTTGTTTATTTGACGTTGTTGTTGTTGTTTATTTGCCGTTGTTGTTGTTGTTTATTTGACGTTGTTGTTGTTGACAGTGTTGTTGTTGTTGTTGTTTATTTGACATTGTTGTTATTGTTGTTGACATTGTTGTTGTTGTTTATTTGACGTTGTTGTTGTTGTTGTTGTTGTTCTTTATTTGACGTTGTTATTGTTTATTTGACGTTGTTGTTGTTGTTTATTTAACGTTGTTGTTGTTGATGTTGTTGTTGTTGTTATTGTTTATTTGACGTTGTTGTTGTTGTTGTTTATTTGACGTAGTTGTTGTTGTTGACGTTGTTGTTGTTGTTTATTTGACGTTTTTGTTGTTGTTGATGTTGTTGTTGTTGTTGTTTATTTGACGTTGTTGTTGTTGTTTTTTATTTGACGTTGTTGTTGTTGACGGTGTTGTTGTTGTTATTTATTTGATGTTGTTGTTGTTGACGTTGTTGTTGTTGTTGTTGTTTATTTGACGTTGTTGTTGTTGTTGACATAGTTGTTGTTGTTGTTTATTTAACGTTTTTGTTATTATTGATGTTGTTGTTGTTTTCGTTATTGTTTATTAGACGTTGTTGTAGTTGTTTAATTGACGTTGTTGTTGTTGTTGTTGTTTATTTGACGTCGTTGTTGTTGTTGTTATTGTTGTTGTTGTTTATTTGACGTTGTTGTTGTTGTTTATTTGACGCTGTTGTTGTTGTTGTTGTTGTTTATTTGACGTTGTTGTTGTTGTTGACGTTGTTGTTGTTGTTGTTGTTTATTTGACATTGTTGTTATTGTTGTTATTATTGTTTATTTGACGTTGTTGTTGTTGTTGTTTATTTGGCGTTGTTGTTGTTGTTGTTGTTGACGTTGTTGTTGTTGTTGTATATTTGACGTTGTTGTTGTTGTTGACGTTGTTTTTGTTGTTGTTTATTTGACGTTGTTTTTGTTGTTGTTTATTTGACGTTGTTGTTGTTGTTGTTGTTGTTGTTTATTTGACGTTGTTGTTGTTGTTGTTTATTTGACGTTGTTGTTGTTGTTTATTTGACATTGTTGTTGTTGACGGTGTTGTTGTTGTTGTTTATTTGACGTTGTGGTTGTTGTTGTTTATTTAAAGTTGTTGTTGTTGACGTTGTTGTTGTTGTTGTTTATTTGACGTTGTTGTTGTTGTTGACATAGTTGTTGTTGTTGTTGTTTATTTGACGTTGTTGTTGTTGAAGTTGTTGTTGTTGTTGTTTATTTGTCGTTGTTGTTGTTGTTGACATAGTTGTTGTTGTTGTTGTTTATTTGACGTTGTTGTTGTTGTTGTTTATTTGACGTTGTTGTTGTTGTTGTTTATTTGACATTGTTGTTGTTGTTGACGTTGTTGTTGTTGTTGTTTATTTGACATTGTTGTTGTTGTTGTTGTTTATTTGACTTTGTTGTTGTTGTTTATTTGACGTTTTTGTTGTTGTTGTTGTTGACTTAGTTGTTGTTGTTGTTTATTTGACGTTGTTGTTGTTGTTGACGTTGTTGTTTATTTGACGTTGTTGTTGTTGTTTATTTGATGTTGTTAAGGTTGTTGACGTTGTTGTTGTTGTTTATTTGACGTTGTTGTTGTTGACGTTGTTGTTGTTGTTGTTATTATTTATTTGACGTAGTTGTTGTTGTTTACGTTGTTGTTGTTGTTGTTGTTTATTTGACGTTTTTGTTGTTGTTGATGTTGTTGTTGTTGTTGTTGTATATTTGACGTTGTTGTAGTTGTTATTGTCGTTGTTGTTGTTGTTGTTTATTTGACATTGTTGTTGTTGTTGTTGTTTATTTGACGTTGTTGTTTATTTGACGTTGTTGTTGTTGACGGTGTTGTTGTTGTTGTTGTCTGTTTGACATTGTTGTCGTTGTTGTTGTTGTTGTTTATTTAACGTTGTTGTTGTTGACGTTGTTGTTGTTGTTATTGTTTATTTGACGTTGTTGTTGTTGTTTATTTGACGTAGTTGTTGTTGTTGTTGTTGTTGTTTATTTGACGTTTTTGTTGTTGTTGATGTTGTTGTTGTTGTTGTTTATTTGACGTTGTTGTTGTTGTTGTTTATCTGACGTTGTTGTTGTTGACGGTGTTGTTCTTGTTGTTTATTTGACGTTGTTGTTGTTGCTTATTTGATGTTGTTGTTGTTGACGTTGTTGTTGTTGTTTATTTGACGTTGTTGTTGTTGTTGACATAGTTGTTGTTGTTTTTGTTGTTGTTTATTTGACATTGTTGTTGTTGACGTTGTTGTTGTTGTTGTTTATTTGACGTTGTTGTTGTTGTTTATTTGACATTGTTGTTGTTGTTTACGTTGTTGTTGTTGTTTATTTAACATTGTTGTTGTTGTTGTTGTTGACGTTGTTGTTGTTGTTGTTTATTTGACTTTGTTGTTGTTGTTGTTGTTTATTTGACGTTGTTGTTGTTGTTGACTTAATTGTTGTTGTTGTTTATTTGACGTTGTTGTCGTTGTTGACGTTGTTGTTTATTTGACGTTGTTGTTTATTTGACGTTGTTGTTGTTGACGGTGTTGTTGTTGTTGTTGTCTGTTTGACATTGTTGTCGTTGTTGTTGTTGTTGACGTTGTTGTTGTTTATTTGACGTTGTTGTTTTTGTTGTTGTTCTTTATTTGACGTTGTTATTATTTATTTGACGTTGTTGTTGTTGTTTATTTAACGTTGTTGTTGTTGACGTTGTTGTTGTTGTTATTGTTTATTTGACGTTGTTGTTGTTGTTGTTTATTTGATGTTGTTTTTGTTTACGGTGTTGTTGTTGTTGTTGTCTGTTTGACATTGTTGTCGTTGTTGTTGTTGACGTTGTTGTTGTTTATTTGACGTTGTTGTTGTTGACGGTGTTGTTGTTGTTGTTTATTTGACGTTGTTGTTGTTGCTTATTTGATGTTGTTGTTGTTGACGTTGTTGTTGTTGTTTATTTGACGTTGTTGTTGTTGACATAGTTGTTGTTGTTGTTGTTTATTTGACGTTGTTGTTGTTGACGTTGTTGTTGTTGTTGTATATTTGACGTTGTTGTTGTTGTTTATTTGACATTGTTGTTGTTGTTGACGTTGTTGTTGTTGTTTATTTGACATTGTTGTTGTTGTTATTGTTGACGTTGTTGTTGTTGCTGTTTATTTGACTTTGTTGTTGTTGTTGTTGTTTATTTGACGTTGTTGTTGTTGTTGTTGACTTAATTGTTGTTGTTGTTTATTTGACGTTGTTGTCGTTGTTGACGTTGTTGTTTATTTGACGTTGTTGTTGTTATTTATTTGACGTTGTTGTTGACATAGTTGTTGTTGTTGTTGTTTATTTGACGTTGTTGTTGTTGTTTATTTGATGTTGTTGTTTTTGTTGTTTATTTGACATTGTTGTTGTTGTTGACGTTGTTGTTGTTGTTGTTTATTTGACATTGTTGTTGTTATTGTTGTTGTTTATTTGACTTTGTTGTTGTTGTTGTTGTTTATTTGACGTTTTTGTTGTTGTTGTTGACTTAGTTGTTGTTGTTGTTTATTTGACGTTGTTGTTGTTGTTGACGTTGTTGTTTATTTGACGTTGTTGTTGTTGTTGTTGTTATTATTTATTTGACGTAGTTGTTGTTGTTGACGTTGTTGTTGTTGTTGTTTATTTGACATTTTTGTTGTTGATGATGTTGTTGTTGTATATTTGACGTTGTTGTAGTTTTTATTGTCGTTGTTGTTGTTGTTGTTTATTTTACATTGTTGTTGTTGTTGTTTATTTGACGTTGTTTTTTATTTGACATTGTTGTTGTTGACGGTGTTGTTGTTGTTATTGTCTGTTTGACATTGTTGTCGTTGTTGTTGTTGTTGACGTTGTTGTTGTTTATTTGACGTTGTTGTTTTTGTTGTTGTTCTTTATTTGACGTTGTTATTGTTTATTTGACGTTGTTGTTGTTGTTTATTTAACGTTGTTGTTGTTGACGTTGTTGTTGTTGTTATTGTTTATTTGACGTTGTTATTGTTGTTTATTTGACGTAGTTGTTGTTGTTGACGTTGTTGTTGTTGTTGTTGTTGTTTATTTGACGTTTTTGTTGTTGTTGATGTTGTTGTTGTTGTTTATTTGACGTTGTTGTTGTTGTTGTTTATTTGACGTTGTTGTTGTTGACGGTGTTGTTGTTGTTGTTTATTTGACGTTGTTGTTGTTGCTTATTTGATGTTGTTGTTGTTGACGTTGTTGTTGTTGTTTATTTGACATTGTTGTTGTTGTTGACGTTGTTGTTGTTGTTGTTGTTTATTTGACTTTGTTGTTGTTGTTGTTGTTTATTTGACGTTGTTGTTGTTGTTGTTGACTTAATTGTTGTTGTTGTTTATTTGACGTTGTTGTCGTTGTTGACGTTGTTGTTTATTTGTCGTTGTTGTTTATTTGACGTTGTTGTTGTTGACGGTGTTGTTGTTGTTGTTGTCTGTTTGACATTGTTGTCGTTGTTGTTGTTGTTGACGTTGTTGTTGTTTATTTGACGTTGTTGTTTTTGTTGTTGTTCTTTATTTGACGTTGTTATTGTTTATTTGACGTTGTTGTTGTTGTTTATTTAACGTTGTTGTTGTTGACGTTGTTGTTGTTGTTATTGTTTATTTGACGTTGTTGTTGTTGTTTATTTGACGTAGTTATTGTTGTTGACGTTGTTGTTGTTGTTGTTGTTGTTTATTTGACGTTTTTGTTATTGTTCATGTTGTTGTTGTTGTTTATTTGACGTTGTTGTTGTTGTTGTTTATTTGACGTTGTTGTTGTTGACGGTGTTGTTGTTGTTATTTATTTGACGTTGTTGTTGTTGCTTATTTGATGTTGTTGTTGTTGACGTTGTTGTTGTTGTTTATTTGACGTTGTTGTTGTTGTTGACATAGTTGTTGTTGTTGTTGTTTATTTGACGTTGTTGTTGTTGACGTTGTTGTTGTTGTTGTTTATTTGACGTTGTTGTTGTTTATTCGACATTGTTGTTGTTGTTGACGTTGTTGTTGTTGTTTATTTGACATTGTTGTTGTTGTTATTGTTGACGTTGTTGTTGTTTATTTGACTTTGTTGTTGTTGTTGTTTATTTGACGTTGTTGTTGTTGTTGTTAACTTAATTGTTGTTGTTGTTTATTTGACGTTGTTGTCGTTGTTGACGTTGTTGTTTATTTGACGTTGTTGTTGTTATTTATTTGACGTTATTGTTGTTGTTTATTTGACGTTCTTGTTGTCATTTATTTGACATTGTTGTTGTTGTTGACGTTGTTGTTGTTGTTGTTGTTGTTGTTGTTGTTGTTGTTGTTGACGTTGTTGTTGTCGTTGTTGTTTATTTGACGTTGTTTTAGTATTGTTGTTTATTTGACATTGTTGTTGTTATTTATTTGACGTTGTTGTGGGTGACATTGTTGTTGTTGTTTATTTGACATTGTTGTTGTTGTTGTTGACGTTGTTGTTGTTGTTGTTGTTTATTTGACGTTGTTTTAGTATTGTTGTTTTTTTGACATTGTTGTTGTTATTTATTTGACGTTGTTGTGGGTGACATTGTTGTTGTTATTTATTTGACGTTGTTGTTGTTGTTTATTTGACGTAGTTGTTGTTGTTGACGTTATTATTGTTGTTGACGTTATTGTTGTTGTTGTTGTTGTTTATTTGATGTTTTTGTTGTTGTTGATGTTGTTGTTGTTGTTGTTGTTGTATATTTGACATTGTTGTTGTTGTTATTGTTGTTGTTGTTGTTGTTGTTATTTGAAATTGTTGTTATTGTTGTTTATTTGACGTTGTTGTAGTTGTTTAATTGACGTTGTTGTTGTTGTTGTTTATTTGACGTCGTTGTTGTTGTTGTTATTGTTGTTGTTGTTCTTTATTTGACGTTGTTGTTGTTGTTTATTTGACGCTGTTGTTGTTGTTGTTGTTTATTTGACGTTGTTGTTGTTGTTGACGTTGTTGTTGTTGTTGTTGTTGTTTATTTGACATTGTTGTTGTTGTTGTTGACGTTGTTGTTGTTGTTGTTTCTTTGACGTTGTTTTTGTATTGTTGTTTATTTGACATTGTTGTTGTTATTTATTTGACGTTGTTGTGGGTGACATTATTGTTGTTGTTGTTTATTTGACGTTGTTGTTGTTGATTATTTGACGTAGTTGTTGTTGTTGACGTTGTTGTTGTTGTTGTTTATTTGACGTTTTTGTTGTTGTTGATGTTGTTGTTGTTGTTGTATATTTGACGTTGTTGTAGTTGTTATTGTTGTTGTTGTTTATTTGACATTGTTGTTGTTGTTGTTTATTTGACGTTGTTGTTGTTGTTTATTGGACGTTGTTGTTGTTGTTTATTTGACGTTGTTGTTGTTGACGGTGTTGTTGTTGTTGATTATTTAACATTGTTGTTATTGTTGTTGACATTGTTGTTGTTGTTTATTTGACGTTGTTGTTGTTGTTGTTGTTTATTTGACGTTGTTATTGTTTATTTGACGTTGTTGATGTTGTTATTGTTTATTTGACGTTGTTGTTGTTGACGTTGTTGTTGTTGTTGTTTATTTGACGTTGTTGTTGTTGTTGTTGACATAGTTGTTGTTGTTGTTGTTGTTTATTTGACGTTGTTGTTGTTGTTGACGTTATTGTTGTTGTTGTTTATTTGACGTTGTTGTTGTTGTTTATTTGACATTGTTGTTGTTGTTGATGTTGTTGTTGTTGTTTATTTGACATTGTTGTTGTTGTTGTTGTTGTTGTTGTTGACGTTGTTGTTGTTGTTTATTTGACTTTGTTGTTGTTGTTGTTGTTGTTGTTGTTTATTTGACGTTGTTGTTGTTGTTGTTGACTTAATAGTTGTTGTTGTTTATTTGACGTTGTTGTTGTTGTTGACGTTGTTGTTTATTTGACGTTGTTGTTGTTGTTTATTTGACATTGTTGTTGTTGTTGTTGACGTTGTTGTTGTTGTTTATTTGAGGTTGTTGTTGTTATTTATTTGACATTGTTGTTGTTGTTGATGTTGTTGTTGTTGTTGTTTATTTGACATTGTTGTTGTTGTTGTTGTTGACGTTGCTGTTGTTGTTGTTTATTTGACGTTGTTTTAGTATTGTTGTTTATTTGACATTGTTGTTGTTATTTATTTGACGTTGTTGTGGGTGACGTTATTGTTGTTGTTTATTTGATGTTGTTGTTGTTGTTTATTTGACGTAGTTGTTGTTGTTGTTGACGTTATTGTTGTTGTTGACGTTATTGTTGTTGTTGTTTATTTGACGTTTTTGTTGTTGTTGATGTTGTTGTTGTTGTTGTTGTATATTTGACGTTGTTGTTGTTATTGTTGTTGTTGTTGTTCTTGTTGTTGTTGTTTATTTGACATTGTTGTTGTTGTTGTTTATTGACATTGTTGTTGTTGTTGTTCTTTATTTGACGTTGTTATTGTTTATTTGACGTTGTTGTTGTTGTTTATTTAACATTGTTGTTGTTGACGTTGTTGTTGTTATTGTTTATTTGACGTTGTTGTTTTTGTTTATTTGACGTAGTTGTTCTTGTTGACGTTGTTGTTGTTGTTGTTAATTTGACGTTTTTGTTGTTGTTGATGTTGTTGTTGTTGTTGTTGTTTATTTGACGTTGTTGTTATTGACGGTGTTGTTGTTGTTATTTATTTGACGTTGTTGTTGTTGTTGTTTATTTGATGTTGTTGTTGTTGTTTATTTGACGTTGTTGTTATTGTTGACATAGTTGTTGTTGTTGTTGTTGTTTATTTGACGTTTTTGATGTTGTTGATGTTGTTGTTGTTTTCGTTGTTGTTTATTTGACGTTGTTGTAGTTGTTTAATTGACGTTGTTGTTGTTGTTGTTTATTTGACGTTGTTGTTGTTGTTGTTTATTTGACATTGTTGTTGTTGTTCTTTATTTGACGCTGTTGTCGTTGTTGTTGTTGTTTATTTGACGTTGTTGTTGTTGTTGACGTTGTTGTTGTTGTTATTGTTTATTTAGCATTGTTGTTGTTGCTTTTATTGTTTATTTGACGTAGTTGTTGTTGTTGTTGTTTATTTGGCGTTGTTATTGTTGTTGACGTTGTTGTTGTTGTAGTTTATTTGACGTTGTTGTTGTTGACGTTGTTTTTGTTGTTGTTTATTTGACGTTGTTGTGGGTGACATTGTTGTTGTTGTTTATTTGACATTGTTGTTGTTGTTGTTGTTGACGTTGTTGTTGTTGTTGTTGTTTATTTGACGTTGTTTTAGTATTGATGTTTTTTTGACATTGTTGTTGTTATTTATTTGACGTTGTTGTGGGTGACATTGTTGTTGTTATTTATTTGACGTTGTTGTTGTTGTTGTTGTTTATTTGACGTAGTTGTTGTTGTTGACGTTATTATTGTTGTTGACGTTATTGTTGTTGTTGTTGTTGTTGTTTATTTGACGTTTTTGTTGTTGTTGATGTTGTTGTTGTTGTTGTTGTTGTATATTTGACGTTGTTGTTGTTGTTATTGTTGTTGTTGTTGTTGTTATTTGAAATTGTTGTTATTGTTGTTTATTTGACGTTGTTGTAGTTGTTTAATTGACGTTGTTGTTGTTGTTTATTTGACGTCGTTGTTGTTGTTGTTATTGTTGTTGTTGTTTTTTATTTGATGTTGTTGTTGTTGTTTATTTGACGTTGTTGTTGTTGTTGTTGTTTATTTGACGTTGTTGTTGTTGTTGACGTTGTTGTTGTTGTTGTTGTTGTTTATTTGACATTGTTGTTGTTGTTGTTGACGTTGTTGTTGTTGTTGTTGTTTCTTTGACGTTGTTTTTGTATTGTTGTTTATTTTACATTGTTGTTGTTATTTATTTGACGTTGTTGTGGGTGACATTATTGTTGTTGTTGTTTATTTGACGTTGTTGTTGTTGATTATTTGACGTAGTTGTTGTTGTTGACGTTGTTGTTGTTGTTGTTGTTTATTTGACGTTTTTGTTGTTGTTGATGTTGTTGTTGTTGTTGTATATTTGACGTTGTTGTAGTTGTTATTGTTGTTGTTGTTTATTTGACATTGTTGTTGTTGTTTATTTGACGTTGTTGTTGTTGTTTATTGGACGTTGTTGTTGTTGTTTATTTGACGTTGTTGTTGTTGACGGTGTTGTTGTTGTTGTTGATTATTTCACATTGTTGTTATTGTTGTTGACATTGTTGTTGTTGTTTATTTGACGTTGTTGTTGTTGTTGTTCTTTATTTGACGTTGTTATTGTTTATTTGACGTTGTTGTTGTTGTTGTTTATTTAACGTTGTTGTTGTTGACGTTGTTGATGTTGTTATTGTTTATTTGACGTTGTTGTTGTTGTTTATTTGACGTAGTTGTTGTTGTTGACGTTGTTGTTGTTGTTGTTGTTGTTTATTTGATGTTTTTGTTGTTGTTGATGTTGTTGTTGTTGTTGTTTATTTAACGTTGTTGTTGTTGTTGTTTATTTGACGTTGTTGTTGTTGTTGACGGTGTTGTTGTTGTTATTTATTTGATGTTGTTGTTGTTGTTTATTTTACGTTGTTGTTGTTGTTGACGTTGTTGTTGTTGTTGTTGTTTATTTGACGTTGTTGTTGTTGTTGACATAGTTGTTGTTGTTGTTGTTGTTTATTTGACGTTGTTGTGGTTGTTGACGTTATTGTTGTTGTTGTTTATTTGACGTTGTTGTTGTTGTTTATTTGACATTGTTGTTGTTGTTGATGTTGTTGTTGTTGTTTATTTGACATTGTTGTTGTTGTTGTTGTTGTTGTTGACGTTGTTGTTGTTGTTGTTTATTTGACTTTGTTGTTGTTGTTGTTGTTGTTTATTTGACGTTGTTGTTGTTGTTGTTGACTTAATAGTTGTTGTTGTTTATTTGACGTTGTTGTTGTTGTTGACGTTGTTGTTTATTTGACGTTGTTGTTGTTGTTTATTTGACATTGTTGTTGTTGTTGACGTTGTTGTTGTTGTTTATTTGAGGTTGTTGTTGTTATTTATTTGACATTGTTGTTGTTGTTGATGTTGTTGTTGTTGTTGTTTATTTGACATTGTTGTTGTTGTTGTTGTTGACGTTGCTGTTGTTGTTGTTTATTTGACGTTGTTTTAGTATTGTTGTTTATTTGACATTGTTGTTGTTATTTATTTGACGTTGTTGTGGGTGACGTTGTTGTTGTTGTTTATTTGATGTTGTTGTTGTTGTTTATTTGACGTAGTTGTTGTTGTTGACGTTATTGTTGTTGTTGACGTTATTATTGTTGTTGTTTATTTGACGTTTTTGTTGTTGTTGATGTTGTTGTTGTTGTTGTTGTATATTTGACGTTGTTGTTGTTATTGTTGTTGTTGTTGTTCTTGTTGTTGTTGTTTATTTGACATTGTTGTTGTTGTTGTTTATTTGACATTGTTGTTGTTGTTGTTCTTTATTTGACGTTGTTATTGTTTATTTGACGTTGTTGTTGTTGTTTATTTAACATTGTTGTTGTTGACGTTGTTGTTGTTATTGTTTATTTGACGTTGTTGTTGTTGTTTATTTGACGTAGTTGTTCTTGTTGACGTTGTTGTTGTTGTTGTTAATTTGACGTTTTTGTTGTTGTTGATGTTGTTGTTGTTGTTGTTTATTTGACGTTGTTGTTGTTGACGGTGTTGTTGTTATTTATTTGACGTTGTTGTTGTTGTTGTTTATTTGATGTTGTTGTTGTTGTTGTTTATTTGACGTTGTTGTTATTGTTGACATAGTTGTTGTTGTTGTTGTTTATTTGACGTTTTTGATGTTGTTGATGTTGTTGTTGTTTTCGTTGTTGTTTATTTGACGTTGTTGTAGTTGTTTAATTGACGTTGTTGTAGTTGTTTAATTGACGTTGTTGTTGTTGTTGTTTATTTGACGTTGTTGTTATTGTTGTTTATTTGACGTTGTTGTTGTTGTTCTTTATTTGACGCTGTTGTCATTGTTGTTGTTGTTTATTTGACGTTGTTGTTGTTGTTGACGTTGTTGTTGTTGTTATTGTTTATTTAACATTGTTGTTGTTGTTTTTATTGTTTATTTGACGTAGTTGTTGTTGTTGTTTATTTGGCATTGTTATTGTTGTTGACGTTGTTGTTGTTGTAGTTTATTTGACGTTGTTGTTGTTGACGTTGTTTTTGTTGTTGTTTATTTAACGTTGTTGTTGTTGTTGTTCATTTGACGTTGTTGTTGTTGTTTATTTGACGTTGTTGTTGTTCTTTATTTGACGTTGTTGTTGTTGTTGTTGTTTATTTAATAGTGTTGTTGTTGACGGTGTTGTTGTTGTTTATTTGACGTTGTTGTTGTTGTTTATTTGAGGTTGTTGTTGTTGTTGTTGACATAGTTGTTGTTGTTGTTGTTTATTTGATGTTGTTGTTGTTGTTGACGTTGTTGTTGTTATTGTTTATTTGACGTTGTTGTTGTTGTTGTTGACATAGTTGTTGTTGTTGTTATTTATTTGACGTTGTTGTTGTTGTTAACGTTTTTGTTGTTGTTGTTTATTTGACGTTGTTGTTATTGTTGTTTATTTGACATTGTTGTTGTTGTTGACGTTGTTGTTGTTGTTGTTTATTTGACATTGTTGTTGTTGTTGTTGTTGACATTGTTGTTGTTGTTGTTGTTTATTTGACTTTGTTGTTGTTGTTGTTTATTTGACGTTGTTGTTGTTGTTGTTTATTTGACTTTGTTGTTGTTGTTGTTTATTTGACGTTGTTGTTGTTGTTGTTGACTTAGTTGTTGTTGTTGTTTATTTGACGTTGTTGTTGTTGTTGACGTTGTTGTTTATTTGACGTTGTTGTTGTTGTTTATTTGACGTTGTTGTTGTTGTTGACGTTGTTGTTGTTGTTTATTCGACGTTGGTGTTGTTATTTATTTGACATTGTTGTTGTTGTTGTTGTTGACGTTGTTGTTGTTGTTGTTGTTGTTGTTTATTTGACATTGTTGTTGTTGTTGTTGACGTTGTTGTTGTTGTTGTTTCTTTGACGTTGTTTTAGTATTGTTGTTTATTTGACATTGTTGTTGTTATTTATTTGACGTTGTTGTGGGTGACGTTGTTGTTGTTGTTGTTTATTTGACGTTGTTGTTGTTGTTTATTTGACGTAGTTGTTGTTGTTGACTTTGTTGTTGTTGTTGTTTATTTGACGTTTTTGTTGTTGATGTTGATGTTGTTGTTGTATATTTGACGTTGTTGTTGTTGTTGTTGTTGTTGTTTATTTGACATTGTTGTTGTTATTTATTTGACGTTGTTGTGGGTGACATTGTTGTTGTTGTTGTTTATTTGACGTTGTTGTTGTTGTTGTTGTTTATTTGACGTTGTTATTGTTGTTGACGTTGTTGTTGTTTATTCGACGTTGTTGTTGTTGTTTATTTGACGTTGTTGTTGTTGACGGTGTTGTTGTTGTTGTTGTTGTTGTTTATTTGACATTGTTGTTATTGTTGTTGACATTGTTGTTGTTGTTTATTTGACGTTGTTGTTGTTGTTCTTTATTTGACGTTGTTATTGTTTATTTGACGTTGTTGTTGTTGTTTATTTAACGTTGTTGTTGTTGACGTTGTTGTTGTTGTTATTGTTTATTTGACGTTGTTGTTGTTGTTTATTTGACGTAGTTGTTGTTGTTGACGTTGTTGTTGTTGTTTATTTGACGTTTTTGTTGTTGTTGATGTTGTTGTTGTTGTTGTTTATTTGACGTTGTTGTTGTTGTTGTTGTTTATTTGACGTTGTTGTTGTTGACGGTGTTGTTGTTGTTATTTATTTGATGTTGTTGTTGTTGTTGTTTATTTGACGTTGTTGTTGTTGACGTTGTTGTTGTTGTTTATTTGACGTTGTTGTTATTGTTGTTGACATAGTTGTTGTTGTTGTTTATTTAACGTTTTTGTTGTTGTTGATGTTGTTGTTGTTTTCGTTGTTGTTTATTTGACGTTGTTGTAGTTGTTTAATTGACGTTGTTGTTGTTGTTGTTGTTTATTTGACGTCGTTGTTGTTGTTGTTATTGTTGTTGTTGTTTATTTGACGTTGTTGTTTATTTGACGTTGTTGTTGTTGTTGTTGTTTATTTGACGTTGTTGTTGTTGTTGACGTTGTTGTTGTTGTTGTTTATTTGACATTGTTGTTGTTGTTGTTGTTGTTGTTGTTATTGTTTATTTGACGTTGTTGTTGTCGTTGTTTATTTGGCGTTGTTGTTGTTGTTGACGTTGTTGTTGTTGTTGTTTATTTGACGTTATTGTTGTTGTTGACGTTGTTTTTGTTGTTGTTTATTTGACGTTTTTTTTGTTGTTGTTTATTTGACGTTGTTGTTGTTGTTCTTTATTTGACGTTGTTATTGTTGTTGTTTATTTGACGTTGTTGTTGTTGTTTATTTGACATTGTTGTTGTTGACGGTGTTGTTGTTGTTGTTTATTTGACGTTGTGATCGGTGGATCTGGAACTGACTGTTTAACGCTGGTTCGCGAAATGTCGCGGAAGCAAGAGTCGCCACCGTCTTTTATTTTCTCCAAATGGAAAGGACAAAAGCACAGAAAAATTCCTTATAGAGATTGCTCTCGGTTCGGGAGGTAGATTATAGAAAGGGAAGGTGTTAGCACCCTTTCTATCCATGGTTATCCATGGGCTCTTAGATACTTGCTCACTTGTGTTTTCAAAAATGTTTGCTTGCTTTTCAATGTGGGTTTTAAAAAAAGTTTCTTTGAAAAATTTCAGTTCGACTCGTACGTCAGAGTGTTTGAAAAATTTGCTTTGAAAGCTTTTGAAAAGTGTTGGTGTGAAAAGATTTTTGTTTGTTTTGAAGAGAGCAAGTATCCTTGAGAACCTACCTACCCTAAGGAATTCGTCTGTGTAAATGTCCTTTAAAGTAGTGCCATCCCACCATTGAGAGGTAGGTAGCACCACCGTTGGAGGTGTTCGGGTCAATTCGAGGTTCGGGACATGGTGATCACCAGAGCAATGGGAAGACACCTTAGAAGCTACCCTCATGCCAGGTTCCCGGATCATGAGGACTTACTAAGACGTCCTCTACTCGACGATCACCTTTCGAAAGGCAACAGTGAGGCGTACCCTAGGGGTGGTGTGTGCGAATTTGTGTGTCAGTTTCATTGATATTTGTCTTGTCATGTTCATTGTGATCTACGCTTGATTTTATTTAAGGCCATTCATTCTTGCATGCTTATTTAACAGTTTAAAAGTTGCGGGAAAATAAATTCTAAACTATTACAAATGGCGCGGGTCCACATCGCCAAAATTAAACCGGACCCGATTTGACTGAAAAATAAATAAAGCGAATAAAAGAAAAGTGCGAGAAATTAAGTTACAAGGCTTTGGGACATGTACATAATTATAATAAACGACATAAAATAAATGCGCGAAATTAACAATTAAAAATATGGGCGTTGGACCCTTTTGCAAAGAATTAAAGTTAATGAATTAATTAATTAGAATTAATGTGGAATTAGAATTAAAGATTAAAAGAAAATGTTTTTTTAGTATTTTTGTGTTTTTTAAGATTTAAGGAGAAAAAGGAATTAATTAAAATTAAAATGAAATATTAAACCTAATTCTAATATTGAATTTTTACCCTAATTTAAACCTAAATTATTTATATACAATTTAATTATGAAAATAAATAAAATAATAATATTATGATAAAAAGGAAAAATTAAAAGGAATGGAAATTGTTAATTAAACCTAATTCTACCTTTTTTAGATTTATTAAAAAGAATTAAACTTGCAAAAATCCTAATTAAAACTAAATAATTACATGTTAATTTATTTACAAGAAAATAATTACAATAAAAATATTTATTATTTTTTGGTCTTTTTTCTGATTTTTTTATGATGTTTTTATATTTTGTAGAGAGATAATTAATTAATTAAAACAATAAAAATAAATAACACAATAATTAATTTAAAAAATAAAATATGAAAAGAAAAGCAAACCAGGGGGGGGGGGGGGGTTCAGGCCCCAAAGTGAGGTGTTGGTCCAAGAATCCAGGCCCATTAAGCATGGCCTTGTGGACTTTTCAGAGTCACGTGTAGCAACGTTGACTTGTCTTTATGGTGTTCTTCAATGTATGGCCCTTGATCTGATTCCATTAAGCACGTGGCTGGCTTGATATGGTGGTTGTATGGTGATCCACAAAGTTACGCCTGTACCTGAATACATAGTGAAAAACAATATTAAGATAACATAGACCTGGGGTTCGAACCCAGGTCAAGAGCTTTGCCAGTCTTCATGCTTGCCACCTGATCCATTTGCACATTGTTAATATAAAATAAACAAACAAATATAATATAGGAAAACAACCGGTATTCGTGAATTTGCGCGCACAATTCAAACGGGCCAACCATTCCTCGCCACGACTCCGTCTTCTTCATATGTTTTTTCTTTTTCTGAAAACAAAAGCATATGGCAACGGTTTGACAAACGTTGCCTAAGACCATCTACCAAAAAATAGCGAATAGACCCTCGACGCTCATAAATTGAGCGCGAGGGTTGGAATCTCTTCGTCTGGACGTGCTAAGTGCAATGGCAATAGTCTTGAGCTCCAATTTTGCTTTGTCTCAAAAACCCCAAATTGGCAAACCTGTAAACCCTAGGATTCAAGCATGGTATCATCGCGTATGGCGTGTAAAAATTCAATCAAACACAATGGTTAGTTTCAGAAGCTCAAAAAAAACATGATGCCATGAATAGAATGCCGTGAAAATGCTTAAAAGATGATATACGATTATGAATTTTTTTGCTTTACAGTTTGGGTTACAGGTACCAATTCCTGGAGCTTTTGTGGTTGTTTTTGATTGGAGCACATTCAGAGAACCACAATGAAGCTATTGGGATCAAGATTAGGGCTTGAATCGTCCTCTAGAATGCTTTTCAGAATTTGATTTTTATGGCAATTTTTCAAGTTTTCAGATTGGTCTAGAGCGCAGCTTGGAGTGTACAAGGATTAGGGTTATCATCCTGAATATGTAGTAAAGCTATTAGGTTAAAAAACTCAATCCAATCTCTCATAATTATGGATTTTGAATATTTGATTTCAAGGATCTTTTTGAATCTTTTTTCATGTGTTCTTTGTTCAATCATGCTCAAATCAAACCAAAACTTGCCTAATTAACATGTGCACGAAATATTGAGTCTAGAATGTGCACAAAAAGATTTTTTAGGTCAAGTTTGATATTTTTCATGTATTTAAGTAATTTAAATGAATTAATATAAATAATAATTCAAATAAATTAATAAAAAATGAGAAAATACTTCCCTTTGGGCCAAGTGGTCGTGCATAGGCTTGGAATGATGAATCATGGAAGAAAAATGGGCCCATTAGCAAATTTAGGTCATTTGAAGTAAAGTTGACTTTTCAAAATTCCCAAAAATTTCCCAACTTCCACAAGGCATAACTTGCTCAATTTTTAAGCTTTTCACATGTTCTTGGACATTTTGGAAAGGTATTTGAGTCCTCTAACCAATGCCTTTGGTCCCATGTAATTTTGATATACCAATCTCAAGTTATGGCCTTTTACTTAAAGTCCCTTTTTGTTGACTTTTGAAAATGACCTATAATGTTGAAATTTATAACTTTTTGTGAGAGCATTTCTTGGACTTGGAATATGAAGATGAATTGTAGGAAATGTCTTTCTCTTCAAAATGAGATTTGGATGGAATTTTTCTGATAATCCATGTGAAAGTTATGCCCTGGTCAATTTCAGTTGACTTTTTCAGCTGTCCAAATATAGTAACTTTTGCATCTTGATGATTTTCTGAGCCAAATTTTGAGAATCATGATCAAGCATTGATCCAATGATGTTTGTGGCTTCAAAATGATATGTTGACTAAAAATTTGAACTTTTGACTGCCAAATGACCATTTTGCCCCTACAGTTGACTGTAGTGCAATCTAGGGTTTTGACTGTGCAATTTTGAGCTGAATGCCTTGAAACTTGCTATGAGGATACTTGACCATATTTGTAGGCATATGAGACTTGATTGGACCTTTGAAAACTTCCTTTTCTTGATCAGAACACAAACCCTAGTTTTGACTGCATAGGAGACTCTTTGACTGTGCAACCCTTGGGGAATTTTGTGACTTGGCTTGGCAATTTCTTGAAGAATATGGGAGGGCAAATTTTGGGGTGCAACAGTTGCCCCTGTTCAATCTTCTTAAACCTGAGGATGCGGATTGGCTGACGTGCCTTTCGTAATCCGAGGGTAGAAGATGATTGGACACTAGAGTGCCCAGAAATTTGCGCTCACATAGTAGCAATGTAGTGGGAATGGGCTTATAGATGCCATTTAGAGATTGCTGGATAGGGTGATGGGCTTATAGATGCCATCTGGACGTTGATCGCGTAGGAGATTCTTTAGCTAGAACCTGCATACCTGCAAAATAGAAAATGAGTACCTGACACGTTGCAGGAGCTGATTTTAGATGCTTGGTATAGATATGTCCTGACTGGTTACAGGAGCTGAGTCTGGAGCTTCAAAAGATGATGAATGGACCAGACATGGTTGCTGCCTTAGCGGGAATGGTAAGAGAACCTTGGATGACTTTAACTTCAACAACGCTCGTTGAGAAAAATCTTGGTGGAAATTACCATCTTTGCAATATCGGGAAGAAAACCATAGAAAATTATAATCTGAAAGGGGCTCACCTCACTCGCCGTCAGAGAGGGAATCATAGGAAAAGGAATTGTCACCTCACACGCCATCGGAGAGGGAACCATAAGAGACTATCACCTCACACTCATCGTCGTAGAGGGAAACATCTGAAAAGGACTTACTACCTCACACACCGTCGGAGAGGGAACCATGGGAGACTATCACCTCATACTCATCGTCGGAGAGGGAAACATCTGAAAAAGGAATTACCACCTCACGCACTTGCCGGAGAGGGGACCATAAGAGACTATCACCTCACACTCATCGTCGGAGAGGGAATCATAGGAAAAGGAATTGTCACCTCACACACCGTCGGAGAGGGAACCATAAGAGACTGTCACCTCACACTCATCGTCGGAGAGGGAAACATCCGAAAAGGAATTCTATTGAGTTTTTATTAGAAAAATCTGTTGGGAGTCTATTTAGCTGGACTAGAGAAGGTTTTTTGATAAGGATGTGATGAAGGAATCTGAGACGATTGCTACTCCAAATCTATGATGAAGGAATCTGGGACGATTACTACCTCAGCAGAATGATGAAGGAATCTGGGACGATTACTACCTCAGCAGGATGATGAAGGAATCTGGGACGATTGCTACCTCAGCAGGATGATGAAGGAATCTGAGACGATTGCTACTCCAAATATATGATGAAGGAATCTGGGACGATTACTACCTCAGCAGGATGATGAAGGAATCTGAGACGATTGCTACTCCAAATATATGATGAAGGAATCTGGGACGATTGCTACCTCAGCAGGATGATGAAGGAATCTGGGACGATTGCTACTCCAAATATATGATGAAGGAATCTGGGACGATTACTACCTCAGCAGGATGATGAAGGAATCTGGAACGATTGCTACTCCAAATATATGATGAAGGAATCTGGGACGATTACTACCTCAACGGGTAAAGATTTTTATCTGTTGATCGTTCTTTCCTGAAAAAGTGACGAATTAGTTGTATGCAATGTCATAATGCATGAATTGCATGATTTTAAGATGTTCTCAAAAATAAATGAGATTGGGGTGATATGATGCGTCTATGCATGCTATATGTGACGTTTTATGAATGTGTTTTTCGTCTAGGAAAGTAAATCTTTGACGGGTGCCGGGAAGTCGTATCCTGGGCTGATGTTGAAGAATAGATTTTACTTCCGCTGGGGATGATAACTGCAAGAATACCGGTAGGAGAAGATGACTCCGTTGCGGAATAAACTTGGCAAAGGGGAGATTCTGTGGGGAGAAAAGATATTCTAGCGACCATGCTGAGAAGCAATACTCTGTGGGAAGAGGGACGCCTTGCTGAATGTTGACAGTAGTTTGCTGAGGATACCCTGTTGTTGGAAGTGTGAATAGACTTCGCTGGGGATAGGAAAGAACTACGTCGAAAACGCTCTTTCCGTGGCTTTTGGCTGAGGATAACCCAGTTATATCCTGTTAAGGAAATAACTCTTTAAATAAAGCCGGGCGACGCGTTCGTGCTCTGCGAGGGGAAGCTTCCAGAATTTACTGGGGATAAGCTTACTGCCTGGGGATATGAATTCCAACTTTCCTGGGGAAACGGGGTTGGACTCTTCTGGGGAAGTATTGAACTGTATTGGTCATGTTCTTCAACGGAACCTACACTGACGCTTTGGAGGATAGAACAATCAGATTGCTTAGACCACCCCTTATTGCCCCAGTTTCTATGGGGGAGGCACATGTGGGATACTGATAATTGTTGGGGGTCAAACCTTCTTCTAGCAGGCAGGTGACAAGGAGACGGGACATAGTCGTATGCTTTAATCCCTAACTTTTGCCTGGACCGCCCTTTCGGGTTTTCAGTCCACCGGGATACCCATTTTTGCCCAAGCCGCCTTTTCAGGTTTTCGACTTGCCGGGTGTACAAATTTTTATTTCATCCCTTCATTTTTGCCCGAACCCTTTTGGTTCGCCGGGAAGCCCTTATTTTTGCCTAGGTATGTCAACCTAGCGGGTCTTTGATTTTGCGTAGTATTTTTCGACTATGTCCATGTTCTCAGAATGTAGGGAGTTGCCCCTGTTAGAAGTGTTTTGTCATGCCACCAGAAGGTGTTTGATCAGACCAGATTCGTTGTTGAAATGCCCCAAGTGACTCAGGTGGAGATTTGCCCCAGGCTATTTGGCCTTGAGAGATTCTCCGAATCTTGATTGGACTGCCCCAGATGACGGACCATGGTCATGTCATGCCCCTTGATTGGAAGTGCTTTTGTTCACTAGGTATTCATCGTGCGAATCTCCCTGCTGTTCAAACAAAAAGTCATATGCAAACAAAGTTATGTTAAAAATGCAAAGCTTATGTCTGTCTTGAAGATTTTGAAAATGCATTCTTTTTTCATAAAACAAATGAATGTTTGTAAAACGTGATGTCAACTCCGTATTTACCGTAGGCCTTAAGGAGTCAGGATACCTTTCGTACAGTATGCTTTCGAACTAACCCATGCTTCGGCTAGGACTTTTAAGGGTTATAACGTGGCCTGGTTCACGGTTTAAGAAACAAAGGATAAAGGCTCAAATTTTATTTGTACCCACCCACTCTTCGTGATGTTCTCCAAACCTAAACTCAGTTGATCATACGTTAGACCTTGTTTGAGTCTTTGCTCTGATTTTCCAGTGATGATTCAGATATTGATGATTTATTTTGAATAAGCAGTCATCTCCTTTTTTGCTGAGGGTTTGTAAGACCTCTTTCTTTTTGATTTTTGTTATCCCTTTCTTTTTTTTGCCTGAACTGTTTCCTTTTTTGGAATTACAGTCAGCGGGATGCCCCAGTTTTGTAAGTCTCCTTCATGGGTTTTGACTTAATGGGCTTTTTATTTTTGAGATAATGACTGCCTTTCTTTATTGATTGTTCGGAACCATCACTGTCTTTCGTTTTGTAAAGACCTCTTTGGTGCCATTCGTTATGCGCTTGGATCAACTGAGAGACTACCCTGCCCCAGGTTATGATAAAGGGTTTTAAATTTCGAAAAGAAAACTCCTACTTCTTTGGCTCAGATGGGTTGACGAGGGATTATCTTCCTTATAACTCCAATGTTTAGGAATTGAAACAATGCATGTACCTCATCAGCGGGGTCTGTTCAAAAGCATACTGTAATGATCGCGGTATCGTTTTCGTCATCCTCCCTCAAGAGGCTTAGAATTAAAGAGAGTTGACATCAGAAAAAATATGAAAACAATTTGCATATAGTGAATGCGAATATATTGATTCAAAATAGACATAAGCGATGCATTAATGTGATAACAATGTTTAACATGAATAAATGTTTGAACAATCAAAGAAAGATACAACTTGAATATTTGAATGAACAAAAGACATTCTCGATGATTCGGTGTAGGATCAGTGTTCAAACTCGACCTCCTTGGCGTCAATCAAATCCTGGATCTTGTTCTTCAAGGTCCAACAGTCGTCGGTGTCATGTCCAGGACTGTCAGAATGGTAGGCACATCTCACACCCGGGTTGTACTTGGGAGAGGAAGTGTCAGGATTTTGAGGAGGATCCTTAAGTGTGATCATTTTCGCCTTCAGCAATTGCTGTAATGCCTGAGACAAAGACATGTTGATGTCAGTATACTTCCTATCTTGATGCTTTATCCTACGCCTATTGCTCTTTCTTGGTTGAACGGGCGTGGGATCAGAAATCTGGATTGCCCCTGCATGCTGATCACGGCGACTCTTTTGACTGTATGCAGCATTAGATTCCTTCTTTCCCGTGTAAGGCTTTTTATGAATATCAGAAGGTGTGGCCTCTTGAATTTTCCCACTCTTGATACCAGCTTCAATTCTTTCTCCAGTCAGGATGAGGTCGGTAAATCCAGCAGATGAGTTACCAATGAGGTGATTGAAGAACGGCCCGGATAGGGTCCCCAAGAACATATCAACGAGCTCCCGGTCAGTTAATGGAGGTTGTACCCTTCCAGCAAGGTCTCTCCATTTCTGTGCATACTCTTTGAAACCTTCGCATGCACCTATAGACATTCCCTGAAGCTGAGTGCGTGTGGGAGCAAGGTCGGCATTGTACTGGTAATGCTTGTAGAAAGCAGTGGCTAAGTCTTCCCAGGTACGGATGTTGGCTCCATTCAGTTGATAGAACCACTCGAGCTGAGTCCCCGAAAGACTCTCTTGGAAGAAATGGATCCATAAGTTCTTGTCGGCTGTATAGGGTTGGATCCTCCTTGTATAAGCCCTGAGATGCAACTTAGGACAGGATGCCCCATCGTATTTAGCAAAAGCAGGTACCTTGAATTTGCGCGGGATCACCACCCCAGAAGACAGACCTAGATCCTCGAAGTCCAGGCCAGGCACCTTTTGTATCTCCATAGCACTGAGCCGGTCTTCCAACTGTTTGTACTTGTCCTTAGCCGGAGGGTACTGTTCGTCGTCGAAATCTGTTTCATTGTCAGAGACCTCTGGACTGGGAACCCTTTCCTCTTGATGACTGCTTTTTCCCACAGATGGAGTGGTCCTCTCAGTTTCAGTCTGCGGTGCATTCCCAGATCTGCGCCTAGGGCTGAACAAGACAGTCCTCTTCTTCTTCTTGTCCTTCTTCAAGAGCAGAGCCTTCAAATCTTGTTGCCCCTGGGTCAAATTCATGATCAGCTCTTGGAACTGGGCGTTCTGATCCTGGAGGTCCTTGATAGTCTGCTCGGCTGATGATTCAGGATTCATGACGATCGGCTGAAATAAACAGCGGAGGAGGGTAAGCAACCTGTCAAAGGGATACCTGCAATGCAATGAGATGTATGATATGCATGCAATGTTTTCAAGGACCTCGCAGGGTAAACAGAGAAGCTTGTTAGAATTGGAAACTGGCAACTTGATTGAAGGAACTTCCTGTTGTAGAGAGCCCTTCTTCAAGGATCAAAGGCTCACCATATCCAGTGGGTCATAGCCCCTGACAACCTTGTCTAGAGGAAAAGAAATCTCCTTTGCCCCTTGCTGGACAGTTGGTTCATCATGACCTGCATCACAAGCCCTTGAGATCCTTGAAGTGGGTTAGGATGTATGCAATGGTATGATGTCATGCTATGCATGGGGTGATGTAGGTAAACCCTGTTATGAGTCCCAGTTAAGGACTATAAACAAACCCTGCAAGAAATTCAGTATACTTTGTTATGAGTCCCAATTAAGGACTATAAACAAAACCTGCAAGAAATTTGGTAAGCCCTGTCATGAGTCCTAGTTGAGGACTATAAACAAAACCTGCAAGTAGTTCATGTGTCAGCTAACAAGCATGCAAGTAGGCAAGTACAAAGGCACACAAGTCACACAAGAGAAACCCTTAGAGTTTAGGCCAGCATGAGGTCTAGGTATTACCCTCTTTCAGTTTGTTGGTTCATACCTGTCCTATCAACGTAACCGGGTTCTTAGAGGATCCCAATATCATTGACTACCCTCCATCGGTCATAACTCCAGCATCGCAATCTTTTCTTGCGGCCAGAACCATCACGAGAGTTTAGCCTCAATGGGCGTAGCATACTGCTACTGTTCTAAAGGCCAAGTTGTGTCAATTAAGGTTCTAAGGTTGTTGGTGCTTAATGACTCCTTGGAAGACCCATATTCTCCCCGTTTCAACACGAGGGATATCGGTACAGACCAAGGCGCCACACCAACGTAGCCACTGCTTCACCCATGTCGGTATACGCCGGACAGGTCCCTCACAGCTTATGCTACCTAAACAGGGTATCCCCAGATCCGGGTTAGGATCTATGTAACTCCGATGCAACCCACAATAATAAAGCAAGCAAGGAAAACAATTGAAAACACAGTTATAAACTAGCCCTAAGGTACACCTCACTTTATAAAGGGTCCCCAGCAGAGTCGTCGGTTCTGTGATCGGTGGATCTGGAACTGACTGTTTAACGCTGGTTCGCGAAATGTCGCGGAAGCAAGAGTCGCCACCGTCTTTTATTTTCTCCAAATGGAAAGGACAAAAGCACAGAAAAATTCCTTATAGAGATTGCTCTCGGTTTGGGAGGTAGATTATAGAAAGGGAAGGTGTTAGCACCCTTTCTATCCATGGTTATCCATGGGCTCTTAGATACTTGCTCACTTGTGTTTTCAAAAATGTTTGCTTGCTTTTCAATGTGGGTTTTAAAAAAAGTTTCTTTGAAAAATTTCAGTTCGACTCGTACGTCAGAGTGTTTGAAAAATTTGCTTTGAAAGCTTTTGAAAAGTGTTGGTGTGAAAAGATTTTTGTTTGTTTTGAAGAGAGCAAGTATCCTTGAGAACCTACCTACCCTAAGGAATTCGTTTGTGTAAATGTCCTTTAAAGTAGTGCCATCCCACCATTGAGAGGTAGGTAGCACCACCGTTGGAGGTGTTCGGGTCAATTCGAGGTTCGGGACATGGTGATCACCAGAGCAATGGGAAGACACCTTAGAAGCTACCCTCATGCCAGGTTCCTGGATCACGAGGACTTACTAAGACGTCCTCTACTCGACGATCACCTTTCGAAAGGCAACAGTGAGGCGTACCCTAGGGGTGGTGTGTGCGAATTTGTGTGTCAGTTTCATTGATATTTGTCTTGTCATGTTCATTGTGATCTACGCTTGATTTTATTTAAGGCCATTCATTCTTGCATGCTTATTTAACAGTTTAAAAGTTGTGGGAAAATAAATTCTAAACTATTACAAATGGCGCGGGTCCACATCGCCAAAATTAAACCGGACCCGATTTGACTGAAAAATAAATAAAGCGAATAAAAGAAAAGTGCGAGAAATTAAGTTACAAGGCTTTGGGACATGTACATAATTATAATAAACGACATAAAATAAATGCGCGAAATTAACAATTAAAAATATGGGCGTTGGACCCTTTTGCAAAGAATTAAAGTTAATGAATTAATTAATTAGAATTAATGTGGAATTAGAATTAAAGATTAAAAGAAAATGTTTTTTTTAGTATTTTTATGTTTTTTAAGATTTAAGGAGAAAAAGGAATTAATTAAAATTAAAATGAAATATTAAACCTAATTCTAATATTGAATTTTTACCCTAATTTAAACCTAAATTATTTATATACAATTTAATTATGAAAATAAATAAAATAATAATATTATGATAAAAAGGAAATATTAAAAGGAATGGAAATTGTTAATTAAACCTAATTCTACCTTTTTTAGATTTATTAAAAAGAATTAAACTTGCAAAAATCCTAATTAAAACTAAATAATTACATGTTAATTTATTTACAAGAAAATAATTACAATAAAAATATTTATTATTTTTTGGTCTTTTTTCTGATTTTTTTATGATGTTTTTATATTTTGTAGAGAGATAAT
The DNA here is from genome assembly GCA_948472305.1 of Vicia faba. Lineage (NCBI taxonomy): Eukaryota > Viridiplantae > Streptophyta > Magnoliopsida > Fabales > Fabaceae > Vicia > Vicia faba. Next base: position 386,714,128 of record OX451739.1, on the reverse strand, counting down.
TAATTAATTAAAACAATAAAAATAAATAACACAATAATTAATTTAAAAAATAAAATATGAAAAGAAAAGCAAACCAGGGGGGGGTTCAGGCCCCAAAGTGAGGTGTTGGTCCAAGAATCCAGGCCCATTAAGCATGGCCTTGTGGACTTTTCAGAGTCACGTGTAGCAACGTTGACTTGTCTTTATGGTGTTCTTCAATGTATGGCCCTTGATCTGATTCCATTAAGCACGTGGCTGGCTTGATATGGTGGTTGTATGGTGATCCACAAAGTTACGCCTGTACCTGAATACATAGTGAAAAACAATATTAAGATAACATAGACCTGGGGTTCGAACCCAGGTCAAGAGCTTTGCCAGTCTTCATGCTTGCCACCTGATCCATTTGCACATTGTTAATATAAAATAAACAAACAAATATAATATAGGAAAACAACCGGTATTCGTGAATTTGCACGCACAATTCAAACGGGCCAACCATTCCTCGCCACGACTCCGTCTTCTTCATATGTTTTTTCTTTTTCTGAAAACAAAAGCATATGGCAACGGTTTGACAAACGTTGCCTAAGACCATCTACCAAAAAATAGCGAATAGACCCTCGACGCTCATAAATTGAGCGCGAGGGTTGGAATCTCTTCGTCTGGACGTGCTAAGTGCAATGGCAATAGTCTTGAGCTCCAATTTTGCTTTGTCTCAAAAACCCCAAATTGGCAAACCTGTAAACCCTAGGATTCAAGCATGGTATCATCGCGTATGGCGTGTAAAAATTCAATCAAACACAATGGTTAGTTTCAGAAGCTCAAAACAAACATGATGCCATGAATAGAATGCCGTGAAAATGCTTAAAAGATGATATACGATTATGAATTTTTTTGCTTTACAGTTTGGGTTACAGGTACCAATTCCTGGAGCTTTTGTGGTTGTTTTTGATTGGAGCACATTCAGAGAACCACAATGAAGCTATTGGGATCAAGATTAGGGCTTGAATCGTCCTCTAGAATGCTTTTCAGAATTTGATTTTTATGGCAATTTTTCAAGTTTTCAGATTGGTCTAGAGCGCAGCTTGGAGTGTACAAGGATTAGGGTTATCATCCTGAATATGTAGTAAAGCTATTAGGTTAAAAAACTCAATCCAATCTCTCATAATTATGGATTTTGAATATTTGATTTCAAGGATCTTTTTGAATCTTTTTTCATGTGTTCTTTGTTCAATCATGCTCAAATCAAACCAAAACTTGCCTAATTAACATGTGCACGAAATATTGAGTCTAGAATGTGCACAAAAAGATTTTTTAGGTCAAGTTTGATATTTTTCATGTATTTAAGTAATTTAAATGAATTAATATAAATAATAATTCAAATAAATTAATAAAAAATGAGAAAATACTTCCCTTTGGGCCAAGTGGTCGTGCATAGGCTTGGAATGATGAATCATGGAAGAAAAATGGGCCCATTAGCAAATTTAGGTCATTTGAAGTAAAGTTGACTTTTCAAAATTCCCAAAAATTTCCCAACTTCCACAAGGCATTACTTGCTCAATTTTTAAGCTTTTCACATGTTCTTGGACATTTTGGAAAGGTCTTTGAGTCCTCTAACCAATGCCTTTGGTCCCATGTCATTTTGATTTACCAATCTCAAGTTATGGCCTTTTACTTAAAGTCCCTTTTTGTTGACTTTTGAAAATGACCTATAATGTTGAAATTGATAACTTTTTGTGAGAGCATTTCTTGGACTTGGAATATGAAGATGAATTGTAGGAAATGTCTTTCTCTTCAAAATGAGCTTTGGATGGAATTTTTCTGATAATCCATGTGAAAGTTATGCCCTGGTCAATTTCAGTTGACTTTTTCAACTGTCCAAATATAGTAACTTTTGCATCTTGATGATTTTCTGAGCCAAATTTTGAGAATCATGATCAAGCATTGATCCAATGATGTTTGTGGCTTCAAAATGATATGTTGACTAAAAATTTGAACTTTTGACTGCCAAATGACCATTTTGCCCCTACAGTTGACTGTAGTGCAATCTAGGGTTTTGACTGTGCAATTTTGAGCTGAATGCCTTGAAACTTGCTATGAGGATACTTGACCATATTTGTAGGCATATGAGACTTGATTGGACCTTTGAAAACTTCCTTTTCTTGATCAGAACACAAACCCTAGTTTTGACTGCATAGGAGACTCTTTGACTGTGCAACCCTTGGGGAATTTTGTGACTTGGCTTGGCAATTTCTTGAAGAATATGGGAGGGCAAATTTTGGGGTGCAACAGACGTTGTGGTTGTTGTTGTTTATTTGACGATGTTGTTGTTGACGTTGTTGTTGTTGTTGTTGTTGTTTATTTGACGTTGCTGTTGTTGTTGACATAGTTGTTGTTGTTGTTTATTTGACGTTGTTGTTGTTGACGTTGTTGTTTATTTGACTTTGTTGTTGTTGTTGTTGTTGTTTATTTGACGTTGTTGTTGTTGTTGTTGTTGTTGACTTAGTTATTGTTGTTGTTTATTTGACGTTGTTGTTGTTGTTGACGTTGTTGTTTATTTGACGTTGTTGTTGTTGTTTATTTGACGTTGTTAAGGTTGTTGACGTTGTTGTTGTTGTTTATTTGACGTTGTTGTTGTTGTTTATTTGACGTTGTTGTTGTTGACGTTGTTGTTGTTGTTGTTATTATTTATTTGACGTAGTTGTTGTTGTTGACGTTGTTGTTGTTGTTGTTTATTTGACGTTTTTGTTGTTGTTGTTGTTGTTGTTGTATATTTGACGTTGTTGTAGTTGTTATTGTTGTTGTTGTTGTCGTTGTTTATTTGACATTGTTGTTGTTGTTGTTTATTTGACGTTGTTGTTGTTGTTTATTTGACGTTGTTGTTTATTTGACGTTGTTGTTGTTGACGGTGTTGTTGTTGTTGTCTGTTTTACATTGTTGTCATTATTGTTGTTGTTGACGTTGTTGTTGTTTATTTGACGTTGTTGTTTTTGTTGTTGTTCTTTATTTGACGTTGTTATTGTTTATTTGACGTTGTTGTTGTTGTTTATTTAATGTTGTTGTTGTTGACGTTGTTGTTGTTGCTATTGTTTATTTGACGTTGTTGTTGTTGTTTATTTGACGTAGTTGTTGTTGTTGACGTTGTTGTTGTTGTTGTTGTTGTTTATTTGACGTTTTTGTTGTTGTTGATGTTGTTGTTGTTGTTGTTTATTTGACGTTGTTGTTCTTGTTTATTTGACGTTGTTGTTGTTGACGGTGTTGTTGTTGTTGTTGTTTATTTGACGTTGTTGTTGTTGTCGCTTATTTGACGTTGTTGTTGTTGACGTTGTTGTTGTTGTTTATTTGACGTTGTTATTGTTGTTGACATAGTTGTTGTTGTTGTTGTTGTTTATTTGACGTTTTTGTTGTTGACGTTGTTGTTGTTGTTGTTGTTTATTTGACGTTGTTGTTGTTGTTTATTTGACATTGTTGTTGTTGTTGACGTTGTTGTTGTTGTTTATTTGACATTGTTGTTATTGTTGTTGTTGACGTTGTTGTTGTTTATTTGACTTTGTTGTTGTTGTTGTTGTTTATTTGACGTTGTTGTTGTTGTTGTTGACTTAATTGTTGTTGTTGTTTGTTTGACGTTGTTGTTGTTATTGACGTTGTTGTTTATTTGACGTTGTTGTTGTTGTTGTTTATTTGACGTTGTTGTTGTTGTTGACGTTGTTGTTGTTGTTGTTGTTTATTTGACGTTGTTGTTGTCATTTATTTGACATTGTTGTTGTTGTTGAAGTTGTTGTTGTTGTTGTTGTTGTATATTTGACATTGTTGTTGTTGTTGACGTTGTTATTGTTGTTGTTGTTTATTTGACGTTGTTTTAGTATTGTTGTTTATTTGACATTGTTGTTGTTATTTATTTGACGTTGTTGTTGTTGTTTATTTGACGTAGTTGTTGTTGTTGACGTTATTATTGTTGTTGACGTTATTGTTGTTGTTGTTGTTTATTTGACGTTTTTGTTGTTGTTGATGTTGTTGTTGTTGTTGTATATTTGACGTTGTTGTTGTTGTTATTGTTGTTGTTGTTGTTGTTGTTGTTTATTTGACATTGTTGTTGTTGTTGTTTATTTGACGTTGTTGTAGTTGTTTAATTGACGTTGTTGTTGTTGTTTATTTGACGTCGTTGTTGTTGTTGTTATTGTTGTTGTTGTTTTTTATTTGACGTTGTTGTTGTTGTTTATTTGACGTTGTTGTTGTTGTTGTTGTTTATTTGACGTTGTTGTTGTTGTTGACGTTGTTGTTGTGTATTTGACATTGTTGTTGTTGTTGTTGTTATTGTTTATTTGACGTTGTTGTTGTTGTTGTTGTTTATTTGACGTTGTTGTTGTTGTTGTTGACGTTGTTGTTGTTGTTGTTTATTTGACGTTGTTGTTGTTGTTGACGCTGTTTTTGTTGTTGTTTATTTGACGTTGTTTTTGTTGTTGCTTATTTGACGTTGTTGTTGTTTATTTGACGTTGTTGCTGTTGTTGTTTATTTGACGTTGTTGTTATTGTTTTTTATTTGACATTGTTGTTGTTGACAGTGTTGTTGTTGTTGTTTATTTGACGTTGTGGTTGTTTTTGTTTATTTGACGTTGTTGTTGTTGACGTTGTTGTTGTTGTTATTTATTTGACGTTGTTGTTGTCGTTGACATAGTTTTTGTTGTTGTTGTTTATTTGACGTTGTTGTTGTTGTTGACGTTGTTGTTGTTGTTGTTTATTTGTCGTTGTTGTTGTTGACATAGTTGTTGTTGTTGTTGTTGTTTATTGTGACGTTGTTGTTGTTGACGTTGTTGTTGTTGTTGTTGTTTATTTGACGTTGCTGTTATTGTTGTTTATTTGACATTGTTGTTGTTGTTGACGTTGTTGTTGTTGTTGTTGTTTATTTGACATTGTTGTTGTTGTTGTTGTTATTTATTTGACTTTGTTGTTGTTGTTGTTGTTGTTTATTTGACGTTGTTGTTGTTGTTGTTGACTTAGTTGTTGTTGTTGTTGTTTATTTGACGTTGTTGTTGTTGATGTTGTTGTTTATTGACATTGTTGTTGTTGTTTATTTGACGTTGTTGTTGTTGTTGACGTTGTTGTTGTTTATTTGACGTTGTTGTTGTTGACGTTGTTGTTGTTGTTGTTATTGTTTATTTGACGTAGTTGTTGTTGTTGACGTTGTTGTTGTTGTTGTTTATTTGACGTTTTTGTTGTTGTTGATGTTGTTGTTGTTGTATATTTGACGTTGTTGTAGTTGTTATTGTTGTTGTTGTTGTTGTTGTTTATTTGACATTGTTGTTGTTGTTGTTGTTGTTTATTTGACGTTGTTGTTGTTTTTGTTGTTATTGTTGTTGTTGTTTATTTGACGTTGCTGTTGTTGTTGTTTATTTGACGTAGTTTTTGTTGACGTTGTTGTTGTTGTTGTTTATTTGACGTTGTTGTTGTTGTTGACATAGTTGTTGTTGTTGTTGTTTATTTGACGTTGTTGTTGTTGTTGACGTGTTGTTGTTGTTGTTTATTTGACGTTGTTGTTGTTGTTTATTTGACATTGTTGTTGTTGTTGATGTTGTTGTTGTTGTTTATTTGACATTGTTGTTGTTGTTGTTATTGTTTATTTGACTTTGTTGTTGTTGTTGTTGTTTATTTGACGTTGTTGTTGTTGTTGTTGACTTAATTGTTGTTGTTGTTTATTTGACGTTGTTGTTGTTGTTGACGTTGTTGTTGTTGTTGACGTTGTTGTTTATTTGACGTTGTTGTTGTTGTTGTTGTTTATTTGACGTTGTTGTTGTTGTTGATGTTGTTGTTGTTGTTTATTTGACGTTGTTGTTGTTATTTATTTGACATTGTTGTTGTTGTTGACGTTGTTGTTGTTGTTGTTGTTTATTTGACATTGTTGTTGTTATTGTTGTTGTTGACGTTGTTGTTATTGTTGTTTATTTGACGTTGTTTTAGTATTGTTGTTTATTTGACATTGTTGTTGTTATTTATTTGACGTTGTTGTGGGTGACATTGTTGTTGTTGTTTATTTGACGTTGTTGTTGTTGTTTATTTGACGTAGTTGTTTTTGTTGACGTTATTGTTGTTGTTGACGTTATTGTTGTTGTTGTTGTTTATTTGACGTTTTTGTTGTTGTTGATGTTGTTGTTGTTGTTGTATATTTGACGTTGTTGTTGTTGTTATTGTTGTTGTTATTGTTGTTGTTGTTTATTTGACATTGTTGTTGTTGTTGTTCTTTATTTGACGTTGTTATTGTTTATTTGACGTTGTTGTTGTTGTTTATTTAACGTCGTTGTTGTTGACGCTGTTGTTGTTGTTATTGTTTATTTGACGTTGTTGTTGTTGTTTATTTGACGTAGTTGTTGTTGTTGACGTTGTTGTTGTTGTTGTTGTTGTTTATTTGATGTTTTTGTTGTTGTTGATGTTGTTGTTGTTGTTTATTTGACGTTGTTGTTGTTGTTTATTTGACGTTGTTGTTGTTGACGGTGTTGTTGTTGTTATTTATTTGACATTGTTGTTGTTGTTGTTTATTTGACGTTGTTGTTGTTTACATTGTTGTTGTTGTTGTTATTTATTTGACGTTGTTGTTATTGTTGACATAGTTGTTGTTGTTGTTTATTTGACGTTTTTGATGTTGTTGATGTTGTTGTTGTTTTCGTTGTTGTTTATTTGACGTTGTTGTAGTTGTTTAATTGACGTTGTTGTTGTTGTTGTTGTTTATTTGACGTTGTTGTTGTTTATTTGACGTTGTTGTTGTTGTTCTGTATTTGACGCTGTTGTCGTTGTTGTTGTTGTTTATTTGACGTTGTTGTTGTTGACGTTGTTGTTGTTGTTATTGTTTATTTAACATTGTTGTTGTTGTTTTTATTGTTTATTTGACGTAGTTGTTGTTGTTGTTGTTTATTTGGCATTGTTGTTGTTGTTGACGTTGTTGTTGTTGTTTATTTGACGTTGTTGTTGTTGATGTTGTTTTTGTTGTTGTTTATTTGACGTTGTTGTTGTTGTTCATTTGACGTTGTTGTTGTTGTTTATTTGACGTTGTTGTTGTTCTTTAATAGTGTTGTTGTTGACGGTGTTGTTGTTGTTTATTTGACGTTGTTGTTTATTTGAGGTTGTTGTTGTTGTTGACGTTGTTGTTGTTATTGTTTATTTGACGTTGTTGTTGTTGTTGTTGACATAGTTGTTGTTGTTTATTTATTTGACGTTGTTGTTGTTGTTGACATAGTTGTTGTTGTTGTTATTTATTTGACGTTGTTGTTGTTGTTAACGTTTTTGTTGTTGTTGTTTATTTGACGTTGTTGTTATTGTTGTTTATTTGACATTGTTGTTGTTGTTGACGTTGTTGTTGTTATTGTTTATTTGACATTGTTGTTGTTGTTGTTGTTGACGTTGTTGTTGTTGTTGTTGTTTATTTGACTTTGTTGTTGTTGTTGTTTATTTGACGTTGTTGTTGTTGTTGTTGACTTAGTTGTTGTTGTTGTTTATTTGACGTCGTTGTTGTTGTTGACGTTGTTGTTTATTTGACGTTGTTGTTGTTGTTGACGTTGTTGTTGTTGTTTATTTGACGTTGGTGTTGTTATTTATTTGACATTGTTGTTGTTGTTGTTGACGTTGTTGTTGTTGTTGTTGTTTATTTGACATTGTTGTTGTTGTTGACGTTGTTGTTGTTGTTGTTTCTTTGACGTTGTTTTAGTATTGTTGTTTATTTGACATTGTTGTTGTTATTTATTTGACGTTGTTGTGGGTGACGTTGTTGTTGTTGTTGTTTATTTGACGTTGTTGTTGTTGTTTATTTGACGTAGTTGTTGTTGTTGACGTTGTTGTTGTTGTTGTTGTTTATTTGACGTTTTTGTTGTTGATGTTGTTGTTGTTGTTGTATATTTGACGTTGTTGTTGTTGTTGTTGTTTATTTGACATTGTTGTTGTTGTTTATTTGACGTTGTTGTTGTTGACGGTGTTGTTGTTGTTGTTGTTGTTTATTTGACATTGTTGTTATTGTTGTTGACATTGTTGTTGTTGTTTATTTGACGTTGTTGTTGTTGTTGTTGTTCTTTATTTGACGTTGTTATTGTTTATTTGACGTTGTTGTTGTTGTTGTTTATTTAACGTTGTTGTTGTTGACGTTGTTGTTGTTGTTATTGTTTATTTGACGTTGTTGTTGTTGTTTATTTGACGTAGTTGTTGTTGTTGACGTTGTTGTTGTTGTTGTTTATTTGACGTTTTTGTTGTTGTTGATGTTGTTGTTGTTGTTGTTTATTTGACGTTGTTGTTGTTGTTGTTTATTTGACGTTGTTGTTGTTGACGGTGTTGTTGTTGTTATTTATTTGATGTTGTTGTTGTTGTTGTTTATTTGACGTTGTTGTTGTTGACGTTGTTGTTGTTGTTGTTTATTTGACGTTGTTGTTATTGTTGTTGACATAGTTGTTGTTGTTGTTTATTTAACGTTTTTGTTGTTGTTGATGTTGTTGTTGTTTTCGTTGTTGTTTATTTGACGTTGTTGTAGTTGTTTAATTGACGTTGTTGTTGTTGTTGTTGTTGTTTATTTGACGTCGTTGTTGTTGTTGTTATTGTTGTTGTTGTTTATTTGACGTTGTTTTTTATTTGACGTTGTTGTTGTTGTTGTTGTTTATTTGACGTTGTTGTTGTTGTTGACGTTGTTGTTGTTGTTGTTTATTTGACGTTGTTGTTGTTGTTGTTGTTGTTTATTTGACGTTGTTGTTGTTGACGGTGTTGTTGTTGTTGTTTATTTGACGTTGTTGTTGTTGCTTATTTGATGTTGTTGTTGTTGACGTTGTTGTTGTTGTTTATTTGACATTGTTGTTGTTGTTGTTGTTGACGTTGTTGTTGTTGTTGTTGTTTATTTGACTTTGTTGTTGTTGTTGTTGTTTATTTGACGTTGTTGTTGTTGTTGTTGACTTAATTGTTGTTGTTGTTTATTTGACGTTGTTGTCGTTGTTGACGTTGTTGTTTATTTGACGTTGTTGTTCATTTGACGTTGTTGTTGTTGACGGTGTTGTTGTTGTTGTTGTCTGTTTGACATTGTTGTCGTTGTTGTTGTTGTTGACGTTGTTGTTGTTTATTTGACGTTGTTGTTTTTGTTGTTGTTCTTTATTTGACGTTGTTATTGTTTATTTGACGTTGTTGTTGTTGTTTATTTAACGTTGTTGTTGTTGACGTTGTTGTTGTTGTTATTGTTTATTTGACGTTGTTGTTGTTGTTTATTTGACGTAGTTGTTGTTGTTGACGTTGTTGTTGTTGTTGTTGTTTATTTGACGTTTTTGTTGTTGTTCATGTTGTTGTTGTTATTGTTTATTTGACGTTGTTGTTGTTGTTGTTTATTTGACATTGTTGTTGTTGACGGTGTTGTTGTTGTTGTTTATTTGACGTTGTTGTTGTTGACGGTGTTGTTGTTGTTGTTTATTTGACGTTGTTGTTGTTGCTTATTTGATGTTGTTGTTGTTGACGTTGTTGTTGTTGTTTATTTGACGTTGTTGTTGTTTTTGACATAGTTGTTGTTGTTGTTGTTGTTTATTTGACGTTGTTGTTGTTGACGTTGTTGTTGTTGTTGTTGTTTATTTGACGTTGTTGTTGTTTATTTGACATTGTTGTTGTTGTTGACGTTGTTGTTGTTGTTTATTTGACATTGTTGTTGTTGTTATTGTTGACGTTGTTGTTGTTTATTTGACTTTGTTGTTGTTGTTGTTGTTTATTTGACGTTGTTGTTGTTGTTGTTAACTTAATTGTTGTTGTTGTTTATTTGACGTTGTTGTCGTTGTTGATGTTGTTGTTTATTTGACGTTGTTGTTGTTATTTATTTGACATTATTGTTGTTGTTTATTTGACGTTGTTGTTGTCATTTATTTGACATTTTGTTGTTGTTGTTGACGTTGTTGTTGTTTTTGTTGTTGTTTATTTGACATTGTTGTTGTTGTTGTGGACGTTGTTGTTGTTGTTGTCGTTGTTGTTTATTTGACGTTGTTTTAGTATTGTTGTTTATTTGACATTGTTGTTGTTATTTATTTGACGTTGTTGTGGGTGACATTGTTGTTGTTGTTTATTTGACATTGTTGTTGTTGTTGTTGACGTTGTTGTTGTTGTTGTTGTTGTTGTTTATTTGACGTTGTTTTAGTATTGTTGTTTATTTTACATTGTTGTTGTTATTTATTTGACGTTGTTGTGGGTGACATTGTTGTTGTTATTTATTTGACGTTGTTGTTGTTTATTTGACGTAGTTGTTGTTGTTGACGTTATTATTGTTGTTGACGTTATTGTTGTTGTTGTTGTTGTTAATTTGACGTTTTTGTTGTTGTTGATGTTGTTGTTGTTGTTGTTGTTGTATATTTGACGTTGTTGTTGTTGTTGTTATTGTTGTTGTTGTTGTTGTTGTTATTTGAAATTGTTGTTGTTGTTGTTTATTTGACGTTGTTGTAGTTGTTTAATTGACGTTGTTGTTGTTGTTTATTTGACGTCGTCGTTGTTGTTGTTATTGTTGTTGTTGTTTTTTATTTGACGTTGTTGTTGTTGTTTATTTGACGCTGTTGTTGTTGTTGTTGTTTATTTGACGTTGTTGTTGTTGTTGACGTTGTTGTTGTTGTTGTTGTTGTTGTTTATTTGACATTGTTGTTGTTGTTGTTGACGTTGTTGTTGTTGTTGTTTCTTTGACGTTGTTTTTGTATTGTTGTTTATTTGACATTGTTGTTGTTATTTATTTGACGTTGTTGTGGGTGACATTATTGTTGTTGTTGTTTATTTGACGTTGTTGTTGTTGTTTATTTGACGTAGTTGTTGTTGTTGACGTTGTTGTTGTTATTGTTTATTTGACGTTGTTGTTGTTGTTGTTGTTGTTGACATAGTTGTTGTTGTTGTTATTTATTTGACGTTGTTGTTGTTGTTAACGTTTTTGTTGTTGTTGTTTATTTGACGTTGTTGTTATTGTTGTTTATTTGACATTGTTGTTGTTGTTGACGTTGTTGTTGTTGTTGTTTATTTGACATTGTTGTTGTTGTTGTTGTTGACGTTGTTGATGTTGTTGTTGTTGTTTATTTGACTTTGTTGTTGTTGTTGTTTATTTGACGTTGTTGTTGTTGTTGTTGACTTAGTTGTTGTTGTTGTTTATTTGACGTTGTTGTTGTTGTTGACGTTGTTATTTATTTGACGTTGTTGTTGTTGTTGACGTTGTTGTTGTTGTTTATTTGACGTTGGTGTTGTTATTTATTTGACATTGTTGTTGTTGTTGTTGACGTTGTTGTTGTTGTTGTTGTTTATTTGACATTGTTGTTGTTGTTGACGTTGTTGTTGTTGTTGTTTCTTTGACGTTGTTTTAGTATTGTTGTTTATTTGACATTGTTGTTGTTATTTATTTGACGTTGTTGTGGGTGACGTTGTTGTTGTTGTTTATTTGACGTTGTTGTTGTTGTTGTTTATTTGACGTAGTTGTTGTTGTTGACGTTGTTGTTGTTGTTGTTGTTTATTTGACGTTTTTGTTGTTGATGTTGTTGTTGTTGTTGTATATTTGACGTTGTTGTTGTTGTTGTTGTTTATTTGACATTGTTGTTGTTATTTATTTGACGTTGTTGTGGGTGACATTGTTGTTGTTGTTGTTTATTTAACGTTGTTGTTGTTGACGTTGTTGTTGTTGTTATTGTTTATTTGACGTTGTTGTTGTTGTTTATTTGACGTAGTTGTTGTTGTTGACGTTGTTGTTGTTGTTGTTGTTTATTTGACGTTTTTGTTGTTGTTCATGTTGTTGTTGTTATTGTTTATTTGACGTTGTTGTTGTTGTTGTTTATTTGACATTGTTGTTGTTGACGGTGTTGTTGTTGTTGTTTATTTGACGTTGTTGTTGTTGACGGTGTTGTTGTTGTTGTTTATTTGACGTTGTTGTTGTTGCTTATTTGATGTTGTTGTTGTTGACGTTGTTGTTGTTGTTTATTTGACGTTGTTGTTGTTTTTGACATAGTTGTTGTTGTTGTTGTTGTTTATTTGACGTTGTTGTTGTTGACGTTGTTGTTGTTGTTGTTGTTTATTTGACGTTGTTGTTGTTTATTTGACATTGTTGTTGTTGTTGACGTTGTTGTTGTTGTTTATTTGACATTGTTGTTGTTGTTATTGTTGACGTTGTTGTTGTTTATTTGACTTTGTTGTTGTTGTTGTTGTTTATTTGACGTTGTTGTTGTTGTTGTTAACTTAATTGTTGTTGTTGTTTATTTGACGTTGTTGTCGTTGTTGATGTTGTTGTTTATTTGACGTTGTTGTTGTTATTTATTTGACATTATTGTTGTTGTTTATTTGACGTTGTTGTTGTCATTTATTTGACATTTTGTTGTTGTTGTTGACGTTGTTGTTGTTTTTGTTGTTGTTTATTTGACATTGTTGTTGTTGTTGTGGACGTTGTTGTTGTTGTTGTCGTTGTTGTTTATTTGACGTTGTTTTAGTATTGTTGTTTATTTGACATTGTTGTTGTTATTTATTTGACGTTGTTGTGGGTGACATTGTTGTTGTTGTTTATTTGACATTGTTGTTGTTGTTGTTGACGTTGTTGTTGTTGTTGTTGTTGTTTATTTGACGTTGTTTTAGTATTGTTGTTTATTTTACATTGTTGTTGTTATTTATTTGACGTTGTTGTGGGTGACATTGTTGTTGTTATTTATTTGACGTTGTTGTTGTTTATTTGACGTAGTTGTTGTTGTTGACGTTATTATTGTTGTTGACGTTATTGTTGTTGTTGTTGTTGTTAATTTGACGTTTTTGTTGTTGTTGATGTTGTTGTTGTTGTTGTTGTTGTATATTTGACGTTGTTGTTGTTGTTGTTATTGTTGTTGTTGTTGTTGTTGTTATTTGAAATTGTTGTTGTTGTTGTTTATTTGACGTTGTTGTAGTTGTTTAATTGACGTTGTTGTTGTTGTTTATTTGACGTCGTCGTTGTTGTTGTTATTGTTGTTGTTGTTTTTTATTTGACGTTGTTGTTGTTGTTTATTTGACGCTGTTGTTGTTGTTGTTGTTTATTTGACGTTGTTGTTGTTGTTGACGTTGTTGTTGTTGTTGTTGTTGTTGTTTATTTGACATTGTTGTTGTTGTTGTTGACGTTGTTGTTGTTGTTGTTTCTTTGACGTTGTTTTTGTATTGTTGTTTATTTGACATTGTTGTTGTTATTTATTTGACGTTGTTGTGGGTGACATTATTGTTGTTGTTGTTTATTTGACGTTGTTGTTGTTGTTTATTTGACGTAGTTGTTGTTGTTGACGTTGTTGTTGTTATTGTTTATTTGACGTTGTTGTTGTTGTTGTTGTTGTTGACATAGTTGTTGTTGTTGTTATTTATTTGACGTTGTTGTTGTTGTTAACGTTTTTGTTGTTGTTGTTTATTTGACGTTGTTGTTATTGTTGTTTATTTGACATTGTTGTTGTTGTTGACGTTGTTGTTGTTGTTGTTTATTTGACATTGTTGTTGTTGTTGTTGTTGACGTTGTTGATGTTGTTGTTGTTGTTTATTTGACTTTGTTGTTGTTGTTGTTTATTTGACGTTGTTGTTGTTGTTGTTGACTTAGTTGTTGTTGTTGTTTATTTGACGTTGTTGTTGTTGTTGACGTTGTTATTTATTTGACGTTGTTGTTGTTGTTGACGTTGTTGTTGTTGTTTATTTGACGTTGGTGTTGTTATTTATTTGACATTGTTGTTGTTGTTGTTGACGTTGTTGTTGTTGTTGTTGTTTATTTGACATTGTTGTTGTTGTTGACGTTGTTGTTGTTGTTGTTTCTTTGACGTTGTTTTAGTATTGTTGTTTATTTGACATTGTTGTTGTTATTTATTTGACGTTGTTGTGGGTGACGTTGTTGTTGTTGTTTATTTGACGTTGTTGTTGTTGTTGTTTATTTGACGTAGTTGTTGTTGTTGACGTTGTTGTTGTTGTTGTTGTTTATTTGACGTTTTTGTTGTTGATGTTGTTGTTGTTGTTGTATATTTGACGTTGTTGTTGTTGTTGTTGTTTATTTGACATTGTTGTTGTTATTTATTTGACGTTGTTGTGGGTGACATTGTTGTTGTTGTTGTTTATTTGACGTTGTTGTTGTTGTTGTTGTTTATTTGACGTTGTTATTATTGTTGACGTTGTTGTTGTTGTTTATTTGACGTTGTTGTTGTTGTTGTTTATTTGACGTTGTTGTTGTTGACGGTGTTGTTGTTGTTGTTGTTATTTATTTGACATTGTTGTTATTGTTGTTGACATTGTTGTTGTTGTTTATTTGACGTTGTTGTTGTTGTTGTTGTTCTTTATTTGACGTTGTTATTGTTTATTTGACGTTGTTGTTGTTGTTGTTTATTTAACGTTGTTGTTGTTGACGTTGTTGTTGTTGTTATTGTTTATTTGACGTTGTTGTTGTTGTTTATTTGACGTAGTTGTTGTTGTTGACGTTGTTGTTGTTGTTGTTGTTTATTTGACGTTTTTGTTGTTGTTGATGTTGTTGTTGTTGTTGTTTATTTGACGTTGTTGTTGTTGTTGTTTATTTGACGTTGTTGTTGTTGACGGTGTTGTTGTTGTTATTTATTTGATGTTATTGTTGTTGTTGTTTATTTGACGTTGTTGTTGTTGACGTTGTTGTTGTTGTTGTTTATTTGACGTTGTTGTTATTGTTGTTGACATAGTTGTTGTTGTTGTTTATTTAACGTTTTTGTTGTTGTTGATGTTGTTGTTGTTTTCGTTGTTGTTTATTTGACGTTGTTGTAGTTGTTTAATTGACGTTGTTGTTGTTGTTGTTGTTGTTTATTTGACGTCGTTGTTGTTGTTGTTATTGTTGTTGTTGTTTATTTGACGTTGTTTTTTATTTGACGTTGTTGTTGTTGTTGTTGTTTATTTGACGTTGTTGTTGTTGTTGACGTTGTTGTTGTTGTTGTTTATTTGACGTTATTGTTGTTGTTGTTTTTGTTTATTTGACGTTGTTGTTGTTGACGGTGTTGTTGTTGTTGTTTATTTGACGTTGTTGTTGTTGCTTATTTGATGTTGTTGTTGTTGACGTTGTTGTTGTTGTTTATTTGACATTGTTGTTGTTGTTGTTGACGTTGTTGTTGTTGTTGTTGTTTATTTGACTTTGTTGTTGTTGTTGTTGTTTATTTGACGTTGTTGTTGTTGTTGACTTAATTGTTGTTGTTGTTTATTTGACGTTGTTGTCGTTGTTGACGTTGTTGTTTATTTGACGTTGTTGTTCATTTGACGTTGTTGTTGTTGACGGTGTTGTTGTTGTTGTTGTCTGTTTGACATTGTTGTCGTTATTGTTGTTGTTGACGTTGTTGTTGTTTAATTGACGTTGTTGTTTTTGTTGTTGTTCTTTATTTGACGTTGTTATTGTTTATTTGACGTTGTTGTTGTTGTTTATTTAACGTTGTTGTTGTTGACGTTGTTGTTGTTGTTATTGTTTATTTGACGTTGTTGTTGTTGTTTATTTGACGTAGTTGTTGTTGTTGACGTTGTTGTTGTTGTTGTTGTTTATTTGACGTTTTTGTTGTTGTTCATGTTGTTGTTGTTATTGTTTATTTGACGTTGTTGTTGTTGTTGTTGTTTATTTGACGTTGTTGTTGTTGACGGTGTTGTTGTTGTTGTTGTTTATTTGACGTTGTTGTTGTTGACGGTGTTGTTGTTGTTGTTTATTTGACGTTGTTGCTGTTGCTTATTTGATGTTGTTGTTGTTGACGTTGTTGTTGTTGTTGTTTATTTGACGTTGTTGTTGTTGTTGACATAGTTGTTGTTGTTGTTGTTTATTTGACGTTGTTGTTGTTGACGTTGTTGTTGTTGTTGTTTATTTGACATTGTTGTTGTTGTTGACGTTGTTGTTGTTGTTTATTTGACATTGTTGTTGTTGTTATTGTTGACGTTGTTGTTGTTTATTTGACTTTGTTGTTGTTGTTGTTGTTTATTTGACGTTGTTGTTGTTGTTGTTAACTTAATTGTTGTTGTTGTTTATTTGTCGTTGTTGTCGTTGTTGATGTTGTTGTTTATTTGACGTTGTTGTTGTTATTTATTTGACGTTATTGTTGTTGTTTATTTGACGTTGTTGTTGTCATTTATTTGACATTGTTGTTGTTGTTGTTGACGTTGTTGTTGTTGTTGTTGTTGTTTATTTGACATTGTTGTTGTTGTTGTTGACGTTGTTGTTGTTGTTGTCGTTGTTATTTATTTGACGTTGTTTTAGTATTGTTGTTTATTTGACATTGTTGTTGTTATTTATTTGACGTTGTTGTGGGTGACATTGTTGTTGTTGTTTATTTGACATTGTTGTTGTTGTTGTTGACGTTGTTGTTGTTGTTGTTTATTTGACGTTGTTTTAGTATTGTTGTTTATTTTACATTGTTGTTGTTATTTATTTGACGTTGTTGTGGGTGACATTGTTGTTGTTATTTATTTGACGTTGTTGTTGTTGTTTATTTGACGTAGTTGTTGTTGTTGACGTTATTATTGTTGTTGACGTTATTGTTGTTGTTGTTGTTGTTAATTTGACGTTTTTGTTGTTGTTGATGTTGTTGTTGTGGTTGTTGTTGTTGTATATTTGACGTTGTTGTTGTTGTTGTTATTGTTGTTGTTGTTGTTGTTGTTATTTGAAATTGTTGTTGTTGTTGTTTATTTGACGTTGTTGTAGTTGTTTAATTGACGTTGTTGTTGTTGTTTATTTGACGTCGTTGTTGTTGTTGTTATTGTTGTTGTTGTTTTTTATTTGACGTTGTTGTTGTTGTTTATTTGACGCTGTTGTTGTTGTTGTTTATTTGACGTTGTTGTTGTTGTTGACGTTGTTGTTGTTGTTGTTGTTGTTGTTGTTTATTTGACATTGTTGTTGTTGTTGACGTTGTTGTTGTTGTTGTTTCTTTGACGTTGTTTTTGTATTGTTGTTTATTTGACATTGTTGTTGTTATTTATTTGACGTTGTTGTGGGTGACATTATTGTTGTTGTTGTTTATTTGACGTTCTTGTTGTTGTTTATTTGACGTAGTTGTTGTTGTTGACGTTGTTGTTGTTGTTGTTTATTTGACGCTTTTGTTGTTGTTGATGTTGTTGTTGTTGTTCTATATTTGACGTTGTTGTAGTTGTTATTGTTGTTGTTGTTTATTTGACATTGTTGTTGTTGTTGTTTATTTGAGGTTGTTGTTGTTGTTTATTGGACGTTGTTGTTGTTGTTTATTTGACATTGTTGTTGTTGACGTTGTTGTTGTTGTTGTTGATTATTTCACATTGTTGTTATTGTTGTTGACATTGTTGTTGTTGTTGTTTATTTGACGTTGTTGTTGTTGTTGTTCTTTATTTGACGTTGTTATTGTTTATTTGACGTTGTTGTTGTTGTTGTTTATTTAACGTTGTTGTTGTTGACGTTGTTGATGTTGTTATTGTTTATTTGACGTTGTTGTTGTTGTTTATTTGACGTAGTTGTTGTTGTTGACGTTGTTGTTGTTGTTGTTGTTGTTTATTTGACGTTTTTGTTGTTGTTGATGTTGTTGTTGTTGTTGTTTATTTGACGTTGTTGTTGTTATTTATTTTACGTTGTTGTTGTTGTTGACGGTGTTGTTGTTGTTATTTATTTGATGTTGTTGTTGTTGTTGTTTATTTGACGTTGTTGTTGTTGACGTTGTTGTTGTTGTTGTTGTTTATTTGACGTTGTTGTTGTTGTTGACATAGTTGTTGTTGTTGTTGTTTATTTGACGTTGTTGTTGTTGTTGACGTTATTGTTGTTGTTGTTTATTTGACGTTGTTGTTGTTGTTTATTTGACATTGTTGTTGTTGTTGATGTTGTTGTTGTTGTTTATTTGACATTGTTGTTGTTGTTGTTGTTGTTGTTGTTGACGTTGTTGTTGTTGTTGTTTATTTGACTTTGTTGTTGTTGTTGTTTATTTGACGTTGTTGTTGTTGTTGTTGACTTAATAGTTGTTGTTGTTTATTTGACGTTGTTGTTGTTGTTGACGTTGTTGTTTATTTGACGTTGTTGTTGTTGTTTATTTGACGTTGTTGTTGTTGTTGACGTTGTTGTTGTTGTTGTTGTTTATTTGACGTTTTTGTTGTTGTTCATGTTGTTGTTGTTATTGTTTATTTGACGTTGTTGTTGTTGTTGTTTATTTGACGTTGTTGTTGTTGACGGTGTTGTTGTTGTTGTTTATTTGACGTTGTTGTTGTTGACGGTGTTGTTGTTGTTGTTTATTTGACGTTGTTGTTGTTGCTTATTTGATGTTGTTGTTGTTGACGTTGTTGTTGTTGTTTATTTGACGTTGTTGTTGTTGTTGACATAGTTGTTGTTGTTGTTGTTTATTTGACGTTGTTGTTGTTGACGTTGTTGTTGTTGTTTATTTGACGTTGTTGTTGTTGTTTATTTGACATTGTTGTTGTTGTTGTTGACGTTGTTGTTGTTGCTTATTTGACATTGTTGTTGTTGTTATTATTGACGTTGTTGTTGTTTATTTGACTTTGTTGTTGTTGTTGTTGTTTATTTGACGTTGTTGTTGTTGTTGTTAACTTAATTGTTGTTGTTGTTTATTTGACGTTGTTGTCGTTGTTGATGTTGTTGTTTATTTGACGTTGTTGTTGTTATTTATTTGACGTTATTGTTGTTGTTTATTTGACGTTGTTGTTGTCATTTATATGACATTGTTGTTGTTGTTGTTGACGTTGTTGTTGTTGTTGTTGTTTATTTGACATTGTTGTTGTTGTTGTTGACGTTGTTGTTGTTGTTGTCGTTGTTGTTTATTTGACGTCGTTTTAGTATTGTTGTTTATTTGACATTGTTGTTGTTATTTATTTGACGTTGTTGTGGGTGACATTGTTGTTGTTGTTTATTTGACATTGTTGTTGTTGTTGTTGACGTTGTTGTTGTTGTTGTTGTTGTTTATTTGACGTTGTTTTAGTATTGTTGTTTATTTTACATTGTTGTTGTTATTTATTTGACGTTGTTATGGGTGACATTGTTGTTGTTATTTATTTGACGTTGTTGTTGTTGTTTATTTGACGTAGTTGTTGTTGTTGACGTTATTATTGTTGTTGACGTTATTGTTGTTGTTGTTGTTGTTAATTTGACGTTTTTGTTGTTGTTGATGTTGTTGTTGTTGTTGTATATTTGACGTTGTTGTTGTTGTTATTGTTGTTGTTGTTGTTGTTGTTATTTGAAATTGTTGTTGTTGTTGTTTATTTGACGTTGTTGTAGTTGTTTAATTGACGTTGTTGTTGTTGTTTATTTGACGTCGTTGTTGTTGTTGTTATTGTTGTTGTTGTTTATTTGACGTTGTTGTTGTTGTTGACGTTGTTGTTGTTGTTGTTGTTGTTGTTGTTTATTTGACATTGTTGTTGTTGTTGTTGACGTTGTTGTTGTTGTTGTTTCTTTGACGTTGTTTTTGTATTGTTGTTTATTTGACATTGTTGTTGTTATTTATTTGACGTTGTTGTGGGTGACATTATTGTTGTTGTTGTTTATTTGACGTTGTTGTTGTTGTTTATTTGACGTAGTTGTTGTTGTTGACGTTGTTGTTGTTGTTGTTTATTTGACGTTTTTGTTGTTGTTGATGTTGTTGTTGTTGTTCTATATTTGACGTTGTTGTAGTTGTTATTGTTGTTGTTGTTTATTTGACATTGTTGTTGTTGTTGTTGTTTATTTGACGTTGTTGTTGTTGTTTATTGGACGTTGTTGTTGTTGTTTATTTGACTTTGTTGTTGTTGACGTTGTTGTTGTTGTTGATTATTTCACATTGTTGTTATTGTTGTTGACATTGTTGTTGTTGTTGTTTATTTGACGTTGTTGTTGTTGTTGTTCTTTATTTGACGTTGTTATTGTTTATTTGACGTTGTTGTTGTTGTTGTTGTTTATTTAACGTTGTTGTTGTTGACGTTGTTGATGTTGTTATTGTTTATTTGACGTTGTTGTTGTTGTTTATTTGACGTAGTAGTTGTTGTTGACGTTGTTGTTGTTGTTGTTGTTGTTGTTTATTTGACGTTTTTGTTGTTGTTGATGTTGTTGTTGTTGTTGTTTATTTGACGTTGTTGTTGTTGTTGTTTATTTGACGTTGTTGTTGTTGTTGACGGTGTTGTTGTTGTTATTTATTTGATGATGTTGTTGTTGTTGTTTATTTGACGTTGTTGTTGTTGACGTTGTTGTTGTTGTTGTTTATTTGACGTTGTTGTTGTTGTTGACATAGTTGTTGTTGTTGTTGTTTATTTGACGTTGTTGTTGTTGTTGACGTTATTGTTGTTGTTGTTTATTTGACGTTGTTGATGTTGTTTATTTGACATTGTTGTTGTTGTTGATGTTGTTGTTGTTGTTTATTTGACATTGTTGTTGTTGTTGTTGACGTTGTTGTTGTTGTTGTTTATTTGACTTTGTTGTTGTTGTTGTTGTTTATTTGACGTTGTTGTTGTTGTTGTTGACTTAATAGTTGTTGTTGTTTATTTGACGTTGTTGTTGTTGTTGACGTTGTTGTTTATTTGACGTTGTTGTTGTTGTTTATTTGACATTGTTGTTGTTGTTGTTGTTGACGTTGTTGTTGTTGTTTATTTGAGGTTGTTGTGGTTATTTATTTGACATTGTTGTTGTTGTTGACGTTGTTGTTGTTGTTGTTTATTTGACATTGTTGTTGTTGTTGTTGTTGACGTTGCTATTGTTGTTGTTTATTTGACGTTGTTTTAGTATTGTTGTTTATTTGACATTGTTGTTGTTATTTATTTGACGTTGTTGTGGGTGACGTTGTTGTTGTTGTTTATTTGATGTTGTTGTTGTTGTTTATTTGACATAGTTGTTGTTGTTGACGTTATTGTTGTTGTTGACGTTATTGTTGTTGTTGTTTATTTGACGTTTTTGTTGTTGTTGATGTTGTTGTTGTTGTTGTTGTATATTTGACGTTGTTGTTGTTATTGTTGTTGTTGTTGTTCTTGTTGTTGTTGTTTATTTGACATTGTTGTTGTTGTTGTTTATTTGACATTGTTGTTGTTGTTGTTTATTTGACATTGTTGTTGTTGTTGTTCTTTATTTGACGTTGTTATTGTTTATTTGACGTTGTTGTTGTTGTTTATTTAACATTGTTGTTGTTGACGTTGTTGTTGTTATTGTTTATTTGACGTTGTTGTTGTTGTTTATTTGACGTAGTTGTTCTTGTTGACGTTGTTGTTGTTGTTGTTAATTTGACGTTTTTGTTGTTGTTGATGTTGTTGTTGTTGTTGTTTATTTGACGTTGTTGTTGTTGACGGTGTTGTTGTTGTTATTTATTTGACGTTGTTGTTGTTGTTGTTTATTTGATGTTGTTGTTGTTGTTTATTTGACGTTGTTGTTATTGTTGACATAGTTGTTGTTGTTGTTGTTTATTTGACGTTTTTGATGTTGTTGATGTTGTTGTTGTTTTCGTTGTTGTTTATTTGACGTTGTTGTAGTTGTTTAATTGACGTTGTTGTTGTTGTTGTTTATTTGACGTTGTTGTTGTTGTTGTTTATTTGACGTTGTTGTTGTTGTTCTTTATTTGACGCTGTTGTCGTTGTTGTTGTTGTTTATTTGACGTTGTTGTTGTTGTTGACGTTGTTGTTGTTGTTATTGTTTATTTAACATTGTTGTTGTTGTTTTTATTGTTTATTTGACGTAGTTGTTGTTGTTGTTTATTTGGCGTTGTTATTGTTGTTGACGTTGTTGTTGTTGTAGTTTATTTGACGTTGTTGTTGACGTTGTTTTTGTTGTTGTTTATTTGACGTTGTTGTTGTTGTTGTTCATTTGACGTTGTTGTTGTTGTTTATTTGACGTTGTTGTTGTTCTTTATTTGACGTTGTTGTTGTTGTTGTTGTTGTTTATTTAATAGTGTTGTTGTTGACGGTGTTGTTGTTGTTTATTTGACGTTGTTGTTGTTGTTTATTTGAGGTTGTTGTTGTTGTTGACATAGTTGTTGTTGTTGTTGTTTATTTGACGTTGTTGTTGTTGTTGACGTTGTTGTTGTTATTGTTTATTTGACGTTGTTATTGTTGTTGTTGACATAGTTGTTGTTGTTGTTATTTATTTGACGTTGTTGTTGTTGTTAACGTTTTTGTTGCTGTTGTTTATTTGACGTTGTTGTTATTGTTGTTTATTTGACATTGTTGTTGTTGTTGACGTTGTTGTTGTTGTTGTTTATTTGACATTGTTGTTGTTGTTGTTGTTGTTGACGTTGTTGTTGTTGTTGTTGTTTATTTGACTTTGTTGTTGTTGTTGTTTATTTGACGTTGTTGTTGTTGTTGTTGACTTAGTTGTTGTTGTTGTTTATTTGACGTTGTTGTTGTTATTGACGTTGTTGTTTATTTGACGTTGTTGTTGTTGTTTATTTGACGTTGTTGTTGTTGTTGACGTTGTTGTTGTTGTTTATTTGACGTTGGTGTTGTTATTTATTTGACATTGTTGTTGTTGTTGTTGACGTTGTTGTTGTAGTTGTTGTTTATTTGACATTGTTGTTGTTGTTGTTGACGTTGTTGTTGTTGTTGTTTCTTTGACGTTGTTTTAGTATTGTTGTTCATTTGACATTGTTGTTGTTATTTATTTGACGTTGTTGTGGGTGACGTTGTTGTTGTTGTTGTTTATTTGACGTTGTTGTTGTTGTTTATTTGACGTAGTTGTTGTTGTTGACGTTGTTGTTGTTGTTGTTGTTGTTTATTTGACGTTTTTGTTGTTGATGTTGTTGTTGTTGTTGTATATTTGACGTTGTTGTTGTTGTTGTTTATTTGACATTGTTGTTGATATTTATTTGACGTTGTTGTGGGTGACATTGTTGTTGTTGTTGTTTATTTGACGTTGTTGTTGTTGTTGTTGTTGTTTATTTGACGTTGTTATTGTTGTTGATGTTGTTGTTGTTGTTTATTTGACGTTGTTGTTGTTGTTTATTTGACGTTGTTGTTGTTGACGGTGTTGTTGTTGTTGTTGTTGTTGTTTATTTGACATTGTTGTTATTGTTGTTGACATTGTTGTTGTTGTTTATTTGACGTTGTTGTTGTTGTTGTTCTTTATTTGACGTTGTTATTGTTTATTTGACGTTGTTGTTGTTGTTTATTTAACGTTGTTGTTGTTGACGTTGTTGTTGTTGTTATTGTTTATTTGACGTTGTTGTTGTTGTTTATTTGACGTAGTTGTTGTTGTTGACGTTGTTGTTGTTATTGTTTATTTGACGTTTTTGTTGTTGTTGATGTTGTTGTTGTTGTTGTTTATTTGACGTTGTTGTTGTTGTTGTTTATTTGACGTTGTTGTTGTTGACAGTGTTGTTGTTGTTATTTATTTGATGTTGTTGTTGTTGTTGTTGTTGTTGTTTATTTGACGTTGTTGTTGTTGACGTTGTTGTTGTTGTTGTTTATTTGACGTTGTTGTTATTGTTGTTGACATAGTTGTTGTTGTTGTTTATTTAACGTTTTTGTTGTTGTTGATGTTGTTGTTGTTTTCGTTGTTGTTTATTTGACGTTGTTGTAGTTGTTTAATTGACGTTGTTGTTGTTGTTGTTGTTGTTTATTTGACGTCGTTGTTGTTGTTGTTATTGTTGTTGTTGTTTATTTGACGTTGTTGTTTATTTGACGTTGTTGTTGTTGTTGTTGTTTATTTGACGTTGTTGTTGTTGTTGACGTTGTTGTTGATGTTGTTTATTTGACATTGTTGTTGTTGTTGTTGTTATTGTTTATTTGACGTTGTTGTTGTCGTTGTTTATTTGGCGTTGTTGTTGTTGTTGACGTTGTTGTTGTTGTTGTTTATTTGACGTTATTGTTGTTTTTGACGTTGTTTTTGTTGTTGTTTATTTGACGTTTTTTTTGTTGTTGTTTATTTGACGTTGTTGTTGTTGTTGTTTATTTGACGTTGTTATTGTTGTTGTTTATTTGACGTTGTTGTTGTTGTTGTTTATTTGACGTTGTTATTGTTGTTGTTTATTTGACGTTGTTGTTGTTGTTGTTATTTATTTGACATTGTTGTTGTTGACGGTGTTGTTGTTGTTGTTTATTTGACGTTGTGGTTGTTGTTGTTTATTTGACGATGTTGTTGTTGACGTTGTTGTTGTTGTTGTTTATTTGACGTTGTTGTTGTTGTTGACATAGTTGTTGTTGTTGTTTATTTGACGTTGTTGTTGTTGACGTTGTTGTTTATTTGACTTTGTTGTTGTTGTTGTTGTTTATTTGACGTTGTTGTTGTTGTTGTTGTTGACTTAGTTATTGTTGTTGTTTATTTGACATTGTTGTTGTTGTTGACGTTGTTGTTTATTTGACGTTGTTGTTGTTGTTGTTTATTTGACGTTGTTAAGGTTGTTGACGTTGTTGTTGTTTATTTGACGTTGTTGTTGTTGTTTATTTGACGTTGTTGTTGTTGACGTTGTTGTTGTTGTTGTTGTTATTATTTATTTGACGTAGTTGTTGTTGTTGACGTTGTTGTTGTTGTTGTTTATTTGACGTTTTTGTTGTTGTTGTTGATGTTGTTGTTGTTGTTGTATATTTGACGTTGTTGTAGTTGTTATTGTTGTTGTTGTTGTCGTTGTTTATTTGACATTGTTGTTGTTGTTGTTTATTTGACGTTGTTGTTGTTGTTTATTTAATGTTGTTGTTGTTGACGTTGTTGTTGTTGTTATTGTTTATTTGACGTTGTTGTTGTTGTTTATTTGACGTAGTTGTTGTTGTTGACGTTGTTGTTGTTGTTGTTGTTGTTGTTTATTTGACGTTTTTGTTGTTGTTGATGTTGTTGATGTTGTTGTTTATTTGACGTTGTTGTTGTTGTTGTTTATTTGACGTTGTTGTTGTTGACGGTGTTGTTGTTGTTGTTGTCGCTTATTTGACGTTGTTGTTGTTGACGTTGTTGTTGTTGTTTATTTGACGTTGTTGTTGTTGTAGACATAGTTGTTGTTGTTTATTTGACGTTGTTGTTGTTGACGTTGTTATTGTTGTTGTTTATTTGACGTTGTTGTTGTTGTTTATTTGACATTGTTGTTGTTGTTGACGTTGTTGTTGTTGTTTATTTGACATTGTTGTTATTGTTGTTGTTGACGTTGTTGTTGTTTATTTGACTTTGTTGTTGTTGTTGTTGTTTATTTGACGTTGTTGTTGTTGTTGTTGACTTAATTGTTGTTGTTGTTTGTTTGACGTTGTTGTTGTTATTGACGTTGTTGTTTATTTGACGTTGTTGTTGTTTTTTATTTGACGTTGTTGTTGTTGTTGACGTTGTTGTTGTTGTTGTTGTTTATTTGACGTTGTTGTTGTCATTTATTTGACATTGTTGTTGTTGTTGAAGTTGTTGTTGTTGTTGTTGTTTATTTGAAATTGTTGTTGTTGTTGACGTTGTTATTGTTGTTGTTGTTTATTTGACGTTGTTTTAGTATTGTTGTTTATTTGACATTGTTGTTGTTATTTATTTGACGTTGTTGTTGTTGTTTATTTGACGTAGTTGTTGTTGTTGACGTTATTATTGTTGTTGACGTTATTGTTGTTGTTGTTGTTTATTTGATGTTTTTGTTGTTGTTGATGTTGTTGTTGTTGTTGTATATTTGACGTTGTTGTTGTTGTTATTGTTGTTGTTGTTGTTGTTGTTGTTTATTTGACATTGTTGTTGTTGTTGTTGTTTATTTGACGTTGTTGTAGTTGTTTAATTGACGTTGTTGTTGTTGTTTATTTGACGTCGTTGTTGTTGTTGTTATTGTTGTTGTTGTTTTTTATTTGACATTGTTGTTGTTGTTAACTTAATTGTTGTTGTTGTTTATTTGACGCTGTTGCCGTTGTTGATGTTGTTGTTTATTTGACGTTGTTGTTGTTATTTATTTGACGTTATTATTGTTGTTTATTTGACGTTGTTATTGTCATTTATTTGACATTGTTGTTGTTGTTGTTGACGTTGTTGTTGTTGTTGTTGTTTATTTGACATTGTTGTTGTTGTTGTTGTTGACGTTGTTGTTGTTGTTGTCGTTGTTGTTTATTTGACGTTGTTTTAGTATTGTTGTTTATTTGACATTGTTGTTGTTATTTATTTGACGTTGTTGTGGGTGACATTGTTGTTGTTGTTTATTTGACATTGTTGTTGTTGTTGTTGACGTTGTTGTTGTTGTTGTTGTTTATTTGACGTTGTTTTAGTATTGTTGTTTATTTTACATTGTTGTTGTTATTTATTTGACGTTGTTGTGGGTGACATTGTTGTTGTTATTTATTTGACGTTGTTGTTGTTGTTGTTTATTTGACGTAGTTGTTGTTGTTGACGTTATTATTGTTGTTGACATTATTGTTGTTGTTGTTGTTGTTAATTTGACGTTTTTGTTGTTGTTGATGTTGTTGTTGTTGTTGTTGTTGTTGTTATTGTATATTTGACGTTGTTGTTGTTGTTATTGTTGTTGTTGTTGTTGTTGTTGTTATTTGAAATTGTTGTTGTTGTTGTTTATTTGACGTTGTTGTAGTTGTTTAATTGACGTTGTTATTGTTGTTTATTTGACGTCGTTGTTGTTGTTGTTATTGTTGTTGTTGTTTTTTATTTGACGTTGTTGTTGTTGTTTATTTGACGCTGTTGTTGTTGTTGTTGTTTATTTGACGTTGTTGTTGTTGTTGACGTTGTTGTTGTTGTTGTTGTTGTTGTTGTTTATTTGACATTGTTGTTGTTGTTGTTGACGTTGTTGTTGTTGTTGTTTCTTTGACGTTGTTTTTGTATTGTTGTTTATTTGACATTGTTGTTGTTATTTATTTGACGTTGTTGTGGGTGACATTATTGTTGTTGTTGTTTATTTGACGTTGTTGTTGTTTATTAGACGTAGTTGTTGTTGTTGACGTTGTTGTTGTTATTGTTTATTTGACGTTGTTGTTGTTGTTGTTGACATAGTTGTTGTTGTTGTTATTTATTTGACGTTGTTGTTGTTGTTAACGTTTTTGTTGTTGTTGTTTATTTGACGTTGTTGTTATTGTTGTTTATTTGACATTGTTGTTGTTGTTGACGTTGTTGTTGTTGTTGTTGTTGTTTATTTGACGTTGTTGTTGTTGTTGACATAGTTGTTGTTGTTGTTTATTTGACGTTGTTGTTGTTGACGTTGTTGTTTATTTGACTTTGTTGTTGTTGTTGTTGTTTATTTGACGTTGTTGTTGTTGTTGTTGTTGACTTAGTTATTGTTGTTGTTTATTTGACGTTGTTGTTGTTGTTGACGTTGTTGTTTATTTGACGTTGTTGTTGTTGTTGTTTATTTGACGTTGTTAAGGTTGTTGACGTTGTTGTTGTTGTTGTTTATTTGACGTTGTTGTTGTTGTTTATTTGACGTTGTTGTTGTTGACGTTGTTGTTGTTGTTGTTATTATTATTTATTTGACGTAGTTGTTGTTGTTGACGTTGTTGTTGTTGTTGTTTATTTGACGTTTTTGTTGTTGTTGTTGTTGATGTTGTTGTTGTTGTTGTTGTATATTTGTCGTTGTTGTAGTTGTTATTGTTGTTGTTGTTGTCGTTGTTTATTTGACATTGTTGTTGTTGTTGTTGTTTATTTGACGTTGTTGTTGTTGTTTATTTAATGTTGTTGTTGTTGACGTTGTTGTTGTTGTTATTGTTTATTTGACGTTGTTGTTGTTGTTTATTTGACGTAGTTGTTGTTGTTGACGTTGTTGTTGTTGTTGTTGTTTATTTGACGTTTTTGTTGTTGTTGATGTTGTTGATGTTGTTGTTTATTTGACGTTGTTGTTGTTGTTGTTTATTTGACGTTGTTGTTGTTGACGGTGTTGTTGTTGTAGTTGTCGCTTATTTGACGTTGTTGTTGTTGACGTTGTTGTTGTTGTTTATTTGACGTTGTTGTTGTTGTTGACATAGTTGTTGTTGTTTATTTGACGTTGTTGTTGTTGACGTTGTTGTTGTTGTTGTTGTTTATTTGACGTTGTTGTTGTTGTTTATTTGACATTGTTGTTGTTGTTGACGTTGTTGTTGTTGTTTATTTGACATTGTTGTTATTGTTGTTGTTGACGTTGTTGTTGTTTATTTGACTTTGTTGTTGTTGTTGTTGTTTATTTGACGTTGTTGTTGTTGTTGTTGACTTAATTGTTGTTGTTGTTTGTTTGACGTTGTTGTTGTTATTGACGTTGTTGTTTATTTGACGTTGTTGTTGTTTTTTATTTGACGTTGTTGTTGTTGTTGACGTTGTTGTTGTTGTTGTTGTTTATTTGACGTTGTTGTTGTCATTTATTTGACATTGTTGTTGTTGTTGAAGTTGTTGTTGTTGTTGTTGTTTATTTGAAATTGTTGTTGTTGTTGACGTTGTTATTGTTGTTGTTGTTTATTTGACGTTGTTTTAGTATTGTTGTTTATTTGACATTGTTGTTGTTATTTATTTGACGTTGTTGTTGTTGTTTATTTGACGTAGTTGTTGTTGTTGACGTTATTATTGTTGTTGACGTTATTGTTGTTGTTGTTGTTTATTTGATGTTTTTGTTGTTGTTGATGTTGTTGTTGTTGTTGTATATTTGACGTTGTTGTTGTTGTTATTGTTGTTGTTGTTGTTGTTGTTGTTTATTTGACATTGTTGTTGTTGTTGTTGTTTATTTGACGTTGTTGTAGTTGTTTAATTGACGTTGTTGTTGTTGTTTATTTGACGTCGTTGTTGTTGTTGTTATTGTTGTTGTTGTTTTTTATTTGACATTGTTGTTGTTGTTAACTTAATTGTTGTTGTTGTTTATTTGACGCTGTTGCCGTTGTAGATGTTGTTGTTTATTTGACGTTGTTGTTGTTATTTATTTGACGTTATTATTGTTGTTTATTTGACGTTGTTATTGTCATTTATTTGACATTGTTGTTGTTGTTGTTGACGTTGTTGTTGTTGTTGTTGTTTATTTGACATTGTTGTTGTTGTTGTTGTTGACGTTGTTGTTGTTGTTGTCGTTGTTGTTTATTTGACGTTGTTTTAGTATTGTTGTTTATTTGACATTGTTGTTGTTATTTATTTGACGTTGTTGTGGGTGACATTGTTGTTGTTGTTTATTTGACATTGTTGTTGTTGTTGTTGACGTTGTTGTTGTTGTTGTTGTTTATTTGACGTTGTTTTAGTATTGTTGTTTATTTTACATTGTTGTTGTTATTTATTTGACGTTGTTGTGGGTGACATTGTTGTTGTTATTTATTTGACGTTGTTGTTGTTGTTGTTTATTTGACGTAGTTGTTGTTGTTGACGTTATTATTGTTGTTGACATTATTGTTGTTGTTGTTGTTGTTAATTTGACGTTTTTGTTGTTGTTGATGTTGTTGTTGTTGTTGTTGTTGTTGTTATTGTATATTTGACGTTGTTGTTGTTGTTATTGTTGTTGTTGTTGTTGTTGTTGTTATTTGAAATTGTTGTTGTTGTTGTTTATTTGACGTTGTTGTAGTTGTTTAATTGACGTTGTTATTGTTGTTTATTTGACGTCGTTGTTGTTGTTGTTATTGTTGTTGTTGTTTTTTATTTGACGTTGTTGTTGTTGTTTATTTGACGCTGTTGTTGTTGTTGTTGTTTATTTGACGTTGTTGTTGTTGTTGACGTTGTTGTTGTTGTTGTTGTTGTTGTTGTTTATTTGACATTGTTGTTGTTGTTGTTGACGTTGTTGTTGTTGTTGTTTCTTTGACGTTGTTTTTGTATTGTTGTTTATTTGACATTGTTGTTGTTATTTATTTGACGTTGTTGTGGGTGACATTATTGTTGTTGTTGTTTATTTGACGTTGTTGTTGTTTATTAGACGTAGTTGTTGTTGTTGACGTTGTTGTTGTTATTGTTTATTTGACGTTGTTGTTGTTGTTGTTGACATAGTTGTTGTTGTTGTTATTTATTTGACGTTGTTGTTGTTGTTAACGTTTTTGTTGTTGTTGTTTATTTGACGTTGTTGTTATTGTTGTTTATTTGACATTGTTGTTGTTGTTGACGTTGTTGTTGTTGTTGTTGTTGTTTATTTGACGTTGTTGTTGTTGTTGACATAGTTGTTGTTGTTGTTTATTTGACGTTGTTGTTGTTGACGTTGTTGTTTATTTGACTTTGTTGTTGTTGTTGTTGTTTATTTGACGTTGTTGTTGTTGTTGTTGTTGACTTAGTTATTGTTGTTGTTTATTTGACGTTGTTGTTGTTGTTGACGTTGTTGTTTATTTGACGTTGTTGTTGTTGTTGTTTATTTGACGTTGTTAAGGTTGTTGACGTTGTTGTTGTTGTTGTTTATTTGACGTTGTTGTTGTTGTTTATTTGACGTTGTTGTTGTTGACGTTGTTGTTGTTGTTGTTATTATTATTTATTTGACGTAGTTGTTGTTGTTGACGTTGTTGTTGTTGTTGTTTATTTGACGTTTTTGTTGTTGTTGTTGTTGATGTTGTTGTTGTTGTTGTTGTATATTTGTCGTTGTTGTAGTTGTTATTGTTGTTGTTGTTGTCGTTGTTTATTTGACATTGTTGTTGTTGTTGTTGTTTATTTGACGTTGTTGTTGTTGTTTATTTAATGTTGTTGTTGTTGACGTTGTTGTTGTTGTTATTGTTTATTTGACGTTGTTGTTGTTGTTTATTTGACGTAGTTGTTGTTGTTGACGTTGTTGTTGTTGTTGTTGTTTATTTGACGTTTTTGTTGTTGTTGATGTTGTTGATGTTGTTGTTTATTTGACGTTGTTGTTGTTGTTGTTTATTTGACGTTGTTGTTGTTGACGGTGTTGTTGTTGTAGTTGTCGCTTATTTGACGTTGTTGTTGTTGACGTTGTTGTTGTTGTTTATTTGACGTTGTTGTTGTTGTTGACATAGTTGTTGTTGTTTATTTGACGTTGTTGTTGTTGACGTTGTTGTTGTTGTTGTTGTTTATTTGACGTTGTTGTTGTTGTTTATTTGACATTGTTGTTGTTGTTGACGTTGTTGTTGTTGTTTATTTGACATTGTTGTTATTGTTGTTGTTGACGTTGTTGTTGTTTATTTGACTTTGTTGTTGTTGTTGTTGTTTATTTGACGTTGTTGTTGTTGTTGTTGACTTAATTGTTGTTGTTGTTTGTTTGACGTTGTTGTTGTTATTGACGTTGTTGTTTATTTGACGTTGTTGTTGTTTTTTATTTGACGTTGTTGTTGTTGTTGACGTTGTTGTTGTTGTTGTTTATTTGACGTTGTTGTTGTCATTTATTTGACATTGTTGTTGTTGTTGAAGTTGTTGTTGTTGTTGTTGTTTATTTGACATTGTTGTTGTTGTTGACGTTGTTATTGTTGTTGTTGTTTATTTGACGTTGTTTTAGTATTGTTGTTTATTTGACATTGTTGTTGTTATTTATTTGACGTTGTTGTTGTTGTTTATTTGACGTAGTTGTTGTTGTTGACGTTATTATTGTTGTTGACGTTATTGTTGTTGTTGTTGTTTATTTGACGTTTTTGTTGTTGTTGATGTTGTTGTTGTTGTTGTTGTATATTTGACGTTGTTGTTGTTGTTATTGTTGTTGTTGTTGTTGTTGTTGTTTATTTGACATTGTTGTTGTTGTTGTTGTTTATTTGACGTTGTTGTAGTTGTTTAATTGACCTTGTTGTTGTTGTTTATTTGACGTCGTTGTTGTTGTTGTTATTGTTGTTGTTGTTTTTTATTTGACGTTGTTGTTGTTGTTAACTTAATTGTTGTTGTTGTTTATTTGACGTTGTTGTCATTGTTGATGTTGTTGTTTATTTGACGTTGTTGTTGTTATTTATTTGACGTTATTGTTGTTGTTTATTTGACGTTGTTGTTGTCATTTATTTGACATTGTTGTTGTTGTTGTTGACGTTGTTGTTGTTGTTGTTGTTTATTTGACATTGTTGTTGTTGTTGTTGACGTTGTTGTTGTTGTTGTCGTTGTTGTTTATTTGACGTTGTTTTAGTATTGTTGTTTATTTGACATTGTTGTTGTTATTTATTTGACGTTGTTGTGGGTGACATTGTTGTTGTTGTTTATTTGACATTGTTGTTGTTGTTGTTGACGTTGTTGTTGTTGTTGTTGTTTATTTGACGTTGTTTTAGTATTGTTGTTTATTTTACATTGTTGTTGTTATTTATTTGACGTTGTTGTGGGTGACATTGTTGTTGTTATTTATTTGACGTTGTTGTTGTTGTTTATTTGACGTAGTTGTTGTTGTTGACGTTATTATTGTTGTTGACGTTATTGTTGTTGTTGTTGTTGTTAATTTGACGTTTTTGTTGTTGTTGATGTTGTTGTTGTTGTTGTTGTTATTGTATATTTGACGTTGTTGTTGTTGTTATTGTTGTTGTTGTTGTTGTTGTTATTTGAAATTGTTGTTGTTGTTGTTTATTTGACGTTGTTGTAGTTGTTTAATTGACGTTGTTGTTGTTGTTTATTTGACGTCGTCGTTGTTGTTGTTATTGTTGTTGTTGTTTTTTATTTGACGTTGTTGTTGTTGTTTATTTGACGCTGTTGTTGTTGTTGTTGTTTATTTGACGTTGTTGTTGTTGTTGACGTTGTTATTGTTGTTGTTGTTGTTGTTTATTTGACATTGTTGTTGTTGTTGTTGACGTTGTTGTTGTTGTTGTTTCTTTGACGTTGTTTTTGTATTGTTGTTTATTTGACATTGTTGTTGTTATTTATTTGACGTTGTTGTGGGTGACATTATTGTTGTTGTTGTTTATTTGATGTTGTTGTTGTTGTTTATTTGACGTAGTTGTTGTTGTTGACGTTGTTGTTGTTATTGTTTATTTGACGTTGTTGTTGTTGTTGTTGTTGACATAGTTGTTGTTGTTGTTATTTATTTGACGTTGTTGTTGTTGTTAACGTTTTTGTTGTTGTTGTTTATTTGACGTTGTTGTTATTGTTGTTTATTTGACATTGTTGTTGTTGTTGACGTTGTTGTTGTTGTTGTTGTTTATTTGACGTTGTTGTTGTTGTTGACATAGTTGTTGTTGTTGTTTATTTGACGTTGTTGTTGTTGACGTTGTTGTTTATTTGACTTTGTTGTTGTTGTTGTTGTTTATTTGACGTTGTTGTTGTTGTTGTTGTTGACTTAGTTATTGTTGTTGTTTATTTGACGTTGTTGTTGTTGTTGACGTTGTTGTTTATTTGACGTTGTTGTTGTTGTTGTTGTTTATTTGACGTTGTTAAGGTTGTTGACGTTGTTGTTGTTGTTTATTTGACGTTGTTGTTGTTGTTTATTTGACGTTGTTGTTGTTGACGTTGTTGTTGTTGTTGTTATTATTTATTTGACGTAGTTGTTGTTGTTGACGTTGTTGTTGTTGTTGTTTATTTGACGTTTTTGTTGTTGTTGTTGTTGATGTTGTTGTTGTTGTTGTTGTTGTATATTTGACGTTGTTGTAGTTGTTATAGTTGTTGTTATTGTCGTTGTTTATTTGACATTGTTGTTGTTGTTGTTGTTTATTTGACGTTGTTGTTGTTGTTTATTTAATGTTGTTGTTGACGTTGTTGTTGTTGTTATTGTTTATTTGACGTTGTTGTTGTTGTTTATTTGACGTAGTTGTTGTTGTTGACGTTGTTGTTGTTGTTGTTTATTTGACGTTTTTGTTGTTGTTGATGTTGTTGATGTTGTTGTTTATTTGACGTTGTTGTTGTTGTTGTTTATTTGACGTTGTTGTTGTTGACGGTGTTGTTGTTGTAGTTGTCGCTTATTTGACGTTGTTGTTGTTGACGTTGTTGTTGTTGTTTATTTGACGTTGTTGTTGTTGTTGACATAGTTGTTGTTGTTTATTTGACGTTGTTGTTGTTGACGTTGTTGTTGTTGTTGTTTATTTGACGTTGTTGTTGTTGTTTATTTGACATTGTTGTTGTTGTTGACGTTGTTGTTGTTGTTTATTTGACATTGTTGTTATTGTTGTTGTTGACGTTGTTGTTGTTTATTTGACTTTGTTGTTGTTGTTGTTGTTTATTTGACGTTGTTGTTGTTGTTGTTGACTTAATTGTTGTTGTTGTTTGTTTGACGTTGTTGTTGTTATTGACGTTGTTGTTTATTTGACGTTGTTGTTGTTTTTTATTTGACGTTGTTGTTGTTGTTGACGTTGTTGTTGTTGTTGTTTATTTGACGTTGTTGTTGTCATTTATTTGACATTGTTGTTGTTGTTGAAGTTGTTGTTGTTGTTGTTGTTTATTTGACATTGTTGTTGTTGTTGACGTTGTTATTGTTGTTGTTGTTTATTTGACGTTGTTTTAGTATTGTTGTTTATTTGACATTGTTGTTGTTATTTATTTGACGTTGTTGTTGTTGTTTATTTGACGTAGTTGTTGTTGTTGACGTTATTATTGTTGTTGACGTTATTGTTGTTGTTGTTGTTTATTTGACGTTTTTGTTGTTGTTGATGTTGTTGTTGTTGTTGTTGTATATTTGACGTTGTTGTTGTTGTTGTTATTGTTGTTGTTGTTGTTGTTGTTGTTGTTTATTTGACATTGTTGTTGTTGTTGTTGTTTATTTGACGTTGTTGTAGTTGTTTAATTGACCTTGTTGTTGTTGTTTATTTGACGTCGTTGTTGTTGTTGTTGTTATTGTTGTTGTTGTTTTTTATTTGACGTTGTTGTTGTTGTTAACTTAATTGTTGTTGTTGTTTATTTGACGCTGTTGTCGTTGTTGATGTTGTTGTTTATTTGACATTGTTGTTGTTATTTATTTCACGTTATTGTTGTTGTTTATTTGACGTTGTTGTTGTCATTTATTTGACATTGTTGTTGTTGTTGTTGACGTTGTTGTTGTTGTTGTTGTTTATTTGACATTGTTGTTGTTGTTGTTGACGTTGTTGTTGTTGTTGTCGTTGTTGTTTATTTGACGTTGTTTTAGTATTGTTGTTTATTTGACATTGTTGTTGTTATTTATTTGACGTTGTTGTGGGTGACATTGTTGTTGTTGTTTATTTGACATTGTTGTTGTTGTTGTTGACGTTGTTGTTGTTGTTGTTGTTTATTTGACGTTGTTTTAGTATTGTTGTTTATTTTACATTGTTGTTGTTATTTATTTGACGTTGTTGTGGGTGACATTGTTGTTGTTATTTATTTGACGTTGTTGTTGTTGTTTATTTGACGTAGTTGTTGTTGTTGACGTTATTATTGTTGTTGACGTTATTGTTGTTGTTGTTGTTGTTAATTTGACGTTTTTGTTGTTGTTGATGTTGTTGTTGTTGTTGTTGTTGTATATTTGACGTTGTTGTTGTTGTTATTGTTGTTGTTGTTGTTGTTATTTGAAATTGTTGTTGTTGTTGTTTATTTGACGTTGTTGTAGTTGTTTAATTGACGTTGTTGTTGTTGTTTATTTGACGTCGTTGTTGTTGTTGTTATTGTTGTTGTTGTTTTTTATTTGACGTTGTTGTTGTTGTTTATTTGACGCTGTTGTTGTTGTTGTTGTTGTTTATTTGACGTTGTTGTTGTTGTTGACGTTGTTGTTGTTGTTGTTGTTGTTTATTTGACATTGTTGTTGTTGTTGTTGACGTTGTTGTTGTTGTTGTTTCTTTGACGTTGTTTTTGTATTGTTGTTTATTTGACATTGTTGTTGTTATTTATTTGACGTTGTTGTGGGTGACATTATTGTTGTTGTTGTTTATTTGACGTTGTTGTTGTTGTTTATTTGACGTAGTTGTTGTTGTTGACGTTGTTGTTGTTATTGTTTATTTGACGTTGTTGTTGTTGTTGTTGACATAGTTGTTGTTGTTGTTATTTATTTGACGTTGTTGTTGTTGTTAACGTTTTTGTTGTTGTTGTTTATTTGACGTTGTTGTTATTGTTGTTTATTTGACATTGTTGTTGTTGTTGACGTTGTTGTTGTTGTTGTTGTTTATTTGACATTGTTGTTGTTGTTGTTGTTGACGTTGTTGTTGTTGTTGTTGTTTATTTGACTTTGTTGTTGTTGTTGTTTATTTGACGTTGTTGTTGTTGACTTAGTTGTTGTTGTTGTTTATTTGACGTTGTTGTTGTTGTTGACGTTGTTGTTGTTGTTTATTTGACGTTGGTGTTGTTATTTATTTGACATTGTTGTTGTTGTTGTTGACGTTGTTGTTGTTGTTGTTGTTGTTGTTGTTTATTTGACATTGTTGTTGTTGTTGACGTTGTTGTTGTTGTTGTTTCTTTGACGTTGTTTTAGTATTGTTGTTTATTTGACATTGTTGTTGTTATTTATTTGACGTTGTTGTGGGTGACGTTGTTGTTGTTGTTGTTTATTTGACGTTGTTGTTGTTGTTTATTTGACGTAGTTGTTGTTGTTGACGTTGTTGTTGTTGTTGTTGTTTATTTGACGTTTTTGTTGTTGATGTTGTTGTTGTTGTTGTATATTTGACGTTGTTGTTGTTGTTGTTGTTGTTTATTTGACATTGTTGTTGTTATTTATTTGACGTTGTTGTGGGTGACATTGTTGTTGTTGTTGTTTATTTGACGTTGTTGTTGTTGTTGTTGTTTATTTGACGTTGTTATTGTTGTTGACGTTGTTGTTGTTGTTTATTTGACGTTGTTGTTGTTGTTTATTTGACGTTGTTGTTGTTGACGGTGTTGTTGTTGTTGTTGTTGTTTATTTGACATTGTTGTTATTGTTGTTGACATTGTTGTTGTTGTTTATTTGACGTTGTTGTTGTTGTTGTTCTTTATTTGACGTTGTTATTGTTTATTTGACGTTGTTGTTGTTGTTTATTTAACGTTGTTGTTGTTGACGTTGTTGTTGTTGTTATTGTTTATTTGACGTTGTTGTTGTTGTTTATTTGACGTAGTTGTTGTTGTTGACGTTGTTGTTTATTTGACGTTTTTGTTGTTGTTGATGTTGTTGTTGTTGTTGTTTATTTGACGTTGTTGTTGTTGTTGTTTATTTGACGTTGTTGTTGTTGACAGTGTTGTTGTTGTTATTTATTTGATGTTGTTGTTGTTATTGTTTATTTGACGTTGTTGTTGTTGACGTTGTTGTTGTTGTTGTTTATTTGACGTTGTTGTTATTGTTGTTGACATAGTTGTTGTTGTTGTTTATTTAACGTTTTTGTTGTTGTTGATGTTGTTGTTGTTTTCGTTGTTGTTTATTTGACGTTGTTGTAGTTGTTTAATTGACGTTGTTGTTGTTGTTGTTGTTGTTTATTTGACGTCGTTGTTGTTGTTGTTATTGTTGTTGTTGTTTATTTGACGTTGTTTTTTATTTGACGTTGTTGTTGTTGTTGTTGTTTATTTGACGTTGTTGTTGTTGTTGACGTTGTTGTTATTGTTGTTGTTTATTTAACGTTGTTGTTGTTGTTGTTGTTTATTTGACGTTGTTGTTGTTGACGGTGTTGTTGTTGTTGTTTATTTGACGTTGTTGTTGTTGCTTATTTGATGTTGTTGTTGTTGACGTTGTTGTTGTTGTTTATTTGACATTGTTGTTGTTGTTGTTGACGTTGTTGTTGTTGTTATTGTTTATTTGACTTTGTTGTTGTTGTTGTTGTTTATTTGACGTTGTTGTTGTTGTTGTTGACTTAATTGTTGTTGTTGTTTATTTGACGTTGTTGTCGTTGTTGTTTATTTGACGTTGTTGTTCATTTGACGTTGTTGTTGTTGACGGTGTTGTTGTTGTTGTTGTCTGTTTGACATTGTTGTCGTTGTTGTTGTTGTTGACGTTGTTGTTGTTTATTTGACGTTGTTGTTTTTGTTGTTGTTCTTTATTTGACGTTGTTATTGTTTATTTGACGTTGTTGTTGTTGTTTATTTATTGTTGTTGTTGTTGACGTTGTTGTTGTTGTTATTGTTTATTTGACGTTGTTGTTGTTGTTTATTTGACGTAGTTGTTGTTGTTGACGTTGTTGTTGTTGTTGTTGTTTATTTGACGTTTTTGTTGTTGTTCATGTTGTTGTTGTTATTGTTTATTTGACGTTGTTGTTGTTGACGGTGTTGTTGTTGTTGTTTATTTGACGTTGTTGTTGTTGACGGTGTTGTTGTTGTTGTTTATTTGACGTTGTTGTTGTTACTTATTTGATGTTGTTGTTGTTGACGTTGTTGTTGTTGTTTATTTGACGTTGTTGTTGTTGTTGACATAGTTGTTGTTGTTGTTGTTTATTTGACGTTGTTGTTGTTGACGTTGTTGTTGTTGTTGTTTATTTGACGTTGTTGTTGTTTATTTGACATTGTTGTTGTTGTTGACGTTGTTGTTGTTGTTTATTTGACATTGTTGTTGTTGTTATTGTTGACGTTGTTGTTGTTTATTTGACTTTGTTGTTGTTGTTGTTGTTTATTTGACGTTGTTGTTGTTGTTGTTAACTTAATTGTTGTTGTTGTTTATTTGACGTTGTTGTCGTTGTTGATGTTGTTGTTTATTTGACGTTGTTGTTGTTATTTATTTGACGTTATTGTTGTTGTTTATTTGACGTTGTTGTTGTCATTTATTTGACATTGTTGTTGTTGTTGTTGACGTTGTTGTTGTTGTTGTTGTTTATTTGACATTGTTGTTGTTGTTGTTGACGTTGTTGTTGTTGTTGTCGTTGTTGTTTATTTGACGTTGTTTTAGTATTGTTGTTTATTTGACATTGTTGTTGTTATTTATTTGACGTTGTTGTGGGTGACATTGTTGTTGTTGTTTATTTGACATTGTTGTTGTTGTTGTTGACGTTGTTGTTGTTGTTGTTGTTGTTGTTGTTTATTTGACGTTGTTTTAGTATTGTTGTTTATTTTACATTGTTGTTGTTATTTATTTGACGTTGTTGTGGGTGACATTGTTGTTGTTATTTATTTGACGTTGTTGTTGTTGTTGTTTATTTGACGTAGTTGTTGTTGTTGACGTTATTATTGTTGTTGACGTTATTGTTGTTGTTGTTGTTGTTAATTTGACGTTTTTGTTGTTGTTGATGTTGTTGTTGTTGTTGTTGTTGTTGTTGTTGTTGTATATTTGACGTTGTTGTTGTTGTTATTGTTGTTGTTGTTGTTGTTGTTATTTGAAATTGTTGTTGTTGTTGTTTATTTGACGTTGTTGTAGTTGTTTAATTGACGTTGTTGTTGTTGTTTATTTGACGTTGTTGTTGTTGTTTTTTATTTGACGTTGTTGTTGTTGTTTATTTGACGCTGTTGTTGTTGTTGTTGTTGTTGTTTATTTGACGTTGTTGTTGTTGTTGACGTTGTTGTTGTTGTTGTTGTTTATTTGACATTGTTGTTGTTGTTGTTGACGTTGTTGTTGTTGTTGTTTCTTTGACGTTGTTTTTGTATTGTTGTTTATTTGACATTGTTGTTGTTATTTATTTGACGTTGTTGTGGGTGACATTATTGTTGTTGTTGTTTATTTGACGTTGTTGTTGTTGTTGTTTATTTGACGTAGTTGTTGTTGTTGACGTTGTTGTTGTTGTTGTTTATTTGACGTTTTTGTTGTTGTTGATGTTGTTGTTGTTGTTCTATATTTGACGTTGTTGTAGTTGTTATTGTTGTTGTTGTT
The DNA here is from genome assembly GCA_948472305.1 of Vicia faba. Taxonomy (NCBI): domain Eukaryota; kingdom Viridiplantae; phylum Streptophyta; class Magnoliopsida; order Fabales; family Fabaceae; genus Vicia; species Vicia faba. The sequence continues at coordinate 386,674,916 of OX451739.1, read as the reverse complement.
TATTTGACATTGTTGTTGTTGTTGTTTATTTGACGTTGTTGTTGTTGTTTATTGGATGTTGTTGTTGTTGTTGTTTATTTGACGTTGTTGTTGTTGACGTTGTTGTTGTTGTTGTTGATTATTTCACATTGTTGTTATTGTTGTTGACATTGTTGTTGTTGTTTATTTGACGTTGTTGTTGTTGTTGTTCTTTATTTGACGTTGTTATTGTTTATTTGACGTTGTTGTTGTTGTTGTTTATTTAACGTTGTTGTTGTTGACATTGTTGATGTTGTTATTGTTTATTTGACGTTGTTGTTGTTGTTTATTTGACGTAGTTGTTGTTGTTGACGTTGCTGTTGTTGTTGTTTATTTGACGTTTTTGTTGTTGTTGATGTTGTTGTTGTTGTTGTTTATTTGACGTTGTTGTTGTTGTTGTTTATTTGACGTTGTTGTTGTTGTTGACGGTGTTGTTGTTGTTATTTATTTGATGTTGTTGTTGTTGTTGTTTATTTGACGTTGTTGTTGTTGACGTTGTTGTTGTTGTTGTTGTTTATTTGACGTTGTTGTTGTTGTTGTTTATTTGACGTTGTTGTTGTTGTTGACGTTATTGTTGTTGTTGTTTATTTGACGTTGTTGTTGTTGTTTATTTGACATTGTTGTTGTTGTTGATGTTGTTGTTGTTGTTTATTTGACATTGTTGTTGTTGTTGTTGTTGTTGTTGTTGTTGACGTTGTTGTTGTTGTTGTTTATTTGACTTTATTGTTGTTGTTGTTGTTGTTTATTTGACGTTGTTGTTGTTGTTGTTGACTTAATAGTTGTTGTTGTTTATTTGACGTTGTTGTTGTTGTTGACGTTGTTGTTTATTTGACATTGTTGTTGTTGTTTATTTGACATTGTTGTTGTTGTTGTTGTTGACGTTGTTGTTGTTGTTTATTTGAGGTTGTTGTTGTTATTTATTTGACATTGTTGTTGTTGTTGACGTTGTTGTTGTTGTTGTTTATTTGACATTGTTGTTGTTGTTGTTGTTGACGTTGCTGTTGTTGTTGTTTATTTGACGTTGTTTTAGTATTGTTGTTTATTTGACATTGTTGTTGTTATTTATTTGACGTTGTTGTAGGTGACGTTGTTGTTGTTGTTTATTTGATGTTGTTGTTGTTGTTTATTTGACGTAGTTGTTGTTGTTGACGTTATTGTTGTTGTTGACGTTATTGTTGTTGTTGACGTTATTGTTGTTGTTATTTATTTGACGTTTTTGTTGTTGTTGATGTTGTTGTTGTTGGTGTATATTTGACGTTGTTGTTGTTATTGTTGTTGTTGTTGTTCTTGTTGTTGTTGTTTATTTGACATTGTTGTTGTTGTTGTTTATTTGACATTGTTGTTGTTGTTGTTTATTTGACATTGTTGTTGTTGTTGTTCTTTATTTGACGTTGTTATTGTTTATTTGACGTTGTTGTTGTTGTTTATTTAACATTGTTGTTGTTGACGTTGTTGTTGTTATTGTTTATTTGACGTTGTTGTTGTTGTTTATTTGACGTAGTTGTTCTTGTTGACGTTGTTGTTGTTGTTGTTAATTTGACGTTTTTGTTGTTGTTGATGTTGTTGTTGTTGTTGTTTATTTGACGTTGTTGTTGTTGACGGTGTTGTTGTTGTTATTTATTTGACGTTGTTGTTGTTGTTGTTGTTTATTTGATGTTGTTGTTGTTGTTTATTTGACGTTGTTGTTATTGTTGACATAGTTGTTGTTGTTGTTGTTTATTTGACGTTTTTGATGTTGTTGATGTTGTTGTTGTTTTCGTTGTTGTTTATTTGACGTTGTTGTAGTTGTTTAATTGACGTTGTTGTTGTTGTTGTTTATTTGACGTTGTTGTTGTTGTTGTTGTTTATTTGACGTTGTTGTTGTTGTTCTTTATTTGACGCTGTTGTCGTTGTTGTTGTTGTTTATTTGACGTTGTTGTTGTTGACGTTGTTGTTGTTGTTATTGTTTATTTAACATTGTTGTTGTTGTTTTTATTGTTTATTTGACGTAGTTGTTGTTGTTGTTTATTTGGCGTTGTTATTGTTGTTGACGTTGTTGTTGTTGTAGTTTATTTGACGTTGTTGTTGTTGACGTTGTTTTTGTTGTTGTTTATTTGACGTTGTTGTTGTTGTTGTTCATTTGACGTTGTTGTTGTTGTTTATTTGACGTTGTTATTGTTCTTTATTTGACGTTGTTGTTGTTGTTGTTGTTGTTTATTTAATAGTGTTGTTGTTGACGGTGTTGTTGTTGTTTATTTGACGTTGTTGTTGTTGTTTATTTGAGGTTGCTGTTGTTGTTGACATAGTTGTTGTTGTTGTTGTTTATTTGACGTTGTTGTTGTTGTTGACGTTGTTGTTGTTATTGTTTATTTGACGTTGTTATTGTTGTTGTTGACATAGTTGTTGTTGTTGTTATTTATTTGACGTTGTTGTTGTTGTTAACGTTTTTGTTGTTGTTATTTATTTGACGTTGTTGTTATTGTTGTTTATTTGACATTGTTGTTGTTGTTGACGTTGTTGTTGTTGTTGTTTATTTGACATTGTTGTTGTTGTTGTTGTTGTTGACGTTGTTGTTGTTGTTGTTGTTTATTTGACTTTGTTGTTGTTGTTGTTTATTTGACGTTGTTGTTGTTGTTGTTGACTTAGTTGTTGTTGTTGTTGTTTATTTGACGTTGTTGTTGTTGTTGACGTTGTTGTTTATTTGACGTTGTTGTTGTTGTTTATTTGACGTTGTTGTTGTTGTTGACGTTGTTGTTGTTGTTTATTTGACGTTGGTGTTGTTATTTATTTGACATTGTTGTTGTTGTTGTTGACGTTGTTGTTGTTGTTGTTGTTTATTTGACATTGTTGTTGTTGTTGTTGACGTTGTTGTTGTTGTTGTTGTTTCTTTGACGTTGTTTTAGTATTGTTGTTTATTTGACATTGTTGTTGTTATTTATTTGACGTTGTTGTGGGTGACGTTGTTGTTGTTGTTGTTTATTTGACGTTGTTGTTGTTGTTTATTTGACGTAGTTGTTGTTGTTGACGTTGTTGTTGTTGTTGTTGTTTATTTGACGTTTTTGTTGTTGATGTTGTTGTTGTTGTTGTATATTTGACGTTGTTGTTGTTGTTGTTGTTGTTTATTTGACATTGTTGTTGTTATTTATTTGACGTTGTTGTCGGTGACATTGTTGTTGTTGTTGTTTATTTGACGTTGTTGTTGTTGTTGTTTATTTGACGTTGTTATTGTTGTTGACGTTGTTGTTGTTGTTGTTTATTTGACGTTGTTGTTGTTGTTTATTTGACGTTGTTGTTGTTGACGGTGTTGTTGTTGTTGTTGTTGTTGTTTATTTGACATTGTTGTTATTGTTGTTGACATTGTTGTTGTTGTTTATTTGACGTTGTTATTGTTTATTTGACGTTGTTGTTGTTGTTTATTTAACGTTGTTGTTGTTGTTGTTGTTATTGTTTATTTGACGTTGTTGTTGTTGTTTATTTGACGTAGTTGTTGTTGTTGACGTTGTTGTTGTTGTTGTTTATTTGACGTTTTTGTTGTTGTTGATGTTGTTGTTGTTGTTGTTTATTTGACGTTGTTGTTGTTGTTGTTTATTTGACGTTGTTGTTGTTGACGGTGTTGTTGTTGTTATTTATTTGATGTTGTTGTTGTTGTTTATTTGACGTTGTTGTTGTTGACGTTGTTGTTGTTGTTGTTTATTTGACGTTGTTGTTATTGTTGTTGACATAGTTGTTGTTGTTGTTTATTTAACGTTTTTGTTGTTGTTGATGTTGTTGTTGTTTTCGTTGTTGTTTATTTGACGTTGTTGTAGTTGTTTAATTGACGTTGTTGTTGTTGTTGTTGTTGTTTATTTGACGTCGTTGTTGTTGTTGTTATTGTTGTTGTTGTTTATTTGACGTTGTTGTTTATTTGACGTTGTTGTTGTTGTTGTTGTTGTTTATTTGACGTTGTTGTTGTTGTTGACGTTGTTGTTGTTGTTGTTTATTTGACATTGTTGTTGTTGTTGTTGTTATTGTTTATTTGACGTTGTTGTTGTCGTTGTTTATTTGGCGTTGTTGTTGTTGTTGACGTTGTTGTTGTTGTTGTTGTTTATTTGACGTTATTGTTGTTGTTGACATTGGTTTTGTTGTTGTTTATTTGACGTTTTTTTTGTTGTTGTTTATTTGACGTTGTTGTTGTTGTTTATTTGACGTTGTTATTGTTGTTGTTTATTTGACGTTGTTGTTGTTGTTGTTGTTTATTTGACATTGTTGTTGTTGACGGTGTTGTTGTTGTTGTTTATTTGACGTTGTGGTTGTTGTTGTTTATTTGACGATGTTGTTGTTGACGTTGTTGTTGTTGTTGTTGTTGTTTATTTGACGTTGTTGTTGTTGTTGACATAGTTGTTGTTGTTGTTTATTTGACGTTGTTGTTGTTGACGTTGTTGTTTATTTGACTTTGTTGTTGTTGTTGTTTATTTGACGTTGTTGTTGTTGTTGTTGTTGACTTAGTTATTGTTGTTGTTTATTTGACGTTGTTGTTGTTGTTGACGTTGTTGTTTATTTGACGTTGTTGTTGTTGTTGTTTATTTGACGTTGTTAAGGTTGTTGACGTTGTTGTTGTTGTTTATTTGACGTTGTTGTTGTTGTTTATTTGACGTTGTTGTTGTTGACGTTGTTGTTGTTGTTGTTATTATTTATTTGACGTAGTTGTTGTTGTTGACGTTGTTGTTGTTGTTGTTTATTTGACGTTTTTGTTGTTGTTGTTGTTGATGTTGTTGTTGTTGTTGTTGTTGTTGTATATTTGACGTTGTTGTAGTTGTTATTGTTGTTGTTGTTGTCGTTGTTTATTTGACATTGTTGTTGTTGTTTATTTGACGTTGTTGTTGTTGTTTATTTAATGTTGTTGTTGTTGACGTTGTTGTTGTTGTTATTGTTTATTTGACGTTGTTGTTGTTGTTTATTTGACGTAGTTGTCGTTGTTGACGTTGTTGTTGTTGTTGTTTATTTGACGTTTTTGTTGTTGTTGATGTTGTTGATGTTGTTGTTTATTTGACGTTGTTGTTGTTAATGTTTATTTGACGTTGTTGTTGTTGACGGTGTTGTTGTTGTTGTTGTCGCTTATTTGACGTTGTTGTTGTTGACGTTGTTGTTGTTGTTTATTTGACGTTGTTGTTGTTGTTGACATAGTTGTTGTTGTTTATTTGACGTTGTTGTTGTTGACGTTGTTGTTGTTGTTGTTTATTTGACGTTGTTGTTGTTGTTTATTTGACATTGTTGTTGTTGTTGACGTTGTTGTTGTTGTTTATTTGACATTGTTGTTATTGTTGTTGTTGACGTTGTTGTTGTTTATTTGACTTTGTTGTTGTTGTTGTTGTTTATTTGACGTTGTTGTTGTTGTTGTTGACTTAATTGTTGTTGTTGTTTGTTTGACGTTGTTGTTGTTATTGACGTTGTTGTTTATTTGACGTTGTTGTTGTTTTTTATTTGACGTTGTTGTTGTTGTTGACGTTGTTGTTGTTGTTGTTTATTTGACGTTGTTGTTGTCATTTATTTGACATTGTTGTTGTTGTTGAAGTTGTTGTTGTTGTTGTTTATTTGACATTGTTGTTGTTGTTGACGTTGTTATTGTTGTTGTTGTTTATTTGACGTTGTTTTAGTATTGTTGTTTATTTGACATTGTTGTTGTTATTTATTTGACGTTGTTGTTGTTGTTTATTTGACGTAGTTGTTGTTGTTGACGTTATTATTGTTGTTGACGTTATTGTTGTTGTTGTTTATTTGACGTTTTTGTTGTTGTTGATGTTGTTGTTGTTGTGGTATATTTGACGTTGTTGTTGTTGTTATTGTTGTTGTTGTTGTTGTTGTTGTTTATTTGACATTGTTGTTGTTGTTGTTTATTTGACGTTGTTGTAGTTGTTTAATTGACGTTGTTGTTGTTGTTTATTTGACGTCGTTGTTGTTGTTGTTATTGTTGTTGTTGTTTTTTATTTGACGTTGTTGTTGTTGTTTATTTGACGCTGTTGTTGTTGTTGTTGTTTATTTGACGTTGTTGTTGTTGTTGACGTTGTTGTTGTGTATTTGACATTGTTGTTGTTGTTGTTATTGTTTATTTGACGTTGTTGTTGTTGTTGTTGTTTATTTGGCGTTGTTGTTGTTGTTGACGTTGTTGTTGTTGTTGTTTATTTGACGCTGTTGTTGTTGTTGACGCTGTTTTTGTTGTTGTTTATTTGACGTTGTTTTTGTTGTTGTTTATTTGACGTTGTTGTTGTTGTTTATTTGACGTTGTTGCTGTTGTTGTTTATTTGACGTTGTTGTTATTGTTTTTTATTTGACATTGTTGTTGTTGACAGTGTTGTTGTTGTTGTTTATTTGACGTTGTGGTTGTTTTTGTTTATTTGACGTTGTTGTTGTTGACGTTGTTGTTGTTGTTTATTTGACGTTGTTGTTGTTGTTGACATAGTTTTTGTTGTTGTTGTTTATTTGACGTTGTTGTTGTTGTTGACGTTGTTGTTGTTGTTGTTTATTTGTTGTTGTTGTTGTTTATTTGTTGTTGTTGTTGTTGACATAGTTGTTGTTGTTGTTGTTTATTTGACGTTGTTGTTATTGACGTTGTTGTTGTTGTTGTTGTTTATTTGACGTTGCTGTTATTGTTGTTAATTTGACATTGTTGTTGTTGTTGACGTTGTTGTTGTTGTTGTTTATTTGACATTGTTGTTGTTGTTATTGTTGTTTATTTGACTTTGTTGTTGTTGTTGTTTATTTGACGTTGTTGTTGTTGTTGTTGACTTAGTTGTTGTTGTTGTTTATTTGACGTTGTTGTTGTTGACGTTGTTGTTTATTTGACATTGTTGTTGTTGTTTATTTGACGTTGTTGTTGTTGTTGACGTTGTTGTTGTTGTTTATTTGACGTTGTTGTTGTTGACGTTGTTGTTGTTGTTATTGTTTATTTGACGTAGTTGTTGTTGTTGACGTTGTTGTTGTTGTTGTTGTTGTTGTTTATTTGACGTTTTTGTTGTTGTTGATGTTGTTGTTGTTGTATATTTGACGTTGTTGTAGTTGTTATTGTTGTTGTTGTTGTTGTTTATTTGACATTGTTGTTGATGTTGTTGTTGTTGTTGTTTATTTGACGTTGTTGTTGTTTTTGTTGTTATTGTTGTTGTTGTTTATTTGACGTTGTTGTTGTTGTTTATTTGACGTAGTTGTTGTTGACGTTGTTGTTGTTGTTGTTGTTTATTTGACGTTGTTGTTGTTGTTGACATAGTTGTTGTTGTTGATGTTTATTTGACGTTGTTGTTGTTGTTGACGTTGTTGTTGTTGTTGTTTATTTGACGTTGTTGTTGTTGTTTATTTGACATTGTTGTTGTTGTTGATGTTGTTGTTGTTGTTTATTTGACATTGTTGTTGTTGTTGTTGTTGTTTATTTGACTTTGTTGTTGTTGTTGTTGTTGTTTATTTGACGTTGTTGTTGTTGTTGTTGACTTAATTGTTGTTGTTGTTTATTTGACGTTGTTGTTGTTGTTGACGTTGTGGTTTATTTGACGTTGTTGTTGTTGTTTATTTGACGTTGTTGTTGTTGTTGATATTGTTGTTGTTGTTTATTTGACGTTGTTGTTGTTATTTATTTGACATTGTTGTTGTTGTTGACGTTGTTGTTGTTGTTGTTTATTTGACATTGTTGTTGTTGTTGTTGTTGTTGACGTTGTTGTTGTTGTTGTTTATTTGACGTTGTTTTAGTATTGTTGTTTATTTGACATTGTTGTTGTTATTTATTTGACGTTGTTGTGGGTGACATTGTTGTTGTTGTTTATTTGGCGTTGTTGTTGTTGTTTATTTGACGTAGTTGTTTTTGTTGACGTTATTGTTGTTGTTGACGTTATTGTTGTTGTTGTTGTTTATTTGACGTTTTTGTTGTTGTTGATGTTGTTGTTGTTGTATATTTGACGTTGTTGTTGTTGTTATTGTTGTTGTTGTTGTTGTTGTTGTTTATTTGACATTGTCGTTGTTGTTGTTTATTTGACATTGTTGTTGTTGTTGTTGTTCTTTATTTGACGTTGTTATTGTTTATTTGACGTTGTTGTTGTTGACGGTGTTGTTGTTGTTGTTTATTTGACGTTGTGGTTGTTGTTGTTTATTTGACGATGTTGTTGTTGACGTTGTTGTTGTTGTTGTTTATTTGACGTTGTTGTTGTTGTTGACATAGATTTTGTTGTTGTTTATTTGACGTTGTTGTTGTTGACGTTGTTGTTTATTTGACTTTGTTGTTGTTGTTGTTGTTTACTTGACGTTGTTGTTGTTGTTGTTGTTGACTTAGTTATTGTTGTTGTTTATTTGACGTTGTTGTTGTTGTTGACGTTGTTGTTTATTTGACGTTGTTGTTGTTGTTGTTGTTTATTTGACGTTGTTAAGGTTGTTGACGTTGTTGTTGTTGTTGTTTATTTGACGTTGTTGTTGTTGTTTATTTGACGTTGTTGTTGTTGACGTTGTTGTTGTTGTTGTTGTTATTATTTATTTGACGTAGTTGTTGTTGTTGACGTTGTTGTTGTTGTTGTTTATTTGACGTTTTTGTTGTTGTTGTTGTTGATGTTGTTGTTGTTGTTGTTGTATATTTGACGTTGTTGTAGTTGTTATTGTTGTTGTTGTTGTCGTTGTTTATTTGACATTGTTGTTGTTGTTTATTTGACGTTGTTGTTGTTGTTTATTTAATGTTGTTGTTGTTGACGTTGTTGTTGTTGTTATTGTTTATTTGACGTTGTTGTTGTTGTTTATTTGACGTAGTTGTTGTTGTTGACATTGTTGTTGTTGTTGTTGTTTATTTGACGTTTTTGTTGTTGTTGATGTTGTTGATGTTGTTGTTTATTTGACGTTGTTGTTGTTGTTGTTTATTTGACGTTGTTGTTGTTGACGGTGTTGTTGTTGTTGTTGTCGCTTATTTGACGTTGTTGTTGTTGACGTTGTTGTTGTTGTTTATTTGACGTTGTTGTTGTTGTTGACATAGTTGTTGTTGTTTATTTGACGTTGTTGTTGTTGACGTTGTTGTTGTTGTTTATTTGACGTTGTTGTTGTTTATTTGACATTGTTGTTGTTGTTGACGTTGTTGTTGTTGTTTATTTGACATTGTTGTTATTGTTGTTGTTGACGTTGTTGTTGTTTATTTGACTTTGTTGTTGTTGTTGTTGTTTATTTGACGTTGTTGTTGTTGTTGTTGACTTAATTGTTGTTGTTGTTTGTTTGACGTTGTTGTTGTTATTGACGTTGTTGTTTATTTGACGTTGTTGTTGTTTTTTATTTGACGTTGTTGTTGTTGTTGACGTTGTTGTTGTTGTTGTTTATTTGACGTTGTTGTTGTCATTTATTTGACATTGTTGTTGTTGTTGAAGTTGTTGTTGTTGTTGTTGTTTATTTGACATTGTTGTTGTTGTTGACGTTGTTATTGTTGTTGTTGTTTATTTGACGTTGTTTTAGTATTGTTGTTTATTTGACATTGTTGTTGTTATTTATTTGACGTTGTTGTTGTTGTTGTTTATTTGACGTAGTTGTTGTTGTTGACGTTATTATTGTTGTTGACGTTATTGTTGTTGTTGTTGTTTATTTGACGTTTTTGTTGTTGTTGATGTTGTTGTTGTTGTTGTTGTATATTTGACGTTGTTGTTGTTGTTATTGTTGTTGTTGTTGTTGTTGTTGTTGTTTATTTGACATTGTTGTTGTTGTTGTTTATTTGACGTTGTTGTAGTTGTTTAATTGACGTTGTTGTTGTTGTTTATTTGACGTCGTTGTTGTTGTTGTTATTGTTGTTGTTTTTTTTTATTTGACGTTGTTGTTGTTGTTTATTTGACGCTGTTGTTGTTGTTGTTGTTTATTTGACGTTGTTGTTGTTGTTGACTTTGTTGTTGTGTATTTGACATTGTTGTTGTTGTTGTTATTGTTTATTTGACGTTGTTGTTGTTGTTGTTGTTTATTTGGCGTTGTTGTTGTTGTTGACGTTGTTGTTGTTGTTGTTTATTTGACGTTGTTGTTGTTGTTGACGCTGTTTTTGTTGTTGTTTATTTGACGTTGTTTTTGTTGTTGTTTATTTGACGTTGTTGTTGTTGTTTATTTGACGTTGTTGCTGTTGTTGTTTATTTGACGTTGTTGTTATTGTTTTTTATTTGACATTGTTGTTGTTGACAGTGTTGTTGTTGTTGTTTATTTGACGTTGTGGTTGTTTTTGTTTATTTGACGTTGTTGTTGTTGACGTTGTTGTTGTTGTTGTTTATTTGACGTTGTTGTTGTTGACATAGTTTTTGTTGTTGTTGTTTATTTGACGTTGTTGTTGTTGTTGACGTTGTTGTTGTTGTTGTTTATTTGTCGTTGTTGTTGTTGACATAGTTGTTGTTGTTGTTGTTTATTTGACGTTGTTGTTGTTGACGTTGTTATTGTTGTTGTTTATTTGACGTTGCTGTTATTGTTGTTAATTTGACATTGTTGTTGTTGTTGACGTTGTTGTTGTTGTTGTTTATTTGACATTGTTGTTGTTGTTATTGTTGTTTATTTGACTTTGTTGTTGTTGTTGTTGTTGTTGTTTATTTGACGTTGTTGTTGTTGTTGTTGACTTAGTTGTTGTTGTTGTTTATTTGACGTTGTTGTTGTTGACGTTGTTGTTTATTTGACATTGTTGTTGTTGTTTATTTGACGTTGTTGTTGTTGTTGACGTTGTTGTTGTTGTTTATTTGACGTTGTTGTTGTTGACGTTGTTGTTGTTGTTATTGTTTATTTGACGTAGTTGTTGTTGTTGACGTTGTTGTTGTTGTTGTTGTTGTTTATTTGACGTTTTTGTTGTTGTTGATGTTGTTGTTGTTGTATATTTGACGTTGTTGTAGTTGTTATTGTTGTTGTTGTTGTTGTTTATTTGACATTGTTGTTGTTGTTGTTGTTGTTTATTTGACGTTGTTGTTGTTTTTGTTGTTATTGTTGTTGTTGTTTATTTGACGTTGTTGTTGTTGTTTATTTGACGTAGTTGTTGTTGACGTTGTTGTTGTTGTTGTTGTTTATTTGACGTTGTTGTTGTTGTTGACATAGTTGTTGTTGTTGTTGTTTATTTGACGTTGTTGTTGTTGTTGACGTTGTTGTTGTTGTTGTTTATTTGACGTTGTTGTTGTTGTTTATTTGACATTGTTGTTGTTGTTGATGTTGTTGTTGTTGTTTATTTGACATTGTTGTTGTTGTTGTTGCTGTTTATTTGACTTTGTTGTTGTTGTTGTTGTTGTTTATTTGACGTTGTTGTTGTTGTTGTTGACTTAATTGTTGTTGTTGTTTATTTGACGTTGTTGTTGTTGTTGACGTTGTTGTTTATTTGACGTTGTTGTTGTTGTTTATTTGACGTTGTTGTTGTTGTTGTTGATATTGTTGTTGTTGTTTATTTGACGTTGTTGTTGTTATTTATTTGACATTGTTGTTGTTGTTGACGTTGTTGTTGTTGTTGTTGTTTATTTGACATTGTTGTTGTTGTTGTTGTTGTTGACGTTGTTGTTGTTGTTGTTTATTTGACGTTGTTTTAGTATTGTTGTTTATTTGACATTGTTGTTGTTATTTATTTGACGTTGTTGTGGGTGACATTGTTGTTGTTGTTTATTTGGCGTTGTTGTTGTTGTTTATTTGACGTAGTTGTTTTTGTTGACGTTATTGTTGTTGTTGACGTTATTGTTGTTGTTGTTGTTTATTTGACGTTTTTGTTGTTGTTGATGTTGTTGTTGTTGTTGTTGAATATTTGACGTTGTTGTTGTTGTTATTGTTGTTGTTGTTGTTGTTGTTGTTTATTTGACATTGTTGTTGTTGTTGTTTATTTGACATTGTTGTTGTTGTTGTTGTTCTTTATTTGACGTTGTTATTGTTTATTTGACGTTGTTGTTGTTGACGGTGTTGTTGTTGTTGTTTATTTGACGTTGTGGTTGTTGTTGTTTATTTGACGATGTTGTTGTTGACGTTGTTGTTGTTGTTGTTGTTTATTTGACGTTGTTGTTGTTGTTGACATAGTTGTTGTTGTTGTTTATTTGACGTTGTTGTTGTTGACGTTGTTGTTTATTTGACTTTGTTGTTGTTGTTGTTGTTTATTTGACGTTGTTGTTGTTGTTGTTGTTGACTTAGTTATTGTTGTTGTTTATTTGACGTTGTTGTTGTTGTTGACGTTGTTGTTTATTTGACGTTGTTGTTGTTGTTGTTGTTTATTTGACGTTGTTAAGGTTGTTGACGTTGTTGTTGTTGTTGTTTATTTGACGTTGTTGTTGTTGTTTATTTGACGTTGTTGTTGTTGACGTTGTTGTTGTTGTTGTTGTTATTATTTATTTGACGTAGTTGTTGTTGTTGACGTTGTTGTTGTTGTTGTTTATTTGACGTTTTTGTTGTTGTTGTTGTTGATGTTGTTGTTGTTGTTGTTGTATATTTGACGTTGTTGTAGTTGTTATTGTTGTTGTTGTTGTCGTTGTTTATTTGACATTGTTGTTGTTGTTTATTTGACGTTGTTGTTGTTGTTTATTTAATGTTGTTGTTGTTGACGTTGTTGTTGTTGTTATTGTTTATTTGACGTTGTTGTTGTTGTTTATTTGACGTAGTTGTTGTTGTTGACGTTGTTGTTGTTGTTGTTGTTTATTTGACGTTTTTGTTGTTGTTGATGTTGTTGATGTTGTTGTTTATTTGACGTTGTTGTTGTTGTTGTTTATTTGACGTTGTTGTTGTTGACGGTGTTGTTGTTGTTGTTGTCGCTTATTTGACGTTGTTGTTGTTGACGTTGTTGTTGTTGTTTATTTGACGTTGTTGTTGTTGTTGACATAGTTGTTGTTGTTTATTTGACGTTGTTGTTGTTGACGTTGTTGTTGTTGTTTATTTGACGTTGTTGTTGTCTATTTGACATTGTTGTTGTTGTTGACGTTGTTGTTGTTGTTTCTTTGACATTGTTGTTATTGTTGTTGTTGACGTTGTTGTTGTTTATTTGACTTTGTTGTTGTTGTTGTTGTTTATTTGACGTTGTTGTTGTTGTTGTTGACTTAATTGTTGTTGTTGTTTGTTTGACGTTGTTGTTGTTATTGATGTTGTTGTTTATTTGACGTTGTTGTTGTTTTTTATTTGACGTTGTTGTTGTTGTTGACGTTGTTGTTGTTGTTGTTTATTTGACGTTGTTGTTGTCATTTATTTGACATTGTTGTTGTTGTTGAAGTTGTTGTTGTTGTTGTTGTTTATTTGACATTGTTGTTGTTGTTGACGTTTTTATTGTTGTTGTTGTTTATTTGACGTTGTTTTAGTATTGTTGTATATTTGACATTGTTGTTGTTATTTATTTGACGTTGTTGTTGTTGTTGTTTATTTGATGTAGTTGTTGTTGTTGACGTTATTATTGTTGTTGAAGTTATTGTTGTTGTTGTTGTTTATTTGACGTTTTTGTTGTTGTTGATGTTGTTGTTGTTGTTGTATATTTGACGTTGTTGTTGTTGTTATTGTTGTTGTTGTTGTTGTTGTTGTTGTTTATTTGACATTGTTGTTGTTGTTGTTTATTTGACGTTGTTGTAGTTGTTTAATTGACGTTGTTGTTGTTGTTTATTTGACGTCGTTGTTGTTGTTGTTGTTATTGTTGTTGTTGTTTTTTATTTGACGTTGTTGTTGTTGTTTATTTGACGCTGTTGTTGTTGTTGTTGTTTATTTGACGTTGTTGTTGTTGTTGACTTTGTTGTTGTGTATTTGACATTGTTGTTGTTGTTGTTATTGTTTATTTGACGTTGTTGTTGTTGTTGTTGTTTATTTGGCGTTGTTGTTGTTGTTGACGTTGTTGTTGTTGTTGTTTATTTGACGTTGTTGTTGTTGTTGACGCTGTTTTTGTTGTTGTTTATTTGACGTTGTTTTTGTTGTTGTTTATTTGACGTTGTTGTTGTTGTTTATTTGACGTTGTTGCTGTTGTTGTTTATTTGACGTTGTTGTTATTGTTTTTTATTTGACATTGTTGTTGTTGACAGTGTTGTTGTTGTTGTTTATTTGACGTTGTGGTTGTTTTTGTTTATTTGACGTTGTTGTTGTTGACGTTGTTGTTGTTGTTGTTTATTTGACGTTGTTGTTGTTGTTGACATAGTTTTTGTTGTTGTTGTTTATTTGACGTTGTTGTTGTTGTTGACGTTGTTGTTGTTGTTGTTTATTTGTCGTTGTTGTTGTTGACATAGTTGTTGTTGTTGTTGTTTATTTGACGTTGTTGTTGTTGACGTTGTTGTTGTTGTTGTTTATTTGACGTTGCTGTTATTGTTGTTAATTTGACATTGTTGTTGTTGTTGACGTTGTTGTTGTTGTTGTTTATTTGACATTGTTGTTGTTGTTATTGTTGTTTATTTGACTTTGTTGTTGTTGTTGTTGTTGTTGTTTATTTGACGTTGTTGTTGTTGTTGTTGACTTAGTTGTTGTTGTTGTTTATTTGACGTTGTTGTTGTTGACGTTGTTGTTTATTTGACATTGTTGTTGTTGTTTATTTGACGTTGTTGTTGTTGTTGACGTTGTTGTTGTTGTTGTTTATTTGACGTTGTTGTTGTTGACGTTGTTGTTGTTGTTATTGTTTATTTGACGTAGTTGTTGTTGTTGACGTTGTTGTTGTTGTTGTTGTTGTTGTTTATTTGACGTTTTTGTTGTTGTTGATGTTGTTGTTGTTGTATATTTGACGTTGTTGTAGTTGTTATTGTTGTTGTTGTTGTTGTTGTTTATTTGACATTGTTGTTGTTGTTGTTGTTGTTTATTTGACGTTGTTGTTGTTTTTGTTGTTATTGTTGTTGTTGTTTATTTGACGTTGTTGTTGTTGTTTATTTGACGTAGTTGTTGTTGACGTTGTTGTTGTTGTTGTTGTTTATTTGACGTTGTTGTTGTTGTTGACATAGTTGTTGTTGTTGTTGTTTATTTGACGTTGTTGTTGTTGTTGACGTTGTTGTTGTTGTTGTTTATTTGACGTTGTTGTTGTTGTTTATTTGACATTGTTGTTGTTGTTGATGTTGTTGTTGTTGTTTATTTGACATTGTTGTTGTTGTTGTTGTTGTTTATTTGACTTTGTTGTTGTTGTTGTTGTTGTTGTTTATTTGACGTTGTTGTTGTTGTTGTTGACTTAATTGTTGTTGTTGTTTATTTGACGTTGTTGTTGTTGTTGACGTTGTTGTTTATTTGACGTTGTTGTTGTTGTTGTTTATTTGACGTTGTTGTTGTTGTTGTTGATGTTGTTGTTGTTGTTTATTTGACGTTGTTGTTGTTATTTATTTGACATTGTTGTTGTTGTTGACGTTGTTGTTGTTGTTGTTGTTTATTTGACATTGTTGTTGTTGTTGTTGTTGTTGACGTTGTTGTTGTTGTTGTTTATTTGACGTTGTTTTAGTATTGTTGTTTATTTGACATTGTTGTTGTTATTTATTTGACGTTGTTGTGGGTGACATTGTTGTTGTTGTTTATTTGACGTTGTTGTTGTTGTTTATTTGACGTAGTTGTTTTTGTTGACGTTATTGTTGTTGTTGACGTTATTGTTGTTGTTGTTGTTGTTTATTTGACGTTTTTGTTGTTGTTGATGTTGTTGTTGTTGTTGTATATTTGACGTTGTTGTTGTTGTTATTGTTGTTGTTGTTGTTGTTGTTGTTGTTGTTGTTTATTTGACATTGTTGTTGTTGTTGTTTGATTGACATTGTTGTTGTTGTTGTTGTTCTTTATTTGACGTTGTAATTGTTTATTTGACGTTGTTGTTGTTGACGGTGTTGTTGTTGTTGTTTATTTGACGTTGTGGTTGTTGTTGTTTATTTGACGATGTTGTTGTTGACGTTGTTGTTGTTGTTGTTTATTTGACGTTGTTGTTGTTGACATAGTTGTTGTTGTTGTTTATTTGACGTTGTTGTTGTTGACGTTGTTGTTTATTTGACTTTGTTGTTGTTGTTGTTGTTTATTTGACGTTGTTGTTGTTGTTGTTGTTGACTTAGTTATTGTTGTTGTTTATTTGACGTTGTTGTTGTTGTTGACGTTGTTGTTTATTTGACGTTGTTGTTGTTGTTGTTGTTTATTTGACGTTGTTAAGGTTGTTGACGTTGTTGTTGTTGTTGTTTATTTGACGTTGTTGTTGTTGTTTATTTGACGTTGTTGTTGTTGACGTTGTTGTTGTTGTTGTTGTTATTATTTATTTGACGTAGTTGTTGTTGTTGACGTTGTTGTTGTTGTTGTTTATTTGACGTTTTTGTTGTTGTTGTTGTTGATGTTGTTGTTGTTGTTGTTGTATATTTGACGTTGTTGTAGTTGTTATTGTTGTTGTTGTTGTCGTTGTTTATTTGACATTGTTGTTGTTGTTTATTTGACGTTGTTGTTGTTGTTTATTTAATGTTGTTGTTGTTGACGTTGTTGTTGTTGTTATTGTTTATTTGACGTTGTTGTTGTTGTTTATTTGACGTAGTTGTTGTTGTTGACGTTGTTGTTGTTGTTGTTGTTTATTTGACGTTTTTGTTGTTGTTGATGTTGTTGATGTTGTTGTTTATTTGACGTTGTTGTTGTTGTTGTTTATTTGACGTTGTTGTTGTTGACGGTGTTGTTGTTGTTGTTGTCGCTTATTTGACGTTGTTGTTGTTGACGTTGTTGTTGTTGTTTATTTGACGTTGTTGTTGTTGTTGACATAGTTGTTGTTGTTTATTTGACGTTGTTGTTGTTGACGTTGTTGTTGTTGTTTATTTGACGTTGTTGTTGTCTATTTGACATTGTTATTGTTGTTGACGTTGTTGTTGTTGTTTCTTTGACATTGTTGTTATTGTTGTTGTTGACGTTGTTGTTGTTTATTTGACTTTGTTGTTGTTGTTGTTTATTTGACGTTGTTGTTGTTGTTGACTTAATTGTTGTTGTTGTTTGTTTGACGTTGTTGTTGTTATTGATGTTGTTGTTTATTTGACGTTGTTGTTGTTTTTTATTTGACGTTGTTGTTGTTGTTGACGTTGTTGTTGTTGTTGTTTATTTGACGTTGTTGTTGTCATTTATTTGACATTGTTGTTGTTGTTGAAGTTGTTGTTGTTGTTGTTGTTTATTTGACATTGTTGTTGTTGTTGACGTTTTTATTGTTGTTGTTGTTTATTTGACGTTGTTTTAGTATTGTTGTATATTTGACATTGTTGTTGTTATTTATTTGACGTTGTTGTTGTTGTTGTTTATTTGATGTAGTTGTTGTTGTTGACGTTATTATTGTTGTTGAAGTTATTGTTGTTGTTGTTGTTTATTTGACGTTTTTGTTGTTGTTGATGTTGTTGTTGTTGTTGTATATTTGACGTTGTTGTTGTTGTTATTGTTGTTGTTGTTGTTGTTGTTGTTGTTTATTTGACATTGTTGTTGTTGTTGTTTATTTGACGTTGTTGTAGTTGTTTAATTGACGTTGTTGTTGTTGTTTATTTGACGTCGTTGTTGTTGTTGTTGTTATTGTTGTTGTTGTTTTTTATTTGACGTTGTTGTTGTTGTTTATTTGACGCTGTTGTTGTTGTTGTTGTTTATTTGACGTTGTTGTTGTTGTTGACTTTGTTGTTGTGTATTTGACATTGTTGTTGTTGTTGTTATTGTTTATTTGACGTTGTTGTTGTTGTTGTTGTTTATTTGGCGTTGTTGTTGTTGTTGACGTTGTTGTTGTTGTTGTTTATTTGACGTTGTTGTTGTTGTTGACGCTGTTTTTGTTGTTGTTTATTTGACGTTGTTTTTGTTGTTGTTTATTTGACGTTGTTGTTGTTGTTTATTTGACGTTGTTGCTGTTGTTGTTTATTTGACGTTGTTGTTATTGTTTTTTATTTGACATTGTTGTTGTTGACAGTGTTGTTGTTGTTGTTTATTTGACGTTGTGGTTGTTTTTGTTTATTTGACGTTGTTGTTGTTGACGTTGTTGTTGTTGTTGTTTATTTGACGTTGTTGTTGTTGTTGACATAGTTTTTGTTGTTGTTGTTTATTTGACGTTGTTGTTGTTGTTGACGTTGTTGTTGTTGTTGTTTATTTGTCGTTGTTGTTGTTGACATAGTTGTTGTTGTTGTTGTTTATTTGACGTTGTTGTTGTTGACGTTGTTGTTGTTGTTGTTTATTTGACGTTGCTGTTATTGTTGTTAATTTGACATTGTTGTTGTTGTTGACGTTGTTGTTGTTGTTGTTTATTTGACATTGTTGTTGTTGTTATTGTTGTTTATTTGACTTTGTTGTTGTTGTTGTTGTTGTTGTTTATTTGACGTTGTTGTTGTTGTTGTTGACTTAGTTGTTGTTGTTGTTTATTTGACGTTGTTGTTGTTGACGTTGTTGTTTATTTGACATTGTTGTTGTTGTTTATTTGACGTTGTTGTTGTTGTTGACGTTGTTGTTGTTGTTGTTTATTTGACGTTGTTGTTGTTGACGTTGTTGTTGTTGTTATTGTTTATTTGACGTAGTTGTTGTTGTTGACGTTGTTGTTGTTGTTGTTGTTGTTGTTGTTTATTTGACGTTTTTGTTGTTGTTGATGTTGTTGTTGTTGTATATTTGACGTTGTTGTAGTTGTTATTGTTGTTGTTGTTGTTGTTGTTGTTTATTTGACATTGTTGTTGTTGTTGTTGTTGTTTATTTGACGTTGTTGTTGTTTTTGTTGTTATTGTTGTTGTTGTTTATTTGACGTTGTTGTTGTTGTTTATTTGACGTAGTTGTTGTTGACGTTGTTGTTGTTGTTGTTGTTTATTTGACGTTGTTGTTGTTGTTGACATAGTTGTTGTTGTTGTTGTTTATTTGACGTTGTTGTTGTTGTTGACGTTGTTGTTGTTGTTGTTTATTTGACGTTGTTGTTGTTGTTTATTTGACATTGTTGTTGTTGTTGATGTTGTTGTTGTTGTTTATTTGACATTGTTGTTGTTGTTGTTGTTGTTTATTTGACTTTGTTGTTGTTGTTGTTGTTGTTTATTTGACGTTGTTGTTGTTGTTGTTGACTTAATTGTTGTTGTTGTTTATTTGACGTTGTTGTTGTTGTTGACGTTGTTGTTTATTTGACGTTGTTGTTGTTGTTGTTTATTTGACGTTGTTGTTGTTGTTGTTGATGTTGTTGTTGTTGTTTATTTGACGTTGTTGTTGTTATTTATTTGACATTGTTGTTGTTGTTGACGTTGTTGTTGTTGTTGTTGTTTATTTGACATTGTTGTTGTTGTTGTTGTTGTTGACGTTGTTGTTGTTGTTGTTTATTTGACGTTGTTTTAGTATTGTTGTTTATTTGACATTGTTGTTGTTATTTATTTGACGTTGTTGTGGGTGACATTGTTGTTGTTGTTTATTTGACGTTGTTGTTGTTGTTTATTTGACGTAGTTGTTTTTGTTGACGTTATTGTTGTTGTTGACGTTATTGTTGTTGTTGTTGTTTATTTGACGTTTTTGTTGTTGTTGATGTTGTTGTTGTTGTTGTATATTTGACGTTGTTGTTGTTGTTATTGTTGTTGTTGTTGTTGTTGTTGTTGTTGTTGTTTATTTGACATTGTTGTTGTTGTTGTTTGATTGACATTGTTGTTGTTGTTGTTGTTCTTTATTTGACGTTGTAATTGTTTATTTGACGTTGTTGTTGTTGACGGTGTTGTTGTTGTTGTTTATTTGACGTTGTGGTTGTTGTTGTTTATTTGACGATGTTGTTGTTGACGTTGTTGTTGTTGTTGTTTATTTGACGTTGTTGTTGTTGACATAGTTGTTGTTGTTGTTTATTTGACGTTGTTGTTGTTGACGTTGTTGTTTATTTGACTTTGTTGTTGTTGTTGTTGTTTATTTGACGTTGTTGTTGTTGTTGTTGACTTAGTTATTGTTGTTGTTTATTTGACGTTGTTGTTGTTGTTGACGTTGTTGTTTATTTGACGTTGTTGTTGTTGTTGTTGTTGTTGTTTATTTGACGTTGTTAAGGTTGTTGACGTTGTTGTTGTTGTTGTTTATTTGACGTTGTTGTTGTTGTTTATTTGACGTTGTTGTTGTTGACGTTGTTGTTGTTGTTGTTGTTATTATTTATTTGACGTAGTTGTTGTTGTTGACGTTGTTGTTGTTGTTGTTTATTTGACGTTTTTGTTGTTGTTGTTGTTGATGTTGTTGTTGTTGTTGTTGTTGTTGTTGTATATTTGACGTTGTTGTAGTTGTTATTGTTGTTGTTGTTGACGTTGTTGTTGTTGTTATTGTTTATTGGACGTTGTTGTTGTTGTTTATTTGACGTAGTTGTTGTTGTTGACGTTGTTGTTGTTGTTGTTGTTTATTTGACGTTTTTGTTGTTGTTGATGTTGTTGATGTTGTTGTTTATTTGACGTTGTTGTTGTTGTTGTTTATTTGACGTTGTTGTTGTTGACGGTGTTGTTGTTGTTGTTGTCGCTTATTTGATGTTGTTGTTGTTGACGTTGTTGTTGTTGTTGTTTATTTGACGTTGTTGTTGTTGTTGACATAGTTGTTGTTGTTTATTTGACGTTGTTGTTGTTGACGTTGTTGTTGTTGTTGTTTATTTGACGTTGTTGTTGTTGTTTATTTGACATTGTTGTTGTTGTTGACGTTGTTGTTGTTGTTTATTTGACATTGTTGTTATTGGATTTGTTGACGTTGTTGTTGTTTATTTGACTTTGTTGTTGTTGTTGTTGTTTATTTGACGTTGTTGTTGTTGTTGTTGACTTAATTGTTGTTGTTGTTTGTTTGACGTTGTTGTTGTTATTGACGTTGTTGTTTATTTGACGTTGTTGTTTTTTATTTGACGTTGTTGTTGTTGTTGACGTTGTTGTTGTTGTTTATTTGACGTTGTTGTTGTCATTTATTTGACATTGTTGTTGTTGTTGAAGTTGTTGTTGTTGTTGTTGTTTATTTGACATTGTTGTTGTTGTTGACGTTGTTATTGTTGTTGTTGTTTATTTGACGTTGTTTTAGTATTGTTGTTTATTTGACATTGTTGTTGTTATTTATTTGACGTTGTTGTTGTTGTTTATTTGACGTAGTTGTTGTTGTTGACGTTATTATTGTTATTGACGTTATTGTTGTTGTTGTTGTTTATTTGACGTTTTTGTTGTTGTTGATGTTGTTGTTGTTGTTGTATATTTGACGTTGTTGTTGTTGTTATTGTTGTTGTTGTTGTTGTTGTTTATTTGACATTGTTGTTGTTGTTGTTTATTTGACGTTGTTGTAGTTGTTTAATTGACGTTGTTGTTGTTGTTTATTTGACGTCGTTGTTGTTGTTGTTATTGTTGTTGTTGTTTTTTATTTGACGTTGTTGTTGTTGTTTATTTGACGTTGTTGTTGTTGTTGTTGTTTATTTGACGTTGTTGTTGTTGTTGACGTTGTTGTTGTGTATTTGACATTGTTGTTGTTGTTGTTATTGTTTATTTGACATTGTTGTTGTTGTTGTTGTTTATTTGGCGTTGTTGTTGTTGTTGACGTTGTTGTTGTTGTTGTTTATTTGACGTTGTTGTTGTTGTTGACGCTGTTTTTGTTGTTGTTTATTTGACGTTGTTTTTGTTGTTGTTTATTTGACGTTGTTGTTGTTGTTGTTTATTTGACGTTGTTGCTGTTGTTGTTTATTTGACGTTGTTGTTGTTATTGTTGTTGTTGTTGTTGTTGTTGTTGTTTATTTGACATTGTTGTTGTTGTTGTTTGATTGACATTGTTGTTGTTGTTGTTGTTCTTTATTTGACGTTGTTATTGTTTATTTGACGTTGTTGTTGTTGACGGTGTTGTTGTTGTTGTTTATTTGACGTTGTGGTTGTTGTTGTTTATTTGACGATGTTGTTGTTGACGTTGTTGTTGTTGTTGTTTATTTGACGTTGTTGTTGTTGTTGACATAGTTGTTGTTGTTGTTTATTTGACGTTGTTGTTTATTTGACTTTGTTGTTGTTGTTGTTGTTTATTTGACATTGTTGTTGTTGTTGTTGACTTAGTTATTGTTGTTGTTTATTTGACGTTGTTGTTGTTGTTGACGTTGTTGTTTATTTGACGTTGTTGTTGTTGTTGTTGTTTATTTGACGTTGTTAAGGTTGTTGACGTTGTTGTTGTTGTTGTTTATTTGACGTTGTTGTTATTGTTTATTTGACGTTGTTGTTGTTGACGTTGTTGTTGTTGTTGTTGTTATTATTTATTTGACGTAGTTGTTGTTGTTGACGTTGTTGTTGTTGTTGTTTATTTGACGTTTTTGTTGTTGTTGTTGTTGATGTTGTTGTTGTTGTTGTTGTTGTTGTATATTTGACGTTGTTGTAGTTGTTATTGTTGTTGTTGTTGTCGTTGTTTATTTGACATTGTTGTTGTTGTTTATTTGACGTTGTTGTTGTTGTTTATTTAATGTTGTTGTTGTTGACGTTGTTGTTGTTGTTATTGTTTATTTGACGTTGTTGTTGTTGTTTATTTGACGTAGTTGTTGTTGTTGACGTTGTTGTTGTTGTTGTTGTTTATTTGACGTTTTTGTTGTTGTTGATGTTGTTGATGTTGTTGTTTATTTGACGTTGTTGTTGTTGTTGTTTATTTGACGTTGTTGTTGTTGACGGTGTTGTTGTTGTTGTTGTCGCTTATTTGATGTTGTTGTTGTTGACGTTGTTGTTGTTGTTGTTTATTTGACGTTGTTGTTGTTGTTGACATAGTTGTTGTTGTTTATTTGACGTTGTTGTTGTTGACGTTGTTGTTGTTGTTGTTTATTTGACGTTGTTGTTGTTGTTTATTTGACATTGTTGTTGTTGTTGACGTTGTTGTTGTTGTTTATTTGACATTGTTGTTATTGGATTTGTTGACGTTGTTGTTGTTTATTTGACTTTGTTGTTGTTGTTGTTGTTTATTTGACGTTGTTGTTGTTGTTGTTGACTTAATTGTTGTTGTTGTTTGTTTGACGTTGTTGTTGTTGTTGACGTTGTTGTTTATTTGACGTTGTTGTTGTTTTTTATTTGACGTTGTTGTTGTTGTTGACGTTGTTGTTGTTGTTTATTTGACGTTGTTGTTGTCATTTATTTGACATTGTTGTTGTTGTTGAAGTTGTTGTTGTTGTTGTTGTTTATTTGACATTGTTGTTGTTGTTGACTTTGTTATTGTTGTTGTTGTTTATTTGACGTTGTTTTAGTATTGTTGTTTATTTGACATTGTTGTTGTTATTTATTTGACGTTGTTGTTGTTGTTTATTTGACGTAGTTGTTGTTGTTGACGTTATTATTGTTATTGACGTTATTGTTGTTGTTGTTGTTTATTTGACGTTTTTGTTGTTGTTGATGTTGTTGTTGTTGTTGTATATTTGACGTTGTTGTTGTTGTTATTGTTGTTGTTGTTGTTGTTGTTGTTTATTTGACATTGTTGTTGTTGTTGTTTATTTGACGTTGTTGTAGTTGTTTAATTGACGTTGTTGTTGTTGTTTATTTGACGTCGTTGTTGTTGTTGTTATTGTTGTTGTTGTTTTTTATTTGACGTTGTTGTTGTTGTTTATTTGACGCTGTTGTTGTTGTTGTTGTTGTTGACGTTGTTGTTGTGTATTTGACATTGTTGTTGTTGTTATTGTTTATTTGACGTTGTTGTTGTTGTTGTTGTTTATTTGGCGTTGTTGTTGTTGTTGACGTTGTTGTTGTTGTTGTTTATTTGACGTTGTTGTTGTTGTTGACGCTGTTTTTGTTGTTGTTTATTTGACGTTGTTTTTGTTGTTGTTTATTTGACGTTGTTGTTGTTGTTTATTTGACGTTGTTGCTGTTGTTGTTTATTTGACGTTGTTGTTATTGTTTTTTATTTGACATTGTTGTTGTTGACAGTGTTGTTGTTGTTGTTTATTTGACGTTGTGGTTGTTTTTGTTTATTTGACGTTGTTGTTGTTGACGTTGTTGTTGTTGTTGTTTATTTGACGTTGTTGTTGTTGTTGACATAGTTTTTGTTGTTGTTGTTTATTTGACGTTGTTGTTGTTGTTGACGTTGTTGTTGTTGTTGTTTATTTGTCGTTGTTGTTGTTGACATAGTTGTTGTTGTTGTTGTTTATTTGACGTTGCTGTTATTGTTGTTAATTTGACATTGTTGTTGTTGTTGACGTTGTTGTTGTTGTTGTTGTTGTTGTTGTTTATTTGACATTGTTGTTGTTGTTATTGTTGTTTATTTGACTTTGTTGTTGTTGTTGTTGTTGTTGTTTATTTGACGTTGTTGTTGTTGTTGTTGACTTAGTTGTTGTTGTTGTTTATTTGACGTTGTTGTTGTTGACGTTGTTGTTTATTTGACATTGTTGTTGTTGTTTATTTGACGTTGTTGTTGTTGTTGACGTTGTTGTTGTTGTTTATTTGACGTTGTTGTTGTTGACGTTGTTGTTGTTGTTATTGTTTATTTGACGTAGTTGTTGTTGTTGACGTTGTTGTTGTTGTTGTTGTTTATTTGACGTTTTTGTTGTTGTTGATGTTGTTGTTGTTGTATATTTGACGTTGTTGTAGTTGTTATTGTTGTTGTTGTTGTTGTTTATTTGACATTGTTGTTGTTGTTGTTGTTGTTTATTTGACGTTGTTGTTGTTTTTGTTGTTATTGTTGTTGTTGTTTATTTGACGTTGTTGTTGTTGTTTATTTGACGTAGTTGTTGTTGACGTTGTTGTTGTTGTTGTTGTTTATTTGACGTTGTTGTTGTTGTTGACATAGTTGTTGTTGTTGTTGTTGTTTATTTGACGTTGTTGTTGTTGTTGACGTTGTTGTTGTTGTTGTTTATTTGACGTTGTTGTTGTTGTTTATTTGACATTGTTGTTGTTGTTGATGTTGTTGTTGTTGTTTATTTGACATTGTTGTTGTTGTTGTTGTTGTTTATTTGACTTTGTTGTTGTTGTTGTTGTTGTTTATTTGACGTTGTTGTTGTTGTTGTTGACTTAATTGTTGTTGTTGTTTATTTGACGTTGTTGTTGTTGTTGACGTTGTTGTTTATTTGACGTTGTTGTTGTTGTTGTTTATTTGACATTGTTGTTGTTGTTGATGTTGTTGTTGTTGTTTATTTGACGTTGTTGTTGTTATTTATTTGACATTGTTGTTGTTGTTGACGTTGTTGTTGTTGTTGTTGTTTATTTGACATTGTTGTTGTTGTTGTTGTTGTTGACGTTGTTGTTGTTGTTTATTTGACGTTGTTTTAGTATTGTTGTTTATTTGACATTGTTGTTGTTATTTATTTGACGTTGTTGTGGGTGACATTGTTGTTGTTGTTTATTTGACGTTGTTGTTGTTGTTTATTTGACGTAGTTGTTTTTGTTGACGTTATTGGTGTTGTTGACGTTATTGTTGTTGTTGTTGTTTATTTGACGTTTTTGTTGTTGTTGATGTTGTTGTTGTTGTATATTTGACTTTGTTGTTGTTGTTATTGTTGTTGTTGTTGTTGTTGTTGTTGTTGTTTATTTGACATTGTTGTTGTTGTTGTTTATTTGACATTGTTGTTGTTGTTGTTGTTCTTTATTTGACGTTGTTATTGTTTATTTGACGTTGTTGTTGTTGTTTATTTAACGTTGTTGTTATTGTTTATTTGACGTTGTTGTTGTTGTTTATTTGACGTAGTTGTTCTTGTTGACGTTGTTGTTGTTGTTGTTGTTTATTTGATGTTTTTGTTGTTGTTGTTGTTTATTTGACGTTGTTGTTGTTGACGGTGTTGTTGTTGTTATTTATTTGACGTTGTTGTTGTTGTTGTTGTTGTTGTTTATTTGACGTTGTTGTTGTTTACGTTGTTGTTGTTGTTGTTGTTTATTTGACGTTGTTGTTATTGTTGACATAGTTGTTGTTATTGTTGTTTATTTGATGTTTTTGATGTTGTTGATGTTGTTGTTGTTTTCGTTGTTGTTTATTTGACGTTGTTGTAGTTGTTTAATTGACGTTGTTGTTGTTGTTGTTTATTTGACGTTATTGTTGTTGTTCTTTATTTGACGTTGTTGTCGTTGTTGTTGTTGTTTATTTGACGTTGTTGTTGTTGACGTTGTTGTTGTTGTTATTGTTTATTTAACATTGTTGTTGTTGTTTTTATTGTTTATTTGACGTAGTTGTTGTTGTTGTTTATTTGGCGTTGTTATTGTTGTTGACGTTGTTGTTGTTGTAGTTTATTTGACGTTGTTGTTGTTGACGTTGTTTTTGTTGTTGTTTATTTGACGTTGTTGTTGTTGTTGTTGTTCATTTGACGTTGTTGTTGTTGTTTATTTGACGTTGTTGTTGTTCTTTATTTGACGTTGTTGTTGTTGTTGTTGTTTATTTGACATTGTTGTTGTTGACGGTGTTGTTGTTGTTTATTTGACGTTGTTGTTGTTGTTTATTTGAGGTTGTTGTTGTTGTTGACATAGTTGTTGTTGTTGTTTATTTGACGTTGTTGTTGTTGTTGACGTTGTTGTTGTTATTGTTTATTTGACGTTGTTGTTGTTGTTGTTGACATAGTTGTTGTTGTTGTTATTTATTTGACGTTGTTGTTGTTGTTAACGTTTTTGTTGTTGTTGTTTATTTGACGTTGTTGTTATTGTTGTTTATTTGACATTGTTGTTGTGGTTGACGTTGTTGTTGTTGTTGTTTATTTGACATTGTTGTTGTTGTTGTTGTTTATTTGACGTTGTTGTTGTTTTTGTTGTTATTGTTGTTGTTGTTTATTTGACGTTGTTGTTGTTGTTTATTTGACGTAGTTGTTGTTGACGTTGTTGTTGTTGTTGTTGTTTATTTGACGTTGTTGTTGTTGTTGACATAGTTGTTGTTGTTGTTGTTTATTTGACGTTGTTGTTGTTGTTGACGTTGTTGTTGTTGTTGTTTATTTGACGTTGTTGTTGTTGTTTATTTGACATTGTTGTTGTTGTTGATGTTGTTGTTGTTGTTTATTTGACATTGTTGTTGTTGTTGTTGTTGTTTATTTGACTTTGTTGTTGTTGTTGTTGTTGTTTATTTGACGTTGTTGTTGTTGTTGTTGACTTAATTGTTGTTGTTGTTTATTTGACGTTGTTGTTGTTGTTGACGTTGTTGTTTATTTGACGTTGTTGTTGTTGTTGTTTATTTGACATTGTTGTTGTTGTTGATGTTGTTGTTGTTGTTTATTTGACGTTGTTGTTGTTATTTATTTGACATTGTTGTTGTTGTTGACGTTGTTGTTGTTGTTGTTGTTTATTTGACATTGTTGTTGTTGTTGTTGTTGACGTTGTTGTTGTTGTTTATTTGACGTTGTTTTAGTATTGTTGTTTATTTGACATTGTTGTTGTTATTTATTTGACGTTGTTGTGGGTGACATTGTTGTTGTTGTTTATTTGACGTTGTTGTTGTTGTTTATTTGACGTAGTTGTTTTTGTTGACGTTATTGGTGTTGTTGACGTTATTGTTGTTGTTGTTGTTTATTTGACGTTTTTGTTGTTGTTGATGTTGTTGTTGTTGTATATTTGACTTTGTTGTTGTTGTTATTGTTGTTGTTGTTGTTGTTGTTGTTTATTTGACATTGTTGTTGTTGTTGTTTATTTGACATTGTTGTTGTTGTTGTTGTTCTTTATTTGACGTTGTTATTGTTTATTTGACGTTGTTGTTGTTGTTTATTTAACGTTGTTGTTATTGTTTATTTGACGTTGTTGTTGTTGTTTATTTGACGTAGTTGTTCTTGTTGACGTTGTTGTTGTTGTTGTTGTTTATTTGATGTTTTTGTTGTTGTTGTTGTTTATTTGACGTTGTTGTTGTTGTTTATTTGACGTTGTTGTTGTTGACGGTGTTGTTGTTGTTATTTATTTGACGTTGTTGTTGTTGTTGTTGTTGTTTATTTGACGTTGTTGTTGTTTACGTTGTTGTTGTTGTTGTTGTTTATTTGACGTTGTTGTTATTGTTGACATAGTTGTTGTTATTGTTGTTTATTTGACGTTTTTGATGTTGTTGATGTTGTTGTTGTTTTCGTTGTTGTTTATTTGACGTTGTTGTAGTTGTTTAATTGACGTTGTTGTTGTTGTTGTTTATTTGACGTTATTGTTGTTGTTCTTTATTTGACGTTGTTGTCGTTGTTGTTGTTGTTTATTTGACGTTGTTGTTGTTGACGTTGTTGTTGTTGTTATTGTTTATTTAACATTGTTGTTGTTGTTTTTATTGTTTATTTGACGTAGTTGTTGTTGTTGTTTATTTGGCGTTGTTATTGTTGTTGACGTTGTTGTTGTTGTAGTTTATTTGACGTTGTTGTTGTTGACGTTGTTTTTGTTGTTGTTTATTTGACGTTGTTGTTGTTGTTGTTCATTTGACGTTGTTGTTGTTGTTTATTTGACGTTGTTGTTGTTCTTTATTTGACGTTGTTGTTGTTGTTGTTGTTTATTTGACATTGTTGTTGTTGACGGTGTTGTTGTTGTTTATTTGACGTTGTTGTTGTTGTTTATTTGAGGTTGTTGTTGTTGTTGACATAGTTGTTGTTGTTGTTTATTTGACGTTGTTGTTATTGTTGACGTTGTTGTTGTTATTGTTTATTTGACGTTGTTGTTGTTGTTGTTGACATAGTTGTTGTTGTTGTTATTTATTTGACGTTGTTGTTGTTGTTAACGTTTTTGTTGTTGTTGTTTATTTGACGTTGTTGTTATTGTTGTTTATTTGACATTGTTGTTGTTGTTGACGTTGTTGTTGTTGTTGTTTATTTGACATTGTTGTTGTTGTTGTTGTTGTTGACGTTGTTGTTGTTGTTGTTGTTTATTTGACTTTGTTGTTGTTGTTGTTTATTTGACGTTGTTGTTGTTGTTGACTTAGTTGTTGTTGTTGTTTATTTGACGTTGTTGTTGTTGTTGACGTTGTTGTTTATTTGACGTTGTTGTTGTTGTTTATTTGACGTTGTTGTTGTTGTTGACGTTGTTGTTGTTGTTTATTTGACGTTGGTGTTGTTATTTATTTGACATTGTTGTTGTTGTTGTTGACGTTGTTATTGTTGTTGTTGTTGTTGTTTATTTGACATTGTTGTTGTTGTTGTTGTTGACGTTGTTGTTGTTGTTGTTTCTTTGACATTGTTTTAGTATTGTTGTTTATTTGACATTGTTGTTGTTATTTATTTGACGTTGTTGTGGGTGACGTTGTTGTTGTTGTTGTTTATTTGACGTTGTTGTTGTTGTTTATTTGATGTAGTTGTTGTTGTTGACGTTGTTGTTGTTGTTGTTTATTTGACGTTTTTGTTGTTGATGTTGTTGTTGTTGTATATTTGACGTTGTTGTTGTTGTTGTTGTTTATTTGACGTTGTTGTTGTTGACGTTGTTGTTGTTGTTGTTTATTTGACGTTGTTGTTGTTGACATAGTTTTTGTTGTTGTTGTTTATTTGACGTTGTTGTTGTTGTTGACGTTGTTGTTGTTGTTGTTTATTTGTCGTTGTTGTTGTTGACATAGTTGTTGTTGTTGTTGTTTATTTGACGTTGTTGTTGTTGACGTTGTTATTGTTGTTGTTTATTTGACGTTGCTGTTATTGTTGTTAATTTGACATTGTTGTTGTTGTTGACGTTGTTGTTGTTGTTGTTTATTTGACATTGTTGTTGTTGTTATTGTTGTTTATTTGACTTTGTTGTTGTTGTTGTTGTTGTTGTTTATTTGACGTTGTTGTTGTTGTTGTTGACTTAGTTGTTGTTGTTGTTTATTTGACGTTGTTGTTGTTGACGTTGTTGTTTATTTGACATTGTTGTTGTTGTTTATTTGACGTTGTTGTTGTTGTTGACGTTGTTGTTGTTGTTGTTTATTTGACGTTGTTGTTGTTGACGTTGTTGTTGTTGTTATTGTTTATTTGACGTAGTTGTTGTTGTTGACGTTGTTGTTGTTGTTGTTGTTGTTGTTTATTTGACGTTTTTGTTGTTGTTGATGTTGTTGTTGTTGTATATTTGACGTTGTTGTAGTTGTTATTGTTGTTGTTGTTGTTGTTGTTTATTTGACATTGTTGTTGTTGTTGTTGTTGTTTATTTGACGTTGTTGTTGTTTTTGTTGTTATTGTTGTTGTTGTTTATTTGACGTTGTTGTTGTTGTTTATTTGACGTAGTTGTTGTTGACGTTGTTGTTGTTGTTGTTGTTTATTTGACGTTGTTGTTGTTGTTGACATAGTTGTTGTTGTTGTTGTTGTTTATTTGACGTTGTTGTTGTTGTTGACGTTGTTGTTGTTGTTGTTTATTTGACGTTGTTGTTGTTGTTTATTTGACATTGTTGTTGTTGTTGATGTTGTTGTTGTTGTTTATTTGACATTGTTGTTGTTGTTGTTGTTGTTTATTTGACTTTGTTGTTGTTGTTGTTGTTGTTTATTTGACGTTGTTGTTGTTGTTGACTTAATTGTTGTTGTTGTTTATTTGACGTTGTTGTTGTTGTTGACGTTGTTGTTTATTTGACGTTGTTGTTGGTGTTGTTTATTTGACGTTGTTGTTGTTGTTGTTGATGTTGTTGTTGTTGTTTATTTGACGTTGTTGTTGTTATTTATTTGACATTGTTGTTGTTGTTGACGTTGTTGTTGTTGTTGTTGTTTATTTGACATTGTTGTTGTTGTTGTTGTTGTTGACGTTGTTGTTGTTGTTGTTTATTTGACGTTGTTTTAGTATTGTTGTTTATTTGACATTGTTGTTGTTATTTATTTGACGTTGTTGTGGGTGACATTGTTGTTGTTGTTTATTTGACGTTGTTGTTGTTGTTTATTTGACGTAGTTGTTTTTGTTGACGTTATTGTTGTTGTTGACGTTATTGTTGTTGTTGTTGTTGTTTATTTGACGTTTTTGTTGTTGTTGATGTTGTTGTTGTTGTTGTATATTTGACGTTGTTGTTGTTGTTATTGTTGTTGTTGTTGTTGTTGTTGTTGTTGTTTATTTGACATTGTTGTTGTTGTTGTTTGATTGACATTGTTGTTGTTGTTGTTGTTCTTTATTTGACGTTGTAATTGTTTATTTGACGTTGTTGTTGTTGACGGTGTTGTTGTTGTTGTTTATTTGACGTTGTGGTTGTTGTTGTTTATTTGACGATGTTGTTGTTGACGTTGTTGTTGTTGTTGTTTATTTGACGTTGTTGTTGTTGACATAGTTGTTGTTGTTGTTTATTTGACGTTGTTGTTGTTGACGTTGTTGTTTATTTGACTTTGTTGTTGTTGTTGTTGTTTATTTGACGTTGTTGTTGTTGTTGTTGACTTAGTTATTGTTGTTGTTTATTTGACGTTGTTGTTGTTGTTGACGTTGTTGTTTATTTGACGTTGTTGTTGTTGTTGTTGTTTATTTGACGTTGTTAAGGTTGTTGACGTTGTTGTTGTTGTTGTTTATTTGACGTTGTTGTTGTTGTTTATTTGACGTTGTTGTTGTTGACGTTGTTGTTGTTGTTGTTGTTATTATTTATTTGACGTAGTTGTTGTTGTTGACGTTGTTGTTGTTGTTGTTTATTTGACGTTTTTGTTGTTGTTGTTGTTGATGTTGTTGTTGTTGTTGTTGTTGTTGTATATTTGACGTTGTTGTAGTTGTTATTGTTGTTGTTGTTGACGTTGTTGTTGTTGTTATTGTTTATTTGACGTTGTTGTTGTTGTTTATTTGACGTAGTTGTTGTTGTTGACGTTGTTGTTGTTGTTGTTGTTTATTTGACGTTTTTGTTGTTGTTGATGTTGTTGATGTTGTTGTTTATTTGACGTTGTTGTTGTTGTTGTTTATTTGACGTTGTTGTTGTTGACGGTGTTGTTGTTGTTGTTGTCGCTTATTTGATGTTGTTGTTGTTGACGTTGTTGTTGTTGTTGTTTATTTGACGTTGTTGTTGTTGTTGACATAGTTGTTGTTGTTTATTTGACGTTGTTGTTGTTGACGTTGTTGTTGTTGTTGTTTATTTGACGTTGTTGTTGTTGTTTATTTGACATTGTTGTTGTTGTTGACGTTGTTGTTGTTGTTTATTTGACATTGTTGTTATTGGATTTGTTGACGTTGTTGTTGTTTATTTGACTTTGTTGTTGTTGTTGTTGTTTATTTGACGTTGTTGTTGTTGTTGTTGACTTAATTGTTGTTGTTGTTTGTTTGACGT
Organism: Vicia faba; assembly: GCA_948472305.1. Classification (NCBI taxonomy): domain Eukaryota; kingdom Viridiplantae; phylum Streptophyta; class Magnoliopsida; order Fabales; family Fabaceae; genus Vicia; species Vicia faba. Next base: position 386,643,068 of record OX451739.1, on the reverse strand, counting down.
TGTTGTTGTTATTGACGTTGTTGTTTATTTGACGTTGTTGTTGTTTTTTATTTGACGTTGTTGTTGTTGTTGACGTTGTTGTTGTTGTTTATTTGACGTTGTTGTTGTCATTTATTTGACATTGTTGTTGTTGTTGAAGTTGTTGTTGTTGTTGTTGTTTATTTGACATTGTTGTTGTTGTTGACGTTGTTATTGTTGTTGTTGTTTATTTGACGTTGTTTTAGTATTGTTGTTTATTTGACATTGTTGTTGTTATTTATTTGACGTTGTTGTTGTTGTTTATTTGACGTAGTTGTTGTTGTTGACGTTATTATTGTTATTGACGTTATTGTTGTTGTTGTTGTTTATTTGACGTTTTTGTTGTTGTTGATGTTGTTGTTGTTGTTGTATATTTGACGTTGTTGTTGTTGTTATTGTTGTTGTTGTTGTTGTTGTTGTTTATTTGACATTGTTGTTGTTGTTGTTTATTTGACGTTGTTGTAGTTGTTTAATTGACGTTGTTGTTGTTGTTGTTTATTTGACGTCGTTGTTGTTGTTGTTATTGTTGTTGTTGTTTTTTATTTGACGTTGTTGTTGTTGTTTATTTGACGCTGTTGTTGTTGTTGTTGTTTATTTGACGTTGTTGTTGTTGTTGACGTTGTTGTTGTGTATTTGACATTGTTGTTGTTGTTGTTATTGTTTATTTGACGTTGTTGTTGTTGTTGTTGTTTATTTGGCGTTGTTGTTGTTGTTGACGTTGTTGTTGTTGTTGTTTATTTGACGTTGTTGTTGTTGTTGACGCTGTTTTTGTTGTTGTTTATTTGACGTTGTTTTTGTTGTTGTTTATTTGACGTTGTTGTTGTTGTTGTTTATTTGACGTTGTTGCTGTTGTTGTTTATTTGACGTTGTTGTTGTTATTGTTGTTGTTGTTGTTGTTGTTGTTGTTGTTTATTTGACATTGTTGTTGTTGTTGTTTGATTGACATTGTTGTTGTTGTTGTTGTTCTTTATTTGACGTTGTTATTGTTTATTTGACGTTGTTGTTGTTGACGGTGTTGTTGTTGTTGTTTATTTGACGTTGTGGTTGTTGTTGTTTATTTGACGATGTTGTTGTTGACGTTGTTGTTGTTGTTGTTTATTTGACGTTGTTGTTGTTGTTGACATAGTTGTTGTTGTTGTTTATTTGACGTTGTTGTTTATTTGACTTTGTTGTTGTTGTTGTTGTTTATTTGACATTGTTGTTGTTGTTGTTGACTTAGTTATTGTTGTTGTTTATTTGACGTTGTTGTTGTTGTTGACGTTGTTGTTTATTTGACGTTGTTGTTGTTGTTGTTGTTTATTTGACATTGTTAAGGTTGTTGACGTTGTTGTTGTTGTTGTTTATTTGACGTTGTTGTTATTGTTTATTTGACGTTGTTGTTGTTGACGTTGTTGTTGTTGTTGTTGTTATTATTTATTTGACGTAGTTGTTGTTGTTGACGTTGTTGTTGTTGTTGTTTATTTGACGTTTTTGTTGTTGTTGTTGTTGATGTTGTTGTTGTTGTTGTTGTTGTTGTATATTTGACGTTGTTGTAGTTGTTATTGTTGTTGTTGTTGTCGTTGTTTATTTGACATTGTTGTTGTTGTTTATTTGACGTTGTTGTTGTTGTTTATTTAATGTTGTTGTTGTTGACGTTGTTGTTGTTGTTATTGTTTATTTGACGTTGTTGTTGTTGTTTATTTGACGTAGTTGTTGTTGTTGACGTTGTTGTTGTTGTTGTTGTTGTTTATTTGACGTTTTTGTTGTTGTTGATGTTGTTGATGTTGTTGTTTATTTGACGTTGTTGTTGTTGTTGTTTATTTGACGTTGTTGTTGTTGACGGTGTTGTTGTTGTTGTTGTCGCTTATTTGATGTTGTTGTTGTTGACGTTGTTGTTGTTGTTGTTTATTTGACGTTGTTGTTGTTGTTGACATAGTTGTTGTTGTTTATTTGACGTTGTTGTTGTTGTTGTTTATTTGACATTGTTGTTGTTGTTTATTTGACATTGTTGTTGTTGTTGACGTTGTTGTTGTTGTTTATTTGACATTGTTGTTATTGGATTTGTTGACGTTGTTGTTGTTTATTTGACTTTGTTGTTGTTGTTGTTGTTTATTTGACGTTGTTGTTGTTGTTGTTGACTTAATTGTTGTTGTTGTTTGTTTGACGTTGTTGTTGTTATTGACGTTGTTGTTTATTTGACGTTGTTGTTGTTTTTTATTTGACGTTGTTGTTGTTGTTGACGTTGTTGTTGTTGTTTATTTGACGTTGTTGTTGTCATTTATTTGACATTGTTGTTGTTGTTGAAGTTGTTGTTGTTGTTGTTGTTTATTTGACATTGTTGTTGTTGTTGACTTTGTTATTGTTGTTGTTGTTTATTTGACGTTGTTTTAGTATTGTTGTTTATTTGACATTGTTGTTGTTATTTATTTGACGTTGTTGTTGTTGTTTATTTGACGTAGTTGTTGTTGTTGACGTTATTATTGTTATTGACGTTATTGTTGTTGTTGTTGTTTATTTGACGTTTTTGTTGTTGTTGATGTTGTTGTTGTTGTTGTATATTTGACGTTGTTGTTGTTGTTATTGTTGTTGTTGTTGTTGTTGTTGTTTATTTGACATTGTTGTTGTTGTTGTTTATTTGACGTTGTTGTAGTTGTTTAATTGACGTTGTTGTTGTTGTTTATTTGACGTCGTTGTTGTTGTTGTTATTGTTGTTGTTGTTTTTTATTTGACGTTGTTGTTGTTGTTTATTTGACGCTGTTGTTGTTGTTGTTGTTGTTGACGTTGTTGTTGTGTATTTGACATTGTTGTTGTTGTTATTGTTTATTTGACGTTGTTGTTGTTGTTGTTGTTTATTTGGCGTTGTTGTTGTTGTTGACGTTGTTGTTGTTGTTGTTTATTTGACGTTGTTGTTGTTGTTGACGCTGTTTTTGTTGTTGTTTATTTGACGTTGTTTTTGTTGTTGTTTATTTGACGTTGTTGTTGTTGTTTATTTGACGTTGTTGCTGTTGTTGTTTATTTGACGTTGTTGTTATTGTTTTTTATTTGACATTGTTGTTGTTGACAGTGTTGTTGTTGTTGTTTATTTGACGTTGTGGTTGTTTTTGTTTATTTGACGTTGTTGTTGTTGACGTTGTTGTTGTTGTTGTTTATTTGACGTTGTTGTTGTTGTTGACATAGTTTTTGTTGTTGTTGTTTATTTGACGTTGTTGTTGTTGTTGACGTTGTTGTTGTTGTTGTTTATTTGTCGTTGTTGTTGTTGACATAGTTGTTGTTGTTGTTGTTTATTTGACGTTGTTGTTGTTGACGTTGTTGTTGTTGTTGTTTATTTGACGTTGCTGTTATTGTTGTTAATTTGACATTGTTGTTGTTGTTGACGTTGTTGTTGTTGTTGTTGTTGTTGTTGTTTATTTGACATTGTTGTTGTTGTTATTGTTGTTTATTTGACTTTGTTGTTGTTGTTGTTGTTGTTGTTTATTTGACGTTGTTGTTGTTGTTGTTGACTTAGTTGTTGTTGTTGTTTATTTGACGTTGTTGTTGTTGACGTTGTTGTTTATTTGACATTGTTGTTGTTGTTTATTTGACGTTGTTGTTGTTGTTGACGTTGTTGTTGTTGTTTATTTGACGTTGTTGTTGTTGACGTTGTTGTTGTTGTTATTGTTTATTTGACGTAGTTGTTGTTGTTGACGTTGTTGTTGTTGTTGTTGTTTATTTGACGTTTTTGTTGTTGTTGATGTTGTTGTTGTTGTATATTTGACGTTGTTGTAGTTGTTATTGTTGTTGTTGTTGTTGTTTATTTGACATTGTTGTTGTTGTTGTTGTTGTTTATTTGACGTTGTTGTTGTTTTTGTTGTTATTGTTGTTGTTGTTTATTTGACGTTGTTGTTGTTGTTTATTTGACGTAGTTGTTGTTGACGTTGTTGTTGTTGTTGTTGTTTATTTGACGTTGTTGTTGTTGTTGACATAGTTGTTGTTGTTGTTGTTTATTTGACGTTGTTGTTGTTGTTGACGTTGTTGTTGTTGTTGTTTATTTGACGTTGTTGTTGTTGTTTATTTGACATTGTTGTTGTTGTTGATGTTGTTGTTGTTGTTTATTTGACATTGTTGTTGTTGTTGTTGTTGTTTATTTGACTTTGTTGTTGTTGTTGTTGTTGTTTATTTGACGTTGTTGTTGTTGTTGTTGACTTAATTGTTGTTGTTGTTTATTTGACGTTGTTGTTGTTGTTGACGTTGTTGTTTATTTGACGTTGTTGTTGTTGTTGTTTATTTGACATTGTTGTTGTTGTTGATGTTGTTGTTGTTGTTTATTTGACGTTGTTGTTGTTATTTATTTGACATTGTTGTTGTTGTTGACGTTGTTGTTGTTGTTGTTGTTTATTTGACATTGTTGTTGTTGTTGTTGTTGTTGACGTTGTTGTTGTTGTTTATTTGACGTTGTTTTAGTATTGTTGTTTATTTGACATTGTTGTTGTTATTTATTTGACGTTGTTGTGGGTGACATTGTTGTTGTTGTTTATTTGACGTTGTTGTTGTTGTTTATTTGACGTAGTTGTTTTTGTTGACGTTATTGGTGTTGTTGACGTTATTGTTGTTGTTGTTGTTTATTTGACGTTTTTGTTGTTGTTGATGTTGTTGTTGTTGTATATTTGACTTTGTTGTTGTTGTTATTGTTGTTGTTGTTGTTGTTGTTGTTGTTGTTTATTTGACATTGTTGTTGTTGTTGTTTATTTGACATTGTTGTTGTTGTTGTTGTTCTTTATTTGACGTTGTTATTGTTTATTTGACGTTGTTGTTGTTGTTTATTTAACGTTGTTGTTATTGTTTATTTGACGTTGTTGTTGTTGTTTATTTGACGTAGTTGTTCTTGTTGACGTTGTTGTTGTTGTTGTTGTTTATTTGATGTTTTTGTTGTTGTTGTTGTTTATTTGACGTTGTTGTTGTTGTTTATTTGACGTTGTTGTTGTTGACGGTGTTGTTGTTGTTATTTATTTGACGTTGTTGTTGTTGTTGTTGTTGTTGTTTATTTGACGTTGTTGTTGTTTACGTTGTTGTTGTTGTTGTTGTTTATTTGACGTTGTTGTTATTGTTGACATAGTTGTTGTTATTGTTGTTTATTTGACGTTTTTGATGTTGTTGATGTTGTTGTTGTTTTCGTTGTTGTTTATTTGACGTTGTTGTAGTTGTTTAATTGACGTTGTTGTTGTTGTTGTTTATTTGACGTTATTGTTGTTGTTCTTTATTTGACGTTGTTGTCGTTGTTGTTGTTGTTTATTTGACGTTGTTGTTGTTGACGTTGTTGTTGTTGTTATTGTTTATTTAACATTGTTGTTGTTGTTTTTATTGTTTATTTGACGTAGTTGTTGTTGTTGTTTATTTGGCGTTGTTATTGTTGTTGACGTTGTTGTTGTTGTAGTTTATTTGACGTTGTTGTTGTTGACGTTGTTTTTGTTGTTGTTTATTTGACGTTGTTGTTGTTGTTGTTCATTTGACGTTGTTGTTGTTGTTTATTTGACGTTGTTGTTGTTCTTTATTTGACGTTGTTGTTGTTGTTGTTTATTTGACATTGTTGTTGTTGACGGTGTTGTTGTTGTTTATTTGACGTTGTTGTTGTTGTTTATTTGAGGTTGTTGTTGTTGTTGACATAGTTGTTGTTGTTGTTTATTTGACGTTGTTGTTGTTGTTGACGTTGTTGTTGTTATTGTTTATTTGACGTTGTTGTTGTTGTTGTTGACATAGTTGTTGTTGTTGTTATTTATTTGACGTTGTTGTTGTTGTTAACGTTTTTGTTGTTGTTGTTTATTTGACGTTGTTGTTATTGTTGTTTATTTGACATTGTTGTTGTTGTTGACGTTGTTGTTGTTGTTGTTTATTTGACATTGTTGTTGTTGTTGTTGTTTATTTGACGTTGTTGTTGTCGTTGTTTATTTGGCGTTGTTGTTGTTGTTGACGTTGTTGTTGTTGTTGTTTATTTGACGTTATTGTTGTTGTTGACGTTGTTTTTGTTGTTGTTTATTTGACGTTGTTGTTGTTGTTTATTTGACATTGTTGTTGTTGTTGATGTTGTTGTTGTTGTTTATTTGACATTGTTGTTGTTGTTGTTGTTGTTTATTTGACTTTGTTGTTGTTGTTGTTGTTGTTTATTTGACGTTGTTGTTGTTGTTGTTGACTTAATTGTTGTTGTTGTTTATTTGACGTTGTTGTTGTTGTTGACGTTGTTGTTTATTTGACGTTGTTGTTGTTGTTGTTTATTTGACATTGTTGTTGTTGTTGATGTTGTTGTTGTTGTTTATTTGACGTTGTTGTTGTTATTTATTTGACATTGTTGTTGTTGTTGACGTTGTTGTTGTTGTTGTTGTTTATTTGACATTGTTGTTGTTGTTGTTGTTGTTGACGTTGTTGTTGTTGTTTATTTGACGTTGTTTTAGTATTGTTGTTTATTTGACATTGTTGTTGTTATTTATTTGACGTTGTTGTGGGTGACATTGTTGTTGTTGTTTATTTGACGTTGTTGTTGTTGTTTATTTGACGTAGTTGTTTTTGTTGACGTTATTGGTGTTGTTGACGTTATTGTTGTTGTTGTTGTTTATTTGACGTTTTTGTTGTTGTTGATGTTGTTGTTGTTGTATATTTGACTTTGTTGTTGTTGTTATTGTTGTTGTTGTTGTTGTTGTTGTTGTTTATTTGACATTGTTGTTGTTGTTGTTTATTTGACATTGTTGTTGTTGTTGTTGTTCTTTATTTGACGTTGTTATTGTTTATTTGACGTTGTTGTTGTTGTTTATTTAACGTTGTTGTTATTGTTTATTTGACGTTGTTGTTGTTGTTTATTTGACGTAGTTGTTCTTGTTGACGTTGTTGTTGTTGTTGTTTATTTGATGTTTTTGTTGTTGTTGTTGTTTATTTGACGTTGTTGTTGTTGTTTATTTGACGTTGTTGTTGTTGACGGTGTTGTTGTTGTTATTTATTTGACGTTGTTGTTGTTGTTGTTGTTTATTTGACGTTGTTGTTGTTTACGTAATTGTTGTTGTTGTTGTTTATTTGACGTTGTTGTTATTGTTGACATAGTTGTTGTTATTGTTGTTTATTTGACGTTTTTGATGTTGTTGATGTTGTTGTTGTTTTCGTTGTTGTTTATTTGACGTTGTTGTAGTTGTTTAATTGACGTTGTTGTTGTTGTTGTTTATTTGACGTTATTGTTGTTGTTCTTTATTTGACGTTGTTGTCGTTGTTGTTGTTGTTTATTTGACGTTGTTGTTGTTGACGTTGTTGTTGTTGTTATTGTTTATTTAACATTGTTGTTGTTGTTTTTATTGTTTATTTGACGTAGTTGTTGTTGTTGTTTATTTGGCGTTGTTATTGTTGTTGACGTTGTTGTTGTTGTAGTTTATTTGACGTTGTTGTTGTTGACGTTGTTTTTGTTGTTGTTTATTTGACGTTGTTGTTGTTGTTGTTCATTTGACGTTGTTGTTGTTGTTTATTTGACGTTGTTGTTGTTCTTTATTTGACGTTGTTGTTGTTGTTGTTGTTTATTTGACATTGTTGTTGTTGACGGTGTTGTTGTTGTTTATTTGACGTTGTTGTTGTTGTTTATTTGAGGTTGTTGTTGTTGTTGACATAGTTGTTGTTGTTGTTTATTTGACGTTGTTGTTATTGTTGACGTTGTTGTTGTTATTGTTTATTTGACGTTGTTGTTGTTGTTGTTGACATAGTTGTTGTTGTTGTTATTTATTTGACGTTGTTGTTGTTGTTAACGTTTTTGTTGTTGTTGTTTATTTGACGTTGTTGTTATTGTTGTTTATTTGACATTGTTGTTGTTGTTGACGTTGTTGTTGTTGTTGTTTATTTGACATTGTTGTTGTTGTTGTTGTTGTTGACGTTGTTGTTGTTGTTGTTGTTTATTTGACTTTGTTGTTGTTGTTGTTTATTTGACGTTGTTGTTGTTGTTGACTTAGTTGTTGTTGTTGTTTATTTGACGTTGTTGTTGTTGTTGACGTTGTTGTTTATTTGACGTTGTTGTTGTTGTTTATTTGACGTTGTTGTTGTTGTTGACGTTGTTGTTGTTGTTTATTTGACGTTGGTGTTGTTATTTATTTGACATTGTTGTTGTTGTTGTTGACGTTGTTATTGTTGTTGTTGTTGTTGTTTATTTGACATTGTTGTTGTTGTTGTTGTTGACGTTGTTGTTGTTGTTGTTTCTTTGACGTTGTTTTAGTATTGTTGTTTATTTGACATTGTTGTTGTTATTTATTTGACGTTGTTGTGGGTGACGTTGTTGTTGTTGTTGTTTATTTGACGTTGTTGTTGTTGTTTATTTGATGTAGTTGTTGTTGTTGACGTTGTTGTTGTTGTTGTTTATTTGACGTTTTTGTTGTTGATGTTGTTGTTGTTGTATATTTGACGTTGTTGTTGTTGTTGTTGTTTATTTGACATTGTTGTTGTTATTTATTTGACGTTGTTGTGGGTGACATTGTTGTTGTTGTTGTTTATTTGACGTTGTTGTTGTTGTTGTTGTTTATTTGACGTTGTTATTGTTGTTGACGTTGTTGTTGTTGTTTATTTGACGTTGTTGTTGTTGTTTATTTGACGTTGTTGTTGTTGTGTATTTGACATTGTTGTTGTTGACGGTGTTGTTGTTGTTGTTGTTTATTTGACATTGTTGTTATTGTTGTTGACATTGTTGTTGTTGTTTATTCGACGTTGTTGTTGTTGTTGTTGTTCTTTATTTGACGTTGTTATTGTTTATTTGACGTTGTTGTTGTTGTTTATTTAATGTTGTTGTTGTTGACATTGTTGTTGTTGTTATTGTTTATTTGACGTTGTTGTTGTTGTTTATTTGACGTAGTAGTTGTTGTTGACGTTGTTGTTGTTGTTTATTTGACGTATTTGTTGTTGTTGATGTTGTTGTTGTTGTTGTTTATTTGACGTTGTTGTTGTTGTTGTTTATTTGACGTTGTTGTTGTTGACGGTGTTGTTGTTGTTATTTATTTGATGTTGTTGTTGTTGTTGTTTATTTGACGTTGTTGTTGTTGACGTTGTTGTTGTTGTTGTTTATTTGACGTTGTTGTTATTGTTGTTGACATAGTTGTTGTTGTTGTTTATTTAACGTTTTTGTTGTTGTTGATGTTGTTGTTTTTTTCGTTGTTGTTTATTTGACGTTGTTGTAGTTGTTTAATTGACGTTGTTGTTGTTGTTGTTGTTGTTGTTTATTTGACGTCATTGTTGTTGTTGTTGTTATTGTTGTTGTTGTTGTTGTTGTTTATTTGACGTTGTTGTTTATTTGACGTTGGTTTTGTTGTTGTTGTTTATTTGACGTTGTTGTTGTTGTTGACGTTGTTGTTGTTGTTGTTTATTTGACATTGTTGTTGTTGTTGTTAATGTTTATTTGACGTTGTTGTTGTCGTTGTTTATTTGGCGTTGTTGTTGTTGTTGACGTTGTTGTTGTTGTTGTTTATTTGACGTTATTGTTGTTGTTGACGTTGTTTTTGTTGTTGTTTATTTGACGTTTTTTTTGTTGTTGTTTATTTGACGTTGTTGTTGTTGTTGTTTATTTGACGTTGTTATTGTTGTTGTTTATTTGACGTTGTTGTTGTTGTTGTTGTTGTTTATTTGACATTGTTGTTGTTGACGGTGTTGTTGTTGTTGTTTATTTGACGTTGTGGTTGTTGTTGTTTATTTGACGATGTTGTTGTTGACGTTGTTGTTGTTGTTGTTTATTTGACGTTGTTGTTGTTGTTGACATAGTTGTTGTTGTTGTTTATTTGACGTTGTTGTTGTTGACGTTGTTTTTTTATTTGACTTTGTTGTTGTTGTTGTTGTTTATTTGACGTTGTTGTTGTTGTTGTTGTTGACTTAGTTATTGTTGTTGTTTATTTGACGTTGTTGTTGTTGTTGACGTTGTTGTTTATTTGACGTTGTTGTTGTTGTTTATTTGACGTTGTTAAGGTTGTTGACGTTGTTGTTGTTGTTTATTTGACGTTGTTGTTGTTGTTTATTTGACGTTGTTGTTGTTGACGTTGTTGTTGTTGTTGTTGTTATTATTTATTTGACGTAGTTGTTGTTGTTGACGTTGTTGTTGTTGTGGTTTATTTGACGTTTTTGTTGTTGTTGATGTTGTTGTTGTTGTTGTTGTTGTATATTTGACGTTGTTGTAGTTGTTATTGTTGTTGTTGTTGTCGTTGTTTATTTGACATTGTTGTTGTTGTTGTTTATTTGACGTTGTTGTTGTTGTTTATTTGACGTTGTTGTTTATTTGACGTTGTTGTTGTTGACGGTGTTGTTGTTGTTGTCTGTTTGACATTGTTGTCGTTGTTGTTGTTGTTGACGTTGTTGTTGTTTATTTGACGTTGTTGTTTTTGTTGTTGTTCTTTATTTGACGTTGTTATTGTTTATTTGACGTTGTTGTTGTTGTTTATTTAATGTTGTTGTTGTTGACGTTGTTGTTGTTGTTATTGTTTATTTGACGTTGTTGTTGTTGTTTATTTGACGTAGTTGTTGTTGTTGACGTTGTTGTTGTTGTTGTTGTTTATTTGACGTTTTTGTTGTTGTTGATGTTGTTGTTGTTGTTGTTTATTTGACGTTGTTGTTGTTGTTTATTTGACGTTGTTGTTGTTGTTTATTTGACGTTGTTGTTGTTGACGGTGTTGTTGTTGTTGTTTATTTGACGTTGTTGTTGTTGTCGCTTATTTGACGTTGTTGTTGTTGACGTTGTTGTTGTTGTTTATTTGACGTTGTTGTTGTTGTTGACATAGTTGTTGTTGTTGTTGTTGTTTATTTGACGTTGTTGTTGTTGACGTTGTTGTTGTTGTTGTTTATTTGACGTTGTTGTTGTTGTTTATTTGACATTGTTGTTGTTGTTGACGTTGTTGTTGTTGTTGTTGTTTATTTGACATTGTTGTTATTGTTGTTGTTGACGTTGTTGTTGTTTATTTGACTTTGTTGTTGTTGTTGTTGTTTATTTGACGTTGTTGTTGTTGTTGTTGACTTAATTGTTGTTGTAGTTTGTTTGACGTTGTTGTTGTTATTGACGTTGTTGTTTATTTGACGTTGTTGTTGTTGTTTATTTGACGTTGTTGTTGTTGTTGACGTTGTTGTTGTTGTTGTTTATTTGACGTTGTTGTTGTCATTTATTTGACATTGTTGTTGTTGTTGAAGTTGTTGTTGTTGTTGTTTATTTGACATTGTTGTTGTTGTTGACGTTGTTATTGTTGTTGTTGTTTATTTGACGTTGTTTTAGTATTGTTGTTTATTTGACATTGTTGTTGTTATTTATTTGACGTTGTTGTTGTTGTTTATTTGACGTAGTTGTTGTTGTTGACGTTATTATTGTTGTTGACGTTATTGTTGTTGTTGTTGTTTATTTGACGTTTTGGTTGTTGTTGATGTTGTTGTTGTTGTTGTTGTATATTTGACGTTGTTGTTGTTGTTATTGTTGTTGTTGTTGTTGTTGTTGTTGTTGTTGTTGTTGTTTACTTGACATTGTTGTTGTTGTTGTTGTTGTTTATTTGACGTTGTTGTAGTTGTTTAATTGACGTTGTTGTTGTTGTTTATTTGACGTCGTTGTTGTTGTTGTTATTGTTGTTGTTGTTTTTTATTTGACGTTGTTGTTGTTGTTTATTTGACGCTGTTGTTGTTGTTGTTGTTTATTTGACGTTGTTGTTGTTGTTGACGTTGTTGTTGTGTATTTGACATTGTTGTTGTTGTTGTTATTGTTTATTTGACGTTGTTGTTGTTGTTATTGTTTATTTGGCGTTGTTGTTGTTGTTGACGTTGTTGTTGTTGTTGTTTATTTGACGTTGTTGTTGTTGTTGACGCTGTTTTTGTTGTTGTTTATTTGACGTTGTTTTTGTTGTTGTTTATTTGACGTTGTTGTTGTTGTTTATTTGACGTTGTTGCTGTTGTTGTTTATTTGACGTTGTTGTTATTGTTTTTTATTTGACATTGTTGTTGTTGACAGTGTTGTTGTTGTTGTTTATTTGACGTTGTGGTTGTTTTTGTTTATTTGACGTTGTTGTTGTTGACGTTGTTGTTGTTGTTGTTTATTTGACGTTGTTGTTGTTGTTGACATAGTTTTTGTTGTTGTTGTTTATTTGACGTTGTTGTTGTTGTTGACGTTGTTGTTGTTGTTGTTTATTTGTCGTTGTTGTTGTTGACATAGTTGTTGTTGTTGTTGTTTATTTGACGTTGTTGTTGTTGACGTTGTTGTTGTTGTTGTTGTTTATTTGACGTTGCTGTTATTGTTGTTAATTTGACATTGTTGTTGTTGTTGACGTTGTTGTTGTTGTTGTTGTTGTTGTTTATTTGACATTGTTGTTGTTGTTATTGTTGTTTATTTGACTTTGTTGTTGTTGTTGTTGTTGTTGTTTATTTGACGTTGTTGTTGTTGTTGTTGACTTAGTTGTTGTTGTTGTTTATTTGACGTTGTTGTTGTTGACGTTGTTGTTTATTTGACATTGTTGTTGTTGTTTATTTGACGTTGTTGTTGTTGTTGACGTTGTTGTTGTTGTTGTTTATTTGACGTTGTTGTTGTTGACGTTGTTGTTGTTGTTATTGTTTATTTGACGTAGTTGTTGTTGTTGACGTTGTTGTTGTTGTTGTTGTTGTTTATTTGACGTTTTTGTTGTTGTTGATGTTGTTGTTGTTGTATATTTGACGTTGTTGTAGTTGTTATTGTTGTTGTTGTTGTTGTTTATTTGACATTGTTGTTGTTGTTGTTGTTTATTTGACGTTGTTGTTGTTTTTGTTGTTATTGTTGTTGTTGTTTATTTGACGTTGTTGTTGTTGTTTATTTGACGTAGTTGTTGTTGACGTTGTTGTTGTTGTTGTTGTTTATTTGACGTTGTTGTTGTTGTTGACATAGTTGTTGTTGTTGTTGTTTATTTGACGTTGTTGTTGTTGTTGACGTTGTTGTTGTTGTTGTTTATTTGACGTTGTTGTTGTTGTTTATTTGACATTGTTGTTGTTGTTGATGTTGTTGTTGTTGTTTATTTGACATTGTTGTTGTTGTTGTTGTTTATTTGACTTTGTTGTTGTTGTTGTTGTTGTTTATTTGACGTTGTTGTTGTTGTTGTTGACTTAATTGTTGTTGTTGTTTATTTGACGTTGTTGTTGTTGTTGACGTTGTTGTTTATTTGACGTTGTTGTTGTTGTTGTTTATTTGACGTTGTTGTTGTTGTTGATGTTGTTGTTGTTGTTTATTTGACGTTGTTGTTGTTATTTATTTGACATTGTTGTTGTTGTTGACGTTGTTGTTGTTGTTGTTGTTTATTTGACATTGTTGTTGTTGTTGTTGTTGTTGACGTTGTTGTTGTTGTTTATTTGACGTTGTTTTAGTATTGTTGTTTATTTGACATTGTTGTTGTTATTTATTTGACGTTGTTGTGGGTGACATTGTTGTTGTTGTTTATTTGACGTTGTTGTTGTTGTTTATTTGACGTAGTTGTTTTTGTTGATGTTATTGTTGTTGTTGACGTTATTGTTGTTGTTGTTGTTTATTTGACGTTTTTGTTGTTGTTGATGTTGTTGTTGTTGTTGTATATTTGACTTTGTTGTTGTTGTTATTGTTGTTGTTGTTGTTGTTGTTGTTGTTTATTTGACATTGTTGTTGTTGTTGTTTATTTGACATTGTTGTTGTTGTTGTTGTTCTTTATTTGACGTTGTTATTGTTTATTTGACGTTGTTGTTGTTGTTTATTTAACGTTGTTGTTATTGTTTATTTGACGTTGTTGTTGTTGTTTATTTGACGTAGTTGTTCTTGTTGACGTTGTTGTTGTTGTTGTTGTTTATTTGATGTTTTTGTTGTTGTTGTTGTTTATTTGACGTTGTTGTTGTTGACGGTGTTGTTGTTGTTATTTATTTGACGTTGTTGTTGTTGTTGTTGTTTATTTGACGTTGTTGTTGTTTACGTTGTTGTTGTTGTTGTTTTCATAGTTGTTGTTGTTGTTGTTTATTTGACGTTTTTGATGTTGTTGATGTTGTTGTTGTTTTCGTTGTTGTTTATTTGACGTTGTTGTAGTTGTTTAATTGACGTTGTTGTTGTTGTTGTTGTTTATTTGACGTTATTGTTGTTGTTCTTTATTTGACGTTGTTGTCGTTGTTGTTGTTGTTGTTGACGTTGTTGTTGTTGTTATTGTTTATTTAACATTGTTGTTGTTGTTTTTATTGTTTATTTGACGTAGTTGTTGTTGTTGTTTATTTGGCGTTGTTATTGTTGTTGACGTTGTTGTTGTTGTAGTTTATTTGACGTTGTTGTTGTTGACGTTGTTTTTGTTGTTTTTTATTTGACGTTGTTGTTGTTGTTGTTCATTTGACGTTGTTGTTGTTGTTTATTTGACGTTGTTGTTGTTCTTTATTTGACGTTGTTGTTGTTGTTGTTGTTTATTTGACATTGTTGTTGTTGACGGTGTTGTTGTTGTTTATTTGACGTTGTTGTTGTTGTTTATTTGAGGTTGTTGTTGTTGTTGACATAGTTGTTGTTGTTGTTGTTGTTTATTTGACGTTGTTGTTGTTGTTGACGTTGTTGTTGTTATTGTTTATTTGACGTTGTTGTTGTTGTTGTTGACATAGTTGTTGTTGTTGTTATTTATTTGACGTTGTTGTTGTTGTTAACCTTTTTGTTGTTGTTGTTTATTTGACGTTGTTGTTATTGTTGTTTATTTGACATTGTTGTTGTTGTTGACGTTGTTGTTGTTGTTGTTTATTTGACATTGTTGTTGTTGTTGTTGTTGTTGACGTTGTTGTTGTTGTTGTTGTTGTTGTTTATTTGACTTTGTTGTTGTTGTTGTTTATTTGACGTTGTTGTTGTTGTTGACTTAGTTGTTGTTGTTGTTTATTTGACGTTGTTGTTGTTGTTGACGTTGTTGTTTATTTGACGTTGTTGTTGTTGTTTATTTGACGTTGTTGTTGTTGACGTTGTTGTTGTTGTTTATTTGACGTTGGTGTTGTTATTTATTTGACATTGTTGTTGTTGTTGTTGACGTTGTTGTTGTTGTTGTTGTTGTTGTTTATTTGACATTGTTGTTGTTGTTGTTGTTGACGTTGTTGTTGTTGTTGTTTCTTTGACGTTGTTTTAGTATTGTTGTTTATTTGACATTGTTGTTGTTATTTATTTGACGTTGTTGTGGGTGACGTTGTTGTTGTTGTTTATTTGACGTTGTTGTTGTTGTTGTTTATTTGATGTAGTTGTTGTTGTTGACGTTGTTGTTGTTGTTGTTTATTTGACGTTTTTGTTGTTGATGTTGTTGTTGTTGTATATTTGACGTTGTTGTTGTTGTTGTTGTTTATTTGACATTGTTGTTGTTATTTATTTGACGTTGTTGTGGGTGACATTGTTGTTGTTGTTGTTTATTTGACGTTGTTGTTGTTGTTGTTGTTTATTTGACGTTGTTATTGTTGTTGACGTTGTTGTTGTTGTTTATTTGACGTTGTTGTTGTTGTTTATTTGACGTTGTTGTTGTTGTTTATTTGACGTTGTTGTTGTTGACGGTGTTGTTGTTGTTGTTGTTTATTTGACATTGTTGTTATTGTTGTTGACATTGTTGTTGTTGTTTATTCGACGTTGTTGTTGTTGTTGTTGTTCTTTATTTGACGTTGTTATTGTTTATTTGACGTTGTTGTTGTGGTTTATTTAACGTTGTTGTTGTTAACGTTGTTGTTGTTGTTATTGTTTATTTGACGTTGTTGTTGTTGTTTATTTGACGTAGTTGTTGTTGTTGACGTTGTTGTTGTTGTTTATTTGACGTATTTGTTGTTGTTGATGTTGTTGTTGTTGTTGTTTATTTGACGTTGTTGTTGTTGTTGTTTATTTGACGTTGTTGTTGTTGACGGTGTTGTTGTTGTTATTTATTTGATGTTGTTGTTGTTGTTGTTTATTTGACGTTGTTGTTGTTGACGTTGTTGTTGTTGTTGTTTATTTGACGTTGTTGTTATTGTTGTTGACATAGTTGTTGTTGTTGTTTATTTAACGTTTTTGTTGTTGTTGATGTTGTTGTTGTTTTCGTTGTTGTTTATTTGACGTTGTTGTAGTTGTTTAATTGACGTTGTTGTTGTTGTTGTTGTTTATTTGACGTCATTGTTGTTGTTGTTATTGTTGTTGTTGTTGTTGTTTATTTGACGTTGTTGTTTATTTGACGTTGGTTTTGTTGTTGTTGTTTATTTGACGTTGTTGTTGTTGTTGACGTTGTTGTTGTTGTTGTTTATTTGACATTGTTGTTGTTGTTGTTAATGTTTATTTGACGTTGTTGTTGTCGTTGTTTATTTGGCGTTGTTGTTGTTGTTGACGTTGTTGTTGTTGTTGTTTATTTGACGTTATTGTTGTTGTTGACGTTGTTTTTGTTGTTGTTTATTTGACGTTTTTTTTGTTGTTGTTTATTTGACGTTGTTGTTGTTGTTGTTTATTTGACGTTTGTTGTTGTTGTTGTTGACTTAATTGTTGTTGTTGTTTATTTAACGTTGTTGTTGTTGTTTATTTGACATTGTTGTTGTTGACGGTGTTGTTGTTGTTGTTTATTTGACGTTGTGGTTGTTGTTGTTTATTTGACGATGTTGTTGTTGACGTTGTTGTTGTTGTTTATTTGACGTTGTTGTTGTTGTTGACATAGTTGTTGTTGTTGTTTATTTGACGTTGTTGTTGTTGACGTTGTTTTTTTATTTGACTTTGTTGTTGTTGTTGTTGTTTATTTGACGTTGTTGTTGTTGTTGTTGTTGACTTAGTTATTGTTGTTGTTTATTTGACGTTGTTGTTGTTGTTGTTGTTGACGTTGTTGTTTATTTGACGTTGTTGTTGTTGTTTATTTGACGTTGTTAAGGTTGTTGACGTTGTTGTTGTTGTTTATTTGACGTTGTTGTTGTTGTTTATTTGACGTTGTTGTTGTTGACGTTGTTGTTGTTGTTGTTGTTATTATTTATTTGACGTAGTTGTTGTTGTTGACGTTGTTGTTGTTGTGGTTTATTTGACGTTTTTGTTGTTGTTGATGTTGTTGTTGTTGTTGTTGTTGTATATTTGACGTTGTTGTAGTTGTTATTGTTGTTGTTGTTGTCGTTGTTTATTTGACATTGTTGTTGTTGTTGTTTATTTGACGTTGTTGTTGTTGTTTATTTGACGTTGTTGTTTATTTGACGTTGTTGTTGTTGACGGTGTTGTTGTTGTTGTCTGTTTGACATTGTTGTCGTTGTTGTTGTTGTTGACGTTGTTGTTGTTTATTTGACGTTGTTGTTTTTGTTGTTGTTCTTTATTTGACGTTGTTATTGTTTATTTGACGTTGTTGTTGTTGTTTATTTAATGTTGTTGTTGTTGACGTTGTTGTTGTTGTTATTGTTTATTTGACGTTGTTGTTGTTGTTTATTTGACGTAGTTGTTGTTGTTGACGTTGTTGTTGTTGTTGTTGTTTATTTGACGTTTTTGTTGTTGTTGATGTTGTTGTTGTTGTTGTTTATTTGACGTTGTTGTTGTTGTTTATTTGACGTTGTTGTTGTTGTTTATTTGACGTTGTTGTTGTTGACGGTGTTGTTGTTGTTGTTTATTTGACGTTGTTGTTGTTGTCGCTTATTTGACGTTGTTGTTGTTGACGTTGTTGTTGTTGTTTATTTGACGTTGTTGTTGTTGTTGACATAGTTGTTGTTGTTGTTGTTGTTTATTTGACGTTGTTGTTGTTGACGTTGTTGTTGTTGTTGTTTATTTGACGTTGTTGTTGTTGTTTATTTGACATTGTTGTTGTTGTTGACGTTGTTGTTGTTGTTGTTGTTTATTTGACATTGTTGTTATTGTTGTTGTTGACGTTGTTGTTGTTTATTTGACTTTGTTGTTGTTGTTGTTTATTTGACGTTGTTGTTGTTGTTGTTGACTTAATTGTTGTTGTAGTTTGTTTGACGTTGTTGTTGTTATTGACGTTGTTGTTTATTTGACGTTGTTGTTGTTGTTTATTTGACGTTGTTGTTGTTGTTGACGTTGTTGTTGTTGTTGTTTATTTGACGTTGTTGTTGTCATTTATTTGACATTGTTGTTGTTGTTGAAGTTGTTGTTGTTGTTGTTTATTTGACATTGTTGTTGTTGTTGACGTTGTTATTGTTGTTATTGTTTATTTGACGTTGTTTTAGTATTGTTGTTTATTTGACATTGTTGTTGTTATTTATTTGACGTTGTTGTTGTTGTTTATTTGACGTAGTTGTTGTTGTTGACGTTATTATTGTTGTTGACGTTATTGTTGTTGTTGTTGTTTATTTGACGTTTTGGTTGTTGTTGATGTTGTTGTTGTTGTTGTTGTTGTATATTTGACGTTGTTGTTGTTGTTATTGTTGTTGTTGTTGTTGTTGTTGTTGTTGTTGTTTACTTGACATTGTTGTTGTTGTTGTTGTTTATTTGACGTTGTTGTAGTTGTTTAATTGACGTTGTTGTTGTTGTTTATTTGACGTCGTTGTTGTTGTTGTTGTTGTTATTGTTGTTGTTGTTTTTTATTTGACGTTGTTGTTGTTGTTTATTTGACGCTGTTGTTGTTGTTGTTGTTTATTTGACGTTGTTGTTGTTGTTGACGTTGTTGTTGTGTATTTGACATTGTTGTTGTTGTTGTTATTGTTTATTTGACGTTGTTGTTGTTGTTGTTGTTTATTTGGCGTTGTTGTTGTTGTTGTTGACGTTGTTGTTGTTGTTGTTTATTTGACGTTGTTGTTGTTGTTGACGCTGTTTTTGTTGTTGTTTATTTGACGTTGTTTTTGTTGTTGTTTATTTGACGTTGTTGTTATTGTTTTTTATTTGACATTGTTGTTGTTGACAGTGTTGTTGTTGTTGTTGTTGTTTATTTGACGTTGTGGTTGTTTTTGTTTATTTGACGTTGTTGTTGTTGACGTTGTTGTTGTTGTTGTTTATTTGACGTTGTTGTTGTTGTTGACATAGTTTTTGTTGTTGTTGTTTATTTGACGTTATTGTTTTTGTTGACGTTGTTGTTGTTGTTGTTTATTTGTCGTTGTTGTTGTTGACATAGTTGTTGTTGTTGTTGTTTATTTGACGTTGTTGTTGTTGACGTTGTTGTTGTTGTTGTTGTTTATTTGACGTTGCTGTTATTGTTGTTTATTTGACATTGTTGTTGTTGTTGACGTTGTTGTTGTTGTTGTTGTTGTTGTTTATTTGACATTGTTGTTGTTGTTGTTGTTGTTGTTGTTTATTTGACTTTGTTGTTGTTGTTGCTGTTTATTTGACGTTGTTGTTGTTGTTGACTTAGTTGTTGTTGTTGTTTATTTGACGTTGTTGTTGTTGACGTTGTTGTTTATTTGACATTGTTGTTGTTGTTTATTTGACGTTGTTGTTGTTGTTGTTGACGTTGTTGTTGTTGTTTATTTGACGTTGTTGTTGTTGACGTTGTTGTTGTTGTTGTTATTGTTTATTTGACGTAGTTGTTGTTGTTGACGTTGTTGTTGTTGTTGTTGTTTATTTGACGTTTTTGTTGTTGTTGATGCTGTTGTTATTGTATATTTGACGTTGTTGTAGTTGTTATTGTTGTTGTTGTTGTTGTTTATTTGACATTGTTGTTGTTGTTGTTTATTTGACGTTGTTGTTGTTTTTGTTGTTATTGTTGTTGTTGTTTATTTGACGTTGTTGTTGTTGTTTATTTGATGTAGTTGTTATTGACGTTGTTGTTGTTGTTATTTATTTGACGTTGTTGTTGTTGTTGACATTGTTGTTGTTGTTGTTGTTGTTTATTTGACGTTGTTGTTGTTGTTGTTGACGTTGTTGTTGTTGTTGTTTATTTGACGTTGTTGTTGTTGTTTATTTGACATTGTTGTTGTTGTTGATGTTGTTGTTGTTGTTTATTTGACATTGTTGTTGTTGTTGTTGTTGTTGTTTATTTGACTTTGTTGTTGTTGTTGTTGTTATTTATTTGACGTTGTTGTTGTTGTTGTTGACTTAATTGTTGTTGTTGTTTATTTGACGTTGTTGTTGTTGACATTGTTGTTTATTTGACGTTGTTGTTGTTGTTGTTCATTTGACGTTGTTGTTGTTGTTGATGTTGTTGTTGTTGTTTATTTGACGTTGTTGTTGTTGACATTGTTGTTTATTTGACGTTGTTGTTGTTGTTGTTCATTTGACGTTGTTGTTGTTGTTGATGTTGTTGTTGTTGTTTATTTGACGTTGTTGTTGTTATTTATTTGACATTGTTGTTGTTGTTGACGTTGTTGTTGTTGTTGTTGTTTATTTGACATTGTTGTTGTTGTTGTTGTTGTTGACGTTGTTGTTGTTGTTGTTTATTTGGCGTTGTTTTAGTATTGTTGTTTATTTGACATTGTTGTTGTTATTTATTTGACGTAGTTGTGGGTGACATTGTTGTTGTTGTTTATTTGACGTTGTTGTTGTTGTTTATTTGACGTAGTTGTTTTTGTTGACGTTATTGTTGTTGTTGACGTTATTGTTGTTGTTGTTGTTTATTTGATGTTTTTGTTGTTGTTGATGTTGTTGTTGTTGTTGTTGTTGTATATTTGACGTTGTTGTTGTTGTTATTGTTGTTATTGTTGTTGTTGTTGTTGTTTATTTGACATTGTTGTTGTTGTTGTTTATTTGACATTGTTGTTGTTGTTGTTGTTCTTTATTTGACGTTGTTATTGTTTATTTGACGTTTTTGTTGTTGTTGTTTATTTAACATTGTTGTTGTTGACGCTGTTGTTGTTGTTATTGTTTATTTGACGTTGTTGTTGTTGTTTATTTGACGTAGTTGTTCTTGTTGACGTTGTTGTTGTTGTGGTTGTTTATTTGATGTTTTTGTTGTTGTTGAAGTTGTTGTTGTTGTTTATTTGACGTTGTTGTTGTTGACGGTGTTGTTGTTGTTATTTATTTGACGTTGTTGTTGTTGTTGTTGTTTATTTGACGTTGTTGTTGTTTACGTTGTTGTTGTTGTTGTTGTTTATTTGACGTTGTTGTTATTGTTGACATAGTTGTTGTTGTTGTTGTTTATTTGACGTTTTTGATGTTGTTGATGTTGTTGTTGTTTTCGTTGTTGTTTATTTGACGTTGTTGTAGTTGTTTAATTGACGTTGTTGTTGTTGTTGTTTATTTGACGTTGTTGTTGTTGTTCTGTATTTGACGTTGTTGTCGTTGTTGTTGTTGTTTATTTGACGTTGTTGTTGTTGACGTTGTTGTTGTTGTTATTGTTTATTTAACATTGTTGTTGTTGTTTTTATTGTTTATTTGACGTAGTTGTTGTTGTTGTTGTTTATTTGGCATTGTTGTTGTTGTTGACGTTGTTGTTGATGTTTATTTGACATTGTTGTTGTTGATGTTGTTTTTGTTGTTGTTTATTTGACGTTGTTGTTGTTGTTGTTCATTTGACGTTGTTGTTGTTGTTGTTTATTTGACGTTGTTGTTGTTCTTTATTTGACGTTGTTGTTGTTGTTGTTGTTTATTTGACATTGTTGTTGTTGACGGTGTTGTTGTTGTTTATTTGACATTGTTGTTGTTGACGTTGTTGTTGTTGTTGTTTATTTGACATTGTTGTTGTTGTTGACGTTGTTGTTGTTGTTGTTTATTTGACATTGTTGTTGTTGTTGTTGTTGTTGTTTATTTGACTTTGTTATTATTGTTGTTGTTGTTTATTTGACGTTGTTGTTGTTGTTGACTTAGTTGTTGTTATTGTTTATTTGACGTTGTTGTTGTTGTTGACGTTGTTGTTGTTGTTTATTTGACGTTGTTGTTGTTGTTGACGTTGTTGTTTATTTGACATTGTTGTTGTTGTTTATTTGACGTTGTTGTTGTTGTTGTTGTTGTTTATTTGACGTTGTTGTTGTTGACGTTGTTGTTGTTGTTATTGTTTATTTGACGTAGTTGTTGTTGTTGACATTGTTGTTGTTGTTGTTTATTTGACGTTGTTGTTGTTGTTGTTATTGTTGTTGTTGTTGTTTATTTGACGTTGTTGTTGTTGTTGTTTATTTGACGCAGTTGTTGTTGACGTTGTTGTTGTTGTTGTTGTTTATTTGACGTTGTTGTTGTTGTTGACATAGTTGTTGTCATTGTTGTTTATTTGACGTTGTTGTTGTTGTTGACGTTGTTGTTGTTGTTGTTTATTTGACGTTGTTGTTGTTGTTTATTTGGCATTGTTGTTGATGTTGTTGTTGTTGTTTATTTGACATTGTTGTTGTTGTTGTTGTTGTTGACGTTGTTGTTGTTGTTGTTGTTTATTTGACTTTGTTGTTGTTGTTGTTGTTGTTTATTTGACGTTTTTGTTGTTGTTGATGTTGTTGTTATTGTATATTTGACGTTGTTGTAGTTGTTATTGTTGTTGTTTATTTGACATTGTTGTTGTTGTTGTTGTTGTTGTTGTTTATTTGACGTTGTTGTTGTTTTTGTTGTTATTGTTGTTGTTGTTTATTTGACGTTGTTGTTGTTGTTGTTTATTTGATGTAGTTGTTGTTGACATTGTTGTTGTTGTTG
Organism: Vicia faba; assembly: GCA_948472305.1. NCBI lineage: Eukaryota > Viridiplantae > Streptophyta > Magnoliopsida > Fabales > Fabaceae > Vicia > Vicia faba. Next base: position 386,620,669 of record OX451739.1, on the reverse strand, counting down.
TTGTTTATTTGACGTTGTTGTTGTTGTTGACATAGTTGTTGTTGTTGTTGTTTATTTGACGTTGTTGTTGTTGTTGACGTTGTTGTTGTTGTTGTTTATTTGACGTTGTTGTTGTTGTTTATTTGACATTGTTGTTGTTGTTGATGTTGTTGTTGTTGTTGTTTATTTGACATTGTTGTTGTTGTTGTTGTTTATTTGACTTTGTTGTTGTTGTTGTTGTTGTTGTTGTTTATTTGACGTTTGTTGTTGTTGTTGTTGACTTAATTGTTGTTGTTGTTTATTTAACGTTGTTGTTGTTGTTGACGTTGTTGTTTATTTGACGTTGTTGTTGTTTTTGATGTTGTTGTTGTTGTTTATTTGACGTTGTTGTTGTTATTTATTTGACATTGTTGTTGTTGTTGACGTTGTTGTTGTTGTTGTTGTTGTTTATTTGACATTGTTGTTGTTGTTGTTGTTGTTGACGTTGTTGTTGTTGTTGTTTATTTGACGTTGTTTTAGTATTGTTGTTTATTTGACATTGTTGTTGTTATTTATTTGACGTTGTTGTGGGTGACATTGTTGTTGTTGTTGTTTATTTGACGTTGTTGTTGTTGTTTATTTGACGTAGTTGTTTTTGTTGACGTTATTGTTGTTGTTGACGTTATTGTTGTTGTTGTTGTTTATTTGACGTTTTTGTTGTTGTTGATGTTGTTGTTGTTGTTGTTGTATATTTGACGTTGTTGTTGTTATTATTGTTGTTGTTGTTGTTGTTGTTTATTTGACATTGTTGTTGTTGTTGTTTATTTGACATTGTTGTTGTTGTTGTTGTTCTTTATTTGACGTTGTTATTGTTTATTTGACGTTTTTGTTGTTGTTGTTTATTTAACGTTGTTGTTGTTGACGCTAATGTTGTTGTTATTGTTTATTTGACGTAGTTGTTGTTGTTTATTTGACGTAGTTGTTCTTGTTGACGTTGTTGTTGTTGTTGTTTATTTGATGTTTTTGTTGTTGATGTTGTTGTTGTTGTTTATTTGACGTTGTTGTTGTTGACGGTGTTGTTGTTGTTATTTATTTGACGTTGTTGTTGTTGTTGTTTATTTGACGTTGTTGTTGTTTACGTTGTTGTTGTTGTTGTTTATTTGACGTTGTTGTTATTGTTGACATAGTTGTTGTTGTTGTTGTTTATTTGACGTTTTTGATGTTGTTGATGTTGTTGTTGTTTTCGTTGTTGTTTATTTGACGTTGTTGTAGTTGTTTAATTGACGTTGTTGTTGTTGTTGTTGTTTATTTGACGTTGTTGTTGTTGTTGTTCTGTATTTGACGTTGTTGTCGTTGTTATTGTTGTTTATTTGACGTTGTTGTTGTTGACGTTGTTGTTGTTATTATTGTTTATTTAACATTGTTGTTGTTGTTTTTATTGTTTATTTGACGTAGTTGTTGTTGTTGTTGTTTATTTGGCATTGTTGTTGTTGTTGACGTTGTTGTTGATGTTTATTTGACGTTGTTGTTGTTGATGTTGATGTTGTTTTTGTTGTTGTTTATTTGACGTTGTTGTTGTTGTTGTTCATTTGACGTTGTTGTTGTTGTTTATTTGACGTTGTTGTTGTTCTTTATTTGACGTTGTTGTTGTTGTTGTTGTTGTTGTTTATTTGACATTGTTGTTGTTGACGGTGTTGTTGTTGTTTATTTGACGTTGTTGTTGTTGACGTTGTTGTTGTTGTTGTTTATTTGACATTGTTGTTGTTGTTGACGTTGTTGTTGTTGTTGTTTATTTGACATTGTTGTTGTTGTTGTTGTTGTTGTTGTTTATTTGACTTTGTTATTATTGTTGTTGTTGTTTATTTGACGTTGTTGTTGTTGTTGACTTAGTTGTTGTTGTTGTTTATTTGACGTTGTTGTTGTTGTTGACGTTGTTGTTGTTGTTTATTTGACGTTGTTGTTGTTGTTGACGTTGTTGTTTATTTGACATTGTTGTTGTTGTTTATTTGACGTTGTTGTTGTTGTTGACGTTGTTGTTGTTGTTTATTTGACGTTGTTGTTGTTGACGTTGTTGTTGTTGTTATTGTTTATTTGACGTAGTTGTTGTTGTTGACATTGTTGTTGTTGTTGTTGTTTATTTGACGTTTTTGTTGTTGTTGTATATTTGACGTTGTTGTAGTTGTTATTGTTGTTGTAGTTGTTGTTGTTGTTTATTTGACATTGTTGTTGTTGTTGTTTATTTGACGTTGTTGTTGTTGTTGTTATTGTTGTTGTTGTTGTTTATTTGACGTTGTTGTTGTTGTTTATTTGACGTAGTTGTTGTTGACGTTGTTGTTGTTGTTGTTGTTTATTTGACGTTGTTGTTGTTGTTGACATAGTTGTTGTCATTGTTGTTTATTTGACGTTGTTGTTGTTGTTGACGTTGTTGTTGTTGTTTATTTGACGTTGTTGTTGTTGTTTATTTGGCATTGTTGTTGATGTTGTTGTTGTTGTTTATTTGACATTGTTGTTGTTGTTGTTGTTGTTGACGTTGTTGTCGTTGTTGTTTATTTGACTTTGTTGTTGTTGTTGTTGTTGTTGTTGTTGTTTATTTGACGTTGTTGTTGTTGTTGACATAGTTGTTGTTGTTGTTGTTTATTTGACGTTGTTGTTGTTGTTGACGTTGTTGTTGTTGTTGTTTATTTGACGTTGTTGTTCTTGTTTATTTGACATTGTTGTTGTTGTTGATGTTGTTGTTGTTGTTGTTTATTTGACATTGTTGTTGTTGTTGTTGTTGTTTATTTGACTTTGTTGATGTTGTTGTTGTTGTTGTTTATTTGACGTTTGTTGTTGTTGTTGTTCACTTAATTGTTGTTGTTGTTTATTTGACGTTGTTGTTGTTGTTGTTGTTGTTGTTGTTGTTGAAGTTGTTGTTTATTTGACGTTGTTGTTGTTGTTGTTTATTTGACGTTGTTGTTGTTTTTGATGTTGTTGTTGTTGTTTATTTGACGTTGTTGTTGTTATTTATTTGACATTGTTGTTGTTGTTGACGTTGTTGTTGTTGTTGTTGTTTATTTGACATTGTTGTTGTTGTTGTTGTTGTTGACGTTGTTGTTGTTGTTGTTTATTTGACGTTGTTTTAGTATTGTTGTTTATTTGACATTGTTGTTGTTATTTATTTGACGTTGTTGTGGGTGACATTGTTGTTGTTGTTTATTTGACGTTGTTGTTGTTGTTTATTTGACGTAGTTGTTTTTGTTGACGTTATTGTTGTTGTTGACGTTATTGTTTTTGTTGTTGTTTATTTGACGTTTTTGTTGTTGTTGATGTTGTTGTTGTTGTTGTTGTATATTTGACGTTGTTGTTGTTGTTATTGTTGTTGTTGTTGTTGTTGTTGTTTATTTGACATTGTTGTTGTTGTTGTTGTTTATTTGACATTGTTGTTGTTGTTGTTGTTCTTTATTTGACGTTGTTATTGTTTATTTGACGTTTTTGTTGTTGTTGTTTATTTAACGTTGTTGTTGTTGACGCTGTTGTTGTTGTTATTGTTTATTTGACGTAGTTGTTGTTGTTTATTTGACGTAGTTGTTCTTGTTGACGTTGTTGTTGTTGTTGTTTATTTGATGTTTTTGTTGTTGTTGTTTATTTGACGTTGTTGTTGTTGACGGTGTTGTTGTTGTTATTTATTTGACGTTGTTGTTGTTGTTGTTTATTTGACGTTGTTGTTGTTTACGTTGTTGTTGTTGTTGTTGTTTATTTGACGTTGTTGTTATTGTTGACATAGTTGTTGTTGTTGTTGTTGTTGTTTATTTGACGTTTTTGATGTTGTTGATGTTGTTTTTGTTTTCGTTGTTGTTTATTTGACGTTGTTGTAGTTGTTTAATTGACGTTGTTGTTGTTGTTGTTGTTTATTTGACGTTGTTGTTGTTGTTCTGTATTTGACGTTGTTGTCGTTGTTGTTGTTGTTTATTTGACGTTGTTGTTGTTGACGTTGTTGTTGTTGTTATTGTTTATTTAACATTGTTGTTGTTGTTTTTATTGTTTATTTGACGTAGTTGTTGTTGTTGTTTATTTGGCATTGTTGTTGTTGTTGACGTTGTTGTTGATGTTTATTTGACGTTGTTGTTGTTGATGTTGTTTTTGTTGTTGTTTATTTGACGTTGTTGTTGTTGTTGTTCATTTGACGTTGTTGTTGTTGTTTATTTGACGTTGTTGTTGTTCTTTATTTGACGTTGTTGTTGTTGTTGTTGTTTATTTGACATTGTTGTTGTTGACGGTGTTGTTGTTGTTTATTTGACGTTGTTGTTGTTGACGTTGTTGTTGTTGTTGTTGTTGTTTATTTGACATTGTTGTTGTTGTTGACGTTGTTGTTGTTGTTGTTTATTTGACATTGTTGTTGTTGTTGTTGTTGTTGTTTATTTGACTTTGTTATTATTGTTGTTGTTGTTTATTTGACGTTGTTGTTGTTGTTGACTTAGTTGTTGTTGTTGTTTATTTGACGTTGTTGTTGTTGTTGACGTTGTTGTTGTTGTTTATTTGACGTTGTTGTTGTTGTTGACGTTGTTGTTTATTTGACGTTGTTGTTGTTGTTGACGTTGTTGTTGTTGTTGTTTATTTGACGTTGTTGTTGTTGACGTTGTTGTTGTTGTTATTGTTTATTTGACGTAGTTGTTGTTGTTTACGTTGTTGTTGTTGTTGTTGTTTATTTGACGTTTTTGTTGTTGTTGTATATTTTACGTTGTTGTAGTTGTTATTGTTGTTGTAGTTGTTGTTGTTGTTTATTTGACATTGTTGTTGTTGTTGTTGTTTATTTGACGTTGTTGTTGTTGTTATTGTTGTTGTTGTTGTTTATTTGACGTTGTTGTTGTTGTTGTTGTTTATTTGACGTAGTTGTTGTTGACGTTGTTGTTGTTGTTGTTGTTTATTTGACGTTGTTGTTGTTGTTGACATAGTTGTTGTCATTGTTGTTTATTTGACGTTGTTGTTGTTGTTGACGTTGTTGTTGTTGTTGTTTATTTGACGTTGTTGTTGTTGTTTATTTGGCATTGTTGTTGATGTTGTTGTTGTTGTTTATTTGACATTGTTGTTGTTGTTGTTGACGTTGTTGTTGTTGTTGTTGTTGTTTATTTGACTTTGTTGTTGTTGTTGTTGTTGTTGTTTATTTGACGTTTTTGTTGTTGTTGATGTTGTTGTTATTGTATATTTGACGTTGTTGTAGTTGTTATTGTTGTTGTTGTTGTTGTTTATTTGACATTGTTGTTGTTGTTGTTGTTGTTTATTTGACGTTGTTGTTGTTTTTGTTGTTATTGTTGTTGTTGTTTATTTAACGTTGTTGTTGTTGTTTATTTGATGTAGTTGTTGTTGACGTTGTTGTTGTTGTTGTTGTTTATTTGACGCTGTTGTTGTTGTTGACATAGTTGTTGTTGTTGTTGTTTATTTGACGTTGTTGTTGTTGTTAACGTTGTTGTTGTTGTTGTTTATTTGACGTTGTTGTTGTTGTTTATTTGACATTGTTGTTGTTGTTGATGTTGTTGTTGTTGTTGTTTATTTGACATTGTTGTTGTTGTTGTTGTTGTTGTTTATTTGACTTTGTTGTTGTTGTTGTTGTTGTTGTTTATTTGACGTTTGTTGTTGTTGTTGTTGACTTAATTGTTGTTGTTGTTTATTTGACGTTGTTGTTGTTGTTGACGTTGTTGTTTATTTGACGTTGTTGTTGTTGTTGTTTATTTGACGTTGTTGTTGTTTTTGATGTTGTTGTTGCTGTTTATTTGACGTTGTTGTTGTTATTTATTTGACATTGTTGTTGTTGTTGACGTTGTTGTTGTTGTTGTTGTTGTTTATTTGACATTGTTGTTGTTGTTGTTGTTGTTGACGTTGTTGTTGTTGTTGTTTATTTGACGTTGTTTTAGTATTGTTGTTTATTTGACATTGTTGTTGTTATTTATTTGACGTTGTTGTGGGTGACATTGTTGTTGTTGTTTATTTGACGTTGTTGTTGTTGTTTATTTGACGTAGTTGTTTTTGTTGACGTTATTGTTGTTGTTGACGTTATTGTTGTTGTTGTTGTTTATTTGACGTTTTTGTTGTTGTTGATGTTGTTGTTGTTGTTGTATATTTGACGTTGTTGTTGTTGTTGTTATTGTTGTTGTTGTTGTTGTTGTTTATTTGACATTGTTGTTGTTGTTGTTGTTTATTTGACATTGTTGTTGTTGTTGTTGTTCTTTATTTGACGTTGTTATTGTTTATTTGACGTTTTTGTTGTTTTTGTTTATTTAACGTTGTTGTTGTTGACGCTGTTGTTGTTGTTATTGTTTATTTGACGTAGTTGTTGTTGTTTATTTGACGTAGTTGTTCTTGTTGACATTGTTGTTGTTGTTGTTTATTTGATGTTTTTGTTGTTGATGTTGTTGTTGTTGTTTATTTGACGTTGTTGTTGTTGACGGTGTTGTTGTTGTTATTTATTTGACGTTGTTGTTGTTGTTGTTTATTTGACGTTGTTGTTGTTTACGTTGTTGTTGTTGTTGTTGTTTATTTGACGTTGTTGTTATTGTTGACATAGTTGTTGTTGTTGTTGTTTATTTGACGTTTTTGATGTTGTTGATGTTGTTGTTGTTTTCGTTGTTGTTTATTTGACGTTGTTGTAGTTGTTTAATTGACGTTGTTGTTGTTGTTGTTGTTTATTTGACGTTGTTGTTGTTGTTGTTCTGTATTTGACGCTGTTGTCGTTGTTGTTGTTGTTTATTTGACGTTGTTGTTGTTGACGTTGTTGTTGTTGTTATTGTTTATTTAACATTGTTGTTGTTGTTTTTATTGTTTATTTGACGTAGTTGTTGTTGTTGTTGTTTATTTGGCGTTGTTGTTGTTGTTGATGTTTATTTGACGTTGTTGTTGTTGATGTTGTTTTTGTTGTTGTTTATTTGACGTTGTTGTTGTTGTTGTTTTTTTTGACGTTGTTGTTGTTGTTTATTTGACGTTGTTGTTGTTCTTTATTTGACGTTGTTGTTGTTTATTTGACATTGTTGTTGTTGTTGTTGACGTTGTTGTTGTTGACGTTGTTGTTGTTGTTGTTGTTTATTTGACATTGTTGTTGTTGTTGACGTTGTTGTTGTTGTTGTTTATTTGACATTGTTGTTGTTGTTGTTGTTGTTGTTTATTTGACTTTGTTATTATTGTTGTTGTTGTTTATTTGACGTTGTTGTTGTTGTTGACTTAGTTGTTGTTGTTGTTTATTTGACGTTGTTGTTGTTGTTGACGTTGTTGTTTATTTGACATTGTTGTTGTTGTTTATTTGACGTTGTTGTTGGTTTTGACGTTGTTGTTGTTGTTTATTTGACGTTGTTGTTGTTGACGTTGTTGTTGTTGTTATTGTTTATTTGACATAGTTGTTGTTGTTGACGTTGTTGTTGTTGTTGTTGTTTATTTGACGTTTTTGTTGTTGTTGTATATTTGACGTTGTTGTAGTTGTTATTGTTGTTGTTGTTGTTTATTTGACATTGTTGTTGTTGTTGTTGTTTATTTGACGTTGTTGTTGTTGTTGTTATTGTTGTTGTTGTTTATTTGACGTTGTTGTTGTTGTTTATTTGACGTAGTTGTTGTTGACGTTGTTGTTGTTGTTGTTTATTTGACGTTGTTGTTGTTGTTGACATAGTTGTTGTCATTGTTGTTTATTTGACGTTGTTGTTGTTGTTGACGTTGTTGTTGTTGTTGTTTATTTGACGTTGTTGTTGTTGTTTATTTGGCATTGTTGTTGATGTTGTTGTTGTTGTTTATTTGACATTGTTGTTGTTGTTGTTGTTGCCGTTGTTGTTGTTGTTTTTTATTTGACGTTGTTTTAGTATTGTTGTTTATTTGACATTGTTGTTGTTATTTATTTGACGTTGTTGTGGGTGACATTGTTGTTGTTGTTTATTTGACGTTGTTGTTGTTGTTTATTTGACGTAGTTGTTGTTGTTGTTGACGTTATTGTTGTTGTTGACGTTATTGTTGTTGTTGTTGTTTATTTGACGTTTTTGTTGTTGTTGATGTTGTTGTTGTTGTTGTTGTATATTTGACGTTGTTGTTGTTGTTATTATTGTTGTTGTTGTTGTTGTTGTTTATTTGACATTGTTGTTGTTGTTGTTGACTTAGTTGTTCTTGTTGTTTATTTGACGTTGTTGTTGTTGTTGACGTTATTGTTTATTTGACGTTGTTGTTGTTGTTTATTTGACGTTGTTGTTGTTGTTGACGTTGTTGTTGTTGTTTATTTGACGTTGTTGTTGTTATTTATTTGACATTGTTGTTGTTGTTGTTGACGTTGTTGTTGTTGTTGTTGTTGTTGTTGTTGTTGTTTATTTGACATTGTTGTTGTTGTTGTTGACGTTGTTGTTGTTGTTGTTTCTTTGACGTTGTTTTAGTATTGTTGTTTATTTGACATTGTTGTTGTTATTTATTTGACGTTGTTGTGGGTGACGTTGTTGTTGTTGTTATTTATTTGACGTTGTTGTTGTTGTTTATTTGACGTAGTTGTTGTTGTTGACGTTGTAGTTGTTGTTGTTTATTTGACGTTTTTGTTGTTGATGTTGTTGTTGTTGTTGTTGTATATTTGACGTTCTTGTTGTTGTTGTTTATTTGACATTGTTGTTGTTGTTGTTGACATTGTTGTTGTTGTTATTTATTTGACGCTGTTATAGTATTATTGTTTATTTGACATTGTTGTTGTTATTTATTTGACGTTGTTGTGGGTGACATTGTTGTTGTTGTTGTTTATTTGACGTTGTTGTTGTTGTTTATTTGACGTTGTTATTGTTGTTGACGTTGTTGTTAATGTTTATTTGACGTTGTTGTTGTTGTTTATTTGACGTTGTTGTTGTTGACGGTGTTGTTGTTGTTGTTGTTGTTGTTGTTTATTTGACATTGTTGTTATTGTTGTTGACATTGTTGTTGTTGTTTATTTGACGTTGTTGTTGTTGTTGTTCTTTATTTGACGTTGTTATTGTTTATTTGACGTTGTTGTTGTTGTTTATTTAACGTTGTTGTTGTTGACGTTGTTGTTGTTGTTATTGTTTATTTGACGTTGTTGTTGTTGTTTATTTGACGTAGTTGTTGTTGTTGACGTTGTTGTTATTGTTTATGTGACGTTTTTGTTGTTGATGTTGTTGTTGTTGTTGTTTATTTGACGTTGTTGTTGTTGACGTTGTTATTGTTGTTGTTTATTTGACGTTGTTGTTGTTGACGTTGTTGTTGTTGTTGTTGTTTGTTTGACGTTGTTGTTGTTGTTGACATAGTTGTTATTGTTGTTTATTTAACGTTTTTGTTGTTGTTGATGTTGTTGTTGTTTTCGTTGTTGTTTAATTGACGTTGTTGTAGTTGTTTAATTGACGTTGTTGTTGTTGTTGTTGTTTATTTGACGTCGTTGTTGATGTTGTTATTGTTGTTGTTGTTTATTTGACGTTGTTGTTGTTTATTTGACGCTGTTGTTGTTGTTGTTGTTGTTTATTTGAGGTTGTTGTTGTTGACGTTGTTGTTGTTGTTGTTTATTTGACATTGTTGTTGTTGTTATTGTTTATTTGACGTTGTTGTTTTCGTTGTTTATTTGGCGTTGTTGTTGTTGTTGTTGACGTTGTTGTTGTTGTTGTTTATTTGACGTTGTTGTTGTTGTTGACGTTGTTTTTGTTGTTGTTTATTTGACGTTGTTTTTGTCGTTGTTTATTTGACGTTGTTGTTGTTGTTGTTGTTTATTTGACGTTGTTATTTTTGTTGTTTATTTGACGTTGTTGTTGTTGTTGTTTATTTGACATTGTTGTTGTTGACGGTGTTATTGTTGTTGTTTATTTGACGTTGTGGTTGTTGTTGTTTATTTGACGATGTTGTTGTTGACGTTGTTGTTGTTGTTGTTTATGTGACGTTGTTGTTGTTGTTGACATAGTTGTTGTTGTTGTTGTTTATTTGACGTTGTTGTTGTTGACGTTGTTGTTGTTGTTGTTGTTTATTTGTCGTTGTTGTTGTTGTTGTTGACATAGTTGTTGTTGTTGTTTATTTGACGTTGTTGTTGTTGTTGTTTATTTGACATTGTTGTTGTTGTTGACATTATTGTTGTTGTTGTTTATTTGACATTGTTGTTGTTGTTATTGTTGTTGTTTATTTGACTTTGTTGTTGTTGTTGTTTATTTGACGTTGTTGTTGTTGTTGTTGTTGACTTAGTTGTTGTTGTTGTTTATTTGACGTTGTTGTTGTTGTTGATGTTGTTGTTTATTTGACGTTGTTGTTGTTGTTGTTTATTTGACGTTGTTAAGGTTGTTAACGTTGTTGTTGTTGTTTATTTGACGTTGTTGTTGTTGTTTATTTGACGTTGTTGTTGTTGTTGAAGTTGTTGTTGTTGTTGTTTATTTGACGTTTTTGTTGTCGTTGATGTTGTTGTTGTTGTTGTTGTATATTTGACGTTGTTGTAGTTGTTATTGTTGTTGTTGTTGTTGTTGTTGTTGTTTATTTGACATTGTTGTTGTTGTTGTTTATATGACGTTGTTGTTGTTGTTTATTTGACATTGTTGTTTATTTGACGTTGTTGTTGTTGACGGTGTTGTTGTTGTTGTTGTCTGTTTGACATTGTTGTCGTTGTTGTTGTTGTTGAGGTTGTTGTTGTTTATTTGACGTTGTTGTTTTTGTTGTTGTTCTTTATTTGACGTTGTTATTGTTTATTTGACGTTGTTGTTATTGTTTATTTAACGTTGTTGTTGTTGACGTTGTTGTTGTTGTTGTTGTTTATTTGACGTTGTTGTTGTTTATTTGACGTAGTTGTTGTTGTTGACGTTGTTGTTGTTGTTGTTGTTTATTTGACGTTTTTGTTGTTGTTGATGTTGTTGTTGTTGTTGTTTATTTGACGTTGTTGTTGTTTATTTGACGTTGTTGTTATTGACGGTGTTGTTGTTGTTGTTTATTTGACGTTGTTGTTGTTGTTGCTTATTTGACGTTGTTGTTGTTGACGTTGTTGTTGTTGTTTATTTGACGTTGTTGTTGTTGTTGACATAGTTGTTGTTGTTGTTGTTGTTGTTTATTTGACGTTGTTGTTGTTGACGTTGTTGTTGTTGTTGTTTATTTGACGTTGTTGTTGTTGTTTATTTGACATTGTTGTTGTTGTTGACGTTGTTGTTGTTGTTTATTTGACATTGTTGTTATTGTTGTGGTTGACGTTGTTGTTGTTGTTGTAGTTGTTTATTTGACTTTGTTGTTGTTGTTGTTGTTGTTTATTTGACGTTGTTGTTGTTGTTGTTGTTGTTGACTTAATTGTTGTTGTTGTTTGTTTGACGTTGTTGTTGTTGTTGATGTTGTTGTTTATTTGACGTTCTTGTTGTTGTTTATTTGACGTTGTTGTTGTTGTTTACGTTGTTGTTGTTGTTGTTTATTTGACGTTGTTGTTGTCATTTATTTGACATTGTTGTTGTTGTTGAAGTTGTTGTTGTTGTTGTTTATTTGACATTGTTGTTGTTGTTGTTGACGTTGTTGTTGTTGTTGTTGTTTATTTGACGTTGTTTTAGTATTGTTGTTTATTTGACATTGTTGTTGTTATTTATTTGACGTTGTTGTTGTTGTTTATTTGACGTAGTTGTTGTTGTTGACGTTATTATTGTTGTTGACGTTATTGTTGTTGTTGTTGTTGTTTATTTGACGTTTTTGTTGTTGTTGATGTTGTTGTTGTTGTTGTATATTTGTCGTTGTTGTTATTGTTATTGTTGTTGTTGTTGTTGTTTATTTGACATTGTTGTTGTTGTTGTTTATTTGACGTTGTTGTTGTTGACAGTGTTGTTGTTGTTGTTTATTTGACGTTGTGGTTGTTGTTGTTTATTTGACGTTGTTGTTGTTGACGTTGTTGTTGTTGTTGTTGTTGTTGTTGTTTATTTGACGTTGTTGTTGTTGTTGACATAGTTTTTGTTGTTGTTGTTTATTTGACGTTGTTGTTGTTGTTGACGTTGTTGTTGTTGTTGTTTATTTGTCGTTGTTGTTGTTGACATAGTTGTTGTTGTTGTTGTTTATTTGACGTTGTTGTTGTTGACGTTGTTGTTGTTGTTGTTTATTTGACGTTGCTGTTATTGTTGTTTATTTGACATTGTTGTTGTTGTTGACGTTGTTGTTGTTGTTTATTTGACATTGTTGTTGTTGTTGTTTATTTGACTTTGTTGTTGTTGTTGTTGTTTATTTGACGTTGTTGTTGTTGTTGACTTAGTTGTTGTTGTTGTTTATTTGACGTTGTTGTTGTTGACATTGTTGTTTATTTGACATTGTTGTTGTTGTTGTTTATTTGACGTTGTTGTTGTTGTTGACGTTGTTGTTGTTGTTTATTTGACGTTGTTGTTGTTGTTGACGTTGTTGTTGTTGTTGTTATTGTTTATTTGACGTAGTTGTTGTTGTTGTTGTTGTTGTTGTTTATTTGACGTTTTTGTTGTTGTTGATGTTGTTGTTGTTGTATATTTGACGTTGTTGTAGTTGTTATTGTTGTTGTTGTTGTTGTTGTTTATTTGACATTGTTGTTGTTGTTGTTGTTTATTTGACGTTGTTGTTGTTGGTGTTATTGTTGTTGTTGTTTATTTGACGTTGTTGTTGTTGTTTATTTGACGTAGTTGTTGTTGACGTTGTTGTTGTGGTTGTTGTTGTCGTTTATTTGACGTTGTTGTTGTTGTTGACATAGTTGTTGTTGTTGTTGTTTATTTGACGTTGTTGTTGTTGACGTTGTTGTTGTTGTTGTTTATTTGACGTTGTTGTTGTTGTTTATTTGACATTGTTGTTGTTGTTGATGTTGTTGTTGTTGTTTATTTGACATTGTTGTTGTTGTTGTTGTTGACGTTGTTTTTGTTGTTGTTTATTTGACTTTGTTGTTGTTGTTGTTGTTGTTGTTTATTTGACGTTGTTGTTGTTGTTTATTTGACTTTGTTGTTGTTGTTGTTGTTGTTGTTTATTTGACGTTGTTGTTGTTGTTGTTGACTTAATTGTTGTTGTTGTTTATTTGACGTTGTTGTTGTTGTTGACGTTGTTGTTTATTTGACGTTGTTGTTGTTGTTTATTTGACGTTGTTGTTGTTGTTGATGTTGTTGTTGTTGTTTATTTGACGTTGTTGTTGTTATTTATTTGACATTGTTGTTGTTGTTGACGTTGTTGTTGTTGTTGTTGTTGTTTATTTGACATTGTTGTTGTTGTTGTTGTTGTTGACGTTGTTGTTGTTGTTGTTTATTTGACATTGTTTTAGTATTGTTGTTTATTTGACATTGTTGTTGTTATTTATTTGACGTTGTTGTGGGTGACATTGTTGTTGTTGTTTATTTGACGTTGTTGTTGTTGTTTATTTGACGTAGTTGTTTTTGTTGACGTTATTGTTGTTGTTGACGTTATTGTTGTTGTTGTTGTTTATTTGACGTTTTTGTTGTTGTTGATGTTGTTGTTGTTGTTGTTGTATATTTGACGTTGTTGTTATTGTTATTGTTGTTGTTGTTGTTGTTGTTTATTTGACATTGTTGTTGTTGTTGTTTATTTGGCATTGTTGTTGTTGTTGTTCTTTATTTGACGTTGTTATTGTTTATTTGACGTTGTTGTTGTTGTTTATTTAACGTTGTTGTTGTTGACGCTGTTGTTGTTGTTATTGTTTATTTGACGTTGTTGTTGTTTATTTGACGTAGTTGTTCTTGTTGACGTTGTTGTTGTTGTTGTTGTTTATTTGATGTTTTTGTTGTTGTTGATGTTGTTGTTGTTTATTTGACGTTGTTGTTGTTGACGGTGTTGTTCTTGTTATTTATTTG